>OW052183.1:67523838-68761663 GCA_932526625.1 Rhingia campestris
GTATTCGATTTGCATTTTATGTAGAGCGCACATTGACTACAGGTCAATGATAATTTTCTAGCTTTCGCTGATATTATGAGCAAGATCACTTTTTACATACTAAAATGTATATACACACTTTTTGTTACTCACGATCGTGCGGTAGTGGAAATGTTGAGGGGCCAAGGTCGGCATTACTCCTACGCATGCACAGTGAGGGGGGTCTTGTTTTTCGTCTCGCAGAGCTGGACTTCGAGTGATAATAGGGCTTGAAGGTGAAGCGAGTGTTGAGACGTGCGGGCGTTGCTGTATAGCCGGTATGATTGAAGCAGATAGCCTGGCTTTATTGATGTTGCGAGTGTTCTTCGGATCTTCTGCGATCGGTAGAGTAGGGGTCCAGAGTGTCAAAGACCCGATGCTTACGTCGTTAGAGACAATGTTTTTCCGCTGGCGACAGGTAGGAGTGGTCACAACTTGCAGATCAAGAGATTTGCGAGATTGGTCGAAGATTGTGATCTACACCCCGAATGCTGCCTCACGCGGTCAATTAAAAATGGACTGTACTGTGATCAAACAAATTAAATATCAATAAAATAGGTTCGCGCACAAAAGTTAATAAGAAATCACCTACTGTAAGAAGCTAAAATTAAATTTTGTGTATCGACCCTAAAGGACAATATTGTGTGGCGGCCCTGAATGATTGTGCTTCCACCTCGGACAGTTGGTTGCCTGGGTAAACCACAAGCAACTTCATATACTTTTGTTTTTTTATCGAATGAACGCGGCTAGTTTTTTGTATCGCGCCATTCTGTTTTCTTGTACTGTGTTATACACATGAGATATACAAATAAAATTACAAATAAACACATTATTACAACTCAGAAGTGGGATATTACACATTAAATAAAACAATCAAAAATAAAAATAAAAAATGCCGTTGAGATCTATTACTCGTGGCGAAATGGCACGTGCCCTGACGGATGCAGGAATTCAGATCTCCGATACAGCTAGTATTGCGCAGTTACGCAGGTTGTATGACGAACTGAAGGACCACTCGCTGGAAGCTTCTTCGACTTCTGACCCCGATGAAATACAACCAGAGATTCAAGTTTCCATTCCCCGTGATAAAAAATGCTCTCCATCTGAACCTGCTGTAACTTCGGTCAAATGTGTATCTATTGGTAAAAATACCACTGATGTCCCCGAAAAAATATTATCTGCTGTTACCACTTATGCCAATACCTCGGAAGTAGAGACTTCCGATGCTGTCCCTGCTGTCACTGCTGCTTCTGAAAAACTAATCACTGCCTCAACCGCTGCTCAGTGCTATGCTACGGATCGATCCGAACATGCTGTGGTCAACCAGATGACTTTTACCAAACCAAGTGTGGTTGTCCCAACTGTTCCTTCTGCTGCAGAAACAAATATAATTACTGCTACTTCCGCCGATGAAGAAATTTACCTTTTGAACAAGCAAAAGGAATTATTGCTTCTGCGAAGGGAAGTTGATTTACTCCAGAGTCAGATGCAACTAAATTCACCAGTTGATTCCTCGGTCATTGACTCGATGGTGAATCGATTCTCCGGTGACGACACTTACGAGGCAAACAAATGGTTTGCCGATTTAGAAGACGCCTTTGAATTACTGAAGTGCAGCGAACGCACGAAGTTTGTATGTGCGCGCCGTCTGCTAGATGGAACAGCAAAATTGTTTGTGCAGACCATCAAGGCAGGTGACTATAATTACCTTAAGCGACACGTGATGGAGGAATTCGGAAGAACTCATACGTTGCTCGAGATTTATGAGCAGTTAAGAGATCGGAAGCTGAGGCCCAATGAAAGTATCCAGAGGTACGTCATCGAAATGAAGGCCATAGCCGAGAAAGCCGATATACCCGAATGTGAACTGGTTGACATAATAATAAACGGGTTAAACGACAAATCTTCGCTGGTAACAATGCTATACCAGGCCACAACTTTGCGACAGCTCCGAACGCAGCTCGACCGCTACGAAAAGTTACGTGTGAAGGTGCCAATTAGAGCTGGAGGAAGCTCATTACAGCAGGTTAACACTGCACTCAGCCAGAGGATGGGGAAAACAACTTCTGCCAACTTCCAGCGAAGCTGCTAGCTCTTAGTGATGTCCCACGTTGTTATAATTGCTCGCAGTTTGGACATTATCAGTCGCAATGTCCTAAGCCAAAACGTGCACCAGGTTCCTGTTTCAAGTGTGGTGAAATAGGTCATTTTTACCAGGTTTGCTTCAAGAAGAGGAATGCTATTGCGGCCATTGAAGATTCTACAAGAGATGTAACTGAGGTCGAAGCACAATTGTCCAGGGAGGAGGCTAGATTAGTGAAGGCTGTTAGCGTTATGCAGATGGTAAGTGTCGCTTTTTTGGATAAATTGAACAAACGCACTGATGTTTATAAAATTTTGGCTCTTTTTGACTCGGGTAGCCCGAAGAGTTTCATTAAGGCATCTGCTGTCCCTATTCGAATCAATTCAACTTTGAAACCAACTAAGTATCGGGGTATCGGTAATGCGAAGCTGAGTATTTTTGATGAAGTACTATGTGAAGTCTATCTTTAAGATTAGACAGCTATACATTTATTTTCCGTTTTACCAGATTCAGCCCTATCAGTGCCCTTACTCATAGGCCGGGATCTGTTAAAGAAATTTCAGATTTTTCTATGTAAACTTAAAACCATAAAATATTCTAAAGATAAACTTATACAGTTGAAAGATACCAATAAAATTTTGAATTCAGAACTTTTGAGTACCAGTGCATTTGATCAATTTAATTTGAGAAGAATTGATAAAATAAAAAATGGGTGTCCTGATGGGTTGCGTTCAGCAGTGTGTGATGAGTTGACTCAATCAAAATTAAATACGTGTCAAACTAAGGATGAAGTATTAGACAGTTTTCCAGCTCCAAGGTGCTCGCAGATGCCTTCAGATGTAGAATATAGGGTGCACATTTTTGCGGTTGAACTAGTAAATCAGAACAAAACCGCTTACCATAGTAGTTTTGAACAGGAGGAGCAAATAAAAGAAATTTCTTCCATTGACAGTTCCGATGATGATTTGGTTATAGATATAAGCGTCCAGTTAGATGATAATCAAAAGGAAGTTTTGCGGTCCGCAATTTATGACACATATTGTAACCCAGGACCTGAAGTTAAAATAGAACCTTACGACAGTCAAATGAAGATTAATTTAACTGATGACACACCCTTCCATAGTGCACCCCGCAGGCTCTCATATTCTGAAAAGATTGAGGTACAGGCAATTGTAGATGAATTACTGAAGAAAGGTATAATTAGACATAGCAATTCGCCATACGCCTCGGCGATTGTCTTGGTAAGGAAGAAAAGTGGTGAGGGTAGACTTTGTATAGACTATAGATTCTTGAATGAAAAAAACTATTCGAGATAATTTCCCGATGCCCTTGATAGAGGAGTGTATTGAGTATTTAGAGGGAAAGAAGTATTTTTCTGCACTAGACTTGAAAAATGGATTCCATCAAGTTCAAATGCACAAGGACTCAATTAAATACACTTCATTTGT
Source organism: Rhingia campestris (assembly GCA_932526625.1). Lineage (NCBI taxonomy): Eukaryota > Metazoa > Arthropoda > Insecta > Diptera > Syrphidae > Rhingia > Rhingia campestris. The sequence goes on from OW052183.1 coordinate 67,527,388, forward strand.
AACCCCTTCAGATCAGTACTAAATGTTAAGATGCCGTTTGGACTGAAAAATGCCCCAGCATTCTTTCAAAGATTTATCAACGAGGTCCTTAGAGATTTGGTGAAATCAGGGAAGATAGTAATATTCATGGATGACATTGTCATTGCCACTGTGGATTTTGACTCCCATATATTGACGCTAATTGAGGTACTTTGTAGATTGTATAAAAGAGGTTTAGAATTAAAAATGAGTAAATGTAAATTTGGATACAATCATATTAATTTTTTGGGATATGTGGTATCGGCCGCAGGAATTCGTCCGAGTGATTTACATGTAGAAGCAATAACAAACTTTCCGCCACCACAGAATTACAAGGAACTGCAGCAGTGTCTCGGTCTTTTCTCGTATTTCCGAAAGTTCGTGCCCGGTTTTTCATCGATCGCAAAACCACTGACGAAATTGTTAAAAAAAGATATTCCGTTTGATTTCGATGGAAATTGCACTTATGCATTTTGTCGACTTAAGAACATGTTGATTTCCTCTCCTATACTAGCTATTTATAGCCCCAAGAGAGAGACTGAGTTACACACGGATGCAAGCAAAGTAAGGTTCGGTGCCGCATTAATGCAGAGACAGGACGATGGAAAGTTTCATCCTGTTGCATACTTTTCAAAAACTGCCTCTGAGAGCGAATCGAAACTTCATAGTTTTGAATTAGAAACTTTAGCCATAGTCTATGCACTTGAACGATTCAAGACACAGTTAAAAGGAATTATGTTTACGATGATCACTGATTGTAATGCTTTGGCGCAAGCTATGAAAAAGAAACAAGTGAACCAGCGCATTGCGAGGTGGGTTTTTAGTTTTGAAAATTACAATTATAAAGTGAAACACCGTAGCGGTATTTCAATGGGGCACGTAGATGCATTAAGTAGGTGTCATTTGGTGGGTAGTGATGACATTCATGACTTGGATTTAAACATCCAAATCACGCAGAGTCGAGATGTCAAAATTAAATCACTAAGATTTAAGCTTGAGAATGGGCAAGTCCAACATTTTGAACTAAGGGACGGGTTAGTCTTCAAGAAAGGTAAACAGTCTAATCATCTTCAGCTGTACGTACCTACCGAAATGGAAAATAACATAATAAGAACCATCCATGAAAAAATTGGCCACGTAGGTGTGGACAAAACGACAGATCAACTTAAGAAAAACTACTGGTTTCCAAAGTTAAGGAAAAAGGTAAATGGATACATTAAAAACTGCGTCAAATGTATAATCTATTCACCGGCACCTAGATCCAATGAGCACAACCTATATAATATTCCAAAAAAACCCATACCTTTTGATACGAGGTTACCTTCAGTGCAATCTGTGCGTAAGCACGTCTTAGTGGTGGTAGATGCTTTTACAAAACATGTGAAATTATATGCAGTAAAGACTACCAGCACTAAAGAGGTCTGTGCCTCATTGCAGAAATATTTTGACAATTTTAGTCGACCAAGAAGGATAGTGAGTGACAGAGGGACGTGTTTCACGTCTAACGAATTTACTGAGTTTATAGAAAAGAATAATATTGAGCATATTAAGGTAGCAGTAGCTTCTGCACAGGCTAATGGTCAAGTGGAAAGGGTGAACAGGGTACTGAAATCAATGCTGGCAAAACTTACCGAACCAATCTACCACTCCGACTGGGTGTGTAAATTGGTCAATGTAGAATTTGCCATCAATAATTCCGTTCATTCTTCAACACGGAAATCCCCTTGTAGATTATTGTTTGCTATAGAGCAGAGAGGCAGGGTGATCGACGAATTAACTGAGTACCTGGAGGAGAAAACTGAGGTTCTATAGAGAGATCGCAAGCATACAATCTTGAGTATTTCTTGAAGCACAGTGCACCAGCGAGAACCTTTGAGGTGGGTGATTTTGTTGTCATGAAGAACGTAGATACCACAGCGGGAGTAAATAAGAAGTTTATACCCAAGTTTAGGGGCCCCTATATAATGAAAAAAAAGTTGCCCAAAGACAGATATGTTTTGGGCGATATTGAAAATTTTCAAGTTAGTCAAATACCGTACGACGGGGTGGTTGAATAAAATCGTCTACGCATGTGGTTGACCCCAGCAGCAACGTCGGACCCTATAGTCACGAACCATCAAAGCGACACTGACCCTTTAGGTTAGGTCTTCCAATCGAGTCGATTGGTTGTCAGGAAGGCCGAGTTGTAAGAAGCTAAAATTAAATTTTGTGTATGGACCCTAAAGGACAATATTGTGTGGCGGCCCTGAATGATTGTGCTTCCACCTCGGACAGTTGGTTGCCTGGGTAAACCACAAGCAACTTCATATACTTTTGTTTTTTATCGAATGAACGCGGCTAGTTTTTTGTATCGCGCCATTCTGTTTTCTTGTACTGTGTTATACACATGAGATATACAAATAAAATTACAAACAAACACATTTTTACACTACCTTTATTAATATATAGCTGATTCCTTTAGGATGAATGGGATCAACTAAAACTCAATTAAACTAATTTTTTTGCGAATTCAGAGAAGACGTTTGGTCGCGATCATAGTTAAATTGCAAGAGAAAGTAAGTGAGAGGAAATGCGAGCACGAATGCGGTTTAAAGGCGGGCGTGTAAGCGCCCTCTTAAGTAAAAGAAATACTTGAAAATTAATTTTGGGTATGAACACAATTTGCTGTCGCTTAGTTAGAACACAATGCGCTAACTACAAACAAGCTGCACTTTACAGAATATCTAAATATTTTTCTATACTGTATAGATGTGTGTTCTCCATACTATATAGTTCTGTAAGATCTATTATTATACCCTATCCCATAGGGGTATATTAAATTTGATACTTAGTTTGTAACATAGAGAAATAATTTTGCTACATATACCTCAAAGTATATGGATCGACTCAGAATCGCTAGCTGAGCCGATTAAGCCATGTCTGTCTGTCCGTCCGTCTGTACGTCACCGATTTTTAGGCCTTAAATTTTGAGCTAGGATAATGAAATTTGGTATATAGGATCCTCGTCTCTGCCTAGAGAACAAGTGTAAACATTTTTGAAATCCGCCCACTGCCACGCCCCTTTAAAGAAAAACTCAGTTTTTGACCAAACCGTATAGAATTTTAAAAGTTTCTGAACAACATATCTAGACAATATTAATATCTATATTTCGTTTATATAAATTTTTTTGCCACGCCCACTTTTTGGGGGCGTTTTCAATAAAAAAACAGTTTTCGGTTAAATTTTACATTTTTGATGCAGAATCATTAACATTATTAATATAAACATTTCGTCTATATACCATTTTAACCCACGCCCACTCTTTGGGGGCGTTTTTATATAAAAAACATATGAGAAGGCTACAATCCGCTGTGCGGATCGTTGAATACCCTATCCCATCCTATCCATAAAACTAAAATCCCCAAAAAAGTGGGCATGGCTAAAAATACGTGTTAAAAATTGAAATGTGCTTTGTGTCAACATAGATCTCTCTTCTTTATATCTTTAAGCTATATGAACTAATAAAAGCAGTCTCTTAATTACTCTTGAACGAAACGGTGGTGTTACATTTATTGTTCATAAAAAGTTAAAAAGTTCCACAGGTTATGGGCCCAGAACACGCGGGAAAATATTATTAGTTTGTTGGTTAATATTTGTGTATTATTGCGAAAAGTAAACGCGTGTATTCGTTAAAAAAATTATAGATATACTTGATAGTATTTAATTTTTTGGTAAAACAAACGGAACCCAAGTGAACATTAATATGGAAACTGATCTGCAAAGAGTTGACAAACTGCAGAATAGTGAGCAATGGCTAGTTTGGAAGTTCCAAATTAAGGTTTTGCTAAAGGCATACGAGTTGTGGAACATCGTCGATGGAACGACGAAGAAGCCAATTGTTAAAACTGAAACTGCAGCGGCTGACAATGAGACTCTGAAGAAGTGGGAAAAATCCGACAGTAAAGCCCAAAAAGTGATTGTAACATCTATGGGACAGGAGCCATTACTTCACATAATGAGTTGTGATAATGCATTTGACATGTGGACAAAGCTTGAGAATATATATGAGCAAAAATCTAAGACATCCATCCATTTGCTCCAGCAAAGATTTTACAGCTTTGAAAAAAGTGAAGATGAAAATTTATCAATTCACATATCAAAGCTCCAAAAAATTGTGCAGCAGCTTAAAGACTTGGGGGAGGATGTCTCTGACTCAATGATCATCACAAAAATTTTAATGACTCTACCGCCGTCATATAATCACTTTTACAGTGCATGGGAGTCAACAGCAGCAAGTGAGCAATCGTTGAAGAATTTAACTGCCCGTCTCTTAATGGAGGAATCGAGAATGAATGCGCAAAATCAAATTGAGTGTGAAGCCTTAATCGCAAGGAAAGCTAAAAATTCGCCAAAAACCGTTTTTCGCGGGAACAGCAGCAAAAGCAAAAAAACTGGAAAATGCTTTATATGCAAGAAAACGGGACATTGGAAAGCGGATTGTCCTACAAAGCAGAAGGAGAAAACACATTTTGTAAATGACGTCAAAAGAGGTGAAGCCTTCGTATCTCAAACTGCCCTTGTCAAAACGTTGGAAAGAGAAAGTTGGTTTCTTGACTCAGGTGCGAGCGACCATATGACATTTAGGAAAGATTGGTTTATCTCTTTCAAACAATTTAAGAGACCGGTAAAAATTCGCGTTGGAAATGGTGAAGTCATTTATGCATACGGTTCTGGTGATATAAACATTCTGGCATATAATAAAACTGACTGGAAAAAGAAGCATATTGCAAACGTGTTGTTCGTTCCTGATATCAAATTAAATTTGTTTTCAACAAGCTGTGCTCTTGATAAAGGGCTAATCATGAGATCGAACAAAAAGGAATGTGAGTTGTTAATGGATGGTGCTGTTGTTGCGGTTGGGTTGCGTGAAAACAAAATGTTCAAGCTATTGTTTAAAGTGTTGATGGTGGGTGTATCTCATGTGAACAGTGCTGTTCAGGATTCCGGCAATGATCTACAATTGTGGCATGAGCGGCTCTGTCACCAAAACACAAAATATGTAAAAGAATTTCTCAAAAAAAAACAACATTAAATATTCAGGAGATTCTTCCTTCTTTTGTGCGGCTTGTGCCATGGGAAAAAGCCATAGGTTGCCGTTTGTCCGAAGTGCGAAGAGAGCGTCTGTGCCTGGTGAGCTAGTGCACTGTGATCTTTGCGGTCCTATGCATGAATCATCTTACGGAGGATCCAGGTACTTTCTTTTAATGAAAGATGATTTCTCTAATTTGCGCCATGTCTATTTTCTAAAACAAAAAACTGAGGTAAATAAACAGCTACAGAAATATTTCTAGCAGGTGGAGATTGATACAGGCTGCAATGTTAAAATTCTTCGTACCGATAATGGTTTAGAATTCATTAATAAAGACGTACAATCATTACTAAGGGCTCGGGGTATATGCCATCAGAAAACTGTTCCATATACTCCGCAACAAAACGGGCGTGCTGAACGAGATATGCGGACGATTGTCGAAGCAGCTAGGTCAATGATATGCGGTAGAAGTCTTAGTGTTAAGCTGTGGGCGGAAGCGGTGAACACCGCAGTTTATGTTTTGAATAGAAGTTGTCCAAGTCAAATCCCAGGTAAATCTCCGTTTGAACTATGGTTTAATAAAAAATGCGAAATGCTTGAATATAAAATATTTGGATGTGAGGTATTTATGCATATTCCCAGTCAAAAAACAAAAAAATGGGATAAAAAAGCTTTGCAAGGTATTTGGGTTGGCTATGCTGATAATACAAAGGGTTATAGAATTCTTTTAAAAAACAGAAACCGAGTAGACATTTCGAGAGATGTACTATTTAATGAATCCTTTGCTAATCACTCTAATTTTCAAAAAACAATTCCCAAACCAGATTATGCGCATGTAAAAATGTTCGATGACGAGAAGGATGATGACGAGAGTGGGCACAATTTCAATAAGATGGATGAAATTTATGGAGGGAATCACAGCAATGAGGATGATGATGTTTTCGAGAGTTTGAATGGTAGCAAGAATGGCGATAATGGATCAGAAATAAGTATTTATAGTGACGATGCAATTACGAATACCCATAATGTAATAGAACAGCAAAACAATGGGGATAGTTCAGGTGAGAAAGATGAGTCTTCTAAAAATATAAAATTTAGATTGCGAAGTAGAAAACAAAGTAACTTTGTTATGTCTGAAGGATTTGCTTTTGTAGCCGAAATTGTCGAGCCACCTAGCTATCAGAAAGCAGTGCAGTCACCGTTGGCAGAAAGGTGGAAGTGTGCTATGGATGAGGAAATCTCTAGTTTATTGAAAAATAATACCTGGCAGCTAGTAGACTTACCTAAAGAGAGAAAAGTAATTGGTAATAAATGGGTATACAAAGTAAAATTAGCAACAGATGGTAAAGTCAATCGATATAAGGCCCGTCTAGTTATAAAGGGGTATAGTCAAAAATACGGTTTGGATTATTCGGAAACATTCAGTCCTGTCGTAAAATTTGCGTCTATTAGAACAATTTTAGCTATAGCTGCAGCCGAAAATTTAGAATTGTTTCAATTTGACATTAAAACCGCATTTTTGAATGGCGACCTTTCTGAAGATATTTATTTGCGACAACCCGAAGGTTACGATGATGGAAGCGGAAAAGTGTGTAAATTAAAAAAGAGTCTTTATGGCCTAAAGCAATCTTCGAGATGCTGGAATAAGAAGTTCTCCGGTTTTCTTCAAAAATTTGATTTTAAAGTAAGTTTGTATGATCCTTGTGTATTCATCAGCTCTTCAAAGGAAAAGACAATTTTGCTTGCAATATATATTGATGATGGTTTGGTAGCAGCGTCAAGCAAAGAAGACTTGAAATATCTTCTCAATTGCCTTAAACAAGAGTTTGAAGTAACCCATGGTAATGCCGAGTATTTTCTTGGACTGGAAATTCTGCGGAGGAAAAACGGTGAGGTAATGATTCATCAAGCGGCGTATGCAAGAAGGCTTTTAAAAAAATTCAACATGGACGAATCAAAACCAGTTTCAACCCCATCTGAGAAGATATTGAATGCAGTCGCCAGAGGTGTTTGTAAAGAAAAATTCCCGTTTCGCGAAGCAGTAGGTTCACTAATGTATTTAGCTGTTGCAACGAGACCAGATATTTCGTTTGCAATTAGTTCAGTTAGTAGGCATTTGGAGAATCCAGATGAGAAAGACATATGCGCAGTGAAGCGTATATTTAAATACATCAAAGGAACATTTAATCATGGTATAATTTATAATAAAACTAATGAAATGTATCTTCATTGTTTTAGCGATGCTGATTATGCCGGGGACGTTGACACAAGAAGGTCGACGAGCGGTGCTGTTGTGATGCTGTGCGGTGGGGCGATTTCTTGGCAATCCCAGAGACAGAAATGTGTATCGCTGTCCACAACCGAATCCGAGTATATCGCTGCATCTGAGGCTGTAAAAGACCTGTTGTGGTTGCAGAAACTTTTCCGAGAGCTGACCAAAGAAACTAGAGCAGTTTCTTCTTTGTATTTGGATAATCAAAGTGCTATAAAGCTCATAAAAAATCCCGAATTTCATAAACGCACAAAACACATTGATGTGCGATATCATTTTATAAGACAAAACTACGAAGAAAATGTATTTAAATTAGAATATGTACCTAGTGAAGAACAAGTTGCTGATTTATTAACTAAGTCTTTGCCCAAAGAAAAATTTGAAAAATTAAAATTAGCTTTAAATTTACATTCATTTAACAATATGTAATTAAAATAATTAATCTTTCAACATTGTATTAACATTGAAATTAACATTGAAATATTACTACCTATGTATAGAATTTTTTTGTTTTCGAAATTTGTAAAACATATGTATGACACAAGTGGAAGTGTTAAAAATTGAAATGTGCTATGTGTCAACATAGATCTCTCTTCTTTATATCTTTAAGCTATATGAACTAATAAAAGCAGTCTCTTAATTACTCTTGAACGAAACGGTGGTGTTACATTTATTGTTCATAAAAAGTTAAAAAGTTCCACAATACGATGTGGATAAAATAGAAAAAATGATATAGTGACAACAAATTCTTCAGACTGCTTACAAAACACTTTTACGGTTCTACGAAATACAAGGTTTTCTCCTGCATATGTTATGGGGATAGTGTATAAAAATGGTTTTTATATAAAAACTCCCCCAAAAAGTGGGCGTGGGTGAAAATGGTATATAGACGAAATGTTTATATTAATAATGTTCATGATTCATTGTCACAATATATTGCTCAGACAGTTTATCAAAATCTTTTGTGGTTCGACAAAAAACAACGGTTTTCTATTGCTAATGCCTTGGGAGGGGGTATACAAATGGTTTTTGTAAGAAAACGCCCCCAAAATGTGGGCGTAGGTGAAAATGATCTATAGACAAAATGTTTATAATACCATTGCCGAAGTATTTGCATCAAATTTTTTTTCGAAAGTTTTACAATTTGGACAAAACATATGAGAGGCTGCAATCCGCTGTGCGGCTCGTTGAATACCCTATCCCATCCCACCTTAAATTTAATATCCTCAAAATATAGGCCTCATGGCGACGAAATATAGAAAATGACATTGTCACAATATATTGCTCAGACAGTTTATCAAAATCTTTTGTGGTTCGACAAAAAACAACGTATTTCTATTGCTACTGCCTTGGGATGGGGCAATCAAATGGTTTTTGTAAGAAAATGCCCCCAAAATGTGGGCGTAGGTGAAAATGATCTATAGACAAAATGTTTACATTACCATTGCGGAAGTATTTGCATCAAAATTTTTTTCGAAAGTTTTAAAATTTGGACGAAAAGCGTTTTTTGCTAAAAACGCCCCCAAAAAGTGGGCGTGGCAAAAAACTTTGTATGAACGAAATATAGATATTAGAATTGTCTAAATATGCTGCTCAGAAATTTTTTGAAATTCCTTACCGTTTGGCTTTTAACTACGTTTTTCTCAAAGGGGGCGTGGCAGTGGGCGCATTTCAAAAATTTTTACACCTGTTCTGCTTCGTCAGCCAAAGTGTCTATATACCAAATTTCAACACTCTAGCTCAAAATTTAAGGCCCAAAAATCGGTGACACACAGACGGACGGTCGGACGGACGGACGGACGGACAGACAGACAGACAGACAGACATGGCTAATTCAACTCAGCTAGCGATTCTGAGTCGATCCATATACTTTGAGGTATATGTAGCTAAATTATTTCTCTATGTTACAAACTAAGTATCAAAACTAATATACCCCTATGGGATAGGGTATAATCATTTTTATACACTGCCCCATAACATATGCAGGAGAAAACCTTGTCTTTTGTAGAACCGTAAAAGTGTTTTGTAAGCAGCCTGAAGAATTTGTTGTCACCATATCATTATACCCTATCCCATAGGGGGGTATATTAGTTTTGACATTAAGTTTGTAACATAGAAAAATAATTTCGATACATATACCTCAAAGTATATGGATCGATTCAGAATCGCTAGCTGAGTCGATTAAGCCATGTCTGAAAAATAATTTCGATACATATACCTCAAAGTATATGGATCGATTCAGAATCGCTAGCTGAGTCGATTAAGCCATGTCCGTCCGTCCGTCCGTCCGTCTGTGTGTCACCGATTTTTGGGCCTTAAATTTTGAGCTAGAGTGTTCAAATTTGGTATATAGACTCTCTGGCCGACGAAGCAGAACAAGTGTAAAAATTTTTGAAATCCGCCCACTGCCACGCCCCCTTTTAGAAAAACGTAGTTTTAAGCCAAACCGTAAGGAATTTCAAAAAAGTGACTGAGCAGCATATTTAGACAATCCTAATATCTATATTTCGTCCATACAAAGTTTTTTGCCACGCCCACTTTTTGGGGGCGTTTTTAGTAAAAAACTTTTTTTGTCCAAATTTTAAAACTTTCGAAAAAAATTTTGATGCAAATACTTCCGCAATGGTAATAAAACATTTTGTCAATAGATCATTTTCACCTATGCCCACATTTTGGGGGCGTTTTCTTAGAAAAACCATTTGTATACCCCATCCCAAGGCATTAGCAATATAAAACCGTTGTTTTTTGTCGAACCACAAAAGATTTGATAAACTGTCTGAGAAATATATTGTGACAATGTCATTTTCTGTATTTCATCGCCATAAGTCCTATATTTTGAGGATATTAATTTTAAGGATGGGATGGGATAGCGTTTTCAACGATCCGCATAGCGGATTGTAGCCTCTCATATGTTTATACCCTATCCCATAGGGGTATATTAGTTTTGATACTTAGTTTGTAACATAGAGAAATAATTTAGCTACATATACCTCAAAGTATATGGATCGACTCAGAATCGCTAGCTGAGTCGAATTAGCCATGTCTGTCTGTCGCTCCGTCCGTCTGTCTGTTCGTCACCGATTTTTGGGCCTTAAATTTTGAGCTAGGATAATGAAATTTGGTATATAGGATCCTTGGCCGAGTCACCAGAACAAGTGTAAACATTTTTAAAATCCGCCCACTGCCACGCCCCCTTTTAGAAAAAACGTAGTTTAAAGCCAAACCGTGAGGAATTTCAAAAAAGTGTGTTTGCAACATATTTAGACAATCCTAATATCTATATTTCGTCCATACAAAGTTTTTTGCCACGCCTACTTTTTGGGGGCGTTTTTAGTAAAAAACGCTTTTTGTCCAAATTTTAAAACTTTCGAAAAAAATTTTGATGCAAATACTTCCGCAATGGTAATATAAACATTTTGTCGATAGATCATTTTCACCTACGCCCACATTTTGGGGGCGTTTTCTTACAAAAACCATTTGTATACCCCATCCCAAGGCATTAGCAATAGAAATACGTTGTTTTTTGTCGAACCACAAAAGATTTTGAGAAACTGTCTGAGCAATATATTGTGACAATGTCATTTTCTGTTTTTCATCGCCATAAGGCCTATATTTTGAGGATATTTATTTAAAGGATGGGATGGGATAGGGTGTTCAACGATCCGCATAGCGGATTGTAGCCTCTCATATGTTTATACCCTATCCCATAGGGGGGTATATTAGTTTTGATACATAGTTTGTAACATAGAGAAATAATTTTGCTACATATACCTCAAAGTATATGGATCGACTCAGAATCGCTAGCTGAGTCGAATTAGCCATGTCTGTCTGTCCCTCCGTCCGTCCGTCCGTCCGTCTGTCTGTTCGTCACCGATTTTTGGGCCTTAAATTTTGAGCTAGGATAATGAAATTTGGTATATAGGATCCTTGGCCGAGTCACCAGAACAAGTGTAAAAATTTTTAAAATCCGCCCACTGCCACGCCCCCTTTTAAGAAAAACTCAGTTTTTGACCAAACCGTAAGGAACTTTGAAAAAGTTTCTGAACAACATATTTAGACAATATTAATATCTATATTTCGTCCATATAAAGTTTTTTGCCACGCCTACTTTTTGTGGGCGTTTTCAATTAAAAACTGCTTTCGGTCAAATTTTAAATTTTTCGAAAAAAATGTTGATGCAGAATCATTAACATTATTAATATGAACATTTCGTCTATATACCATTTTAACCCACGCCCACTTTTTGGGGGCGTTTTTATATAAAAACCATTTTTATACACTACCCCATAACATATGCAGGAGAAAACCTTGTCTGTTGTAGAACCGTAAAATTGTTTTGTAAGCAGTCTGAAGAATTTGTTGTCACTATATCATTTTTTCTATTTTATCCAAATCGTGTTTTTAGCCATGCCCCCTTTTTGGGGATTTTAGTTTTATGGATAGGATGGGATAGGGTATTCAACGATCCGCACAGCGGATTGTAGCCTTCTCATATGTTTATACCCTATCCCATAGGGGTATATTAGTTTTGATACTTAGTTTGTAACATAGAGAAATAATTTTGCTACATATACCTCAAAGTATATGGATCGACTCAGAATCGCTAGCTGAGTCGATTAAGCCATGTCTGTCTGTCCGTCCGTCCGTCCGTCCGTCCGTCCGTCCGTCCGTCTGTACGTCACCGATTTTTAGGCCTTAAATTTTGAGCTAGGATAATGAAATTTGGTATATAGGATCCTCGTCTCTGCCTACAAAACAAGTGTAAAAATTTTTGAAATCCGCCCACTGCCACGCCCCCTTTTAAGAAAAACTCAGTTTTTGACCAAACCGTAAGGAATTTTAAAAAAGTTTCTGATTAACATATTTAGACAATATTAATATCTATATTTCGTCCATATAAAGTTTTTTGCCACGCCCACTTTTTGGGGGCGTTTTCAATAAAAAACTGTTTTCGGTCAAATTTTAAATTTTTCGAAAAAAATTTTGATGCAGAATCATTAACATTATTAATATGAACATTTCTTCTATATACCATTTTAACCCACGCCCACTTTTTGGGGGCGTTTTTATATAAAAACCATTTTTATACACTACCCCATAACATATGCAAGAGAAAACCTTGTCTTTTGTAGAACCGTTAAAGTGTTTTGTAAGCAGTCTGAAGAATTTGTTGTCACTATATCATTTTTTCTATTTATCCACATCGTGTTTTTAGCCATGTCCCCTTTTTTGGGGATTTTAGTTTTATGGATAGGATGGGATAGGGTATTCAACGATCCGCACAGCGGATTGTAGCCTTCTCATATGTTTATACCCTATCCCATAGGGGTATATTAGTTTTGATACATAGTTTGTAACATAGAGAAATAATTTAGCTATATATACCTCAAAGTATATGGGTCGACTCAGAATCGATAGCTGAGTCGATTTAGCCATGTCTGTCCGTCCGTCCGTCCATCCGTCCGTACGTCCGTACGTCACCAGTTTTTGGGCCTTAAATTTTGAGCTAGAAGGATGAAATTTGGTACACGTTCTCTTTGTTGCTCCCAGCAGAACAAGTGTAAAAATTTTTGAAATCCGCCCACTGCCACGCCCCCCTTTTTAGAAAAACGTATTTTTTGGCCAAACCATAAGGAATTTTGAAAAACTTTCTGAACAACATATTTAGACAATCTGAATATCTGTATTTCGTTCATATAAAGTTTTTTGCCACGCCCACTTTTTGGGGGCGTTTTTAATAAAAAACGTTTTTCGGTCAAATTTTAAAATTTTCTAAAAAAATTTTGATGCAGAATCATTAGTAATATAAATATGAACATTTCGTCAATAGACCATTTTTACCCACGCCCACTTTTTGGGGGCGTTTTTATATAAAAACCATTTTTATACCCTACCCCAAAACATATGCAGGAGAAAACCTTGTCTTTTGTAGAACCGTAAAAGTTTTTTATAAGCAGTCTGAAGAATTGGTTGTCACCATGTCATATTCTTAATTTTATCCACATCGTGTTTTTAGCCATGTCCACTTTTTGGGGATTTTAGTTTTACAGATAGGATGGGATAGGGTATTCAACGATCCGCACAGTGGATTGTAGCCTTCTCATATGTTTATACCCTATCCCATAGGGGTATATTAGTTTTGATACATAGTTTGTAACATAGAGAAATAATTTAGCTACATATACCTCAAAGTATATGGATCGACTCAGAATCGATAGCTGAGTCGATTTAGCCATGTCTGTCCGTCCGTCCGTCCGTCCGTCCGTCCGTACGTCACCAGTTTTTGGGCCTTAAATTTTGAGCTAGAAGGATGAAATTTGGTACGCGTGCTCTTTGTTGCTCCCAGTAGAACAAGTGTAAAAATTTTTGAAATCCGCCCACTGCCACGCCCCCTTTTTAGAAAAACGTATTTTTTGGCCAAACCATAAGGAATTTTGAAAAACTTTCTGAGCAACATATTTAGACAATCTGAATATCTGTACTTCGTTCATATAAAGTTTTTTGCCACGCCCACTTTTTGGGGGCGTTTTCAATAAAAAACGTTTTTCGGTCAAATTTTCAAATTTTCGAAAAATCTTTTGATGCAGAATCATTAGCAATATAAATATGAACATTTTGTCTATAGATCATTTTAACCCACGCCCACTTTTTGGGGGCGTTTTTATATAAAAACCATTTTTATACACCACCCCATAACATATGCAGTAGAAAACCTTGTCTTTTGTAGAACCGTAAAAGTTTTTTTATAAGCAGTCTGAAGAATTTGTTGTCACCATTCCATTTTCTTTATTTTATCCACATCGTGTTTTTAGCCATGTCCACTTTTTGGGGATTTTAGTTTTACAGATAGGATGGGATAGGGTATTCAACGATCCGCACAGTGGATTGTAGCCTCTCATATGTTTTTTTTTTAATTTGAATATTTATACCCTATCCCATAGGGGTATATTAGTTTTGATACATAGTTTGTAACATAGAGAAATAATTTAGCTACATATACCTCAAAGTATATGGATCGACTCAGAATCGATAGCTGAGTCGATTTAGTCATGTCTGTCCGTCCGTCCGTCCGTACGTCACCAGTTTTTGGGCCTTAAATTTTTAGCTAGAAGGATGAAATTTGGTACACATGCTCTTTGTTGCTCCCAGCAGAACAAGTGTAAAAATTTTTGAAATCCGCCCACTGCCACGCCCCCTTTTTAGAAAAACGTATTTTTTGGCTAAACCATAATGAATTTTGAAAAACTTTCTGAACAACATATTTAGACAATCGGAATATCTGTATTTCGTTCATATAAAGTTTTTTGCCACGCCCATTTTTTGGGGGCGTTTTTAATAAAAAAAGTTTTTCGGTCAAATTTTAAAATTTTCTAAAAAACTTTTGATGCAGAATCATTAGTAATATAAATATGAACATTTCGTCAATAGACCATTTTAACCCACGCCCTCATTTTGGGGGCGTTTTTATATAAAAACCATTTTTATACCCTACCCCATAACATATGCAGGAGAAAACCTTGTCTTTTGTTAGAACCGTTAAAGTTTTTTATAAGCAGTCTGAAGAATTTGTTGTCACCATGTCATATTCTTTATTTTATCCACATCGTGTTTTTAGCCATGTCCACTTTTTGGGGATTTTAGTTTTACAGATAGGATGGGATAGGGTATTCAACGATCCGCACAGTGGATTGTAGCCTTCTCATATGTTTATACCCTAACCCATAGGGGGGTATATTAATTTTGATACTTAGTTTGTAACGTAGAGAAATCATTTTGCAACATATACCTCAAAGTATATGTATCGACTCAGAATCGCTAGCTGAGTCGATTAAGCCATGTCTGTCTGTCCGTCCGTCCGTCCGTCCGTCTGTCTGTTCGTCAGCGGTTTTTGGGCCTTAAATTTTGAGCTAGGATAGTGAAATTTGGTATGTAGGATCCTCGTCTCTGCCTACAGAACAAGCGTAAAAATTTTTGAAATCCGCCCACTGCCACGCCCCCTTTTAAGAAAATCTCAGTTTTTGACCAAACCGTAATTAATTTTAAAAAAGTTTCTGAACAAAATATTTAGACAATATTAATATCTATATTTCGTCTATATAAAGATTTTTGCCACGCCCACTTTTTGGGGGCGTTTTCACTTAAAAACTGTTTTCGGTCAAATTTTAAATTTTTCGAAAAAAAATTTGATGCAGAATCATTAACATTATTAATATGAACATTTCGTCTATATACAATTTTAACCCACGCCCACTTTTTGGGGGCGTTTTTATATAAAAAACATATGAGAAGGCTACAATCCGCTGTGCGGATCGTTGAATACCCTATCCCATCCTATCCATAAAACTAAAATCCCTAAAAAAGTGGGCATGGCTAAAAACACGATGTGGATAAAATAGAAAAAATGATATAGTGACAACAAATTCTTCAGACTGCTTACAAAACAGTTTTACGGTTCTACAAAAGACAAGGTTTTCTCCTGCATATGTTATGGGGTTGGGTATAAAAATGGTTTTTATTTAAAAACGCCCCCAAAAAGTGGGCGTGGGTTAAAATGGTATATAGACGAAATGTTTATATTAATGATGTTAATGATTCTGCATCAAAATTTTTTTCAAAAAATTTAAAATTTGACCGAAAACAGTTTTTTATCGAAAACGCCCCCAAAAAGTGGGCGTGGCAAAAAACTTTATATGGACGAAATATAGATATTAATATTGTCTGAATATGTTGTTCAGAAACTTTTTTAAAATTCCTTACGGTTTGGCCAAAAACTGAGTTTTTCTTAAAAGGGGGCGTGGCAGTGGGCGGATTTCAAAAATTTTTACACTTGTTCTGTAGGCAGAGACGAGGATCCTATATACCAAATTTCATTATCCTAGCTCAAAATTTAAGGCCTAAAAATCGGTGACGTACAGACGGACGGACGGACGGACAGACAGACATGGCTTAATCGACTCAGCTAGCGATTCTGAGTCGATAGATATACTTTGAGGTATATGTAGCAAAATTATTTCTCTATGTTACAAACTAAGTATCAAAACTAATATACCCCTATGGGATAGGGTATAACCATTTTTATACACTACCCCATAACATATGCAGGAGAAAACCTTGTCTTTTGTAGAACCGTAAAATTGTTTTGTGAGCAGTCCGAAGAATTTGTTGTCACTATATCATTTTTTCTATTTTATCCACATCGTGTTTTTAGCCATGCCCACTTTTTTGGGGATTTAAGTTTTATGGATAGGATGGGATAGGGTATTCAACGATCCGCACAGCGGATTGTAGCCTTCTCATATGTTTATACCCTATCCCATAGGGGTATATTAGTTTTGATACTTAGTTTGTAACATAGAGAAATAATTTAGCTACATATACCTCAAAGTATATGGATCGACTCAGAATCGCTAGCTGAGTCGCATTAGCCATGTCTGTCTGTCCGTCCGTCCGTCCGTCTGTCTGTTCGTCACTGATATTTTGGCCTAAAATTTTGAGCTAGGATAATGAAATTTTGAATATAGGATCCTTGGCCGAGTCACCAGAACAAGTGTAAAAATTTTTAAAATCCGCCCACTGCCACGCCCCCTTTTTAGGAAAACTTATTTTTTTGCCAAACCGTAAGGAATTTCAAAAAAGTGTCTTGGTAGCATATTTAGACAACCCTATTATCTATATTTCGTTCATACAAAGTTTTTTGCCACGCCCACTTTTTGGGGGCGTTTTTAGTAAAAAACGCTTTTTGTCCAAATTTTAAAACTTTCGAAAAAAAGTTTGATGCAAATACTTCCGAAATGGTAATATAAACATTTTGTCCATAGATCAGTTTCACCTACGCCCAAATTTTGGGGGCGTTTTCTTACAAAAACCATTTGTATACCCCATCCCAAGGCATTAGCAATAGAAATACGTTGTTTTTTGTCGAACCACACAAGATTTTGAGAAACTGTCTGAGCAATATATTGTGACAATGTCATTTTCTGTATTTCATCGCCATAAGGCCTATATTTTGAGGATATTAATTTAAAGGATGGGATGGGATAGGGTATTCAACGATCCGCATAGCGGATTGTAGCCTCTCATATGTTTATACCCTATCCCATAGGGGTATATTAGTTTTGATACTTAGTTTGTAACATAGAGAAATAATTTAGCTACATATACCTCAAAGTATATGGATCGACTCAGAATCGCTAGCTGAGTCGAATTAGCCATGTCTGTCTGTCCGTCCGTCCGTCCGTCCGTCCGTCCGTCCGTCTGTCTGTTCGTCACCGATTTTTGGACCTTAAATTTTGAGCTAGGATTATGAAATTTGGTATATAGGATCCTCGTCCGTGCCACCAGAACAAGTGTACAAATTTTTGAAATCCGCCCACTGCCACGCCCCCTTTTTAGGAAAACTTATTTTTTGGCCAAACCGTAAGGAATTTCAAAAAAGTGTCTGGGTAGCATATTTATACAACCCTAATATCTATATTTCGTTCATACAAAGTTTTTTGCCACGCCCACTTTTTGGGGGCGTTTTTAGTAAAAAAACGCTTTTTGTCCAAATTTTAAAACTTTCGAAAAAAAAATTGATGCAAATACTTCCGAAATGGTAATATAAACATTTTGTCCATAGATCATTTTCACCTACGCCCACATTTTGGGGGCGTTTTCTTACAAAAACCATTTGTATACCCCATCCCAAGGCATTAGCAATAGAAATACGTTGTTTTTTGTCGAACCACACAAGATTTTGAGAAACTGTCTGAGCAATATATTGTGACAATGTCATTTTCTGTATTTCATCGCCATAAGGCCTATATTTTGAGGATATTAATTTAAAGGATGGGATGGGATAGGGTATTCAACGATCCGCATAGCGGATTGTAGCCTCTCATATGTTTATACCCTATCCCATAGGGGTATATTAGATCTGATACTTAGTTTGTAACATAGAGAAATAATTTTTGGATCGGCTCAGAATCGCTAGCTGAGTCGATTAAGCCATGTCTGTCTGTCCGTCCGTCCGTCCGTCTGTCTGTTCGTCAGCGGTTTTTGGGCCTTAAATTTTGAGCTAGGATAATGAAATTTGGTATATAGGATCCTTGTCCGTGCCAACAGAACAAGTGTAAAAATTTTTGAAATCCGCCCACTGCCACGCCCCCTTTTTAGGAAAACCTTTTTTTTTTGCCAAACCGTAAGGAATTTAAAAAATTGTCTGAGTAGCATATTTAGACAACCCTAATATCTATATTTCTTTCATACAAAGTTTTTTGCCACGCCCACTTTTTGGGGGCGTTTTTAGTAAAAAACGCTTTTTGTCCAAATTTTAAAACTTTCGAAAAAAATTTTGATGCAAATACTTCCGAAATGGTAATATAAACATTTTGTCCCTAGATCATTTTCACCTACGCCCACATTTTGGGGGCGTTTTCTTACAAAAACCATTTGTATACCCCATCCCAAGGCATTAGCAATAGAAATACGTTGTTTTTTGTCGAACCACACAAGATTTTGAGAAACTGTCTGAGCAATATACTGTGACAATGTCATTTTCTGTATTTCATCGCCATAAGGCCTATATTTTGAGGATATTAATTTAAAGGATGGGATGCGATAGGGTATTCAACGATCCGCATAGCGGATTGTAGCCTCTCATATGTTTTAATATTAGATCATTGCGTTTACATTGGAATAACTTTCTTTTAAATATAAATCACTTTTTAAGTGCATTAAAAAACATATGAGAAGGCTACAATCCGCTGTGCGGATCGTTTAATACCCTATCCCATCCCATCCTTAAAATTAATATCCCCAAAATATGTTCTTTATGGTCATAAAGTATTGAAAATGACGTTGGTGAAACATATTGTTCCGAAGGTTTATCAAATTCTTTTATGGTTCGACAAAAAACAACGTTTTACTTTGCATATGCCTTGGGGTAGGGCATACAAATGGTTTTTGTAAGAAAACGCCCCCAAAAAGTGGGCGTGGTTAAAATGGTCTATTGACGAAATGTTGGTATTAATACTGCGAAATTTTTTTTTCGAAAATGTTAAAATTTGACCAAAAAACATTTTTTATAAAAAACGCCCCCAAAAAGTGGGCGTGGCAAAAACTTTGTATGGACGAAATATAGATATTAGGATTGTCTAAATATGTTGCAAACACACTTTTTGAAATTCCTTACGGTTTGGCTTAAAACTACGTTTTTTCGAAAAGGGGGAGTGGCAGTGGGCGGCTTTTAAAAATGTTTACACTTGTTCTGGTGACTCGGCCAAGGATCCTATATACCAAATTTCATTATCCTAGCTCAAAATTTAAGGCCCAAAAATCGGTGACGAACAGACAGACGGACGGACGGACAGACAGACATGGCTAATTCGACTCAGCTAGCGATTCTGAGTCGATCCATATACTTTGAGGTATATGTAGCTAAATTATTTCTCTATGTTACAAACTAAGTATCAAAACTAATATACCCCTATGGGATAGGGTATAATAATTATTCTAGTAGAAACGAACATAGAAGATGAAGAAACTAGTTTTTATGAGATCGATGGTTTCAATATGGAATTTGAAAACCAAAATAAACAAGAGAGGTGGAGGGATTATGATGTTTGTCCGGAACAATCTAGCCCACAAACGAATACCTTCGGAAACTATATCATATGAAAATATTAAAATTAGCTTCACGGAAAGAAACATTACAAAGCACGTTGTTGGAGTATATAGACCACTAGGTTATAGTAAAAAGTCATTTATTGATGAAATTGCAAATAATCTAGGTCAAATAGGAAAGAATGAAGAAATGATTGTGATGGGGGATATGAATATTAATATACATGATTCTAACTCAAGCTATGTGAAAGAATATTTGGAGATGTTAGCATCATTGAGACTGATGAATGTCATTACTGAATTTACAAGGGTAGATCCTAAGAAGGGGACGAAATCAATAATTGATCACATCCTTGTAAGCAGAGTGGACAAACAAATTAATTCCGCCGTGATCGAGAGTGGTATCACCGACCATTACCCGACTCTTTACTCCACAGATGACTTAGCAACATCAGAGAACCACATAGTACGTACTTCTTATATATGCAACGGCAGAGTAAATGAGTTAATTTTGGAAGCAGACTGGTCAGAAGTCAGTAATGAAGAAGATGCCGAGAAGTTGTATAAAAAACTGGTACGGAAACTAAGTGATATTTATAAAAGATCAACTTACACAAAATCAATACAGAACAAACGAAAAAATAGCCCCTGGGCAACCCCTTACCTGATAACTGAATGCAAAAAAAGGGATCAACTCTATAGAAGGTGGAAAAATAATAGAGTCAACAAAACCTATGAAAGAGAGTACAAAAGTTACAGGAACAAAACAAATAAATTGATAGCAGCACAAAAATCAAACTTCTAAAAGAACCAATTCATGCAATTTAAGACCGATCCTAGAAAAACCTAGGGATTAATAAACCAAATATTAGGAAGGAAAAGGCCAAATTTAGATGAAACGATGATAAAACATTTTTCAGCTGAAATCAAAACATTGTCCAACAATTGTGCACAACTTTTTTTTACACAGACGTCGCAAATTATTCATCACTGTAACTCTATCACATCGAACCATATGAATGCAAGACTAGAGAACTCATTTTTGCTAATGCTACAAATATCGAAGAAATGAGCGACATTATAAGTTCCCTTGGTGAATACAAATCGCCAGGAATTGATAGAATTAGAGCCGTGGATATCAGAAGACACGCCGACATTTTTGCTCCTATCCTATGCAAGCTGTTTAACCTGAGCCTGACACAGTCAAAAATCCCGTCAACCACTCAACACTGTAAACCGCTGTAGTGAGGCCGATCTATAAGAGTGGAGTTAAAAATCAACTGAATAATTATAGACCGATATCAATACTTCTAGTAATTGAAAAGTGTCTGGAAGGCGTAATTTCGCAAAGATTGCAGAGTTTTATTGACAAGCACTCTCTTATTCATAAAAGCCAATACGGGTTTTAAAAAATAGGAATACAAGCAAACTACTAGGTGAATTCGTTAACTGTATCAATGAAAGTTTAAACAAAAGCCATCATGTCCTAGTCCTGTTCATGGATTTCAGTAAAGCTTTCGATACTCTTAACCATTCGAAGTTACTAGAAGCGCTTAGGCGGATTGGCATACGAGGAGTAATGGCTGATTGGCTCAAGGATTATTTACACAACAGGCTGTTTTGTGTAAAAAACATATGAGAGGCTACAATCCGCTATGCGGATCGTTGAATACCCTATCCCATCCCATCCTTTAAATTAATATCCTCAAAATATAGGCCTTATGGCGATGAAATACAGAAAATGACATTGTCACAATATATTGCTCAGACAGTTCCTCAAAATCTTTTGTGGTTCGACAAAAAACAACGTATTTCTATTGCTAATGCCTTGGGATGGGGTATACAAATGATTTTTGTAAGAAAACGCCCCCAAAATGTGGGCGTAGGTGAAAATGATCTATGGACAAATATTTTTTTCGAAAGTTTTAAAATTTGGACAAAAAGCGTTTTTTACTAAAACGCCCCCAAAAAGTGGGCGTGGCAAAAAACTTTGTATGAACGAAATATAGATATTAGGATTGTCTAAATATGCTACTCAGACATTTTTTTGAAATTCCTTATGGTTTGGCCAAAAAATAAGTTTTTCTAAAAAAGGGGCGTGGCAGTGGGCGGATTTCAAAAATTTTTACACTTGTTCTGGTGGCACGGACGAGGATCCTATATACCAAATTTCATTATCCTAGCTTAAAATTTAAGGCCCAAAAATCGGTTGCGAACAGACAGACGGACGGACGGACGGACTTACAGACAGACATGGCTAATTCGACTTAGTTAGCGATTCTGAGTCGATCCATATACTTTGAGGTATATGTAGCAAAATTATTTCTCTATGTTACAAACTAAGTATCAAAACTAATATACCCCCCTATGGGATAGGGTATAATTAAGGACGTGATGAGTGAGAAAAAGGACGTGTAGTATGGAGTACCTCAGGGATCAAAACTAGGTCCATTTCTCTTCATCCTTTACACAAACGAACTACTTCGCGTTTTTAACCATTTGCCTTCACTGACGATACGGCGATTGTGGTACGCCACAGGTCTCTGGACACAGCGTCGATCATTATGCAGAAGGAGTTAAATGCTGCAGTAAAATGGTGCCACGATAACGGTCTAGTTATCAACGCATCAAAAACCAAGATGATACGTATTCGGAGTCCACAACTCATGCCTATACAGAGTAGAATATACTTGAGAAATGATGCCTGTCCGAACACTGCAAACGAAACCGTTGAATTAGTAGAAAGCTACAAATATCTTGGAGTTATCATTGACTCTCATTTTCTATGGAGCAAACACATCGATAAGCTTCGCATGGATCTGAAGAAGGCGTTATACGCATTGGCACATTTGCGGCACTATGCCACGGTTCCTGTCTTAAAACAAGTATACTATTCCCTAGTCGAGTCCAAGTTACGTTATGGTATACGTGCCTGGGGCAACGCAGCCACAACCCACATCAAAAAATTACAAAGCCTTCAAAACTCAGTGCTGAAACAAATAAACTCAATCTATCTGCGAAACGATGAAAGAACGTTTAAAGTTCTTCAGGTCGAACAAATTTATAAGATGACACTAATATTGGAGTACTTTGACGATGACCGTTTTATCCGACCAATAAATCATGGTATCAACACCAGAAGACGTGCACAAGGTATGCTTCAATTGCCAAAAAATTATAATATTTATGGTAGACGACAACTCCAATACAGCGTTCCTGCAACAATCAACGAATTACCTCGAGAACTTGTGAACATAGAGGATTACAAGGCAAGAAAAAAAACGTTAAACTTTTCTTCAGAACAAGTGTAAAAATTTTTGAAATCCGCCCACTGCCACGCCCCTTTTTAAGATAAACTCAGTTTTTGGCCAAACCGTAAGGAATTTCAAAAAAGTGTCTGAGTAGCATATTGAGAGAATCGTAATATCTATATTTCGTCAATACAAAGTTTTTTGCCACGCCCACTTTTTGGGGCGTTTTCCATAAAAAACCTTATTTGGCCAAATTTGAAAATTTTCGAAAAAAATGTTGATGCAAAATCATTGGTAGTATTAATATGAACATTTCGTCAGTAGACCATTTTAACCCACGCCCACTTTTTGGGGGCGTTTTCCTACAAAAACCATTTGTATGCCCTACTTCAAGGCATATGCAATACCAAAACGTGGTTATTTGTCGAACCATAAAAGAATTTGACAATCCTTCCGAACAATATATTGTAACAACGTCATTTTCAATACTGTATGACCATAAAGACCATATTTTGGGGATATCAATTTTAAGGATGGGATGGGATAGGGTATTAAAAGATCCGCACAGCGGATTGTAGCCTTCTAATATGTTTACACCCTATCCCATAGGGGTATATTAGTTTTGATACTTAGTTTGTAACATAGAGAAATAATTTTGCTACATATACCTCAAAGTATATGGATCGACTCAGAATCGCTAGCTGAGTCGATTAAGCCATGTCTGTCTGTCCGTCCGTCCGTCCGTCTGTACGTCACCGATTTTTAGGCCTTAAATTTTGAGCTAGGATAATGAAATTTGGTATATAGGATCCTCGTCTCTGCCTACAGAACAAGCGTAAAAATTTTCGAAATCCGCCCACTGCCACGCCCTCTTTTAAGAAAAACTCAGTTTTAGACCAAACCGTAAGGAATTTTAAAAAAGTTACTGAACAACATATTTAGACAATATTAATATCTATATTTCGTCCATATAAAGTTTTTTGCCACGCCCACTTTTTGGGGGCGTTTTCAATTAAAAACTGTTTTCGGTCAAATTTTAAATTTTTCGAACAAAATTTTGATGCAGAATCATTAACATTATTAATATAAACATTTCGTCTATTTACCATTTTAACCCACGTTCACTTTTTGGGGGCGTTTTTATATAAAAACCATTTTTATACACTACCCCATAACATATGCAGGAGAAAACCTTGTCTTTTGTAGAACCGTAAAAGTGTTTGTAAGCAGTCTGAAGAATTTGTTGTCACTATATCATTTTTTCTATTTTATCCACATCGTGTTTTTAGCCATGCCCACTTTTTTGGGGATTTTAGTTTTATGGATAGGATGGGATAGGGCACAGCGGATTGTAGCCTTCTCATATGTTTTTATATAAAAACCATTTTTATACACTGCCCCATAGCATATGCAGGAGAAAAACCTTGTCTTTTGTAGAACCGTAAAATTTTTCAATTTCATTTTCTATATTTAATCACCATCGTGTTTTAAGCCATGTCCACTTTTTGGGGATATTAGTTTTACAGATGGGATGGGATAGGGTATTCAACGATCAGCACAGCGGATTGTAGCCTTTTCATATGTTTACTTTAAAATTTGTCTTGATCGCAGTAAGATCGAATAAAGTTTATATTATAACGTTGTTGAAATTTTTTGTTTTATGTATTGCTGATCAAAGTTGGTCCTTCAAAAGCCGGAATTTTTTTGTTAATTTGAATAGCAATTTATACTACACGGTGGTTGCTAGATGTTTGGAATTCGCAAAGTATTTTGTAAAAGGTGGGAACAATTGTATCGACCATTTATTTTGCTGTTTCCTGCATTTGCTGTTTTTTGGGTTTGCTGCTGCCTAGCTTGTTGGATAGTGCTGTTTCGAATTGAATATTGGTGTGGTTTAATTGACGAGTGGAAAAGTTTGAAAAGCGCCTCTACATGTGAAAAAATAACATGCTAAGTGCTATAGAATTTAGGGAAATTTTCATTTATACAGGCTTACCATAAAAAAATTGTGTTTAAGACGAAAATGCAAACGCGTATTTCCAAACATTTTACTATTAGGCAATATACGAGTTGATATGGTATTTAATGGATTAAATAATGGACTTTTTAAATATATGAAATGCTGTGCGATTAGATTAACATTTTAATATAAAAATGTCATTTCCATATGGCGCTATTCATACCCTATCCCATAGGGGGGTATATTAGTTTTGATACTTAGTTTGTAACATAGAGAAATAATTTTGCAACATATACCTCAAAGTATATGGATCGACTCAGAATCGCTAGCTGAGTCGAATTAGCCATGTCTGTCTGTCCGTCCGTCCGTCCGTCCGTCTGTCTGTTCGTCAGCGGTTTTTGGGCCTTAAATTTTGAGCTAGGATAATGAAATTTGGTATATAGGATCCTCGTCCGTGCCACCAGAACAAGTGTAAAAATTTTTGAAATCCGCCCACTGCCACGCTCCTATCCTATGCAAGCTGTTTAACCTGAGCCTGACACAGTCAAAAATCCCGTCAACCACTCAACACTGTAAACCGCTGTAGTGAGGCCGATCTATAAGAGTGGAGTTAAAAATCAACTGAATAATTATAGACCGATATCAATACTTCCAGTAATTGAAAAGTGTCTGGAAGGCGTAATTTCGCAAAGATTGCAGAGTTTTATTGACAAGCACTCTCTTATTCATAAAAGCCAATACGGGTTTTAAAAAATAGGAATACAGGCAAACTACTAGGTGAATTCGTTAACTGTATCAATGAAAGTTTAAACAAAAGCCATCATGTCCTAGTCCTGTTCATGGATTTCAGTAAAGCTTTCGATACTCTTAACCATTCGAAGTTACTAGAAGCGCTTAGGCGGATTGGCATACGAGGAGTAATGGCTGATTGGCTCAAGGATTATTTACACAACAGGCTGTTTTGTGTAAAAAACATATGAGAGGCTACAATCCGCTATGCGGATCGTTGAATACCCTATCCCATCCCATCCTTTAAATTAATATCCTCAAAATATAGGCCTTATGGCGATGAAATACAGAAAATGACATTGTCACAATATATTGCTCAGACAGTTTCTCAAAATCTTTTGTGGTTCGACAAAAAACAACGTATTTCTATTGCTAATGCCTTGGGATGGGGTATACAAATGATTTTTGTAAGAAAACGCCCCCAAAATGTGGGCGTAGGTGAAAATGATCTATGGACAAAATGTTTATATTACCATTGCGGAAGTATTTGCATCAAAATTTTTTTCGAAAGTTTTAAAATTTGGACAAAAAGCGTTTTTTACTAAAACGCCCCCAAAAAGTGGGCGTGGCAAAAAACTTTGTATGAACGAAATATAGATATTAGGATTGTCTAAATATGCTACTCAGACATTTTTTTGAAATTCCTTATGGTTTGGCCAAAAAATAAGTTTTTCTAAAAAAGGGGCGTGGCAGTGGGCGGATTTCAAAAACTTTTACACTTGTTCTGGTGGCACGGACGAGGATCCTATATACCAAATTTCATTATCCTAGCTCAAAATTTAAGGCCCAAAAATCGGTGACGAACAGACAGACGGACGGACGGACGGACTTACAGACAGACATGGCTAATTCGACTTAGTTAGCGATTCTGAGTCGATCCATATACTTTGAGGTATATGTAGCAAAATTATTTCTCTATGTTACAAACTAAGTATCAAAACTAATATACCCCCCTATGGGATAGGGTATAATTAAGGACGTGATGAGTGAGAAAAAGGACGTGTAGTATGGAGTCCCTCAGGGATCAAAACTAGGTCCAATTCTCTTCATCCTTTACACAAACGAACTACTTCGCGTTTTTAACCATTTGCCTTCACTGACGATACGGCGATTGTGGTACGCCACAGGTCTCTGGACACAGCGTCGAGCATTATGCAGAAGGAGTTAAATGCTGCAGTAAAATGGTGCCACGATAACGGTCTAGTTATCAACGCATCAAAAACCAAGATGATACGTATTCGGAGTCCACAACTCATGCCTATACAGAGTAGAATATACTTGAGAAATGATGCCTGTCCAACACTGCAAACGAAACCGTTGAATTAGTAGAAAGCTACAAATATCTTGGAGTTATCATTGACTCTCATTTTCTATGGAGCAAACACATCGATAAGCTTCGCATGGATCTGAAGAAGGCGTTATACGCATTGGCACATTTGCGGCACTATGCCACGGTTCCTGTCTTAAAACAAGTATACTATTCCCTAGTCGAGTCCAAGTTACGTTATGGTATACTTGCCTGGGGCAACGCAGCCACAACCCACATCAAAAAATTACAAAGCCTTCAAAACTCAGTGCTGAAACAAATAAACTCAATCTATCTGCGAAACGATGAAAGAACGTTTAAAGTTCTTCAGGTCGAACAAATTAATAAGATGACACTAATATTGGAGTACTTTGACGATGACCGTTTTATCCGACCAATAAATCATGGTATCAACACCAGAAGATGTGCACAAGGTATGCTTCAATTGCCAAAAAATTATAATATTTATGGTAGACGACAACTCCAATACAGCGTTCCTGCAACAATCAACGAATTACCTCGAGAACTTGTGAACATAGAGGATTACAAGGCAAGAAAAAAAACGTTAAACTTTTCAAATTTTAAATTTTTCGAACAAAATTTTGATGCAGAATCATTAACATTATTAATATAAACATTTCGTCTATTTACCATTTTAACCCACGCTCACTTTTTGGGGGCGTTTTTATATAAAAACCATTTTTATACACTACCCCATAACATATGCAGGAGAAAACCTTGTCTTTTGTAGAACCGTAAAAGTG
Source organism: Rhingia campestris (assembly GCA_932526625.1). NCBI lineage: Eukaryota > Metazoa > Arthropoda > Insecta > Diptera > Syrphidae > Rhingia > Rhingia campestris. Next base: position 67,555,420 of record OW052183.1, read on the forward strand.
TTTGTAAGCAGTCTGAAGAATTTGTTGTCACTATATCATTTTTTCTATTTTATCCACATCGTGTTTTTAGCCATGCCCACTTTTTTGGGGATTTTAGTTTTATGGATAGGATGGGATAGGGCACAGCGGATTGTAGCCTTCTCATATGTTTTTATATAAAAACCATTTTTATACACTGCCCCATAGCATATGCAGGAGAAAAACCTTGTCTTTTGTAGAACCGTAAAATTTTTCAATTTCATTTTCTATATTTAATCACCATCGTGTTTTAAGCCATGTCCACTTTTTGGGGATATTAGTTTTACAGATGGGATGGGATAGGGTATTCAACGATCAGCACAGCGGATTGTAGCCTTTTCATATGTTTACTTTAAAATTTGTCTTGATCGCAGTAAGATCGAATAAAGTTTATATTATAACGTTGTTGAAATTTTTTGTTTTATGTATTGCTGATCAAAGTTGGTCCTTCTACTACACGGTGGTTGCTAGATGTTTGGAATTCGCAAAGTATTTTGTAAAAGGTGGGAACAATTGTATCGACCATTTATTTTGCTGTTTCCTGCGTTTGCTGTTTTTTGGGTTTGCTGCTGCCTAGGTTGTTGGATAGTGCTGTTTCGAATTGAATATTGGTGTGGTTTAATTGACGAGTGGAAAAGTTTGAAAAGCGCCTCTACATGTGAAAAAATAACATGCTAAGTGCTATAGAATTTAGGGAAATTTTCATTTATACAGGCTTCCCATAAGAAAATTGAGTTTAAGACGAAAATGCAAACGCGTATTTCCAAACATTTTACTATTAGGCAATATACAAGTTGATATGGTATTTAATGGAATAAATAATGGACTTTTTAAATATATGAAATGCAGTGCGATTAGATTAACATTTTAATATAAAAATGTCATTTCCATATGGCGCTATTTATACCCTATCCCATAGGGGGGTATATTAGTTTTGATACTTAGTTTGTAACATAGAGAAATAATTTTGCAACATATACCTCAAAGTATATGGATCGACTCAGAATCGCTAGCTGAGTCGAATTAGCCATGTCTGTCTGTCCGTCCGTCCGTCCGTCCGTCCGTCCGTCCGTCCGTCTGTCTGTTCGTCAGCGGTTTTTGGGCCTTAAATTTTGAGCTAGGATAATGAAATTTGGTATATAGGATCCTCGTCCGTGCCACCAGAACAAGTGTAAAAATTTTTGAAATCCGCACACTGCCACGCCCCCTTTTTAGGAAAAAAATGGTTTTTGTAATAAAACGCCCCCAAAATGTGGGCGTAGGTGAAAATGATCTATAGACAATATGTTTATATTACCATTTCGGAAGTATTTGCATCAAAATTTTTTTCGAAAGTTTTAAAATTTGGACAAAAAGCGTTTTTTTTACTAAAAACGCCCCCAAAAAGTGGGCGTGGCAAAAAACTTTGTATGAACGAAATATAGATATTAGGATTGTCTAAATATGCTACTCAGACACTTTTTTGAAATTCCTTACGGTTTGGCCAAAAAATAAGTTTTCCTAAAAAGGGGGCGTGGCAGTGGGCGGATTTCAAAAATTTTTACTCTTGTTCTGGTGGCACGGACGAGGATCCTATATACCAAATTTCATTATCCTAGATCAAAATTTAAGTCCCAAAAACCGCTGACGAACAGACAGACGGACGGACGGACGGACGGACAGACAGACATGGCTAATTCGACTCAGCTAGCGATTCTGAGCCGATCCATATACTTTGAGGTATATGTAGCAAAATTATTTCTCTATGTTACAAACTAAGTATCAAAACTAATATACCCCCCTATGGGATAGGGTATAAATATAGGCCTTATGGCGCTGAAATACAGAAAATGACATTGTCACAATATATTGCTCAGACAGTTTATCAAAATCTTTTGTGGTTCGACAAAAAGCAAAGTATTTCTACTGCTAATGCCTTGGGATGGGGTATACAAATGGTTTTTGCAAGAAAACGCCCCCAAAATGTGGGCGTAGGTGAAAATGATCTATGGACAAAATGTTTTTATTACCATTGCGGAAGTATTTACATCAAAAATTTTTTCGAAAGTTTTAAAATTTGGACAAAAAGCGTTTTTTACTAAAAACGCCCCCAAAAAGTGGGCGTGGCAAAAAACTTTGTATGAACGAAATATAGATATTAGGATTGTCTAAATATGCTGCTCAGACACTTTTTTGAAATTCCTTACGGTTTGGCTTAAAACTACGTTTTTTCTAAAAGGGGGCGTGGCAGTGGGCGGATTTCAAAAATGTTTACACTTGTTCTGGTGACACGGACGAGGATCCTATATACCAAATTTCATTATCCTAGCTCAAAATTTAAGGCCCAAAAATCGGTGACGAACAGACAGACGGACGGACAGACAGACATGGCTAATTCGACTCAGCTAGCGATTTTGAGTCGATCCATATACTTTGAGGTATATGTAGCAAAATTATTTCTCTATGTTACAAACTAAGTATCAAAACTAATATACCCCTATGGGATAGGGTATAAATATGAGAGGCTACAATCCGCAATGCGGATCGTTGAATACGCTATCCCATCCCATCCTTTAAATTAATATCCTCAAAATATAGGCCTTATGGCGATGAAAAACAGAAAATGACATTGTCACAATATATTGCTCAGACAGTTCCTCAAAATCTTTTGTGGTTCGACAAAAAACAACGTATTTCTATTGCTTATGCCTTGGGATGGGGTATACAAATGGTTTTTGTAAGAAAACGCCCCCAAAATGTGGGCGTAGGTAAAAATGATCTATAGACAAAATATTTATATTACCATTGCGCAAGTATTTGCATCAAAATTTTTTTCGAAAGTTTTAAAATTTGGACAAAAAACGTTTTTTACTAAAACGTCCCCAAAAAGTGGGCGTGGCAAAAAACTTTGTATGAACGAAATATAGATATTAGGATTGTCTAAATATGTTGCTAACGCACTTTTTTGAAATTCCTTACGGTTTGGCTTAAAACTACATTTTTTCTAAAAGGGGGCGTGGCAGTGGGCGGATTTTAAAAATTTTTACACTTCTTCTGGTGACTCGGCCAAGGATCCTATATACTAAATTTCATTATCCTAGCTCAAAATTTAAGGCCCAAAAATCGGTGACGAACAGACAGACGGACGGACGGACAGACAGACATGGCTAATTCGACTCAGCTAGCGATTCTGAGTCGATCCATATACTTTGAGGTATATGTAGCTAAATTATTTCTCTATGTTACAAACTAAGTATCAAAACTAATATACCCCTATGGATAGGGTATAAAAAGGAATATTACAATGTATACCAAAATGCTAGCCTTCAGTCGTCAATTATAATAGATTTGTGAATTAATAATTCGTTCGACAGAAATTATTTGCCCACACGTCTTCTGTTGTTTGTGACCTTGATTCCAACTGCATTTAATAAAAATGAATGTATTGAAGCAATCACGTGGACGGACATCTGAAGTTTGCTATAACTCGCGAGTTATGTATACACATAATCATAAGGACATACCCACTTCAACATGCATCTTAACCTAGTTAAATAAATCACAACATTGGATTTAAATTTTATATTCCCCTTAAGAAAATTAGGGAAACTACTTCTAATGGCTCTGCTTCAAGTGCAACGCATGAAACTGAAGCAATCATATATATCAACAATCAGCTCACGCCTACTAAACACCTTTTTTGGCTCGCAAAAAACAAAGCTAGAGAGTGCAATTGGAGATTCGTGTGGGAGTCTAACGGTAAGGTATTCGCGAAAAAAAAACGAAAACTGCGAGCCCATACACATCGGCTCTTGTGATGATGTAAACAAGATGAACAACTAAGCATTGTTGTTGTACGCAATACTAATCGAGAGAATCGAAATAAAACAAAACAAAATGGAAAACACATATAGTGAAGCTGATGTTGACTTTAGGGTAATACATGGTGTTAGCAGCATCGAAAAAGACTATTTGGAAAAAATGAATTTTTGTTGTGTAAGTTTCAATATAAGATCGATCACAAAAACATGGGATGTTTTTATTGCGGAAATTGAAAAAGTGCTATGTTACGTCGATATATTAGTATTGAATGATATAAACATACCGAAGAAAAAAAAATGACTTTTATAACATTGACGGTTTTAATCCTGAATATATAAACCGTGATGCAAAGAAAGGCGGAGGAGTTGCAATATATATTAAAAACATATGAGAAGGCTACAATCCGCTGTGCGGATCGTTGAATACCCTATCCCATCCTATCCATAAAACTAAAATCCCCAAAAAAGTGGGCATGGCTAAAAACACGATGTGGATAAAATAGAAAAAATGATATAGTGACAACAAATTCTTCAGACTGCTTACAAAACAGTTTTACGGTTCTACAAAAGACAAGGTTTTCTCCTGCATATGTTATGGGGTTGGGTATAAAAATGGTTTTTATATAAAAACGCCCCCAAAAAGTGGGCGTGGGTTAAAATGGTATATAGACGAAATGTTTATATTAATAATGTTAATGATTCTGCATCAACATTTTTTTCGAAAAATTTAAAATTTGACCGAAAACAGTTTTTTTATTGAAAACGCCCCCAAAAAGTGGGCGTGGTAAAAAACTTTATATAGACGAAATATAGATATTAATATTGTCTAAATATGCTGTTCAGAAACTTTTTTAAAATTCCTTACGGTTTGGCCAAAAACTGAGTTTTTCTTAAAAGGGGGCGTGGCAGTGGGCGGATTTCAAAAATTTTACACTTGTTCTGTAGGCAGAGACGAGGATCCTATATACCAAATTTCATTATCCTAGCTCAAAATTTAAGGCCTAAAAATCGGTGACGTACAGACGGACGGACGGACGGACAGACAGACATGGCTTAATCGACTCAGCTAGCGATTCTGAGTCGATCCATATACTTTGAGGTATATGTAGCAAAATTATTTCTCTATGTTACAAACTAAGTATCAAAACTAATATACCCCTATGGGATAGGGTATAAACATATGAGAAGGCTACAATCCGCTTACGGTTCTACAAAAGACAAGGTTTTCTCCTGCATATGTTATGGGGTAGTGTATAAAAATGGTTTTTATATAAAAACGCCCCCAAAAAGTGGGCGTGGGTTAAAATGGTATATAGACGAAATATAGATATTAATATTTTCTAAATATGTTGTTCAGAAACTTTTTTAAAATTCCTTACGGTTTGGTCAAAAACTGCGTTTTTCTTAAAAGGGGGCGTGGCAGTGGGCGGATTTCAAAAATTTTTACACTTGTTCTGTAGGCAGAGACGAGGATCCTATATACCAAATTTCATTATCCTAGCTCAAAATTTAAGGCCTTAAAATCGGTGACGTACAGACGGACGGACGGACGGACGGACAGACATGGCTAATTCGACTCAGCTAGCGATTCTGAGTCAATCCATATACTTTGAGGTATATGTAGCAAAATTATTTCTCTATGTTACAAACTAAGTATCAAAACTAATATACCCCCCTATGGGATAGGGTATAAACATATGAGAAGGCTACAATCCGCTGTGCGGATCGTTTAATACCCTATCCCATCCCATCCTTAAAATTAATATCCCCAAAATATGGTCTTTATGGTCATAAAGTATTGAAAATGACGTTGTTACAACATATTGTTCCGAAGGTTTATCAAATTCTTTTATGGTTCGGCAAAAAACAACGTTTTACTTTGCATATGCCTTGGGGTAGGGCATACAAATGGTTTTTGTAAGAAAACGCCCCCAAACAGTGGGCGTGGGTTAAAATGGTCTATTGACGAAATGTTGGTATTAATACTGCCAATGATTGTGCATCAAATTTTTTTCGAAAATGTTAAAATTTGACCAAAAAACATTTTTTATAAAAAACGCCCCCAAAAAGTGGGCGTGGCAAAAAACTTTGTATGGACGAAATATAGATATTAGGATTGTCTAAATATGTTGCAAACACACTTTTTTAAAATTCCTTACGGTTTGGCTTAAAACTACGTTTTTTCTTAAAGGGGGCGTGGCAGTGGGCGGATTTTAAAAATGTTTACACTTGTTCTGGTGACTCGGCCAAGGATCCTATATACCAAATTTCATTATCCTAGCTCAAAATTCAAGGCCCAAAAATCGGTGACGAACAGACAGATGGACGGACGGACGGACGGACGGACGGACGGACAGACAGACAGACAGACAGACATGGCTAATTTGACTCAGCTAGCGATTCTGAGTCGATCCATATACTTTGAGGTTAATGTAGCTAAATTATTTCTCTATGTTACAAACTAAGTATCAAAACTAATATACCCCTAAGGGATAGGGTATAAACATATGAGAAGGCTACAATCCGCTGTGCGGATCGTTTAATACGCTATCCCATCCCATCCTTTAAATTAATATCCTCAAAATATAGGCCTTATGACGCAGAAATACAGAAAATGACATTGTCACAATATATTGCTCAGACAGTTTCTCAAAATCTTTTGTGGTTCGACAAAAAATAACGTATTTATATTGCTAATGCCTTGGGATGGGGTATACAAATGGTTTTTGTAAGAAAACGCCCCAAAAATGTGGGCGTAGGTGAAAATGATCTATGGACAAAATGTTTATATTACCATTGCGGAAGTATTTGCATCAAAATTTTTTTCGAAAGTTTTAAAATTTGGACAAAAAGAGTTTTTGACTAAAAACGCCCCCAAAAAGTGGGCGTGGCAAAAAATTTTGTATGAACGAAATATAGATATTAGGATTGTCTAAATATGCTGCTCAGACACTTTTTTGTAATTCTTTACGGTTTGGCCAAAAAAAAAGTTTTCCTAAAAAGGGGGCATGGCAGTTGGCGGATTTCAAAAATTGTTACACTTGTTCTGGTGGCACGGACGAGGACCCTATATACCAAATTTCATTATCCTAGCTCAAAATTTAAGGCACAAAAATCGATGACGAACAGCCAGACGGACGGACGGACGGCCGGACAGACAGACATGGCTAATTCGACTCAGCTAGCGATTCTGAGTCGATCCATATACTTTGAGGTATATGTAGCAAAATTATTTCTCTATGTTACAAACTAAGTATCAAAACTAATGTACCCCCCTATGGGATAGGGTATAAACATATGAGAGGCTACAATCCGCTCTGCGGATCGTTGAATACCCTATCCCATCCCATCGTCAAAATTAATATCCTCAAAATAAAGGCCTTATGGCGATGAAATACAAAAAATGACATTGTCACAGTATAATGCTCAGACAGTTTATCAAAATCTTTTGTGGTTCGACAAAAAACAACGTATTTCTATTGCTTATGTCTTGGGATGGGGTATACAAATGGTTTTTATAAGAAAACGCCCCCAATATGTGGGCATAGTTGAAAATGATCTATGGACAAAATGTTTATATTACCATTGCGGAAGTATTTGCATCAAAATTTTTTTCGAACGTTTTAAAATTTGGACAAAACATATGAGAAGGCTACAATCCGCTGTGCGGATCGTTGAATACCCTATCCCATACTATCCATAAAACTAAAATCCCCAAAAAAGTGGGCATGGCTAAAAACACGATGTGGATAAAATAGAAAAAATGATATAGTGACAACAAATTCTTCAGACTGCTTACAAAACAATTTTACGATTCTACAAAAGACAAGGTTTTCTCCTGCATATGTTATGGGGTAGTGTATAAAAATGGTTTTTATATAAAAACGCCCCCAAAAAGTGGGCGTGGGTTAAAATGGTATATAGACGAAATGTTCATATTAATAATGTTAATGATTCTGCATCAACATTTTTTTCGAACAAATTAAAATTTGACCGAAAACAGTTTTTAATTGAAAACGCCCCCAAAAAGTGTGCGTGGCAAAAAACTTTATATGGACAAAATATAGATATTAATATTGTCTAAATATGTTGTTCAGAAACTTATTTAAAATTCCTTACGGTTTGGTCAAAAACTGAGTTTTTCTTAAAAAAGGGCGGATTTCAAAAATGTTTACACTCGTTCTGTAGGCAGAGACGAGGATCCTATATACCAAATTTCATTACCCTAGCTCAAAATTTAAGGCCTTAAAATCGGTGACGTACAGACGGACGGACGGACGGACGGACAGACAGACATGGCTTAATCGACTCAGCTAGCGATTCTGAGTCGATCCATATACTTTGAGGTAAGCAAAATTATTTCTCTATGTTACAAACTAAGTATCAAAACTAATATACCCCTATGGGATAGGGTATAAACATATGGAAAGCTACAATCCGCTGTGCGGATCGTTGAATACCCTACCCCATATTATCTGTAAAACTCAAATCCCCAAAAAGTGGACATGGCCAAAAACACGATTTGGATAAAATAAAGAAAATGACATGGTGACAACAAATTCTTCAGACTGCTTACAAAAAACTTTTACGGTTCTACAAAAGACAAGGTTTTCTCCTGCATATGTTATGGAGCAGTGTATAAAAATGGTTTTTATATAAAAACGCCCCCAAAACGTGGGCGTGGGTTGAAGTGGTCTATAACCAAAATGTTCATATTTATACTACCAATGATTCTGCATCAAAAAAATTTTGAAAATTTTAAAATTTGACCGAAAAACGTTTTTTTATTAAAAACGCCCCCAAAAAGTGGGCGTGGCAAAAACTTTATATGAACGAATTACAGATAATCAGAAGGTCTAAATATGTTGTTCAGAAAGTTTTTCAAAATTCCTTATGGTTTGGCCAGAAAATACGTTTTTCTAAAAAGGGGGCGTGGCAGTGGGCGGATTTCAAAAATGTTTACACTTTTTCTGCTGGGAGCAACAAAGGGCACGTGTACCAAATTTCATCCTTCTAACTCAAAATTTAAGGCCCAAACACTGGTGACGTACGGACGGACGGACGGACGGACAGACATGGCTAAATCGACTCAGCTATCGATTCTGAGTCGATCCATATACTTTGAGGTATATGTAGCTAAATTATTTCTCTATGTTACAAACTATGTATCAAAACTAATATACCCCTATGGGATAGGGTATAAACACATGGAAGGCTACAATCCGCTGTGCGGATCGTTGAATACCCTATCCCATCCTATCTGTAAAACTAAAATCCCCAAAAAGTGGACATGGCTAAGCACACGATGTGGATAAAATAAAGAATATGTCATGGTGACAACAAATTCATCAGACTGCTTATAAAACATATGAGAAGGCTACAATCCGCTGTGCGGATCGTTGAATACCCTATCCCATCCTATCCATAAAACTAAAATCCCCAAAAAAGGGGACATGGCTAAAAACACGATGTGGATAAATAGAAAAAATGATATAGTGACAACAAATTCTTCAGACTGCTTACAAAACACTTTAACGGTTCTACAAAAGACAAGGTTTTCTCTTGCATATGTTATGGGGTAGTGTATAAAAATGGTTTTTATATAAAAACGCCCCCAAAAAGTGGGCGTGGGTTAAAATGGTATATAGAAGAAATGTTCATATTAATAATGTTAATGATTCTGCATCAAAATTTTTTTCGAAAAATTTAAAATTTGACCGAAAACAGTTTTTTATTGAAAACGCCCCCAAAAAGTGGGCGTGGCAAAAAACTTTATATGGACGAAATATAGATATTAATATTGTCTAAATATGTTAATCAGAAACTTTTTTAAAATTCCTTACGGTTTGGTCAAAAACTGAGTTTTTCTTAAAAGGGGGCGTGGCAGTGGGCGGATTTCAAAAATTTTTACACTTGTTTTGTAGGCAGAGACGAGGATCCTATATACCAAATTTCATTATCCTAGCTCAAAATTTAAGGCCTAAAAATCGGTGACGTACAGACGGACGGACGGACGGACGGACGGACGGACAGACAGACATGGCTTAATCGACTCAGCTAGCGATTCTGAGTCGATCCATATACTTTGAGGTATATGTAGCAAAATTATTTCTCTATGTTACAAACTAAGTATCAAAACTAATATACCCCTATGGGATAGGGTATAAAAACTTTTACGGTTCTACAAAAGACAAGGTTTTCTACTGCATATGTTATGGGGTAGTGTATAAAAATTGTTATACCCTATCCTATAGGGGGGTATATTAGTTTTGATACTTAGTTTGTAACATAGAGAAATAATTTTGCTACATATACCTCAAAGTATATGGATCGACTCAGAATCGCTAGATGAGTTGAATTAGCCATGTCTGCCTGTCCGTCCGTCCGTCCGTCTGTCTGTTCGTCACCGATTTTTGGGCCTTAAATTTTGAGCTAGGATAATGAAATTTGGTATATAGGATCCTCGTCCGTACCACCAGAACAAGTGTAAAAATTTTTGAAATCCGCCCACTGCCACGCCCCCTTTTTAGGAAAACTTATTTTTTGGCCAAACCGTAAGGAATTTCAAAAAAGTGTCTGAGCAGCATATTTAGACAATCCTAATATCTATATTTCGTTCATACAAAGTTTTTTGCCGCGCCCACTTTTTGGGGGCGTTTTTAGTAAAAAACGCTTTTTGTCCAAATATTAAAACTTTCGAAAAAATTTTTGATGCAAATACTTCCGCAATGGTAATATAAACATTTTGTTAATAGATCATTTTCACCTATGCCCACATTTTGGGGGCGTTTTCTTACAAAAACCATTTGTGTAGCCCATCCCAAGGCATAAGCAATAGAAATACGTTGTTTTTTTACGAACAACAAAAGATTTTGAGAAACTGTCTGAGCAATATATTGTGACAATGTCATTTTCTGTATTTCATCGCCATAAGGCCTATATTTGGAGGATATTAATTTAAAGGATGGGATGGGATAGGGTATTCAACGTTCCGCATAGCGGACTGTAGCCTCTCATATGTTTATACCCTATCCCATAGGGGGTTATATTAGTTTTGATACTGAGTTTGTAACATAGAGAAATAATTTTGCTGCATATACCTCAAAGTATATGGATCGACTCAGAATCGCTAGATGAGTCGAATTAGCCATGTCTGCCTGTCCGTCCGTCCGTCCGTCTGTCTGTCTGTTCGTCACCGATTTTTGGGCCTTAAATTTTGAGCTAGGATAATGAAATTTGGTATATAGGATCCTCGTCCGTACCACCAGAACAAGTGTAAAAAGTTTTGAAATCCGCCTACTGCCACGCCCCCTTTTTAGAAAAACTTCTTTTTTGGCCACACCGTAAGGAATTTCAAAAAAGTGTCTGAGCAGCATATTTAGACAATCCTAATATCTATATTTCGTTCATACAAAGTTTTTTGCCACGCCCACTTTTTGGGGGCGTTTTTAGTAAAAAACGCTTTTAGTCCAAATTTTAAAACTTTCGAAAAAAATTTTGATGCAAATACTTCCGCAATGGTAATATAAACATTTTGTCTATAGATCATTTTCACCTATGCCCACATTTTGGGGGCGTTTTCTTACAAAAACCATTTGTATACCCCATCCCAAGGCATTAGCAATAGAAATACGTTGTTTTTTGTCGAACCACAAAAGATTTTGAGAAGCTGTCTGAGCAATATATTGTGACAATGTCATTTTCTGTATTTCATTGCCATAAGGCCTATATTTTGAGGATATTAATTTAAAGGATGGGATGGGATAGGGTATTCAACGATCCGCATAGCGGATTGTAGCCTCTCATATGTTTATACCCTATCCCATAGGGGTATATTAGTTTTGATACATAGTTTGTAACATAGAGAAATAATTTAGCTACATATACCTCAAAGTATATTGATCGACTCAGAATAGGGTATTCAACGATCCGCATAGCGGATTGTAGCCTCTCATATGTTTATACTCTATCCCATAGGGGTATATTAGTTTTGATACATAGTTTGTAACATAGAGAAATAATTTAGCTACATATACCTCAAAGTATATTGATCGACTCAGATTTAGCCATGTCTGTCCGTCCGTCCGTACGTCACCAGTTTTTGGGCCTTAAATTTTGAGCTGCTCTTTGTTGCTCCCAGCAGAACAAGTGTAAAAAATTTTGAAATCCGCCCACTGCCACGCCCCCTTTTTAGAAAAACGTATTTTTTGGCCAAACCATAAGGAATTTTGAAAAACTTTCTCAACAACATATTTAGACAATCTAAATATCTGTATTTCGTTTATATAAAGTTTTTGCCACGCCTACTTTTTGGGGGCGTTTTTAATAAAAAAAACGTTTTTCGGTCAAATTTAAAAATTTTCGAAAAACTTTTGATGCAGAATCATTAGTAGTATAAATATGAACATTTCGTCAATAGACCATTTCAACCCACGCCCACTTTTTGGGGGCGTTTTTATATAAAAACCATTTTTATACACTACCCCATAACATATGCAGGAGAAAACCTTGTCTTTTGTAGAACCGTAAAAGTTTTTTGTAAGCAGTCTGAAGAATTTGTTGTCACCATGTCATTTTCTTTATTTTATCCAAATCGTGTTTTTAGCCATGTCCACTTTTTGGGGATTTGAGTTTTACAGATAGTATGGGGTAGGGTATTCAACGATCCGCACAGCGGATTGTAGCCTTCCATATGGTCTATATTATGGGCTAATAACGCCCACTTTTTGGAGATATTAATTTTATGCATGGGATGGGATAGGGTATTCAACGATCCGCACAGCGGATTGAAGCCTTCTCATATGTTTTTTATATAAAAACGCCCCCAAAAAGTGGGCATGGGTTAAAAAAGTCTTTGGACGAAATGTTCATATTTATATAACTAATGATTCTGCATCAAAAGTTTTTTTCGAAAATTTTGAAATTTGACCGAAAAACGTTTTTTTTAAAAACGCCCCCAAAAAGAGGGCGTGGCAAAAAAACTTTATATGAACGAAATACAGATATTCAGATTGTCTAAATATGTTGTTCAGAAGGTTTTTCAAAATTCCTTATGGTTTGGCCAAAAAATACGTTTTTCTAAAAAGGGGGCGTGGCAGTGGGCGGATTTCAAAAATGTTTACACTTGTTCTGCTGGGAGCAACAAAGAGCACGTGTACCAAATTTCATCCTTCTAGCTCAAAATTTAAGGCCCAAAAACTGGTGACGTACGGACGGACAGACATGACTAAATCGACTCAGCTATCGATTCTGAGTCGATCCATATACTTTGAGGTATATGTAGCTAAATTATTTCTCAATGTTACAAACTATGTATCAAAACTAATATACCCCTATGGGTTAGGGTATAAACAATATTAAATACACAAAAATACCAGCGAATCCAATTAACTACGAGGGCATGCACCTGGAAATAAATCACAAAGGTGGACAAAAACATATACATGCTATATATAGACGACCTAGCTCTAGTGTTGGAAGGATTAATATCAGAGATGAAAATAACTCACTTGTTCTAAAATACATGGAGATGATGGCGTCGAAAGGGTTGACAAGTGTCATCAAACAACTGACACGTGTTGACATATCAAATAATACGGCGACTTTAATTGATCATATATATGTTAGCATTACAAAGCTTAATATATTTTCTGCAGTTATCGAAACGGATCTATCTGATCAATACGCCGTTTTATATGCTACAGAAGATCTGAATAGAACAGAAACCTCTTTTGAAACGGAATTTAAGTACATTAATCAGCAGAAAGTTAATGAACTTATAGACCAAACAGACTGGCGATATCTACTTCAAGACGTCGAGGCACTATACAACAATTTTGTACAAGAAATGAATAAAATATACGCTGAAGCATGCAAAACGACCACAACAAAAAGAAAACGTAAAAATAAGCCTTGGATCACGCCAGAAATAATACCAATGTGCAAAAAAGGGATGAGCTATATAGGAGGTGGAAAAGCAGTAGCAGATGTAAGACGTTTGAGGGTGAATACAAGAACTTTCGAAACACTGTGAACAAGAATATTCAGTTAATAAAAGCCAATTTTTACAAACAATAAATTCTTAAATGCCAATCATGACCCGATGAAAACGTGGAAAATTGTGAACGAACTGCTTGGAAGAAAGAAACTTTCAGTAGATGAAACTATGAAAATCAATTTTCCAAAAGCGTCCGAATCTGAAGGCTTAAAAGATATTGTTGAGGAAATCGCGGAGAGGTTTTCGAATCAAGCGGCGAACATTATGCATGTATGTGACACCAAAACCTCTGACCATGAGAACTGGGAACTTCAAAAAAGTATTTACATAGAGGAAGCAACGGAACCTAAAGTCTACGAGATACTGTGTCAACTTAGTAGCACAAAAGGTCCTGGAGCAGACAACATAAGACCAGTCGATCTCAAAGTGAATGCCATGTGTCTCACCCCTGTAATCACGAATATTATAAACCTTAGTTTGTGTCAGTGTTATGTACGTCTATAATTCGACCAATATACAAGGGAGGAATAAAAAAAGACACAGCAAATTATAGTCCAATTTCAATTCTGCCAGCAGTTGAAAAATGTTTGGAAGAGGTAGTCGTGAAACGTGTTAATTGTTTTATGTCAAAACACAGAGTGATTCACACAAACCAGTTTGGATTTCAAAAATGCAACAGCACTCAATTGCTACTGGGAGAATTTACCAATGTGGTGAATGCGGGGCTAAATAAAAAAACATATGAGAGGCTACAATCCGCTATGCGGATCGTTGAATACCCTATCCCATCCCATCCTTTAAGTTAATATCCTCAAAATATAGGCCTTATGGCGATGAAATACAGAAAATGACATTGTCACAATATATTGCTCAGACAGTTTCTCAAAACTTGTGTGGTTCGACAAAAAACAACGTATTTCTATTGCTAATGCCTTGGGATGGGGTATACAAACGGTTTTTGTAAGAAAACGCCCCCAAAATGTGGGCGTAGGTGAAAATGATCTATGGACAAAATGTTTATATTACCATTTCGGAAGTATTTGAATCAAAATTTTTTTCGAAAGTTTTAAAATTTGGACAAAAAGGTTTTTTACTAAAAACGCCCCCAAAAAGTGGGCGTGGCAAAAAACTTTGTATGAACGAAATATAGATATTAGGATTGTCTAAATATGCTACTCAGACACTTTTTTGAAATTTCTTACGGTTTGGCCAAAAAAAAGGTTTTCCTAAAAAGGGGGCGTGGCAGTGGGCGGATTTCAAAAATTTTTACACTTGTTCTGGTGACTCGGACAAGGATCCTATATACCAAATTTCATTATCCTAGCTCAAAATTTAAGGCCCGAAAACCGCTGACGAACAGACAGACGGACGGACGGACGGACGGACGGACAGACAGACATGGCTAATTCGATTCAGCTAGCGATTCTGAGCCGATCCATATACTTTGAGGTATATGTAGCAAAATTATTTCTCTGTGTTACAAACTAAGTATCAAAACTAATATACCCCCCTATGGGATAGGGTATAAACATATGAGAAGGCTACAATCCGCTGTGCGGATCGTTTAATACCCTATCCCATCCCATCCTTAAATAAATATCCCCAAGATGTGGTCTTTATGGGCATAAAGTATTGTAAATGACGTTGTCACAACATAATGTTCAGAAGGTTTATCAAATTCTTTTATGGTTTGACAAATAACAACGTTTTTCATGGTCATGGCTAAAAATACGATGTGGATAAAATAGATAAAATGATATAGTGACAACTAAATCTTCAGACTGCTTACAAAACACTTTTACGGTTCTACAAAAGACTAGGTTTTCTCCTTCATATGTTATGGGGTAGTGTAAAAAAATGGTTTTTATATAAAAACGCCCCCAAAAAGTGGGAGTGGGTTAAAATGGTATAAAGACGAAATGTTCATATTAATAATGTTAATGATTCTGCATCAACAATTTTTTCGAAAAATTTAAAATTTGACCGAAAACAGTTTTTTATTGAAAACGCCCTGAAAAAGTGGGCGTGGCGAAAAACTTTATATGAACGAAATATATATTACGATTCTCTAAATATGCTGCTCAGACACTTTTTTAAAATTCTTTACGGTTTTGCCAAAAATTACGTTTTTCTAAAAAGGGGGCGTGGCAGTGGGCGGATTTCAAAAATTTTTACACTTGTTCTGGTGACTCGGACAAGGATCCTATATACCAAATTTCAATCATCACGTACTTGTTTATACCCTATCCCATAGGGGGGTATATTAGTTTTGATACTTAGTTTGTAACATAGAGAAATAATTTTGCTACATATACCTCAAAGTATATGGATCGACTCAGAATCGCTAGCTGAGTCGAATTAGCCATGTCTGTCTGTCCGTCCGTCCGTCCATCCGTCCGTCACCGATTTTTGGGCCTTAAATTTTGAGCTACGTGATTCTGGCCTGGAGACCCGCAGCAAAAACCCACCTTGATAAGACATCAAAATTACAACATCGTCTTGTTAAAATAATTAGACGTATTAACTCAACCTTCAAAGTTTTAGAAGTCAAGGCGCTTTTCCAGATGACAACAATGCTTACGTATATGAAAGACCAACGATTTCTTCTACCAATAAGCCATCCACAAAACACCCGAAGACGAGCTCAAGGGATGTTAGAAGTTCCGGAAGCTAACAACACATATGGTGATAGGGAACTGCGATGCACCGTCCCTAAATTAGTTAATTCGCTACCACAATGTTTAAAAGTAATTCCAAATTTAAAAAAAACATATGGAAGGCTACAATCCGCTGTGCGGATCGTTGAATACCCTATCCCATCCTATCTGTAAAACTAAAATCCCCAAAAAGTGGACATGGCTAAGAACACGATGTAGATAAAATAAAAACATATGAGAAGGCTACAATCCGCTGTGCGGATCGTTGAATACCCTATCCCATCCTATCCATAAAACTAAAATCCACAAAAAAGGGTTCATGGCTAAAAACACGATGTGGATAAATAGAAAAAATGATATAGTGACAACAAATTCTTCAGACTGCTTACAAAACACTTTAACGATTCTACAAAAGACTTGGTGTATATTTTGATATATTGGTGTATATTTTGATCCCAAAATGGAGTTTAATAAACACATTAACGTTATCGTCAATAAATCAAACTCTATGTTAGGATTTATTAAAAGATGGTCAAAAGAGTTTAATGACCCATACGTCACTCTTTCGCTCTATAACTGTCTAGTTCGGCCTCACTTGGAGTATGCTTCACAAGTTTGGACACCCTTCTATGTAGTTCATTCGAATAGAATTGAATCAGTCCAACGTAAATTCATAAGATTTGCTTTGAGAGGACTTCCATGGGATGATCTGCACAATTTGCCTCCGTATAGGTGCAGAATTAAACTGCTGCAACTATTGCCTTTGTCTCAACGTAGACTTAACAATGACATGGTTTTCTTACACCAATTATTATCAGGACAAATTGATGCTCCTGATCTTTTAAGTGCAATTGGTTTTAATACTCGGGGAGGTTCCTACAACCTGCGTAGATTCAATATATTACATATACCTAGCCATAAACACAACTATGGCATGCATGAGGCTATTAGTCGCATGAGTAGAGTTTACAATAAAAATAACGACGTAGTTGAACTGCATGTTAGTAAAAGTAGTTTGAAAAACACTCTGTGAAATTGTATTCTAGAGCCGTAATAAGTGTATTTAAAATTGTCCTTTGTTTAATAACATATATAGCTTCATTGTAATTTAATCGTTTATTGATTTTGCTAGTGATTTCAAACTTAGTTTCATCTATGTTCTGTTTTGTCCCACTAACAAATGCACTAAATGATGAGCCTGTGGATGCATATTATATGCTGTGGCAAATCTCTGCTCGTAGATGCTGCTTGTATTAAGCTCGCTACGACACAGATCTGATAGTGTTATAAAAAAAAAAGACAAGGTTTTCTCTTGCATATGTTATGGGGTAGTGTATAAAAATGGTTTTTATATAAAAACGCTCCCAAAAACTGGGCGTGGGTTAAAATGGTATATAGACGAAATGTTCATATTAATAATGTTAATGATTCTGCATCAAAATTTTTTTCGAAAAATTTAAAATTTGACCGAAAACAGTTTTTTTTATTGAAAACGCTCCCAAAAAGTGGGCGTGGCAAAAAACTTTATACGGACGAAATATAGATATTAATATTGTCTAAATATGTTGTTCAGAAACTTTTTTAAAATTCCATACGGTTTGGTCAAAAACTGAGTTTTTCTTAAAAGGGGGCGTGGCAGTGGGCGGATTTCAAAAATTTTTACACTTGTTCTGTAGGCAGAGACGAGGATCCTATATACCAAATTTCATTATCCTAGCTCAAAATTTAAGGCCTAAAAATTGGTGACGTACAGACGGACGGACGGACGTACGGACGGACGGACGGACAGACAGACATGGCTTAATCGACTCAGCTAGCGATTCTGAGTCGATCCATATACTTTGAGGTATATGTAGCAAAATTATTTCTCTATGTTACAAACTAAGTATCAAAACTAATATACCCCTATGGGATAGGGTATAAAAAAATATGAGAAGGCTACAATCCGCTGTGCGGATCGTTTAATACCCTATCCCATCCCATCCTTAAAATTAATATCCCCAAAATATGGTCTTTATGGTCATAAAGTATTGAAAATGACGTTGTTACAACATATTGTTCCGACGGTTTATCAAATTCTTTTATGGTTCGACAAAAAACAACGTTTTACTTTGCATATGCCTTGGGGTAGGGCATACAAATGGTTTTTGTAAGAAAACGCCCCCAAAATGTGGGCATGGGTGAAAATGATGTACAGACAAAATGTTTATATTACCATTGCGGAAGTATTTGCATCAACATTTTTTTCGAAAGTTTTAAAATTTGGACAAAAAACGCTTTTTACTAAAAACGCCCCCAAAAAGTGGGCGTGTCAAAAAAATTTGTATGGACGAAATATAGACATTAGGATTGTCTAAATATGATGCTCAGACACTTTTTTAAAATTCCTTACGATTTGGCTTAAAACTACGTTTTTCTAAAAGGGGGCGTGGCAGTGGGCGGATTTCAAAATTTTTTACACATGTTCTGCTTCGTCGGCCAGAGAATCTATATACCAAATTTCAACACTCTAGCTCAAAATTTAAGGCCCGAAAATCGGTGACACACAGACGGACGGACGGACGGACGGACAGACAGACATGGCTAAATCGACTCAGCTAGCGATTCTGAGTCGATACATATACTTTGAGGTATATGTAGCAAAATTATTTCTCTTTGTTACAAACTAAGTATCAAAACTAATATACCCCTATGGGATAGGGTATAAAAACGAACATATGAGAAGGCTACAATCCACTGTGCGGATCGTTGAATACCCTATCCCATCCTATCTGTTTGAAACTCAGCAATGTTTGAAACTAATCATTCGAATTTTTTATCTTTATACCCTATCCCATAGGGGTATATTAGTTTTGATACTTAGTTTGTAACATAGAGAAATAATTTTGCTACATATACCTCAAAGTATATGGATCGACTCAGAATCGCTAGCTGAGTCGATTAAGCCATGTCTGTCTGTCCGTCCGTCCGTCCGTCCGTCCGTAAGTCACCGATTTTTAGGCCTTAAATTTTGAGCTAGGATAATGAAATTTGGTATATAGGATCCTCGTCTCTGCCTACAGAACAAGTGTAAAAATTTTTGAAATCCGCCCACTGCCACGCCCCCTTTTAAGAAAAACTCAGTTTTTGACCAAACCGTAAGGAATTTTAAAAAATTTCTGATTAACATATTTAGACAATATTAATATCTATATTTCGTCCATATAAAGTTTTTTGCCACGCCCACTTTTTGGGGGCGTTTTCAATAAAAAACTGTTTTCGGTCAAATTTTAAATTTTTCGAAAAAAATTTTGATGCAGAATCATTAACATTATTAATATGAACATTTCTTCTATATACCATTTTAACCCACGCCCACTTTTTGGGGGCGTTTTTATATAAAAACCATTTTTATACACTACCCCATAACATATGCAAGAGAAAACCTTGTCTTTTGTAGAACCGTTAAAGTGTTTTGTATGCAGTCTGAAGAATTTGTTGTCACTATATCATTTTTTCTATTTATCCACATCGTGTTTTTAGCCATGTCCCCTTTTTTGGGGATTTTAGTTTTATGGATAGGATGGGATAGGGTATTCAACGATCCGCACAGCGGATTGTAGCCTTCTCATATGTTTATACCCTATCCCATAGGGGGGTATATTAGTTTTTTATACCCTATCCCATAGGGGGGTATATTAGTTTTGATACTTAGTTTGTAACATAGAGAAATAATTTTGCTACATATACCTCAAAGTATATGGATCGACTCAGAATCGCTAGCTGAGTCGATTAAGCCATGTCTGTCTGTCCGTCCGTCCGTCCGTCCGTCCGTCCGTCCGTCCGTCTGTACGTCACCGATTTTTAGGCCTTAAATTTTGCGCTAGGATAATGAAATTTGGTATATAGGATCCTCGTCTCTGCCTACAGAACAAGTGTAAAAATTTTTGAAATCCGCCCACTGCCACGCCCCCTTTTAAGAAAAACTCAGTTTTTGACCAAACCGTAAGGAATTTTAAAAAAGTTTCTGAACAACATATTTAGACAATATTAATATTATTTCGTCGATATAAAGTTTTTTGCCACGCCCACTTTTTGGGGGCGTTTTCAATAAAAAACTGTTTTCGGTCAAATTTTAAATTTTTCGAAAAAAATTTTGATGCAGAATCATTAACATTATTAATATGAACATTTCGTCTATATACCATTTTAACCCACGCCCACTTTTTGGGGGCGTTTTTATATAAAAACCATTTTTATACACTACCCCATAATATATGCAAGAGAAAACCTTGTCTTTTGTAGAACCGTTAAAGTGTTTTGTAAGCAGTCTGAAGAATTTGTTGTCACTATATCATTTTTTCTATTTATCCACATCGTGTTTTTAGCCATGCCTCCCTTTTTTGGGGATTTTAGTTTTATGGATAGGATGGGATAGGGTATTCCACGATCCGCACAGCGGATTGTAGCCTTCTCATATGTTTATACCCTATCCCATAGGGGTATATTAGTTTTGATACATAGTTTGTAACATAGAGAAATAATTTAGCTACATATACCTCAAAGTATATGGATCGACTCAGAATCGATAGCTGAGTCGATTTAGCCATGTCTGTCCGTCCGTCCGTCCGTCCGTCCGTCCGTCCGTCCGTCCGTCCGTCCGTCCGTCCGTACGTCACCAGTTTTTGGGCCTTAAATTTTGAGCTAGAAGGATGAAATTTGGTACGCGTGCTCTTTGTTGCTCCCAGCAGAACAAGTGTAAAAATTTTTGAAATCCGCCCACTGCCACGCCCCCTTTTTAGAAAAACGTATTTTTTGGCCAAACCATAAGGAATTTTGAAAAACTTTCTGAGCAACATATTTAGACAATCTGAATATCTGTACTTCGTTCATATAAAGTTTTTTGCCACGCCCACTTTTTGGGGGCGTTTTCAATAAAAAACGTTTTTCGGTCAAATTTTCAAATTTTCGAAAAATCTTTTGATGCAGAATCATTAGCAATATAAATATGAACATTTTGTCTATAGATCATTTTAACCCACGCCCACTTTTTGGGGGCGTTTTTATATAAAAACCATTTTTATACACCACCCCATAACATATGCAGTAGAAAACCTTGTCTTTTGTAGAACCGTAAAAGTTTTTTTATAAGCAGTCTGAAGAATTTGTTGTCACCATTCCATTTTCTTTATTTTATCCACATCGTGTTTTTAGCCATGTCCACTTTTTGGGGATTTTAGTTTTACAGATAGGATGGGATAGGGTATTCAACGATCCGCACAGTGGATTGTAGCCTCTCATATGTTTTTGATACTTAGTTTGTAACATAGAGAAATAATTTTGCTACATATACCTCAAAGTATATGGATCGACTCAGAATCGCTAGCTGAGTCGAATTAGCCATGTCTGTCTGTCCGTCCGTCCGTCCGTCCGTCCTTCCGTCCGTCCGTCCTTCCGTCCGTCCGTCCGTCCGTCCGTCTGTCTGTTCGTCACCGATTTTTGGGCCTTAAATTTTGAGCTAGGATAATGAAATTTGGTATATAGGATCCTCGTCCGTGCCACCAGAACAAGTGTAAAAATTTTTGAAATCCGCCCACTGCCACGCCCCCTTTTTAGAAAAACCTTTTTTTTGGCCAAACCGTAAGGAATTTCAAAAAAGTGTCTGAGCAGCATATTTAGACAATCCTAATATCTATGTTTCGTTCATATAAAGTTTTTTGCCACGCCCACTTTTTGGGGGCGTTTTTAGTAAAAAACGCTTTTTTTCCAAATTTTAAAACTTTCGAAAAAAATTTTGATGCGAATACTTCCGCAATGGTAATATAAACATTTTGTCCATAGATCATTTTCACCTACGCCCACATTGTGGGGGCGTTTTCTTACAAAAACCATTTGTAAACCCCATCCCAAGGCATTAGCAATAGAAATACGTGGTTTTTTGTCGAACCACAAAAGATTTTGAGAAACTGTCTGAGCAATATATTGTGACAATGTCATTTTCTGTATTTCATCGCCATAAGGCCTATATTTTGAGGATACTAATTTAAAGGATGGGATGGGATAGGGTATTCAACGATCCGCACAGCGGGTTGTAGCCTCTCATATGTTTATACCCTATCCCATAGGGGTATATTAGTTTTGATACTTAGTTTGTAACATAGAGAAATAATTTTGCTACATATACCTCAAAGTATATGGATCGACTCAGAATCGCTAGCTGAGTCGATTAAGCCATGTCTGTCTGTCCGTCCGTCCGTCCGTCCGTCCGTCTGTACGTCACCGATTTTTAGGCCTTAAATTTTGAGCTAGGATAATGAAATTTGGTATATAGGATTCTCGTCTCTGCCTACAGAACAAGTGTAAAAATTTTTGAAATCCGCCCACTGCCACGCCCCCTTTTAAGAAAAACTCAGTTTTTGACCAAACCGTAAGGAATTTTAAAAAAGTTTCTGAACAACATATTTAGACAATAATAATATCTATATTTCGGCCATATAAAGTTTTTTGCCACGCCCACTTTTTGGGGGCGTTTTCAATAAAAAACTGTTTTCGGTCAAATTTTAAATTTTTCGAAAAAAATTTTGATGCAGAATCATTAACATTATTAATATGAACATTTCGTCTTTATACCATTTTAACCCACGCCCACTTTTTGGGGGCGTTTTTATATAAAAACCATTTTTATACACTACCCCATAACATATGCAAGAGAAAACCTTGTCTTATGTAGAACCGTTAAAGTGTTTTGTAAGCAGTCTGAAGAATTTGTTGTCACTATATCATTTTTTCTATTTATCCACATCGTGTTTTTAGCCATGTCCCCTTTTTTGGGGATTTTAGTTTTATGGATAGGATGGGATAGGGTATTCAACGATCCGCACAGCGGATTGTAGCCTTCTCATATGTTTTTATATTAAAATACTTCATACATTATCGTAAGAACAACTTAATGATTGTACTATGAAATTAATTACCATTGAAATGTTTTTTTTTAAATTCTTAGTTTGCTCTCTTTTAACAAGTCATGTCACCAGTGTTATCAATCACTTAGATCTTTAAATCATGTCGTGAGTGTATTTGTCAATGATGTGGTGAATTCACACCGATAGCTATTCGCTCTCAGTTTGTAAGAGCGTCCACCCACACTCACAGCAGCAATGCATTATCGCTTTGCGAGTGGCAAATCTGCAGCTCATGGCTGATTGATTTTTTGATCGCGGATTTCTCGGTCAGTTGGATTGAGATCGCTGAGTAGTGAGTTCGCACCATCATTGACCACATTGGACACTATTTGAATATTGGATGAGTATAATTAAGTTTTATTTTATATATATCTATACACAGTTTTTAATAAAATTATAACGTGGTTGAATCGATTCTTTTGGCTGCTCGAATTCTTTTGGGAAGCAATCCTTACGTGATTTATATGTTTGAAAACATAACATGGTCCTTCGCATAGCCGAATTTATTGAATCTCATTATATATATAAATGACCTTGTGCAGAAAAACGTGTGCAGTGAACTTTGTAGGACGTTTTTTTACCGAGTTGTGTGAGACAGCCAAAAATTTCTTGTCGGTTCCTAGTAGGAACATATATATTTGTTAAATTAAACACGTGGACAATTTTCGTTGAGCATTCTTCGGTTTTTTTTTGTATTTCACCTTCGAACTTTTATTTTGTGAAATATGAATGCATTAAAGCAAAAGCGTGGTATTGCCAAGGCTTCTTTAACACGTGCAGTTGAATTTATAGTGGTGATTGATCCATCGACCACAATCGGGATGTTAGAAGTGCGGTTGAACAGGGTTATTGAAGCATGGAAGGAATTCACTTCGTTACATTATGAATGCCTTCAACTGGTGGAGGAAGCTGAGGTTGAGGAGTTTAATTCCGATTTCGGGGTATATGAAGAAAAATATTTTCAAGCGCATGCGGGATTGAAGGAGGCGATTCGCGTTCGAATTGATAAAAGTGCGAAAAATTCAGTGTTAGAACGTATTGCAAATGAGCAAAGCGATTTTTTGAAAACTTTAGACTCTTCGGCAAAGTCCCCAGCAAAAAGCCATCTACCACCAATCGTTATACCGAAATTTTCTGGTGATTATAAGGACTGGCCATCCTTCCGTGATTTGTTTTTGGGTTCAGTGGATACAAAAGAAAATTTATCCGCTACTCACAAATTTCAATATTTGAAATCTTTTTTGAGCGGTACTGCCGCCGATCTTATCCAACATATTAAGGTTTCTGATGCAAATTATTCGGAAGCCTGGGATCGGCTAGAAAAACGTTTCGATCGTGGAAACTTAATCGTCCAGTCGTTTGTTCAGGCATTCTTGTCCCTTCCTTCAATGACTGCTCCAAATTCACAGACACTTCGAAAAATCACCGACGGTGCGGATGAGGTGATTCGCGGTTTAAGTGCACTGTCGAAAAACAATCGTGATCCGTGGCTAATTTTTATTCTTCTCAATAAACTGGATAGTGAAACGAAGCATTCTTGGGCAGAAGAAGCTGGTACTCGGGAAGATATGACAATTCTGGAGCTGATTGAGTTTTTAGAACACCGGTGCGATGCATTAGAGTCGTGCCAGTCTCTGAATCGTTTGTCCACATCGCGTGGAAAGCAGACAGGTCCAATTCGTGCTTTGGTAGCTAAGCCGTCGCAAAATAGTTCGCAATGTTCGTTGTGTAACAACAATCACCAGTTATATCAGTGCTCTCAATTCCTTGAATTAGACATTCCATCACGTAGAAATTTTACAAAAACTCATTCGATTTGTTTTAACTGTTTGCGGACAGGTCATTCTGTAAAAAAATGTAATTCGAACTTTCGTTGTCGCGTGTGTAAAGCTCGCCATCACTATCTGGTTCATGAAGATGATACGAATAGTGCTTCATCGGTATCCGTTACTTCTCCAGCACATCAAGCTTCAACGTCCTCTGCGTCTCAAGAAGGTCCGTCGTCGGGGACTGCTAATTCTTACGCAGTTGGACCTTTGGTTAATAACCATTCGCGTGAGGTGAGCCTTCGTAAGCAAACAGTTTTACCAACTATCGTTGCTAAACTCAAAACGAACCATAACCAGTTTGCTGATGTACGTATTTTATTGGATACAGGCTCACAAACATCATTTGTGTCAGAATCGTGTGCGCAGAGGCTGGGACTTCGACGAACACATGCTCGAATTCCAGTGTTAGGGTTAGGTTCAATGGAAGCCGGACACACCAAAGGGGTCGTGTCTTTGGAATTGATGTCTCGCTATAATTCCACTAAGTTATATATCGATGCCTTTGTATTAGGGAAGCTGACATCAAATCTACCATCCAACTCTTTCGATATATCGACTTGGCAATATATTCGGAATTTAGATCTTGCGGATCCTTGCTTCAATATCTCTTGTGTAGTTGACATTATTATTGGTGCGGGTAAAGTCTGGTCCATCCTGAAATCAGAACAAGTTTTGGGTCCACAAGGTAGACCTATTGCCCAAAACACTACCTTTGGTTGGGTGATATCTGGAGAGTTCTTTGATTCAAGTAATCAAAACGTAGAAATATCATCATTTCATGCTGCTCTTGATGTTGATGGTCTTCTTCAGAGATTTTGGGTGCTAGAAGATATTTCTCCGCACAAATCTGCTGATGCCTTTAACGATCCTGCTGAAAAACACTTTCAACAGACATTTTGTCGCGCATCAGATGGGAAATACGTCGTATCACTCCCTTTCAAAAGCAATCTACCAAAATTTGCTGGTACACTGCAGTCGGCGGTATCACGACTCTATTCAATGGAGCGCCGGTTCCGAAAAAATCCGGGCTTACACCAACAATACTCAAAATTCATGGAAGAGTACCTCGAACTTGGGCATATGGAACTCATTCCTCATGTTGAGATTCATAAAAACATCTCGGAACAATTTTATTTACCCCACCATGCTGTACTTAAGCCAGAAAGCTCCACTACGAAGCTTCGGGTGGTTTTTGATGGGTCCGTAAAGGACTGCAACGGAAACTCGTTGAATAGCCAATTGTTAATTGGTCCGGCCATACAACGTGATCTTTTTGGTGTCTGCCTGCGGTTTCGACAACATCGGTTCGTGTTTACTGCCGATATTGTCAAAATGTTTAGACAAATATGGATAAGTAAACGGGACATGGATTATCAACGCATCGTTTGGCGGACAAACCCAAATAATCCAATTGAGCACTATCGGCTACGGACTGTAACCTATGGAACTGCGGCAGCTCCGTTTTTATCGGTACGCGTACTTCAACAAATCGCTGAGGACTATAAAAATAAATATCCAAACGCATCTCGAGTTTTGATTAGCGACGTCTACGTTGACGACGTTATGACAGGTGGGAATTCTATTAATACCTTGCTAGAGCTGCAATCTGAACTCGTATTGCTACTGTCGGAAGCTCGCCTTCAGCTTCGTAAGTGGAGCTCTAACTGCTGGGCACTTCTTGCTAATCAAAATCCCGAGGAATGCGAATATTCGTTTGTGGACACTGAACGTTCCCAGTCACTTATTAAGGTGTTGGGAATGTACTGGAATCCTGCGACTGATACGTACTCTTATCGCTTATCAAATTCCAAGCCATGTCTGAATGTGACTAGAAGAACTCTACTATCCGAAATAGCTAGTATTTTTGATCCGTTAGGACTCTTAGCCCCTTCAGTGATCCTTTTTAAAATGCTTTTTCAGGAGCTTTGGTCTTCTAATTTGAATCTAGGTTGGGATGACCTCCTTCCTTCTGATCTCTCGGGAAAATGGTTGACATATCGTGAACAATTGCCTTGCATTGAAAGGATTTGTGTTCCTCGTAATGTGTTTGTATCTGAAGAAACTATCGAACTTCACGGTTTTTCAGATGCTTCGTCGGTAGCATACGCCGCGGTTGTTTATGCCTTATCAAAATCGGTGAATGGTAAAGTGAACGTAGTAATCTACTTACTTACTTACTTAAGTGGCGCTACAGTCCGGAATGAACCTGGGCCTCAACCAACATGCCTCTCCAATTAGCCCGGTCCTTAGCTAACTGCCTCCAGTTGCGCACTCCAAGTTGGTTGAGGTCGGTTTCCACTTGTGCGCGCCACTTAAGGCGAGGTCTTCCTCTACTGCGTCCGACGTCTGGCTGGGAATCGAAGACTCTGCGAGCCGGAGTATTGGTGTCCATTCGTTCTACATGTCCTAGCCATCTTAAACGTCCAATGCGGAGTTTTTTGACCAGGGGCATGTCGCTGTACAGCTCGTATAGTTCTTGGTTGAATCTTCGTCTCCATAGCCCGTCAACGCAAACGGGACCGAAGATTTTTCGAAGAATTTTCCTCTCGAATCTACCAAGGATTTCTTCATCCGCTTTTGATACAGTCCATGCTTCAGCGCCGTAGAGCAGGACTGGGATGATCAGGGTCTTATATAGGGTTTCCTTAGTAGTTCGAGTGAGGGCTTTACTACTAAATTGCCTTCTTAGCCCGAAGAAACAGCGGTTGGCAAGAGTAATTCTTCGTTTAATTTCTGACGAGATGTTGTTGTCAGAGCTAATAGCGGAGCCGAGGTAGACAAAGTCCCGTACTACCTCAAAGTTATATCTGTCAATGGTGACGTTCTGTCCAATTCGTCGATGTTGTGAGTCCTTTCGTGATGACAGCATATACTTAGTCTTACCCTCATTTACTGCTAAACCCATTTTCGCCGCTTCCTTCTCTATACTAGCAAACGTGGCTATGACATCACGTTGAGTCCTGCCAATGATGTCAATATCGTCAGCGTATGCTAATAGTTGCACCGACTTTTGGAAAATTGTGCCTCTAGTGTTGGCTTTGGAGTTTTGCACAATTCTCTCAAGAATCAGATTAAAGAAGTCACATGACAGCGCATCGCCTTGCCTAAATCCTTTTTTGGTATCGAATGTGTCGGTGAGGTCGTTTCCGACCCTGATGGAGCAGCGAGAATTCTCCATCGTCATCCTACACAAACGGACGAGTTTGGGCGGTATACCAAAACTAGACATGGCTCTATACAGTTCGTCTCTATAAATGCTGTCATATGCGGCTTTGAAATCGATGAATAGGTGGTGGGTATCGATTTGGACTTCTTGAGTTTTTTCCAGGATCTGCCGAAGTGTGAAAATTTGATCGGTTGTGGACTTTCCTGGCCTAAAACCACACTGATAAGGGCCAATCAGGTTGTTGGTAAACGGTTTCAGGCGTTCACATATTACGGCAGATAGGATCTTGTAGGCGATGTTGAGGAGACTTATGCCTCTGTAGTTGGCGCAGTTCAGAGGGTCTCCTTTTTTGTGGATCGGGCAAACGATGCTGAGGTTCCATTCTTCAGGCATATTTTCATCCGACCAGATTTGGCTTATGAGTTGGTGGATGTTACTTACCAAGTCATCTCCGCCGGCCTTATAGAGCTCAGCGGGAAGGCCGTCATTTCCGGCAGCCTTATTAAGCTTGAGTTTAGATATTGCTATCCTCACTTCACTCAGGTCGGGTGGTTGGCAGTCTTCGCTGTCGTTGCCAATATTGAACAATATTCCGCTGCCTGACAGCGGAATGTTGTTCGTCATCGCCGTTTAACAGTCTGCAGAAGTGGTTCTTCCATATCCTCAGCATCGACTGTGTCTCAACTACAATATTTCCTTGTTCATCTCGACAGGATTCTGTTCGAGCCTTGTATCCTTGGCTTTGACGTTTTACACTTTGGTAAAACTTGCGAACATCGTTCCTGGAGTGGCACCTCTCTATATCCTCGATCGCGCGCTTTTCTTGCTCTTTTTTCTTCTTGCTGAAAAGCCGACGTTCTTCCCTTCTTCTTTGCCTATAGAGCTCAATGGCAGCTCTCGTCTTCACCTGCAGCTTAGCCTTGTAGGCCTCGTTCTTGGCTGCGAGCATCTGTCGGCATTCCTCATCAAACCAGGGGTTTCTTGCTGGTGGGCGCGAGAAACCTAGCACTTCAGTTGCGGCTGATCTAATGGCCTGTTGGCATCGTTGCCATTGCTCTTCGACATTCGATGCTGGTGGTATGGTGTTAATCGAGAGGTTAAGGGATACGCGTTGTGCGAAGGTCTTGGCGGTCTCTTGCGATTGCAGTCTTCCGACATTAAATTTTTTCACAGTATTTCTGGATTGTTGTGGCGTGGTGGATATCCGCATTCTTACCTTGGCTGCTACAAGGTAGTGATCCGAGTCGATGTTAGCTCCTCGGAATGTTCGGACATCCAAAATACTGGATGCGTGCCTCTTATCTATCGCAATGTGATCAATTTGGTTGACCGTTCGTTGATCTGGAGACCGCCATGTCCCCTTATGGATATCGAGGTGAGGAAACCGTGTGCTGGCTATAGTGGCATTTCGTTCCGTAGCGAAATCAATTAGCCTAAGTCCGTTACCAGACGTGTTGTCGTGTAGGCTATGTTTTCCGACAATACTTCTAAAGATGTCTTCTCTTCCTACCTTTGCGTTAAAATCTCCCAGCACGATTTTAACATCGTACTTCGGTAGTCGCTCATAGGTTTTGTCGAGGAGCTCGTAGAAGCAATCCTTAGTTGTATCATCTTTTTCTTCCGTCGGAGCGTGAGCGCATATAAGGCTTATGTTGGCGAATTTGGCCTTGATGCGGATTGTTACTATGCGTTCGCTAATGTCTTGGAAACATAAGACTTCTTGCCTAAGTCTGGCACTTATAACAAATCCGCATCCGAATAGTCGCTGTTTCTGCTCACTATAACACGGTCCGTAGTATATGTCACAGTTTTTCATCCTCTTTTTGCCCGGCCCATCCCATCGTATTTCCTGGATGGCAGTAATGTCTGCTTTGTAGCAGTTTAGGGCTTCCGCTAGTTGTTCGCCTGCACCTCTCCTGTTTAATGTTCTCACATTCCAGGTGCAGATACGAACGTCGTTGTCCTTTTTTCGTTTAGCAGGGTCGTCAACAATAAAATCAGTCCTTTCCGAGGCTATTGGTTGCTTCGTAACTATGTTTTTTTTCTGTGGGTGGGTAGTTAACCCAAAGCACAACCCCCAACCTGGAGGGCCAGTTCCAATTTATTAGATACCCCTAGGACACGGGGCCATCAGTATCCACTACGGGATTGAGCGCTGCCGTTGGCCTTTCGGTTCATCCGCCACCATCTCTGTTCAAGGGGCCTGACTAACCCTTGAAATTCCTAGACAACCTGTTGTCCGAATATGTCAGAGCAGCTCATCTAGGTTCGCCTGGGACAGCCGGCCGGGTATTCATCCGTGCCATTCTCACCAGGGTGTTTATAGTGTTGCTGTTTTTCGTCATGTTATCAACACTCGCGCTTATCGTTTAGCAAGTCAAATCCGGTTGGATGAGACCAGTACCCGATGGTTACCACTTGGAGGTAAAGATAAGCACATTTGATGTGTAGTCAGAGTTGCAACACTGGGCATTGCCAAGTTAACGCCAATCAGAGTCTACCCTCGTTCTACAACACCCAACCATCGTAGTAATCGTTGCCGCAAAAACAAAGGTGGCGCCTTTAAAACCGGTCTCCATACCCCGACTTGAACTCTGCGGTGCGGTATTGCTTGCTCGGTTAATAACGGTGGTCAAATCGTCATTTAATAAAACCATTCAACGAACATTTGCGTGGTGCGATTCCGAAATCGTACTGCATTGGTTATCATCACCCCCGCGTCGGTGGACAACATTTGTCGCCAATAGAACCGCTGCCATTTTGGAATCCTTACCCAGATCTTCTTGGCGACATGTTCCATCTGAATCAAATCCTGCTGATTGTGCTTCGCGTGGCGTACCCCCCTCAACACTTGTTAACCACAACCTGTGGTGGAAGGGCCCATCATGGCTTTTAGATCCAGAAGACTACTGGCCAAAATCGAACCTGTCTCCGAATACAATTGACGAAGAAGCAACTTACCTAGAGGAGAAATCAGTCGTAAGGCATGCACTCGTCACGTCGTTTGATGGACATGTCTTTCACGATCTGATAGGAAAGATGTCAAGTTGGTATCGCTTACAACGCGTGGCTGCATACATCCTAAGATACCTCTCAAACATTAATCCCAAAAAACCTCGGACTTGTAATGGATTGACCTTCACTGAAATTCGAAGTGCACGGATCTCTATCTTAAAATTTGTTCAACTTAACTTCTTTGAAGATGATATAAAGCAATTGCGAATTAACCGTCAACTACCGGTTAAATCAAAGCTGTTAAGGTACTCGGCGTTTTTGGACAATGACGGGCTACTTCGCATCGGTGGACGCATCAAAAATGCAAGCGTATCCTTCAATATTAAACATCCGATAATTTTACCAAAAACGAACCCTATATCTAAACTCATCATTTCAGATTTTCACCATCGATATCTACATGCAGGGGTATCTGAAACCTTTGCCTTCATTCGTCAGCAATATTGGATACTAGGCAGCCGCAACCTTATACGCAAAGTCGTTCACAACTGCAAAGCGTGTTTTATGCAACGTAAAGAAAATTGTCAGCAGATCATGGGTGATCTTCCGTCCTGCCGCATCCAACCGAGTCGTCCCTTCACAAACACTGGGTGTGACTACGCGGGTCCTATAACCATTAGAGTATCCCGACATCGTAAAGCAAAGATGTCCAAAGCATATATTGCATTGTTCGTATGCATGTCTACAAAGGCCATCCATCTGGAGCTGGTCAGCGACCTTACCACAGAGGCCTTCATCGCAGCGCTACGTAGATTTGTATCTCGACGTGGCAAGTGCACAAACATCTACAGCGACAACGGGACGAATTATCAGGGAGCCCGCCGCTGTTTAACGGAGATGCATACCTTGGTGATGGCGCAGTCCCATAATGATTTAATTACTGCCACCCTTGCCAAAGACGGTATATCGTGGCACTTTATTCCTCCCTCTGCTCCACACTTAGGTGGTTTATGGGAGGCTGGCGTAAAGTCGGTTAAACTCCATTTGCGTCGTGTAGTTGGAAGTGCAGTTCTAACATTTGAGGAATTGTACACTCTATTAACACAAGTAGAAGCCATACTAAACTCTCGTCCTTTATGTTCTTTATCTGATTTTGATTTAAATCCGCTAACCCCAGCTCACTTTCTCGTAGGTGAACCACTGACAGCCGTTCCTGACCCGAGCCATATGAACATTCCAACAAATCGCCTGTCGCATTGGGAACATATCCAGAGCATGGTTCAGGGCTTTTGGAAAAGATGGCACATAGAGTATTTGACAACTCTACAAGAGCGACCGAAATGGCAAAAAAGCACCATCAACTTTAAACCTGGGGACTTGGTGGTTATTAAAGAACCAAATCTTCCACCAGCTAAATGGATATTGAAAGGGATATTGAAAGGGTACGAGTGGTTACTGTACGAACAGCAGCAGGGACATTTGTACGTCCTATCTCAAAACTAGCTCGTTTACCCTTGTCCTGAAACTCGTTCCAGGGCGGGCGGAATGTTTGAAACTCAGCAATGTTTGAAACTAATCATTCGAATTTTTTATCTTTTTATATTAAAATACTTCATACATTATCGTAAGAACTTGAAATAAGAAATTGAAATGTTATTTTTTAAATTCTTAGTTTGCTCTCTTTTAACAAGTCATGTCACCAGTGTTATCAATCACTTAGATCTTTAAATCATGTCGTGAGTGTATTTGTCAATGATGTGGTGAATTCACACCGATAGCTATTCGCTCTCAGTTTGTAAGAGCGTCCACCCACACTCACAGCAGCAATGCATTATCGCTTTGCGAGTGGCAAATCTGCAGCTCATGGCTGATTGATTTTTTGATCGCGGATTTCTCGGTCAGTTGGATTGAGATCGCTGAGTAGTGAGTTCGCACCATCATTGACCACATTGGACACTATTTGAATATTGGATGAGTATAATTAAGTTTTATTTTATATATATCTATACACAGTTTTTAATAAAATTATAACGTGGTTGAATCGATTCTTTTGGCTGCTCGAATTCTTTTGGGAAGCAATCCTTACGTGATTTATATGTTTGAAAACATAACACTATCTGTAAAACTAAAATCCCCAATAAGTGGACAAATATGTTGTTCAGAAACTTTTTTAAAGTTCCTTACGGTTTGGTCAAAAACTGAGTTTTTCTTAAAAAGGGGCGTGGCAGTGGGCGGATTTCAAAAATTTTTACACTTGTTCTGTAGGCAGAGACGAGGATCCTATATACCAAATTTCATTATCCTAGCTCAAAATTTAAGGCCTAAAAATCGGTGACGTACAGACGGACGGACGGACGGACGGACAGACAGACATGGCTAAATCGACTCAGCTAGCGATTCTGAGTCGATCCATATACTTTGAGGTATATGTAGCAAAATTATTTCTCTATGTTACAAACTAAGTATCAAAACTAATATACCCCTATGGGATAGGGTATAAAAACGAACATATGAGAAGGCTACAATCCACTGTGCGGATCGTTGAATACCCTATCCCATCCTATCCATAAAACTAAAATCCCCAAAAAAGGGGGCATGGCTAAAAACACGATGTGGATAAATAGAAAAAATGATATAGTGACAACAAATTCTTCAGACTGCTTACAAAACACTTTAACGGTTCTACAAAAGACAAGGTTTTCTCTTGCATATGTTATGGGGTAGTGTATAAAAATGGTTTTTATATAAAACGCCCCCAAAAAGTGGGCGTGGGTTAAAATGGTATATAGACGAAATGTTCATATTAATAATGTTAATGATTCTGCATCAAAATTTTTTTCGAAAAATTTAAAATTTGACCGAAAATAGTTTTTTATTGAAAACGCCCCCAAACAGTGGGCGTGGCAAAAAACTTTATATAGACGAAATATAGATATTAATATTGTCTAAATTTGTTGTTCAGAATTTTTTTTAAAATTCTTTACGGTTTGGTCAAAAAATTAGTTTTTCTTAAAAGGGGGCGTGGCAGTGGGCGGATTTCAAAAATTTTTACACTTGTTCTGTAGGCAGAGACGGGGATCCTATACACCAAATTTCATTATCCTAGCTCAAAATTTAAGGCCTAAAAATCGGTGACGTACAGACGGACGGACGGACGGGCGGACGGACAGACAGACATGGCTTAATCGACTCAGCGATTAGCGATTCTGAGTCGATCCATATACTTTGAGGTATATGTAGCAAAATTATTTCTCTATGTTACAAACTAAGTATCAAAACTAGGGGTGAGACTGCTCTTGCGATAGCTGCTATCAATCACACTGCTCTCTGCACTGAGCAGTAAGCAATTGCGATTGCTCATCAGAATGCATGCTCAGTTGCTCACTGTTCTTTTTTTCTGTTTCACCATATACATACATAGATATATTCAACGAATCGAAAATGTATAATATGCACGGCGCGGCATTCAAATTACAGATACACATTACACATCCATAAAACACATACACACATATAGCCGAAGAGGGCAAAACATCGAGTGAGCTATTGAAAATGAAGAAGAAGATATTCTAATTCTATGAGCATGTTTTCTCTGTTTTTCATTGATCGTTCTTGTGTTCAAAACAAATCACAGTTTGCAAACTGCTGATTGCTCACTGCTCAAAGCTCAAGTGCTCACTGCTCTTGCTCATGCTCACACACTGAATCACTGAAAGCACATAGCAGAAGCATGAGCAAAGAGCATCGAAGTCGATTTTTACCGAGCTGCTCTCTAAACAGTGATCAAATCGCTGCTACTTATAGCTGCTCTTTTCATATGTTGCTCTCTGCTATCACTGCTCATCGAAAATCGCTCTTAAGAACATCCCTAATCAAAACTAATATACCTCTATGGGATAGGGTATAAACATATGAGAGGCTACAATCCGCTATGCGGATCGTTGAATACCCTATCCCATCCCATCCTTTAAATTAATATCCTCAAAATATAGGCCTTATGGCGATGAAATACAGAAAATGACATTGTCACAATATATTGCTCAGACAGTTTCTCATAATCTTGTGTGGTTCGACGAAAAACAACGTATTTCTATTGCTAATGCCTTGGGATGGGGTATACAAATGGTTTTTGTAAGAAAACGCCCCCAAAATGTGGGCGTAGGTGAAAATGATCTATAGACAAAATGTTTATATTACCATTTCGGAAGTATTTGCATCAAAATTTTTTTCGAAAGTTTTAAGATTTGGACAAAAAGCGTTTTTTACTAAAAACGCCCCCAAAAAGTGGGCGTGGCAAAAAACTTTGTATAAACGAAATATAGATATTAGGATTGTCCAAATATGCTACTCAGACACTTTTTTGAAATTCCTTACGGTTTGGCCAAAAAATAAGTTTTCCTAAAAAGGGGGCGTGGCAGTAGGCGGATTTCAAAAATTTTTACACTTGTTCTGGTGGCACGGACGAGGATCCTATATACCAAATTTCATTATCCTAGCTCAAAATTTAAGGCCCAAAAATCGCTGACGAACAGACAGACGGACGGACGGACGGACGGACGGACAGACAGACATGGCTAAGTCGACTCAGCTAGCGATTCTGAGTCGATCCATATACTTTGAGGTATATGTATCAAAATTATTTCTATATGTTACAAACTATGTATCAAAACTAATATACCCCCCTATGGGATAGGGTATAAAAAGTGCTCTTGCTCATAATATCAGCGAAAGCTAGAAAATTGTCATTGACCTGTAGTCAATGTGCGCTCTACATAAAATGCAAATCGAGTACGTCTAAATATATTGATATTTGAATACGTAAATTCTTAATTTGGAATACCTAAAAATATGTCTATTTACAAAAAAAGGAACTAAAACTACTTGAACTAAAGAAATACTAAAAACAAAAAAAACAAACAAAAAATCCGCTGTGCGGATTGTTTAATACCCTATCCCATCCCATCCTTAAAATTAATATCCCCAAAATATGGTCTTTATGGTCATAAAGTATTGAAAATGACGTTGCTACAACATATTGTTCCGAAGGTTTATCAAATTCTTCTATGGTTCGACCAAAAACAACGTTTTACTTTGCATATGCCTTGGGGTAGGGCATACAAATGGTTTTTGTAAGAAAACGCCCCCAAAAAGTGGGCGTGGGTTAAAATGGTCTTTAGACGAAATGTTGGTATTAATACTGCCAATGATTGTGCATCAAAATTTTTTTTCGAAAATGTTAAAATTTGACCAAAAAATATTTTTTATAAAAAACGCCCCCAAAAAGTGGGCGTGGCAAAAACTTTGTATGGACGAAATATAGATATTAGGATTGTCTAAATATGTTGCAAACACACTTTTTTGAAATTCCTTACGGTTTGGCCAAAAAATACGTTTTCCTTAAAAGGGGGCGTGGCAGTGGGCGGATTTCAAAAATTTTTACACTTGTTCTGGTGGCATGGACGGGGATCCTATATACCAAATTTCATTATCCTAACTCAAAATTTAAGGCCCAAAAATCGGTGACGAACAGACAGACGGACGGACGGACGGACGGACGGACAGACAGACATGGCTAATTCGACTCAGCTAGCGATTCTGAGTCGATCCATATACTTTGAGGTATATGTAGCAAAATTATTTCTCTATGTTACAAACTAAGTATCAAAACTAATATACCCCCTATGGGATAGGGTATAAAAATGTTGATGCAGAATCATTAGTAATATTAATATGAACATTTCGTTAATAGACTATTTTAACACACGCCCACTTTTTGGGGGCGTTTTCTTACAAAAACCGTTTGTATACCCTACCCCATAGCATATGCAGGAGAAACATATGAGAAGGCTACAATCCGCTGTGCGGATCGTTGAATACCCTATCCCATCCTATCCATAAAATGAAAATACCCAAAAAAAGTGGGCATGGCTAAAAACTCGATGTGGATAAAATAGAAAAAATTATATAGTGACAACAAATTCTTCCGACTGCTTACCAAACACTTTTACGGTTCTACAGAAGACAAGGTTTTCTCCTGCATATGTTTTGGGATAGTGTATAAAAATGGTTTTTATATAAAAACGCCCCCAAAAAGTGGGCGTGGGTTAAAATGGTCTATAGACGAAATGTTCATATTAATATTGTTAATGATTCTGCATCAACATTTTTTTCGAAAAATTTAAAATTTGACCGAAAACAGTTTTTTATTGAAAACGCCCCCAAAAAGTAGGCGTGGCAAAAAACTTTATATTACCGACATATAGATATTAAGATTGTCTAAATATGTTGTTCAGAAACTTTTTTAAAATTCCTTACGGTTTGTCCAAAAACTGAGTTTTTCTAAAAAAGGGAGCGTGGCAGTGGGCGGATTTCAAAAATGTTTACACTTGTTCTGTAGGCACGGACGTGGATTCTATATACCAAATTTCATTATCCTAGCTCAAAATTTAGATCCTAAGAATCGGTGACGTACAGACGGACGGACAGACAGGCATGGCTTAATCGACTCAGCTAGCGATTCTGAGTCGATCCATATACTTTGGGGTATATATAGCTAAATTATTTCTCTATGTTACAAACTAAGTTTCAAAACTAATATACCCCTATGGGATAGGGTATAAAAACGATGTTTTTTGTCAAACAACAATAGATTCTGATAAATTGTTTGAACAATATGTTGTGCCAATGTCATTTTTATACCCTATCCCATAGGGGTATATTAGTTTTGATACATAGTTTGTAACATAGAGAAATAATTTAGCTACATATACCTCAAAGTATATGGATCGACTCAGAATCGATAGCTGAGTCGATTTAGCCATGTCTTTACGTCCGTACGTCACCAGTTTTTGGGCCTTAAATTTTGAGCTAGAAGGATGAAATTTGGTACATGTGCTCTTTGTTGCTCCCAGCAACACAAGTTTAAGAAAATTTTAAAATCCGCCCACTGCCACGCCCCCTTCTCAGAAAAACGTTGTTTTTAGCCAAACCGTAAGAAATTTTAGAAAAGTGTCTGAAAAGCATAGTTAGACAATCGTAATATCTATATTTCGTTTATACAAAGTTTTCGCCACTCCCACTTTTTGGTTTAAATAAAAAACGTTTTTCGGTCAAATTTTAAATATTTCGAAAAAATATGGGATAGGGTATAAAAACGATGTTTTTTGTCAAACAACAATAGATTCTGATAAATTGTTTGAACAATATGTTGTGCCAATGTCATTTTTATACCCTATCCCATAGGGGTATATTAGTTTTGATACATAGTTTGTAACATAGAGAAATAATTTAGCTACATATACCTCAAAGTATATGGATCGACTCAGAATCGATAGCTGAGTCGATTTAGCCATGTCTTTACGTCCGTACGTCACCAGTTTTTGGGCCTTAAATTTTGAGCTAGAAGGATGAAATTTGGTACACGTGCTCTTTGTTGCTCCCAGCAATACAAGTTTAAAAAAATTTTAAAATCCGCCCACTGCCACGCCCCCTTCTCAGAAAAACGTTGTTTTTAGCCAAACCGTAAGGAATTTTAGAAAAGTGTCTGAAAAGCATAGTTAGACAATCGTAATATCTATATTTCGTTTATACAAAGTTTTTGCCACTCCCACTTTTTGGTTTAAATAAAAAACGTTTTTCGGTCAAATTTTAAATATTTCGAAAAAAAAATTTGATGCAGAATCATTAGTTATATTTATATGAACATTTCGTCTATAGACCATTTTAACCCAATCCCACTTTTTGGGGGCGTTTTCTTACAAAAACCATTTGTATGCCCTACCCCAAGGCATATGCAATAGAAAAATGTTGTTTTTTGTCGAACTTTAACGGAATTTGATAAACCTTCGGAACTATATGTTATGACAACGTCATTTTTAATACTTTTTTTTTAATTTTAAGGATGGAATGAGATAGGGTATTAAACGATCCGCACAGCGGATTGTAGCCTTCTCATACGTTTTTATACCCTATCCCATAGGGGGGTATATTAGTTTGGATACATAGTTTGTAACATAAGAAAATAATTTAGATAGATATATCTTAAAGTATATGGATCGATTCAGAATCGATAGCTGAGACGATTTAGCCATGTCTGTCCGTCCGTACGTCACCAGTTTTTGGGCCTTAAATTTTGAGCTAGAACGATGAAATTTGCTACACGAGCTCTCTTTGTTGCTCCCAGCAGAACAAGTGTAAACATTTTTGAAATCCGCCCACTGCCACTCAACCTTTTTAGAAAAACGTAGCTTTTAACCATACCATAAGGAATTTTGAAAATGTTTCTGAACAACATATTTAAACAATCTGACTATCTATATTTCGTTTATAGATATAAAGTATTTTGCCACGACCACTTTTTGGGGGCGTTTTTAATAAAAAAAAAGTTTTTCGGTCAAATTTTAAATATTTCGAAAAAAATGTTGATGCAGAATCATTAGTTTTATTACGAAAACCGTTTGTATACCCTACCCAATAGCATATGCAGGAGGACAACGATGTTTTTTGTCAAACAACAAAAAATACTTATAAACTGTTTGAACAATATGTTGTGACAATGTCATTTTCTATATTATAGGCTAATAAAGCCCACTTTTTGGAGATATTGATTTTAAGGATGGGATGGGATAGGGTATTCAACGACCCGCTCAGCGGATTGTAGCCATCTCATATAATCTATATTATAGGCCCATAAAGCCCACTTTTTGGAGATATTAATATTAATATGAGATGGGTTAGGGTATTCAACGATCCGTGGATTGTAGCCTTGTCATATGTTTATACCCTATCCCATAGGGGGGTATATTAGTTTTGATACTTAGTTTGTAACATAGAGAAATAATTTTGCTACATATACCTCAAAGTATATGGATCGACTCAGAATCGCTAGCTGAGTCGAATTAGCCATGTCTGTCTGTCCGTCCGTCCGTCCGTCCGTCCGTCCGTCTGTCTGTTCGTCACCGATTTTTGGGCCTTAAATTTTGAGCTAGGATAATGAAATTTGGTACATAGGATCCTCGTCCGTGCCACCAGAACAAGTGTAAAAATTTTTGAAATCCGCTTACTGCCACGCCCCCTTTTTAGGAAAACGCATTTTTTGGCCAAACCGTAAGGAATTTCAAAAAAGTGTCTGAGCAGCATATTAAGACAATCCTAATATCTATATTTCGTTCATACAACGCCACGCCCACTTTTTGGGGGCGTTTTTAGTAAAAAACGCTTTTTGTCCAAATTTTAAAACTTTCGAAAAAATGTTTGATGCAAATACTTCCGCAATGGTAATATAAACATTTTGTCCATTGATCATTTTCACCTACGCCCACATTTTGGGGGCGTTTTCTTACAAAAACCATTTGTATACCCCATCCCAAGGCATTAGCAA
Source organism: Rhingia campestris (assembly GCA_932526625.1). NCBI lineage: Eukaryota > Metazoa > Arthropoda > Insecta > Diptera > Syrphidae > Rhingia > Rhingia campestris. Next base: position 67,596,162 of record OW052183.1, read on the forward strand.
TAGAAATACGTTCTTTTTTGTCGAACCACAAAAGATTTTGATAAACAGTCTGAGCAATATATTGTGACAATGTCATTTTCTGTATTTCATCGCCATAAAACCTATATTTTTATACCCTATCCCATAGGGGTATATTAGCTTTGATACATAGTTTGTAACATAGAGAAATAATTTAGCTACATATACCTCAAAGTATATGGATCGACTCAGAATCGATAGCTGAGTCGATTTAGCCATGTCTGTCCGTCCGTCCGTCCGTACGTCACCAGTTTTTGGGCCTTTAATTTTGAGCTAGAAGGATGAAATTTGGTACACGTGCTCTTTGTTGCTCCCAGCAGAACAAGTGTAAAAATTTTTGAAATCCGCCCACTGCCACGCCCCCTTTTTAGAAAAACGTATTTTTTGGCCAAACCATAAGGAATTTTGAAAAACTTTCTGAACAACATATTTAGACAATCTGAATATCTGTATTTCGTTCATATAAAGTTTTTTGCCACGCCCACTTTTTGGGGGCGTTTTTAATAAAAAACGTTTTTCGGTCAAATTTTAAAATTGTCGAAAAAACTTTTGATGCAGAATCATTACTTACTAACTTAAGTGGCGCTACAGTCCGGAATGAACCTGGGCCTCAACCAACATGCCTCTCCAATTAGCCCGGTCCTTAGCTAACTGCCTCCAGTTGCGCACTCCAAGTTGGTTGAGGTCGGTTTCCACTTGTGCGCGCCACTTAAGTCGAGGTCTTCCTCTACTGCGTCCGACGCGACGTCTGGCTGGGAATCGAAGACTCTGCGAGCCGGAGTATTGGTGTCCATTCGTTCTACATGTCCTAGCCATCTTAAACGTCCAATGCGGAGTTTTTTGACCAGGGGCATGTCGCTGTACAGCTCGTATAGTTCTTGGTTGAATCTTCGTCTCCATAGCCCGTCAACGCAAACGGGACCGAAGATTTTTCGAAGAATATTCCTCTCGAATCGACCAAGGATTTCTTCATCCGCTTTTGATACGGTCCATGCTTCAGCGCCGTAGAGCAGGACTGGGATGATCAGGGTCTTATATAGGATCTCCTTAGTAGTTCGAGTGAGGGCTTTACTACTAAATTGCCTTCTTAGCCCGAAGAAACAGCGGTTGGCAAGAGTAATTCTTCGTTTAATTTCTGACGAGATGTTGTTGTCAGAGTTAATAGCGGAGCCGAGGTAGACAAAGTCCCGTACTACCTCAAAGTTATATCTGTCAATGGTGACGTTCTGTCCAATTCGTCGATGTTGTGTGTCCTTTCGTGTTGACAGCATATACTTAGTCTTACCCTCATTTACTGCTAAACCCATTTTCGCCGCTTCCTTCTCTATACTAGCAAACGTGGCTATGACATCACGTTGAGTCCTACCAATGATGTCAATATCGTCAGCGTATGCTAGTAGTTGCACCGACTTTTGGAAAATTGTGCCTCTGGTGTTGGCTTTGGAGTTTTGCACAATTCTCTCAAGAATCAGATTAAAGAAGTCACATGACAGCGCATCGCCTTGCCTAAATCCTTTTTTGGTATCGAATGTGTCGGAGAGGTCGTTTCCGACCCTGATGGAGCAGCTAGAATTCTCCATCGTCATCCTACACAAACGGACGAGTTTGGGCGGTATACCAAAACTAGACATGGCTCTGTACAGTTCGTCTCTATAAATGCTGTCATATGCGGCTTTGAAATCGATGAATAGGTGGTGGGTATCGATTTGGACTTCTTGAGTTTTTTCCAGGATCTGCCGAAGTGTGAAAATTTGATCGGTTGTGGACTTTCCTGGCCTAAAACCACACTGATAAGGGCCAATCAGGTTGTTGGTAAACGGTTTCAGGCGTTCACATATTACGGCAGTTAGGATCTTGTAGGCGATGTTGAGGAGACTTATGCCTCTGTAGTTGGCGCAGTTCAGAGGGTCTCCTTTTTTGTGGATCGGGCAAACGATGCTGAGGTTCCATTCTTCAGGCATATTTTCATCCGACCAGATTTGGCTTATGAGTTGGTGGATGTTACTTACCAAGTCATCTCCGCCGGCCTTATAGAGCTCAGCGGGAAGGCCGTCATTTCCGGCAGCCTTATTAAGCTTGAGTTTAGATATTGCTATCCTCACTTCTCTCAGGTCGGGTGGTTGGCAGTTTTCGCTGTCGTTGCCAATATTGAATGGTTCGTTCTGCCTGACAGCGGAATGTTGTTCGTCATCGCCGTTTAACAGTCTGCAGAAGTGGTTCTTCCATATCCTCAGCATCGACTGTGTCTCAACTACAATATTTCCTTGTTCATCTCGACAGGATTCTGTTCGAGCCTTGTATCCTTGGCTTTGACGTTTTACACTTTGGTAAAACTTGCGAACATCGTTCCTGGAGTGGCACCTCTCTATATCCTCGATCGCGCGCTTTTCTTGCTCTTTTTTCTTCTTGCTGAAAAGCCGATGTTCTTCCCTTCTTCTTTGCCTATAGAGCTCAATGGCAGCTCTCGTCTTCACCTGCAGCTTAGCCTTGTAGGCCTCGTTCTTGGCTGCGAGCATCTGTCGGCATTCCTCATCAAACCAGGGGTTTCTTGCTGGTGGGCGCGAGAAACCTAGCACATCAGTTGCGGCTGATCTAATGGCCTGTTGGCATCGTTGCCATTGCTCTTCGACATTCGATGCTGGTGGTATGGTGTTAATCGAGAGGTTAAGGGATACGCGTTGTGCGAAGGTCTTGGCGGTCTCTTGCGATTGCAGTCTTCCGACATTAAATTTTTTCACAGTATTTCTGGATTGTTGTGGCGTGGTGGATATCCGCATTCTTACCTTGGCTGCTACAAGGTAGTGATCCGAGTCGATGTTAGCTCCTCGGAATGTTCGGACATCCAAAATACTGGATGCGTGCCTCTTATCTATCGCAATGTGATCAATTTGGTTGACCGTTCGTTGATCTGGAGACCGCCATGTCCCCTTATGGATATCGAGGTGAGGAAACCGTGTGCTGGCTATAGTGGCATTTCGTTCCGTAGCGAAATCAATTAGCCTAAGTCCGTTACCAGACGTGTTGTCGTGTAGGCTATGTTTTCCGACAATACTTCTAAAGATGTCTTCTCTTCCTACCTTTGCGTTAAAATCTCCCAGCACGATTTTAACATCGTACTTCGGTAGTCGCTCATAGGTTTTGTCGAGGAGCTCGTAGAAGCAATCCTTAGCTATATCATCTTTTTCTTCCGTCGGAGCGTGAGCGCATATAAGGCTTATGTTGGCGAATTTGGCCTTGATGCGGATTGTTACTATGCGTTCGCTAATGTCTTGGAAACATAAGACTTCTTGCCTAAGTCTGGCACTTATAACAAATCCGCATCCGAATAGTCGCTGTTTCTGCTCACTATAACACGGTCCGTAGTATATGTCACAGTTTTTCATCCTCTTTTTGCCCGGCCCATCCCATCGTATTTCCTGGATGGCAGTAATGTCTGCTTTGTAGCAGTTTAGGGCTTCCGCTAGTTGTTCGCCTGCACCTCTCCTGTTTAATGTTCTCACATTCCAGGTGCAGATACGAACGTCGTTGTCCTTTTTTCGTTTAGCAGGGTCGTCAACAATAAAATCCGTCCTTTCCGAGGCTATTGGTTGCTTCGTAACCATGTTTTTTTTTCTGTGGGTGGGTAGTTAGCCCAAAGCACAACCCCCAACCTGGAGGGCCAGTTCCAATTTATTAGATACCCCTAGGACACGGGGCCATCAGTATCCACTACGGGATTGAGCGCTGCCGTTGGCCTTTCGGTTCATCCGCCACCATCTCTGTTCAAGGGGCCTGACTAACCCTTGAAATTCCTAGACAACCTGTTGTCCGAATATGTCAGAGCAGCTCATCTAGGTTCGCCTGGGACAGCAGGCCGGGTATTCTTCCGTGCCATTCTCACCAGGGTGTTTATAGTGTTGCTGTTTTTCGTCGTGTTATCAACACTCGCACTTATCGTTTAGCAAGTCAAATCCGGTTGGATGAGACCAGTACCCGATGCAGAATCATTAGTAGTATAAATATGAACATTTCGTCCATAGACTATTTCAACCCATGCCCACTTTTTGGGGGCGTTTTTATATAAAAACCATTTTTATACACTACCCCATAACATATGCAGGAGAAAAGCTTGTCTTTTGTAGAACCGTCAAAGTTTTTTGTAAACAGTCTGAACAATTTGGTGTCACCATGTCATTTTCTTTATTTTATCCACATCGTGTTTTTAGCCATGTCCACTTTTTGGGGATTTTAGTTTTACAGATAGGATGGGATAGGGTATTCAACGATCCGCACAGCGGATTGTAGCCTTCTCATATGTTTAGGATATTAATTTTAAGGATGGGATGGGATAGGGTTTTCAACGATCCGCATAGCGGATTGTAGCCTCTCATATGTTTATTATACCCTATCCCATAGGGGTATATTAGTTTTGATACTTAGTTTAAACATAGAGAAATAATTTAGCTATACATACCTCAAAGTATATGGATCGACACAGAATCGCTAGCTGAGTCGATTAAGCCATGTCTGTCTGTCCGTCCGTCCGTCCGTCCGTCTGCATGTCACCGATTTTTAGGCATTAAATTTTGAGCTAGGGTAATGAAATTTGGTATATGGGATCCTCGCCCGTGCCTACAGAACAAGTGTAAAATTTTTTGAAATCCGCCTACTGCCACTCCCCCTTTTAAGATAAACTCAGTTTTTGGCCAAACCGTAAGGAATTTTAAAAAAAGTGTCTGAAAGCATATTTAGAAAACGTAATATCTCGTAGATTTCGTCAATACAAACTTTTTGCCACGCCCACTTTTTGGGGGCGTTTTCCATAAAAAACCTTTTTTGGCCAAATTTGAAAATTCCGCCTACTGCCACGCCCCCTTTTAAGATAAACTCAGTTTTTGGCCAAACCGTAAGGAATTTTAAAAAAGTGTCTGAAAGCATATTTAGAAAATCGTAATATCTATATTTCGTCAATACAAACTTTTTGCCACGCCCACTTTTTGGGGCGTTTTCCATAAAAAACCTTTTTTGGCCAAATTTGAAAATTTTCGAAAAAAATTTTGATGTAAAATCCTTGGTAGTATTAATATGAACATTTCATCAGTAGACCATTTTAACCCACGCCCACTTTTTGGGGGCGTTTTCCTACAAAAACCATTTGTATGCGCTACCCCAAGGCATATGCAATACAAACATATGAGAGGCTACAATCCGCTATGCGGATCGTTGAATACCCTATCCCATCCCATCCCTTAAATTAATATCCTCAAAATATAGGCCTTATGGCGATGAAATACAGAAAATGACATTGTCACAATATATTGCTCAGACAGTTTCTCAAAATCTTGTGTGGTTCGACAAAAAACAACGTATTTCTATTGCTAATGCCTTGGGATGGGGTATACAAATGGTTTTTGTAAGAAAACGCCCCCAAAATGTGGGCGTAGGTGAAAATGATCTATTGACAAAATGTTTATATTACCATTTCGGAAGTATTTGCATCAACATTTTTTTCGAAAGTTTTGAAATTTCGACAAAAAATGTTTTTTACTAAAAACGCCCCCAAAAAGTGGGCGTGGCAAAAAACTTTGTATATTATAGGCTAATAAAGCCCACTTTTTGGAGATATTGATTTTAAGGATGGGATGGGATAGGGTATTCAACGACCCGCTCAGCGGATTGTAGCCTTCTCATATGATCTATATTATAGGCCCATAAAGCCCACTTTTTGGAGATATTAATATTAATATGAGATGGGTTAGGGTATTCAACGATCCGTGGATTGTAGCCTTGTCATATGTTTATACCCTATCCCATAGGGGGGTATATTAGTTTTGATACTTAGTTTGTAACATAGAGAAATAATTTTGCTACATATACCTCAAAGTATATGGATCGACTCAGAATCGCTAGCTGAGTCGAATAAGCCATGTCTGTCTGTCCGTCCGTCCGTCCGTCCGTCCGTCTGTCTGTTCGTCACCGATTTTTGGGCCTTAAATTTTGAGCTAGGATAATGAAATTTGGTACATAGCATCCTCGTCCGTGCCACCAGAACAAGTGTAAAAATTTTTGAAATCCGCTTACTGCCACGCCCCCTTTTTAGGAAAACGCATTTTTTGGCCAAACCGTAAGGAATTTCAAAAAAGTGTCTGAGCAGCATATTAAGACAATCCTAATATCTATATTTCGTTCATACAACGCCACGCCCACTTTTTGGGGGCGTTTTTAGTAAAAGACGCTTTTTGTCCAAATTTTAAAACTTTCGAAAAAATGTTTGATGCAAATACTTCCGCAATGGTAATATAAACATTTTGTCCATAGATCATTTTCACCTACGCCCACATTTTGGGGGCGTTTTCTTACAAAAACCATTTGTATACCCCATCCCAAGGCATTAGCAATAGAAATACGTTCTTTTTTGTCGAACCACAAAAGATTTTGATAAACAGTCTGAGCAATATATTGTGACAATGTCATTTTCTGTATTTCATCGCCATAAAACCTATATTTTTATACAATATCCCATAGGGGTATATTAGCTTTGATACATAGTTTGTAACATAGAGAAATAATTTAGCTACATATACCTCAAAGTATATGGATCGACTCAGAATCGATAGCTGAGTCGATTTAGCCATGTCTGTCCGTCCGTCCGTCCGTACGTCACCAGTTTTTGGGCCTTTAATTTTGAGCTAGAAGGATGAAATTTGGTACACGAGCTCTTTGTTGCTCCCAGCAGAACAAGTGTGAAAATTTTTGAAATCCGCCCACTGCCACGCCCCCTTTTTAGAAAAACGTATTTTTTGGCCAAACCATAAGGAATTTTGAAAAACTTTCTGAACAACATATTTAGACAATCTGGATATCTGTATTTCGTTTATATAAAGTTTTTTGCCACGCCCACTTTTTGGGGGCGTTTTTAATAAAAAACGTTTTTCGGTCAAATTTTAAAATTGTCGAAAAAACTTTTGATGCAGAATCATTAGTAGTATAAATATGAACATTTCGTCCATAGACTATTTCAACCCATGCCCACTTTTTGGGGGCGTTTTTATATAAAAACCATTTTTATACACTACCCCATAACATATGCAGGAGAAAAGCTTGTCTTTTGTAGAACCGTCAAAGTTTTTTGTAAACAGTCTGAACAATTTGGTGTCACCATGTCATTTTCTTTATTTTATCCACATCGTGTTTTAAGCCATGTCCACTTTTTGGGGATTTTAGTTTTACAGATAGGATGGGATAGGGTATTCAACGATCCGCACAGCGGATTGTAGCCTTCTCATATGTTTAGGATATTAATTTTAAGGATGGGATGGGATAGGGTTTTCAACGATCCGCATAGCGGATTGTAGCCTCTCATATGTTTATTATACCCTATCCCATAGGGGTATATTAGTTTTGATACTTAGTTTAAACATAGAGAAATAATTTAGCTATACATACCTCAAAGTATATGGATCGACACAGAATCGCTAGCTGAGTCGATTAAGCCATGTCTGTCTGTCCGTCCGTCCGTCTGCATGTCACCGATTTTTAGGCATTAAATTTTGAGCTAGGGTAATGAAATTTGCTATATGGGATCCTCGCCCGTGCCTACAGAACAAGTGTAAAATTTTTGAAATCAGCCTACTGCCACGCCCCCTTTTAAGATAAACTCAGTTTTTGGCCAAACCGTAAGGAATTTTAAAAAAGTGTCTGAAAGCATATTTAGAAAATCGTAATATCTATATTTCGTCAATACAAACTTTTTGCCACGCCCACTTTTTGGGGGCGTTTTCCATAAAAAAACCTTTTTTGGCCAAATTTGAAAATTTTCGAAAAAAATTTTGATGTAAAATCATTGGTAGTATTAATATGAACATTTCATCAGTAGACCATTTTAACCCACGCCCACTTTTTGGGGGCGTTTTCCTACAAAAACCATTTGTATGCGCTACCCCAAGGCATATGCAATACAAACATTTGAGAGGCTACAATCCGCTATGCGGATCGTTGCATACCCTATCCCATCCCATCCCTTAAATTAATATCCTCAAAATATAGGCCTTATGGCGATGAAATACAGAAAATGACATTGTCACAATATATTGCTCAGACAGTTTCTCAAAATCTTGTGTGGTTCGACAAAAAACAACGTATTTCTATTGCTAATGCCTTGGGATGGGGTATACAAATGGTTTTTGTAAGAAAACGAACCCAAAATGTGGGCGTAGGTGAAAATGATCTATTGACAAAATGTTTATATTACCATTTCGGAAGTATTTGCATCAACATTTTTTTCCCAAAAAGTGGGCGTGGCAAAAAACTTTGTATGAACGAAATATAGATATTAGGATTGTCTAAATATGCTTTTCAGACACTTTTTTGAAATTCCTTGCGGTTTGGGCAAAAAATAAGTTTTCCTTAAAAGGGGGCGTGGCAGTGGGCGGATTTCAAAAATTTTTACACTTGTTCTGGTGGCACGGACGAGGATTCTATATACCAAATTTCATTATCCTAGCTCAAAATTTAAGGCCCAAAAATCGGTGACGAACAGACAGACGGACGGACGGACGGACAGACAGACAGACATGGCTAATTCGACTCAGCTAGCGATTCTGAGTCGATCCATATACTTTGAGGTATATGTTGCTATATTATTTCTCTATGTTACAAACTAAGTATCAAAACTAATATACCCCCCTATGGGATAGGGTATAAAAACATATGAGAAGGCTACAATCCGCTGTGCGGATCGTTGAATACCCTATCCCATCCTATCCATAAAACTAGAATCCCAAAAAAAGTGGGCATGGCTAAAAACACGATGTGGATAAAATAAAAAAAAAATGATATAGTGACAACAAATTCTTCAGGCTGCTTACATAACACTTTTACGGTTCTACAAAAGACAAGGTTTTCTCCTGTATATGTTATGGGGTAGTGTATAAAAATTATTTTTATATAAAAACGCCCCCAAAAAGTGGGCGTGGGTTAAAATGGTATAAAGACGAAATGTTCATATTAATAATGTTAATGATTCTGCATCAAAAATTTTTTCGAAAAATTTAAAATTTGACCGAAAACAGTTTTTTATTGAAAACGCCCCCAAAAAGTGGGCGTGGCAAAAAAACTTTATGTGAACGAAATATAGATATTACGATTCTGTAAATATGCTGTTCAGACACTTTTTTAAAATTCTTTACGGCTTTGCCAAAAATTACGTTTTTCTAAAAAGGGGGCGTGGCAGTGGCGGATTTCAAAAATTTTTACACTTGTTCTGGTGACTCGGACAAGGATCCTATATACCAAATTTCATTATCCTAGCTCAAAAATTAAGGCCCAAAAATCGGTGACGAACAGACAGACGGACGGACGGACGGACGGACAGACAGACATGGCTAATTCGACTCAGCTAGCGATTCTGAGTCGATCCATATACTTTGAGGTATATGTAGCAAAATTATTTCTCTATGTTACAAACTATGTATCAAAACTAATATACCCCCCTATGGGATAGGGTATAAACATATGAGAAGGCTACAATCCACTGTGCGGATCGTTGAATACCCTATCCAATCCTATCTGTAAAACTAGAATCCCCAAAAAGTGGACATGGCTAAAAACACGATGTGGATAAAATAAAGAAAATGACATGGTGACAACAAATTCTTCAGACTGCTTATAAAAACTTTTACGGTTCTACAAAAGACAAGGTTTTCTGCTGCATATGTTATGGGGTAGTGTATAAAAATGGTTTTTATATAAAAACGCCCCCAAAAAGTGGGCATGGGTTAAAATGGTATATAGACGAAATGTTCATATGAATAATGTTAATGATTCTTCATCAAAATTTTTTTCGAAAAATTTAAAATTTGAACGAAAACAGTTTTTAATTGAAAACGCCCCCAAAAAGTGGGCGTGGCAAAAAACTTTGTATGGACGAAATATAGATATTAAAATTGTCTAAATATGTTGCAAACACACTTTTTTGAAATTCCTTACGGTTTGGCTTAAAACTACGTTTTTTCTAAAAGGGGGCGTGGTAGTGGGCGGATTTCAAAAATTTTTACACTTGTTCTGTAGGCAGAGACGAGGATCCTATATACCAAATTTCATTATCCTAGCTCAAAATTTAAGGCCTAAAAATCGGTGACGTACAGACGGACGGACGGACGGACGGACGGACAGACAGACATGGCTTAATCGACTCAGCTAGCGATTCTGAGTCGATCCATATACTTTGAGGTATATGTAGCAAAATTATTTCTCTATGTTACAAACTAAGTATCAAAACTAATATACCCCCCTATGGGATAGGGTATAAAAATTACAAATTTCACAAAATAAAGTGTTAAAAATGATGCTCAATCTTCCTTGCGATCATTCCACTTTTGATCTGCACAAAATAGCGGATGTTGAATTGATTTCTGAAAGGATTCGGAAACTCACGAACAATTTTAATAATAAATGTGATATTGCTGAAAACCCCCTCATAAACCAACTTTATTTATCTGAGTTAACTTAAAATATATTCAAATATATTCGAAAATGTCGAATATTATATTTCGTCTGCGTTTCTTTATAATTTATTAATTTTGTAATCATTTGTTATTATTTGTTTATTTATCATTTGTTTACTAAGGTTTGTAATACTATTTAATCTATGTTAATTTATCTTATTCGTTTTTATGTTAAATTGTTATTTATTAAACAAATATTATTATTATACTCACCCATGTTTTCGTCTACTAACACATTATTAACTAATTTTTGTATTATATATTTATTTTTTATCTATTTATTAATTTATTAATTCATTTATTTAATAACTTGTTTCTTTATTTGTTTATTTATTTATTTATTTGGTTATTATTTATTATTTGATTATTATTTATTTATTTTTATTTATTTATTTATATTTATTTATTTATATTTATTTATTTATATTTTTTTTTTTTTATTTTTTGTATCATTGGTATTTATTTATTTATTTATTTACTAACTTATTTATTTGCTTGTTTATTATTTATTTATTTATTATATAATTTATTTTTTATTATCTGATTATATTTTATGAACTTATATTTATTAATATAAAAAGCATTCCTTGAATATTCATAAAATTCTAAATTATGTATATTAGATATTCCTTCTTTTTATAGCCTATCCCATAGGGGTATATTAGTTTTGATACTTAGTTTGTAACATAGAGAAATAATTTTGCTACATATACCTCAAAGTATATGGATCGACTCAGAATCGCTAGCTGAGTCGATTAAGCCATGTCTGTCTGTCCGTCCGTCCGTCTGTACGTCACCGATTTTTAGGCCTTAAATTTTGAGCTAGGATAATGAAATTTGGTATATAGGATCCTCGTCTCTGCCTACAGAACAATTGTAAAAATTTTTGAAATCCGCCCACTGCCACGCCCCCTTTTAAGATAAACTCAGTTTTTGACCAAACCGTAAGGAATTTCAAAAAAGTTTCTGAACAACATATTTAGATAATATTAATATCTATATTTCGTCCATTTAAAGTTTTTTGCCGCGCCCACTTTTTGGGGGCGTTTTCAATTAAAAACTGTTTTCGGTCAAATTTTAAATTTTTCGAAAAAAATTTTGATGCAGAATCATTAACATTATTAATATGAACATTTCGTCTATATTCGTCTATATTCTCGCTGCTCCATCAGGGTCGGAAACGATCTCACCGACACATTCGATACCAAAAAAGGATTTAGGCAAGGCGATGCGCTGTCATGTGACTTCTATAATCTGATTCTTGAGAGAATTGAGCAAAACTCCAAAGCCAACACCAGAGGCACAATTTTCCAAAAGTCGGTGCAACTACTAGCATACGCTGACGATATTGACATCATTGGTAGGACTCAACGTGATGTCATAGCCACGTTTGCTAGTATAGAGAAGGAAGCGGCGAAAATGGGTTTAGCAGTAAATGAGGGTAAGACTAAGTATATGCTGTCATCACGAAAGGACTCACAACATCGACGAATGGGACAGACCGTCACCATTGACAGATATAACTTCGAGGTAGTACGGGACTTTGTCTACCTCGGCTCCGCTATTAGCTCTGACAACAACATCTCGTCAGAAATTAAACGAAGAATTACTCTTGCCAACCGCTGTTTCTTCGGGCTAAGAAGGCAATTTAGTAGTAAAGCCCTCACTCGAACTACTAAGGAGACCCTATATAAGACCCTGATCATCCCAGTCCTGCTCTACGGCGCTGAAGCATGGACCGTATCAAAAGCGGATGAGGAAATCCTTGGTAGATTCGAGAGGAAAATTCTTCGAAAAATCTTCGGTCCCGTTTGCGTTGACGGGCTATGGAGACGAAGATTCAACCAAGAACTATACGAGCTGTACAGCGACATGCCCCTGGTCAAAAAACTCCGCATTGGACGTTTAAGATGGCTAGGACAAGTAGAACGAATGGACACCAATACTCCGGCTCGCAGAGTCTTCGATTCCCAGCCAGACGTCGGTCGCAGTAGAGGAAGACCTCGCCTTAAGTGGCGCGCACAAGTGGAAACCGACCTCAACCAACTTGGAGTGCGCAACTGGAGGCAGTTAGCTAAGGACCGGGCTAATTGGAGAGGCATGTTGGTTGAGGCCCAGGTTCATTCCGGACTGTAGCGCCACTTAAGTAAGTAAGTATTTCGTCTATATACCATTTTAATCCACGCCCACTTTTTGGGGGCGTTTTTATATAAAAACCATTTTTATACACTACCCCATAACATATGCAGGAGAAAACCTTGTCTTTTGTAGAACCGTAAAATTGTTTTGTAAGCAGTCTGAAGAATTTGTTGTCACTATATCATTTTTTCTATTTTATCCACATCGTGTTTTTAGCCATGCCCCCGTTTTTGTGGATTTTAGTTTTATGGATAGGATGGGATAGGGTATTCAACGATCCACACAGCGGATTGTAGCCTTCTCATATATTTTTATACCCTATCCCATAGGGGTATATTAGTTTTGATACTTAGTTTGTAACATAGAGAAAACATATGAGAAGGCTACCATCCACTGTGCGGATAGTTGAATACTCTATCCCATCCTATCTGTAAAACTAAAATTCCCAAAAAGTGGACATGGCTAAAAACACGATGTGGATAAAATAAAGAAAATGTCATGGTGACAACAAATTCTTCAGACTGCTTATAAAAAACTTTTACGGTTCTACAAAAGACAAGGTTTTCTGCTGCATATGTTATGGGGTAGTGTATAAAAATGGTTTTTATATAAAAACGCCCCCAAAAAGTGGGCGTGGGTTAAAATGGTATAAAGACGAAATGTTCATATTAATAATGTTAATGATTCTGCATTAAATTTTTTTTCGAAAAATTTAAAATTTGACCGAAAACAGTTTTTAATTGAAAATGCCCCCAAAAAGTGGGCGTGGCAATAAACTTCATATGAACGAAATATAGATATTAATATTGTCTAAATATGTTGTTCAGAAACTTTTTTAAAATTCCTTACGGTTTGGTCAAAAACTGAGTTTTTCTTAAAAGGGGGCGTGGCAGTGGGCGGATTTCAAAAATTTTTACACTTGTTCTGTAGGCAGAGACGAGGATCCTATATACCAAATTTCATTATCCTAGCTCAAAATTTAAGGCCTAAAAATCGGTGACGTACAGACGGACGGACGGACGGACGGACAGACAGACATGGCTTAATCGACTCAGCTAGCGATTCTGAGTCGATCCATATACTTTGAGGTATATGTAGCAAAATTATTTGGCTTAAAACTACGTTTTTTCTAAAAGGGGGCGTGGCAGTAGTCGGATTTTAAAATTTTTTACACTTGTTCTGGTGACTCGGCCAAGGATACTATATACCAAATTTCATTATCCTAGCTCAAAATTCAAGGCCCAAAAATCGGTGACGAACAGACAGACGGACGGACGGACATACGGACGGACGGACGGACATACGGACGGACTAACGGGCGGACAGGCAGACATGGCTAATTCGACTCAGCTAGCGATTCTGTATCGATCCATGTACTTTGAGGTATATGTAGCTAAATTATTTCTCTATGTTACAAACTAAGTATCAAAACTAATATACCCCTATGGGATAGGGTATATAGATATAACGATTCTCTAAATATGCTTTTCAGACATTTTTTTTTTAAATTCCTTACGGTTTGGCCAAAAACTGAGTTTATCTTAAAGGGGGCGTGGCAGTGGGCGGATTTCAAAATTTTTTACACTTGTTCTGTAGGCAAGGGCGAGGATCCCATATACCAAATTTCATTATCTTAGCTCAAAATTTAAGGCATAAAAATCGGTGACGTACAGACGGACGGACGGACGGACAGACAGACATGGCTTAATCGACTCAGCTAGCGATTCTGAGTCGATCCATATACTTTGAGGTATATGTAGCTAAATTATTTCTTTATGTTACAAACTAAGTATCAAAACTAATATACCCCTATGGGTATATCAAAATCTTTTGTGGTTCGACAAAAAACAACGTTTATCTATTGCATATGCCTAGGGGTAAGGCATACAAATGGTTTTTGTAAGAAACCGCCCCCAAAAAGTGGGTGTAGGTGAAAATGATATATAGACAAAATGTTTATTTTATCATTACGGAAGCATTTGCATCAAAGGTTTTTTCGAATTTTTTAAAATTTGCACCAAAAGCGTTTTTTACTAAAAACGCCCCCAAAAAGTGGGCGTGGCAAAAAACTTTGTATGGCCGAAATATAGATATTAAGATTGTCTAAATATGGTGCTACCACACTTTTTTGAAATTCCTTACGGTTTGGCTTAAAACTACGTTTTTCTAAAAGGGGGCCTGGCAGTAGGCGGATTTTTAAAATTTTTACACTTGTTCTGGTGACTCGGCCAAGGATCCTATACACCAAATTTCATTATCCTAGCTCAAAATTTAAGGCCCAAAATTCGGTGGCGAACAGACAGACGGACGGACAGACAGAAATGGCTAATTCGACTCAGCTAGCGATTCTGAGTCGATCCATATACTTTGAGGTATATGGAGCTAAATTATTTCTCTATGTTACAAACTAAGTATCAAAACTAATATACCCCTATGGGATAGGGTATAAAAAAGCATTTTTTTGTAATTCTGTCTCAAAAAAATTCTGTACAAAACTAAAAAAACATATGAGAAGGCTACAATCCGCTGTGCGGATCGTTGAATACCCTATCCCATCCTATCCATAAAACTAAAATCCCCAAAAAAGTGGGCATGGCTAAAAACACGATGTGGATAAAATAGAAAAAATGATATAGTGACAACAAATTCTTCAGACTGCTTACAAAACACTTTTACGGTTCTACAAAAGACAAGGTTTTCTCCTGCATATGTTATGGGGTAGGGTATAAAAATGGTTTTTATATAAAAACGCCCCCAAAAAGTGGGCGTGGGTTAAAATGGTATATAGACGAAATGTTTATATTAATAATGTTAATGATTCTGCATCAAAATTTTTTTCGAAAAATTTAAAATTTGACCGAAAACAGTTTTTTATTGAAAACGCCTCCAAAAAGTGGGCGTGGCAAAAAACTTTATATGGTCGAAATATAGATATTAATATTGTCTAAATATGCTGTTCAGAAACTTTTTTAAAATTCCTTACGGTTTGGTCAAAAACTGAGTTTTTCATAAAAGGGGGCGTGGCAGTGGGCGGATTTCAAAAATTTTCACACTTGTTCTGTAGGCAGAGACGAGGATCCTATATACCAAATTTCATTATCCTAGCTCAAAATTTAAGGCCTAAAAATCGGTGACGTACAGACGGACGGACGGACGGACGGACGGACAGACAGACATGGCTTAATCGACTCAGCTAGCGATTCTGAGTCGATCCATATACTTTGAGGTATATGTAGCAAAATTATTTCTCTATGTTACAAACTAAGTATCAAAACTAATATACCCCTATGGGATAGGGTATAACAACGTGTTTTTTTGTCGAACCATAAAAGAATTTGACAATCCTTCGGAAAAATATGTTGTAACAACGTCATTTTCAATACTTTGTGACCATAAAGACCATATTTTGGGGATATCAATTTTAAGGATGGGATGGGATAGGGTATTAAACGATCCGCACAGCGGATTGTAGCCTTCTAATATGTTTTTATACCCTATCCCATAGGGGTATATTAGTTTTGATACTTAGTTTGTAACATAGAGACATAATTTAGCTAAATATACCTCAAAGTACATGGATCGATTCAGAATCGCTAGCTGAGTCGAATTAGCCATGTCTGTCTGTCCGTCCGTTAGTCCGTCCGTACATCTGTCTGTTCGTCACCGATTTTTGGGCCTTGAATTTTGAGCTAGGATAATGAGTCAGCAGAACAAGTGTAAAAATTTTTAAAATCCGCCTACTGCCACGCCCCCTTTTAGAAAAAACGTAGTTTTAAGCCAAACCGTAAGGAATTTCAAAAAAGTGATTTTGCAACATATTTAGACAATCCTTATATCTATATTTCGTTCATACAAAGTTTTTTGCCACGCCCACTTTTTGGGGGCGTTTTTAGTAAAAAACGTTTTTTTGTCCAAATTTTAAAACTTTCGAAAAAAATTTTGATGCAAATACTGCCGCAATGGTAATATACACATTTTGTCTATTGATAATTTTCACCTACGCCCACATTTTGGGGGCGTTTTCTTACAAAAACCATTTGTATACCCCATACCAATGCATTAGCAATAGAAATACGTTGTTTTTTGTCGAACCACAAAAGATTTTGAGAAACTGTCTGAGCAATATATTGTGACAATGTCAATTTCTGTTTTTCATCGCCATAAGGCCTATATTTTGAGGATATTAATTTAAAGGATGGGATGGGATAGGGTATCCAACGATCCGCATAGCGGATTGTAGCCTCTCATATGTTTATACCCTATCCCATAGGGGTATATTAGTTTTGATACATACTTTGTAACATAGAGAAATAATTTAGCTACATATACCTCAAAGTATATGGATCGACTCAGAATCGATAGCTGAGTCGATTTAGCCATGTCTGTCCGTCCGTACGTTACCAGTTTTTGGGCCTTAAATTTTGAGCTAGAAGGATGAAATTTGGTACACGTGCTCTTTGTTGCTCCCAGCAGAACAAGTGTAAAAAGTTTTGAAATCCACCCACTGCCACGCCCCCTTTTTAGAAAAACGTATTCCTTATGGACAAACCATAAGGAATTTTGAAAAACTTTCTGAACAACATATTTAGACAATCTGAATGTCTATATTTCGTTCGTATAAAGTTTTTTGCCGCGCCCTCTTTTTGGGCGCGTTTTTAATAAAAAACGTTTTTCGGTCAAATTTCAAAATTTTCGAAAAAACTTTTGATGCAGAATCATTAGTAATATAAATATGAACATTTCGTTAATAGAATTTTTTAACCCATGCCCACATTTTGGGGGCGTTTTTATATAAAAGCTATTTTTATACACTACCCCATAACATGTGCAGGAGAAAACCATGTCTTTTGTAGAACCGTAATAGTTTTTTATAAGCAGTCTGATGAATTTGTTGTCACCATGACATTTTCTTTATTTTATCCACATCGTGTGCTTAGCCATGTCCACTTTTTGGGGATTTTAGTTTTACAGATAGGATGGGATAGGGTATTCAACGATCCGCACAGCGGATTGTAGCCTTCCATATGTTTTATAAGCAGTCTGAAGAATTTGTTGTCACCATGTCATTTTCTTTATTTTATTCACATCGTGATTTTAGCCATGTCCACTTTTTGGGGATTTTAGTTTTACAGATAGGATGGGATAGGGTATTCAACGATCCGCACAGTGGATTGTAGCCTTCTCATATGTTTATACCCTATCCCATAGGGGGATATTAGTTTTGATACTTAGTTTGTAACCTAGAGAAATAATTTAGCTACATATACCTCAAAGTATATGGATCGACTCAGATTCGCTAGCTGAGTCGAATTAGCCAAGTCTGTCTGTCCGTCCGTCCGTCCGTCTGTCTATTCGTCACCAGTTTTTGAATTTTGAGCTAGGATAATGAAATTTGGTATACAGGATCCTTGGCCGAGTCACCAGAACAAGCGTAAAATTTTTTAAAATCCGCCTATTGCCACGCCCCCTTTTAGAAAAAACGTAGTTTTAAGCCAAACCGTAAGGAATTTCAAAAAAGTGTGTTAGCAACATATTTAGACAGTCCTAATATCTACATTTCGTCCATACAAAGTTTTTTGCCACGCCCACTTTTTGGGGGCGTTTTTAGTAACAAACGTTTTTTGTCCAAATTTTAAAACTTTCGAAAAAAATTTTGATGCAAATACCTCCGCAATGGTAATATAAACATTTTGTCCATAGATCATTTTCACCTACTTGATACTTAGTTTGTAACATAGAGAAATAATTTTGCTACATATACCTCAAAGTATATGGATCAACTCAGAATCGCTAGCTTAGTCGAATTAGCCATGTCTGTCTGTCCGTCCGTCCGTCTGTCTGTTCGTCACTGATTTTCGGGCCTTAAATTTTGAGCTAGGATAATGGAATTTGGTATATAGCATCCTTATCCGAATCACCAGAACAAGTGTAAACATTTTTAAAATCCGCCCACTGCCACGCCCCCTTTTAGAAAAACATAGTTTTAAGCCAAACCGTAAGAAATTTAAAAAAAGTGTGTTAGCAACATATTTACACAATCCTAATATCTATATTTCTTCCACACAAAGTTTTTTGCCACGCCTACTTTTTGGGGGCGTTTTTAGTAAAAAACGCTTTTTGTCCAAATTTAAAAAAAACGAAGATGCAAATGCTTCCGTAATGATAAATTAAACATTTTGTCTATATATCATTTTCTTACAAAAACCATTTGTATGCCTTACCCCAAGGCATATGCAATAGAAAAACGTTGTTTTTTGTCGAACCACAAAAGATTTTGATAAACTGCCTGAGCAATATATTGTGATAATGTCATTTTCTGTATTTCATCGCCATAAAGCCTTTATTTTGAGGATATTAATTTTAAGGATGGGATGGGAAAGGGTATTCAACGGATAGCGGATTGTAGCCTCTCATATGTTTGCTTTTGGTCTCGCTTGACAATGTTAACGGCATCTATGATTTTATATTGCCTGTTTTTCAGATCGTTTACAATGTCATCCTTTAAGCACGACGCATGCAACACTCGATCGACTCAGAATCGCTAGCTGAGTCGAATTAGCCATGTCTGTCTGTCCGTCCGTCCGTCCGACCGTCCGTCTGTCTGTTCGTCACCGATTTTTGGGCCTTAAATTTTGAGCTAGGATAATGAAATTTGGTATAAGGAATCCTCGTCTGTGCCACCAGAACAAGTGTAAACATTTTTGAAATCCGCCTACTGCCACGCCCCCTTTTTAGGAAAACGTAATTTTTGGCCAAACCGTAAGGAATTTAAAAACATATGAGAAGGCTACAATCCGCTGTGCGGATCGTTGAATACCCTATCCCATCCTATCCATAAAACTAAAATCCCCAAAAAGGGGGCATGGCTAAAAACACGATTTGGATAAAATAGAAAAAATGATATAGTGACAACAAATTCTTCAGACTGCTTACAAAACAATTTTACGGTTCTACAACAGACAAGGTTTTCTCCTGCATATGTTATGGGGTAGTGTATAAAAATGGTTTTTATATAAAAACGCCCCCAAAAAGTGGGCGTGGGTTAAAATGGTATATAGACGAAATGTTCATATTAATAATGTTAATGATTCTGCATCAACATTTTTTTCGAAAAATTTAAAATTTGACCGAAAGCAGTTTTTAATTGAAAACGCCCACAAAAAGTGGGCGTGGCAAAAAACTTTATATGGACGAAATATAGATATTAATATTGTCTAAATATGCTGTTCAGAAACTTTTTCAAAGTTCCTTACGGTTTGGTCAAAAACTGAGTTTTTCTTAAAAAGGGGGCGTGGCAGTGGGCGGATTTTAAAAATTTTTACACTTGTTCTGGTGACTCGGCCAAGGATCCTATATACCAAATTTCATTATCCTAGCTCAAAATTTAAGGCCCAAAAATCGGTGACGAACAGACAGACGGACGGACGGACGGACGGACAGACAGACATGGCTAATTCGACTCAGCTAGCGATTCTGAGTCGATCCATATACTTTGAGGTATATGTAGCAAAATTATTTCTCTATGTTACAAACTATGTATCAAAACTAATATACCCCCCTATGGGATAGTGTATAAAAAGTGTCTGAGCAGCATATTTAGAGAATCGTAATATCTATATTTCGTCAGTATAAAGTTTTTTGCCACGCCCACTTTTTGGGGGCGTTTTTTATAAAAAAACGTTTTCTGGTTAAATTTTCAAATTTTAAAAAAAAATTTTGATGCACAATCATTGTTAGTATTAATATGAACATTTCGTTTATAGACCATTTTTACCCACACCCACTTTTTGGGGGCGTTTTTTTACAGAAAAACATTTGTATGCCCTACCACAAGGCATATGCAATAGAAAAACGTTGTTTTTCGTCGAACCAAAAAGAATTTGATAAACCTTCTGAACAATATGTTGTGACAACGCCATATTCAATACTTAATGACCATAAAGACCACATTTTGGGGATATTAATTCTAAGGATGGGATAGGGTATTAAACGATCCGCACAGCGGATTGTAGCCTTCTCATATGTTTATACCCTATCCCATAGGGGGGTATATTAGTTTTGATACATAGTTTGTAAAATAGAGAAATAATTTTGCTACATATACCTCAAAGTATATGGATCGACTCAGAATCGCTAGCTGAGTCGAATTAGCCATGTCTGTCTGTCCGTCCGTCCGTCCGTCCGTCCGTCCGTCCGTCTGTCTGTTCGTCACCGATTTTTGGGCCTTAAATTTTGAGCTAGGATAATGAAATTTGGTATATAGGATCCTTGTCCGAGTCACCAGAACAAGTGTAAACATTTTTGAAATCCGCCCACTGCCACGCCCCCTTTTTAGAAAAACGTAATTTTTAGCAAAACCGTAAAGAATTTTAAAAAAGTGTCTGAACAGCATATTTACAGAATCGTAATATCTATATTTCGTTCATATAAAGTTTTTTGCCACGCCCACTTTTTGGGGGCGTTTTCAACAAAAAACTGTTTTCGGTCAAATTTTAAATTTTTCGAAAAAAATTTTGATGCAGAATCATTAACATTATTAATATGAACATTTCGTCTTTATACCATTTTAACCCACGCCCACTTTTTGGGGGCGTTTTTATATAAAAACCATTTTTATACACTACCCCCCATAACATATACAGGAGAAAACCTTGTCTTTTGTAGAACCGTAAAAGTGTTTTGTAAGCAGCCTGAAGAATTTGTTGTCACTATATCATTTTTTTTATTTTATCCACATCGTGTTTTTAGCCATGCCCACTTTTTTGGGGATTCTAGTTTTATGGATAGGATGGGATAGGGTATTCAACGATCCGCACAGCGGATTGTAGCCTTCTCATATGTTTTGTACTTATTTTCATAGGTAAACCATTGAATATTCTCTGCGTTTAATATTAGAGACAGTGCTCGGTAAGAGTCAGAGCCCTCTACGTATATTTTCCACACGTTATTTCGGCGCGAGGTTATATTGTGCTTTGCCATCAGCGTATTTTTGAGAAGATTACGAAGCTTTCCGTAGTCCTCTATCCCGATGACTTTTATTGCGGGTGGAGGGCGGGTTTTCGCTTGAGTTTTTTCCTTGTTTAGTACGGCGCGCGGCTTATACTCCTTTTGTAGCACTTCGGGTGAGGTGAAGGTCTTACGCTTTTTGCTAGTCCTTTTCTTAGAGGCGGGATTGGTTTCGCGATCAAGTTCTTCCTCGTCCGTAAAATATTCACTTGCTGGGCGGTACGGTGTTGTCTCAAGATCTTTCGGTGCACGAAGGTTTTTGAGAACCTCGTTTTCTTTTCGCAAGGAATCGACTTCCTTTTTAAGATCATTTAAGAGTTGCTCCATTTATTAAAGTTTAGCTCGTAATTCGTTAATTTCTATTACGAAGCATTTCGTTTTCACTGAGTTCTGATTAACCGACGAACTTCTTTTTTCGGAGACATACGATCCAGGTGGAGATCGACATATCTTTATTCTTTTTGCAAAGGAATTTATCGGCAATATTGTTGGTTTTGCACTTGACGCTATCGGTGGTGATCTTAGCATATTTTCCCCCCTTTGAATGGGTCGTTGAAAGGTAATAGTTAGGTTAGGTTAGGTTGGTGGGTTATTGAGGCAGACGGTGTGTGTCTTTCCTCATCCCACTCAGGTCAATAGAGACCCATTGTGATGCCCGTTGGGGGTCCACTTATGTGGTTGGTTCATTCATTGTCCCGTTACTGTCCATTGTTGTTAGTCTCTTTCTAGCCATCCAGATGTTGATGCAAACCTGAAAAGATTAGGGAGAGGGATTTCGGATAGATCCGTGAGGTCATGGAAAAAGTATTTTCTAAGGTTCTCATTCTTAATTGGCTGAGGCCTGGGCAGTGGCACAGATAGTGGAGGGTGTCCTCGTGTATTTCTTCATCACCGCAGCCTCTACAGAGGTCATCATCTATGAGATGCATTTTCAGTTTGTGGCTTTTTAGTATGTTGTGTCGAGTAAGAATCCCAACTAAAGTAGAGATAGATTTCCTGTTTCTACGAAGTAGTTTATGGGTTCTGGCCTTGTCATACTCAGGCCACATCCTTTTTTGGAAGTTTCACAGGTGGGAGGGAGATCCACCTGTTTTTGGCAGTGATCAGTGTTTTCTGTCCCACCCGAGATTTGAGGTCACATAGTGGTGGTTTGACAGACTGGTCTGCTTGGTCAATGCTGGAGGCAGATCCTTTTCTTGCCAGTTCGTCAGCCATTTCATTGCCCTGTATGCCTCTGTGTCCGGGGACCCAGCAGAGCTTAACATTATGTTGGACGCCAAGAACCTTTAGCTCTTCACGACAACGTTTCACAAGCCGAGATTTTATTTCGACAGCAGAGATAGCTTTTATTGCAGCCTGACTGTCAATAAAGATGGTGATATCATCTGGTGGTATCGCCAGCATTGAGGTCGCTTTGGCTGCCTCTGCTACTGCCAATATTTCGGCTTGGAAGACACTGCTGTGCTCAGGGAGACGAAAGGTACTGTTTAGCTTAAGTGTTTCTGAAAACACTCCAGCTCCAACGCCTACATCCATTTTTGAACCATCAGTGTAGATGGATATGGTTTCGGGGCCCAATTCGTTCCTTTCCCACTCCTCTCTGCTTGGGAGGATGCAGGAGAATGGTCTTTGAAAGTCATGGTGAGGCAGCATGTAGTCAGAGGATACAGCTGAGCCCAGATATCTGTGTAGAATTTGGGCATGTCCTCCTGAGTTCGATTTCCAGCAGTTGAGCTGGCTGATTCTTAGAGCACTTTTGGCTGCAGATTCTTGCATGTAAAGGTCTAGCGGTAGCAGGTTAAGGATGGTTTCCAGTCCCGCTGTTGGCGTGGTTCTCATTGCGCCAGTAGCGCCCACACATGCTATTCTTTGTACCTTTGTCATATTTTTCAGATGGGTGACTTTATTTGTGGATTGCCACCAGACAAGCCCCCCATATGTTAATATAGGTCTCACAATGGCCGTGTACATCCATAGGATGATCTTGGGGTTCGGACCCCAGTTTTTTCCGAATATTCGATTACACGTATAGAAAGCGAC
Organism: Rhingia campestris; assembly: GCA_932526625.1. Lineage (NCBI taxonomy): Eukaryota > Metazoa > Arthropoda > Insecta > Diptera > Syrphidae > Rhingia > Rhingia campestris. Next base: position 67,619,849 of record OW052183.1, read on the forward strand.
TGTGGCCTTTTTAATGCGCTCGCGCACATTTAGGTTCCAGTTGAGTTTTCTATCAAGAATGACACCCAGATACTTTGCACTATCGGCTAGTTTGAGGGTAGTCCCATCGATAGCCGGTAGGTCGAATATTGGTATCTTCCTCTTGTTCGTAAAACGAACGAGTTCCGTTTTCTGGGGGTTGATGCCAAGCCCACATTGTTTTGTCCACTCGTTGAGAGTTTTCAATGCCCGCTCGAGTAGTTCACTAATAGTGGGTAGGAATTTCCCTTTAACTAATATCGCTACATCGTCTGCGTAGGCTATGACTTTTACCCCATTTCGCTGTAGCTTTATGAGTATCTCATTGATGACTATGTTCCACAACAGAGGTGAGATAACGCCTCCTTGTGGTGTGCCTCTTGATGCTATTACTTTGAGATGGGTGTCTCCCAGATTCGCATTTATATTTCTGTGGTTGAGCATACTTCCAATAATATGTATTAGAGGTTGGTCCACGTTGTTCTTCGCGAGGTTTCTTTCGACTGCGTTTGTGTTCACATTATTGAAGGCTCCTTCAATGTCGAGAAATGCAGCGAGTGTATATTCCTTCTCGTGAAGAGGTTTTTCTATTGTACTAACGATATCATGTAGGGCAGTTTCGACTCCCTTACCTTTCGTGTAGGCATGCTGTGCCGAGGATATGTATTGGGGGTCGAGTTTGTCACGAATGTAGATATCCATTAGTTTTTCATATGTTTTTAGTATGAAGGATGTAAGACCAATAAGTCTAAAGACCAATAAGTCTAAAGTCCTTCGCGGTCGTGTGACTCGGCTTGCCGGCTTTTGGGATAAAGACTACCTTTACTTTACTTTACTACTAACAAACAGTTTGTGTAGGAATGCTGTTACGAGGTGTTTCGATTTTTGTAGCATGATCGGGATAATACCACCGACTCCTGGAGATTTATAGGGGGAGAAGGAGTCAATTGCCCAATTGATTCTTTCTACACTAACCATATCCTCCATTGCTGCTGTTATGGGGTTGTAATCATAGACGGTTGTGTCTGGGGTCCTACCGGAGTATGAATCACATCCTGGAAAGTGGGTTTCCAGTAGATGTGTTAAAGATTCATGGGTGGATTGTGTCCATTCCCCATTGGGGAGCTTGAGGTAACCTGGCACAGCCGGTTCTTTGGCGATTATTTTTCTAAGTCTAGCTGATTCAGTGGTGCTTTCTACACTGCAACAGAAGTTACGCCAGGAGGTGCGTTTAGCACTGTTGACCGCACTTTTGAATTTGCGCTGATTGTTCTTATAAAGATCCCAGTCGGTTTCCGAATTTGAGCTTCTTGCTGCGTTAAAGGTTTTCCTGGTTTCCCTTCTAATGCTTTGAAGCCCTTTCGTCCACCATGTCGGTGATCTTTGTGGTTTAAAGTCTTTAGAGGGCAGATCCTTTCATAGGCTTTGACTAAAATATTGCCTATTAGTTCCGCTGCAGCATCAATTTCAAACGGAGTTTCCATCAGATGCAGTGGAAGGGCGCTAATGTGTCTCCCTACTTCCACAACGAACTTGTCCCAGTTGGCTTTCTTGGGGTTTCTATGTTGAAGGGGGAGTTTAGTATCGTCCTCTATTTCAAATTCTATTATTCTGTGGTCAGAGTATGATGTTTCTGATGAAACTTTCCAGTGGCACACAGCGAATCTATCAGAATTGTTGAAGAGGGTAATGTCAAGAACCTCTTCTCTATTTTTAGTGACAAAGGTGGGGTCATTACCCCTGTTCGCCACTAACAAATTGTTGTCTACAATGTATTGAAACAAGGACTCACCTCGTGTGTTGGTGTCTGAACTGCCCCATTGTGTGTGCTGAGAGTTGGCATCGCATCCCATTATGAGGTCCCACTTCTTACATTTGGCCATTTGCACCAGGGAGTCTGTTAGGGCAGATGGAGGTCCATCCATCGAGTCGTATGGCATATAGATGGCTGCTATTGCAATCGGGGACTTCCCCTGCCGCTAATATTTTACCACGGTCTGGTCATTGTTACTGAGAGTAGATAAGAGAAAAAGGTTTATTTGTTTCTTAGCTACAATACATGATCTAGTCTTACTGTTTGTGTAAGAAGGTCTGCATTTGACAATGGGGCTTTCGTCTCGTCGATGAACTTCGTCAACCAACTCAGTGTGCGCTTATTGTCACACTGGATTAGTTTGAATCCTTTGAACGTGGTCAGCTGTCCAAAGAGCGGGATGTTCCCTGCATTTTTTTGGATAGCGTCGTTCACTCCGTCCAGGATTCTTATTTCTATTAGTTGCCATTGGTCATGAGATAGTTTTCGTTCTGGATTACCAAAGTCGACAATAGCGACCCGAAAACTATCTTTGTCCTTTACTGGGTTATGACTGGCGTCTAACCTAGGTTTCGTGTTCCTACCTATGATTGGAGAGACTGTGTCATCGTGCCTTCCTCTCTTGGAGGTACCTGCAGTTGGTCCAGGCTTGGTCGCAACCTTACCTGCAGCAGCTGATGGTCCCTTAGGTGTGGCCGCAGCTATGGTGGAGGGTTTACAGCTCTCCATAATTTCCACGACTAATTCCCTTTTTTGAGAGGAGAGCTCCCTGCCTGTGCGCCTTTTTTGCCGCCACGCTTCGGCTGTAGCTTTTAATGTCTCCTTAGCTCTGCTAAGTGCTGCTGTGTCCTTTTCCGTGAAGGAATCTGGGTCACGGTGCTTGAACCTACGTAGAAGCCTCTGCGCGTTGGCCCTCGTTTTAGAGGAGCTTGAACCTCTGACTCCGGTTGGGGTCGTACGGCGTTCCTCAGCCTACTCTCTTCCGCAGACACAGCAGCGTTGGAGTTTTCCAAGCTGTCGTGATGCTTCGGATCGCTGCGGCGAGTAATAACCGTACAATAGCTACCTAATGTTGAGTCAGCCTCTCCCTGTCATATCGTCAGTGTCTCACAGACCCCTGGCGGCGTTGAGGTTGACCGATTTCCTTTGCCTGATAAGTTGTTACTCATCACAGCGCCGGTGAATTCAATCATCCCCAGCTCCTCCTTCGGGTTCTGATTGACGTTTGTGTCCGTTTTGTCCTCTGATCCGTCCTTGGTATGGTCTGGAGAGACTGTTCTCCAGTTGGATTGGCCAAGGTCACTCACGACTGGAGGCAATCTCTTCAGCTCACAAACACTCTTATTCTGCGTTACCTCACCACCTAAGGTACGAGCGAGCGGCTCATTCTCTTCTGTGGTGAGATTCTGCAGAATAAGGGTGCTTTTAATGCAGTCCCTTGTTTCGGAGTTTGAAGGGATCATGTCAACTCCTAGTGGGCATACGCCCGTAACATCGTTGACCGATCCATCCAGCTCTCCTTCAGCTTCGATTCCTGTATCTCCTCTCGGCGAGCGACGAGCGAGCGGCTCGTCGGCTGCTGGGGGGTATACAAGGGAACATCAGCCATGATTTCGCCTTTGACTTTCGCAGGGTCTGAGGAGACCATTCTTTGTCTTAGCGGGCCAGCGCCATGCATCAAAGGTGGTCCCATCAGTTCTTTCATGCTCTCGGTGCGTTCATTAAGCAGGTACGAGCTATCGGCTCATTCTCTGCTAATGTCAGACTTTGTAAAAACTCTTGAGCTTTCTGAAGTCTCAGGCGATCCTCTTCTCCTAGAGTTACTATCTTGCCTAATCTTCTGATCGTCAACTTGCATGATTTTACTTTGCTGCGGATGGACGCAGTTGACGATATTTAGAATTTAGATGAGCTGGCGTTAGAGCAGGTGTCATCCTCATCGAGAAGAAGTTTCTCTATTTGGATGTCTATTGCTCCTTCGCTTCCCCCATCTGACAGTATCTTGGAGTTTGACGGATCTCGGAGCAAGAGGCTTTCCTCCTCCTCCGTCATTTGTTGTTGAGAATCAGTTTTTATAGGGTTTGGAGTGCCCGATTCATTTGCACTCGTCCCTTTTTTGTTTTGTTTGTTATTGTCTATTTTGGACCCACGAGTAAGGGGGAAGGAATGTCATCCTGTACTCACCCCCTGTATACAGGAAAGGGGAAATTTAATTAAAACTAGAGGTCCCCAGGTATCTAGAGTTTGCGCTAGCGACTGAGCATTCCCTCAGCCATGCAGGTATCGGCGCGCACCTTACCTTGGAGACCACCTTTTGGTTTTCGTTTCTCATCACTGACCTTACCGGCATGGGTGGCCCTGACAGTTTATGTTTACATAGACTTCCGGTTTCGCTCCGTGGTTCATTGGAAACTACTTAAGCCCTTTCACCGCGACAAGGTGAGTGATCGTCGAAAGGGATGTTACAAACTAAGTATCAAAACTAATATACCCCTATGGGATAGGGTATAAATATATGAGAGGCTACAATCCGCTATGCGGATCGTTGAATACCCTATCCCATCCCATCCTTTAAATTAATATCCTCAAAATATAGGCCTTATGGCAATGAAATACAGAAAATGACATTGTCACAATATATTGCTCAGACAGTTTCTCAAAATCTTTTGTGGTTCGACAGAAAATAACGTATTTCTATTGCTAATGCCTTGGGATGGGGTATACAAATGGTTTTTGTAAGAAAACGCCCCCAAAATGTGGGCTTAGGTGAAAATGATCTATGGACAAAATGTTTATATTACCATTGCGGAAGTATTTGCATCAAAAAAATTTACGAAAGTTTTAAAATTTGGACAAAAAGCGTTTTTTTACTAAAAACGCCACCAAAAAGTGGGAGTGGCAAAAAACTTTGTATGAACGAAATATAGATATTAACCCTAGAAGTACATGCTTCGTCGAATCGACGAAGATCGTTCAGATTTTGTCGTTTTTCTTTCTTACCTTGGTTTGTTTGGTCTTCGTTTTTCGCATTAATTAAATTTTTATACCCTATCCCATAGGGGTATATTAGTTTTGATACATAGTTTGTAACATAGAGAAATAATTTAGCTATATATACCTCAAAGTATATGGATCGACTCAGAATCGATAGCTGAGTCGATTTAGCCATGTCTGTCCGTCCGTCCGTCCGTACGTCACCAGTTTTTGGGCCTTAAATTTTGAGCTAGAAGGATGAAATTTGGTACACGTGCTCTTTGTTGCTCCCAGCAGAACAAGTGTAAAAAATTTTGAAATCCGCCCACTGCCACGCCCCCTTTTTAGAAAAACGTATTTTTTGGCGAAACCATAAGGAATTTTGAAAAACTTTCTGAACAACATATTTAGACAATCTGAATATCTGTATTTCGTTCATTTAAAGTTTTTTGCCACGCCCACTTTTTGGGGGCGTTTTTAATAAAAAACGTTTTTCGGTCAATTTTGATGCAGAATCATTAGTAATATAAATATGAACATTTCGTCAATAGACCATTTTAACCCACGCCCACTTTTTGGGGGCGTTTTTATATAAAAACCATTTTTATACCCTACCCCATAACATATGCAGGAGAAAACCTTGTCTTTTGTAGAACCGTAAAAGTTTTTTATAAGCAGTCTGAAGAATTTGTTGTCACCATGTCATATTCTTAATTTTATCCACATCGTGTTTTTAGCCATGTCCACTTTTTGGGGATTTTAGTTTTACAGATAGGATGGGATAGGGTATTCAACGATCCGCACAGTGGATTGTAGCCTTCTCATATGTTAATTAAATAGTTTTTATTTTAACCTGATTGTCATGAAAACTTGTTCCCTTTTAGTTTATTATAATACTTTTTAGATACAAGCACTTTTGGTGAACTATATGTGCCTTAATTTTTTTTTACTATTTTAATGTGGATTATTTTGGAAAACATGCCAAATGACATAAGGCTTAGAAATTGTATTTTCAGGTAAGAGTTATAAAAAAAAATATGTTTTTGTATTTTTCCTTTGTACTAAATAAAATTAAAAACTGAAAACAATTAACTTCAAAATCTTTTGCTACATTGGTCATCTGTATGAAGATTTTTAATAGTGCCGTCGTCGATTCGACGAAGCATATCCCAAACGTATAAAAAAACATATGAGAAGGCTACAATCCGCTGTGCGGATCGTTGAATACCCTATTCCATCCTATCCATAAAACTAAAATCCCCAAAAAAGTGGGCATGGCTAAAAACACGATGTGGATAAAATAGAAAAAATGATATAGTGACAACAAATTCTTCAGACTGCTTACAAAACAGTTTTACGGTTCTACAAAAGACAAGGTTTTCTCCTGCATATGTTATGGGGTTGGGTATAAAAATGGTTTTTATATAAAAACGCCCCCAAAAAGTGGGCGTAGGTTAAAATGGTATATAGACGAAATGTTTATATTAATAATGTTAATGATTCTGCATCAACATTTTTTTCGAAAAATTTAAAATTTGACCGAAAACAGTTTTTTTTATTGAAAACGCCCCCAAAAAATGGGCGTGGTAAAAAACTTTATATAGACGAAATATAGATATTAATATTGTCTAAATATGCTGTTCAGAAACTTTTTTAAAATTCCTTACGGTTTGGCCAAAAACTGAGTTTTTCTTAAAAGGGGGCGTGGCAGTGGGCGGATTTCAAAAATTTTTACACTTGTTCTGTAGGCAGAGACGAGGATCCTATATACCAAATTTCATTATCCTAGCTCAAAATTTAAGGCCTAAAAATCGGTGACGTACAGACGGACGGACGGACGGACAGACAGACATGGCTTAATCGACTCAGCTAGCGATTCTGAGTCGATCCATATACTTTGAGGTATATGTAGCAAAATTATTTCTCTATGTTACAAACTAAGTATCAAAACTAATATACCCCTATGGGATAGGGTATAAACATATGAGAAGGCTACAATCCGCTCTGCGGATCGTTGAATACCCTATCCCATCCTATCCATAAAACTAAAATCCCCAAAAAAGGGGGCATGGCTAAAAACACGATGTGGATAAAATAGAAAAAAATGATATAGTGACAACAAATTCTTCAGACTGCTTACAAACACTTTTACGGTTCTACAAAAGACAAGGTTTTCTCCTGCATATGTTATGGGGTAGTGTATAAAAATGGTTTTTATATAAAAACGCCCCCAAAAAGTGGGCGTGGGTTAAAATGGTATAAAGACGAAATGTTCATATTATTAATGTTAATGATTCTGCATCAAAATTTTTTTCGAAAAATTTAAAATTTGACCGAAAATAGTTTTTAATTGAAAACGCCCCCAAAAAGTGGGCAAAAAACTTTGTATGAACGAAATATAGATATTAGGATTGTCTAAATATGCTACTCAGACACTTTTTTGAAATTCCCTACGGCTTGGCCAAAAAATAAGTTTTCCTAAAAAGGGGGCGTGGCAGTGGGCGGATTTCAAAAATGTTTACACTTGTTCTGGTGGCACGGACGAGGATCCTATATACCAAATTTCATTATTCTAGCTCAAAATTTAAGGCCCAAAAATCGGTGACGAACAGACAGACGGACGGACGGACGGACGGACGGACGGACGGACAGACAGACATGGCTAATTCGACTCAGCTAGCGATTCTGAGTCGATCCATATACTTTGAGGTATATGTAGCAAAATTATTTCTCTATGTGACAAACTAAGTATCAAAACTAATATACCCCCCTATGGGATAGGGTATAAACATATGAGAGGCTACAATCCGCTATGCGGATCGTTGAATACCCTATCCCATCCCATCCTTTAAATTAATATCCTCAAAATATAGGCCTTATGGCGATGAAATACAGAAAATGACATTGTCATAATATATTGCTCAGACAGTTTCTCAAAATCTTTTGTGGTTCGACAAAAAACAACGTATTTCTATTGCTAATGCCTTGGGATGGGATATACAAATGGTTTTTGTAAGAAAACGCCCCCAAAATGTGGGCGTAGGTGAAAATGATCTATGGACAAAATGTTTATATTACCATTTCGGAAGTATTTGCATCAAAATTTTTTTCGAAAGTTTTAAAATTTGGACAAAAAGCGTTTTTTACTAAAAACGCCCCCAAAAAGTGGGCGTGGCAAAAAACTTTGTATTAACGAAATATAGATATTAGGATTGTCTAAATATGCTGCTCAGACACTTTTTTGAAATTCCTTACGGTTTGGCCAAAAAATAAGTTTTCCTAAAAAGTGGGCGTGGCAGTGGGCGGATTTCAAAAATGTTTACACTTGTTCTGGTGGCACGGACGAGGATCCTATATACCAAATTTCATTATTCTAGCTCAAAATTTAAGGCCCAAAAATCGGTGACGAACAGACAGACGGACGGACGGACGGACGGACGGACGGACGGACAGACAGACATGGCTAATTCGACTCAGCTAGCGATTCTGAGTCGATCCATATACTTTGAGGTATATGTAGCAAAATTATTTCTCTATGTGACAAACTAAGTATCAAAACTAATATACCCCCCTATGGGATAGGGTATAAACATATGAGAGGCTACAATCCGCTATGCGGATCGTTGAATACCCTATCCCATCCCATCCTTTAAATTAATATCCTCAAAATATAGGCCTTATGGCGATGAAATACAGAAAATGACATTGTCACAATATATTGCTCAGACAGTTTCTCAAAATCTTGTGTGGTTTGACAAGAAACAACGTATTTCTATTGCTAATGCCTTGGGATGGGGTATACAAATGGTTTTTGTAAGAAAACGCCCCCCAAAATGTGGGCGTAGGTGAAAATGATCTATGGACAAAATGTTTATATTACCATTTCGGAAGTATTTGCATCAAAATTTTTTTCGAAAGTTTTAAAATTTGGACAAAAAGCGTTTTTTACTAAAAACGCCCCCAAAAAGTGGGCGTGGCAAAAAACTTTGTATGAACGAAATATAGATATTAGGATGGTTTAAATATGCAACCCAGACACTTTTTTGAAATTCCTTACGGTTTGGCCAAAAAATAAGTTTTCCTAAAAAGGGGGCGTGGCAGTGGGCGGATTTCAAAAAATTTTACACTTGTTCTGGTGGCACGGACGAGGATCCTATGTACCAAATTTCATTATCCTAGCTTAAATTTTAAGGCCCAAAAACCGTTGACGAACAGACAGACGGACGGACGGACGGACGGACAGACAGACATGGCTAATTCGACTCAGCTAGCGATTCTGAGTCGATCTATATACTTTGAGGTATATGTAGCAAAATTATTTCTCTATGTTACAAACTAAGTATCAAAACTAATATACCCCCCTATGGGATAGGGTATAAACATATGAGAGGCTACAATCCGCTATGCGGATCGTTGAATACCCTATCCCATCTCATCTTTAAATTAATATCCTCAAAATATAGACCTTATGGCGATGAAATACAGAAAATGACATTGTCACAATATATTGCTCAGACAGTTTATCAAAATCTTTTGTGGTTCGACAAAAAACAACGTATTTCTATTGCTAATGCCTTGTGATGGGGTATACAAATGGTTTTTGTAAGAAAACGGCCCCAAAATGTGGGCGTAGGTGAAAATGATCTTTGGACAATATGTTTATATTACCATTGCGGAAGTATTTGCATCAAAATTTTTTTCGAAAGTTTTAAAATTTGGACAAAAAACGTTTTTTACTAAAAACGCCCCCAAAAAGTGGGTGTGGCAAAAAACTTTGTATAGACAAAATATAGATATTAGGATTGTCTAAATATGCTGCTCAGACACATTTTTGAAATTTCTTACGGTTTGGCCTTAAACTACGTTTTTTCTAAAAGGGGGCGTGGCAGTGGGCGGATTTTAAAAATTTTTACACTTGTTCTGGTGACTCGGCCAAGGATCCTATATACCAAATTTCATTATCCTATCTCAAAATTTAAGGCCCAAAAATCGGTGACGAACAGACAGACGGACGGACGGACGGACAGACAGACATGGCTAATTCGACTCAGCTAGCGATTCTGAGTCGGTCCATATACTTTGAGGTATATGTAGCTAAATTATTTCTCTATGTTACAAACTAAGTATCAAAACTAATATACCACTATGGGATAGGGTATAAACATATGAGAGGCTACAATCCGCTATGCGGATCGTTGAATACCCTATCCCATCCCATCCTTTAAATTAATATCCTCAAAATAAAGGCCTTATGGCGATGAAATACAGAAAATGATATTGTCACAATATATTGCTCAGACAGTTTCTCAAAATCTTGTGTGGTTCGACAAAAAACAACGTATTTCTATTGCTAATGCCTTGGGATGGGGTATACAAATGGTTTTTGTAAGAAAACGCCCCCAAAATGTGGGCGTAGGTGAAAATGATCTATAGACAAAATGTTTATATTACCATTTCGGAAGTATTTGCATCAAAATTTTTTTCGAAAGCTTTAAAATTTGGACAAAAAGCGTTTTTTACTAAAAACGCCCCCAAAAAGTGGGCGTGGCAAAAAAATTTGTATGAACGAAATATAGATATTAGGATGGTCTAAATATGCTACCCAGACACTTTTTTGAAATTCCTTACGGTTTGGCCAAAAAATAAGTTTTCCTAAAAAGGGGGCGTTGCAGTGGGCGGATTTCAAAAAATTTTACACTTGTTCTGGTGGCACGGACGAGGATCCTATATACCAAATTTCATTATCCTAGCTCAAAATTTAAGGCCCAAAAACCGCTGACGAACAGACAGACGGACGGACGGACGGACGGACAGACAGACATGGCTAATTCGACTCAGCTAGCGATTCTGAGTCGATCCATATACTTTGAGGTATATGTAGCAAAATTATTTCTCTATGTTACAAACTAAGTATCAAAACTAATATACCCCCCTATGGGATAGGGTATAAACATATGAGAGGCTACAATCCGCTATGCGGATCGTTGAATACCCTATCCCATCCCATCCTTTAAATTAATGTCCTCAAAATATAGGCTTTATGGCGATGAAATACAGAAAATGACATTGTCACAATATATTGCTCAGACAGTTTCTCAAAATCTTTTGTGGTTCGACAAAAAACAACGTATTTCTATTGCGAATGCCTTGGGATGGGATATACAAATGGTTTTTGTAAGAAAACGCCCCCAAAATGTGGGCGTAGGTGAAAATGATCTATAGGCAAAATGTTTATATTACCATTGCGAAAGTATTTGCATCAAAAAATTTTTCGAAAGTTTTAAAATTTGGACAATAAGTGTTTTTTACTAAAAACGCCCCCAAAAAGTGGGCGTGGTAAAAAACTTTGTATTAACGAAATATAGATATTAGGATTGTCTAAATATGCTGCTCAGACACTTTTTTGAAATTCCTTACGGTTTGGCCAAAAAATAAGTTTTCCTAAAAAGTGGGCGTGGAAGTGGGCGGATTTCAAAAATGTTTACACTTGTTCTGGTGGTACGGACGAGGATCCTATATACCAAATTTCATTATCCTAGCTCAAAATTTAAGGCCCAAAAATCGGTGACGAACAGACGGACGGACGGACGGACGGACAGACAGACATGGCTAATTCGACTCAGCTAGCGATTCTGAGTCGATCCATATACTTTGAGGTATATGTAGCAAAATTATTTCTCTATGTGACAAACTAAGTATCAAAACTAATATACCCCCCTATGGGATAGGGTATAAACATATGAGAGGCTACAATCCGCTATGCGGATCGTTGAATACCCTATCCCATCCCATCCTTTAAATTAATATCCTCAAAATATAGGCCTTATGGCGATGAAATACAGAAAATGACATTGTCACAATATATTGCTCAGACAGTTTCTCAAAATCTTGTGTGGTTCGACAAAAAACAACGTATTTCTATTGCTAATGCCTTGGGATGGGGTATACAAATGGTTTTTGTAAGAAAACGCCCCCAAAATGGGGCGTGGGGGCGTGGCAGTGGGCGGATTTCAAAAATTTTTACACTTGTTCTGGTGGCACGGACGAGGATCCTATATACCAAATTTCAGTATCCTAGCTCAAAATTTAAGGCCCAAAAACCGCTGACGAACAGACAGACGGACGGACGGACAGACAGACATGGCTAATTCGACTCAGCTAGCGATTCTGAGTCGATCCATATACTTTGAGGTATATGTAGCAAAATTATTTCTCTATGTTACAAACTAAGTATCAAAACTAATATACCCCCCTATGGGATAGGGTATAAATATGAGAGGCTACAATCCGGATCGTTGAATACCCTATCCCATCCTATCCTTTAAATTAATATCCTCAAAATATAGGCCTTATGGCGATGAAATACAGAAAATGACATTGTCACAATATATTGCTCAGACAGTTTCTCAAAATCTTGTGTGGTTCGACAAAAAACAACGTATTTCTATTGCTAATGCCTTGGGATGGGGTATACAAATGGTTTTTGTAAGAAAACGCCCCCAAAATGTGGGCGTAGGTGAAAATGATCTATGGACAAAATGTTTATATTACCATTTCGGAAGTATTTGCATCAAAATTTTTTTCGAAAGTTTTAAAATTTGGACAAAAAGCGTTTTTTACTAAAAACGCCCCCAAAAAGTGGGCGTGGCAAAAAACTTTGTATGAACGAAATATAGATATTAGGATGGTCTAAATATGCTACCCAGACACTTTTTTGAAATTCCTTACGGTTTGGCCAAAAAATAAGTTTTCCTAAAAAGGGGGCGTGGCAGTGGGCGGATTTCAAAAATTTTTACACTTGTTCTGGTGGCACGGACGAGGATCCTATATACCAAATTTCATTATCCTAGCTCAAAATTTAAGGCCCAAAAACCGCTGACGAACAGACAGACGGACGGACGGACAGACAGACATGGCTAATTCGACTCAGCTAGCGATTCTGAGTCGATCTATATACTTTGAGGTATATGTATCAAAATTATTTCTCTATGTTACAAACTAAGTATCAAAACTAATATACCCCCCTATGGGATAGGGTATAAACATATGAGAGGCTACAATCCGCTATGCGGATCGTTGAATACCCTATCCCATCCCATCTTTAAATTAATATCCTCAAAATATAGGCCTTATGGCGATGAAATACAGAAAATGACATTGTCACAATATATTGCTCAGACAGTTTATCAAAATCTTTTGTGGTTCGACAAAAAACAACGTATTTCTATTGCTAATGCCTTGGGAAGGGGTATACAAATGGTTTTTGTAAGAAAACGGCCCCAAAATGTGGGCGTAGGTGAAAATGATCTATAGACAAAATGTTTATATTACCATAACGGAAGTATTTGCATCAAAATTTTTTTCGAAAGTTTTAAAATTTGGACAAAAAACGTTTTTTACTAAAAACGCCCCCAAAAAGTGGGCGTGGCAAAACACTTTGTATGGACGAAATATAGATATTAGGATTGTCTAAATATGTTGCTAACACACTTTTTTGAAATTTCTTACGGTTTGGCTTAAAACTACGTTTTTTCTAAAAGGGGGCGTGGCAGTAGGCGGCTTTTAAAAATTTTTACACTTGTTCTGGTGACTCAGCCAAGGATCCTATATACCAAATTTCATTATCCTAGCTCAAAATTTAAGGCCCAAAAATCGGTGACGAACAGACAGACGGACGGACGGACGGACAGACATACATGGCTAATTCAACTCAGCTAGCGATTCTGAGTCGGTCCATATACTTTGAGGTATATGTAGCTAAATTATTTCTCTATGTTAAAAACTAAGTATCAAAACAAATATACCCCCCTATGGGATAGGGTATAAACATATGAGAGGCTACAATCCGCTATGCGGATCGTTGAATACCCTATCCCATCCCATCCTTTAAATTAATATCCTCAAAATATAGGCCTTATGGCGATGAAATACAGAAAATGACATTGTCACAATATATTGCACAGACAGTTTCTCAAAAACAACGTATTTCTATTGCTAATGCCTTGGGATGGGGTATACAAATGGTTTTTGTAAGAAAACGCCCCCAAAATGTGGGCGTAGGTGAAAATGATCTATGGACAAAATGTTTATATTACCATTTCGGAAGTATTTGCATCAAAATTTTTTTCGAAAGTTTTAAAATTTGGACAAAAAGCGTTTTTTACTAAAAACGCCCCCAAAAAGTGGGCGTGGCAAAAAACTTTGTATGAACGAAATATAGATATTAGGATGGTCTAAATATGCAACCCAGACACTTTTTTGAAATTCCTTACGGTTTGGCCAAAAAAAAGTTTTCCTAAAAAGGGGGCGTGGCAGTGGGCGGATTTCAAAAATTTTTACACTTGTTCTGGTGGCACGGACGAGGATCCTATATACCAAATTTCATTATCCTAGCTCAAATTTTAAGGCCCAAAAACCGTTGACGAACAGACAGACGGACGGACGGACGGACGGACAGACAGACATGGCTAATTCGACTCAGCTAGCGATTCTGAGTCGATCCATATACTTTGAGGTATATGTAGCAAAATTATTTCTCTATGTTACAAACTAAGTATCAAAACTAATATACCCCCCTATGGGATAGGGTATAAACATATGAGAGGCTACAATCCGCTATGCGGATCGTTGAATACCCTATCCCATCTCATCTTTAAATTAATATCCTCAAAATATAGGCCTTATGGCGATGAAATACAGAAAATGACATTGTCACAATATATTAATCAGACAGTTTATCAAAATCTTTTGTGGTTCGACAAAAAACAACGTATTTCTATTGCTAATGCCTTGGGATGGGGTATACAAATGGTTTTTGTAAGAAAACGGCCCCAAAATGTGGGCGTAGGTGAAAATGATCTATGAACAATATGTTTATATTACCATTTCGGAAGTATTTGCATCAAAATTTTTTTCGAAAGTTTTAAAATTTGGACAAAAAACGTTTTTTACTAAAAACGCCCCCAAAAAGTGGGCGTGGCAAAAAACTTTGTATGGACAAAATATAGATATTAGGATTGTCTAAATATGTTGCAAACACACTTTTTTGAAATTTCTTACGGTTTGGCCTTAAACTACGTTTTTTCTAAAAGGGGGCGTGGCAGTGGGCGGATTTTAAAAATGTTTACACTTGTTCTGGTGACTCGGCCAAGGATCCTATATACCAAATTTCATTATCCTAGCTCAAAATTTAAGGCCCAAAAATCGGTGACGAACAGACAGACGGACGGACGGACGGACGGACGGACGGACAGACAGACATGGCTAATTCGACTCAGCTAGCGATTCTGAGTCGGTCCATATACTTTGAGGTATATGTAGCTAAATTATTTCTCTATGTTACAAACTAAGTATCAAAACTAATATACCACTATGGGATAGGGTATAAACATATGAGAGGCTACAATCCGCTATGCGGATCGTTGAATACCCTATCCCATCCCACCCTTTAAATTAATATCCTCAAAATATAGGCCTTATGGCGATGAAATACAGAAAATGACATTGTCACAATTTATTGCTCAGACAGTTTCTCAAAATCTTGTGTGGTTCGACAAAAAACAACGTATTTCTATTGCTAATGCCTTGGGATGGGGTATACAAATGGTTTTTGTAAGAAAATGCCCCCAAAATGTGGGCGTAGGTGAAAATGATCTATAGACAAAATGTTTATATTACCATTTCGGAAGTATTTGCATCAAAATTTTTTTCGAAAGCTTTAAAATTTGGACAAAAAGCGTTTTTTACTAAAAACGCCCCCAAAAAGTGGGCGTGGCAAAAAAATTTGTATGAACGAAATATAGATATTAGGATGGTCTAAATATGCTACCCAGACACTTTTTTTAAATTCCTTACGGTTTGGCCAAAAAATAAGTTTTCCTAAAAAGGGGGCGTTGCAGTGGGCGGATTTCAAAAATTTTTACACTTGTTCTGGTGGCACGGACGAGGATCCTATATACCAAATTTCATTATCCTAGCTCAAAATTTAAGGCCCAAAAACCGCTTACGAACAGACAGACGGACGGACGGACGGACGGACAGACAGACATGGCTAATTCGACTCAGCTAGCGATTCTGAGTCGATCCATATACTTTGAGGTATATGTAGCAAAATTATTTCTCTATGTTACAAACTAAGTATCAAAACTAATATACCCCCCTATGGGATAGGGTATAAACATATGAGAGGCTACAATCCGCTATGCGGATCGTTGAATACCCTATCCCATCCCATCCTTTAAATTAATGTCCTCAAAATATAGGCTTTATGGCGATGAAATACAGAAAATGACATTGTCACAATATATTGCTCAGACAGTTTCTCAAAATCTTTTGTGGTTCGACAAAAAACAACGTATTTCTATTGCTAATGCCTTGGGATGGGGTATACAAATGGTTTTTGTAAGAAAACGCCCCCAAAATGTGGGCGTAGGTGAAAATGATCTATTGACAAAATGTTAATATTACCATTACGGAAGTATTTGCATCAAAAATTTTTTCGAAAGTTTTAAAATTTGGACAAAAAGCGTTTTTTACTAAAAACGCCCCCAAAGAGTGGGCGTGGCAAAAAACTTTGTATGAACGAAATATAGATATTAGGATTGTCTAAATATGCTGCTCAGACACATTTTTGAAATTCCTTACGGTTTGGCCAAAAAATAAGTTTTTCTAAAAAGGGGACGTGTCAGTGGGCGGATTTCAAAAATTTTTACACTTGTTCTGGTGGCACGGACGAGGATCCTATATACCAAATTTCATTATCCTAGCTCAAAATTTAAGGCCCAAAAACCGCTGACGAACAGACAGACGGACGGACGGACGGACGGACGGACGGACGGACAGACAGACATGGCTAATTCGACTCAGCTAGCGATTCTGAGTCGATCCATATACTTTGAGGTATATGTAGCAAAATTATTTCTCTATGTTACAAACTAAGTATCAAAACTAATATACCCCCCTATGGGATAGCCATGTCTGTCTGTCCGTCCGTCCGTCCGTCCGTCTGTCTGTTCGTCAGCGGTTTTTGGGCCTTAAATTTTGAGCTAGGATAATGAAATTTGGTATATAGGATCCTCGTCCGTGCCACCAGAACAAGTGTTAAAATTTTTGAAATCCGCCTACTGCCACGCCCCTTTTTTAGGAAAACTTATTTTTTGGCCAAACCGTAAGGAATTTCAAAAAAGTGTCTGGGTAGCATATTTAGACCATCCTAATATCTATATTTCGTTCATACAAAGTTTTTTGCCACGCCCACTTTTTGGGGGCGTTTTTAGTAAAAAACGCTTTTTGTTCAAATTTTAAAACTTTCGAAAAACATTTTGATGCAAATACTTCCGAAATGGTAATATTAACATTTTGTCCATAGATCATTTTCACCTACGCCCACATTTTGGGGGCGTTTTCTTACAAAAACCATTTGTATACCCCATCCCAAGGCATTAGCAATAGAAATACGTTGTTTTTTGTCGAACCACACAAGATTTTGAGAAACTGTCTGAGCAATATATTGTGACAATGTCATTTTCTGTATTTCATCGCCATAAGGCCTATATTTTGAGGATATTAATTTAAAGGATGGGATGGGATAGGGTATTCAACGATCCGCATAGCGGATTGTAGCCTCTCATATGTTTATACCCTATCCCATAGGGGGGTATATTAGTTTTGATACTTAGTTTGTAACATAGAGAAATAATTTAGCTACATATACCTCAAAGTATATGGACCGACTCAGAATCGATAGCTGAGTCGAATGAGCCATGTGTGTCTGTCCGTCCGTCCGCCCGTCTGTCTGTTCGTCACCGATTTTTGGGCCTTTAATTTTGAGCTAGGATAATGAAATTTGGTATATAGGATCCTTGGCCGAGTCACCAGAACAGGTGTAAAAATTTTTAAAATCCGCCCACTGCCACGCCCCCTTTTAGAAAAAACGTAGTTTTAAGCCAAACCGCAAGAAATTTCAAATATATGAGCGGCTATAATCCGCTAATCGGATCGTTGAATACCCTATCCCATCCCATCCTTTAAATTAATATCCTCAAAATATAGGCCTTATGGCAATGAAATACAGAAAATGACATTGTCACAATATATTGCTCAGACAGTTTCTCAAAATCTTTTGTGGTTCGACAAAAAATAACGTATTTCTATTGCTAATGCCTTGGGATGGGGTATACAAATGGTTTTTGTAAGAAAACGCCCCCAAAATGTGGGCGTAGGTGAAAATGATCTATAGACAAAATATTTATATTACCATTGCGGAAGTATTTGCATCAAAAAAATTTACGAAAGTTTTAAAATTTGGACAAAAAGCGTTTTTTACTAAAAACGCCCCCAAAAAGTGGGCGTGGCAAAAAACTTTGTATGAACGAAATATAGATATTAAGATTGTCTAAATATGTTGCAAACACACTTTTTTGAAATTCCTTACGGTTTGGCTTAAAACTACGTTTTTTTTTAAGGTGGCGTGGCAGTGGGCGGATTTTAAAAATTTTTACACTTGTTCTGGTGACTCGGCCAAGGATCCTATATACCAAATTTCATTATCCTAGCTCAAAATTTAAGGCCCAAAAATCGGTGACGAACATTAATTTAAAGGATGGGATGGGATAGGGTATTCAACGATCCGCATAGCGGATTGTAGCCTCTCATATGTTTATACCCTATCCCATAGGGGGGTATATTAGTTTTGATACTTAGTTTGTAACATAGAGAAATAATTTTGCTACATATACCTCAAAGTATATGGATCGACTCAGAATCGCTAGCTGAGTCGAATTAGCCATGTCTGTCTGTCCGTCCGTCCGTCCGTCCGTCTGTCTGTTCGTCAGCGGTTTTTGGGCCTTAAATTTTGAGCTAGGATAATTAAATTTGGTATATAGGATCCTTGGCCGAGTCACCAGAACAGGTGTAAAAATTTTTAAAATCCGCCCACTGCCACGCCCCCTTTTAGAAAAAACGTAGTTTTAAGCCAAACCGCAAGAAATTTCAAATATATGAGAGGCTATAATCCGCTAATCGGATCGTTGAATACCCTATCCCATCCCATCCTTTAAATTAATATCCTCAAAATATAGGCCTTATGGCAATGAAATACAGAAAATGACATTGTCACAATATATTGCTCAGACAGTTTCTCAAAATCTTTTGTGGTTCGACAAAAAATAACGTATTTCTATTGCTAATGCCTTGGGATGGGGTATACAAATGGTTTTTGTAAGAAAACGCCCCCAAAATGTGGGCGTAGGTGAAAATGATCTATAGACAAAATATTTATATTACCATTGCGGAAGTATTTGCATCAAAAAAATTTACGAAAGTTTTAAAATTTGGACAAAAAGCGTTTTTTACTAAAAACGCCCCCAAAAAGTGGGCGTGGCAAAAAACTTTGTATGAACGAAATATAGATATTAAGATTGTCTAAATATGTTGCAAACACACTTTTTTGAAATTCCTTACGGTTTGGCTTAAAACTACGTTTTTTTTTAAGGTGGCGTGGCAGTGGGCGGATTTTAAAAATTTTTACACTTGTTCTGGTGACTCGGCCAAGGATCCTATATACCAAATTTCATTATCCTAGCTCAAAATTTAAGGCCCAAAAATCGGTGACGAACAGACAGACGGACGGACGGACAGACAGACATGGCTAATTCAACTCAGCTAGCGATTCTGAGTCGATCCATATACTTTGAGGTATATGTAGCTAAATTATTTCTCTATGTTACAAACTAAGTATCAAAACTAATATACCCCTATGGGATAGGGTATAAAAAAGTGTGTTAGCAACATATTTAGCCAATCCTAATATCTATATTTCGTCCATACAAAGTTTTTGGGGGCGTTTTTAGTAAAAAACGTTTTTTGTCCAAATTTTAAAACTTTCGAAAAAAATTTTGATGCAAATACTTCCGCAATGGTAATATAAACATTTTGTCCATAGATCATTTTCACCTACGCCCACATTTTGGGGCCGTTTTCTTACAAAAACCTTTTGTATACCCCATCCCAAGGCATTAGCAATAGAAATACGTTGTTTTTTGTCGAACCACACAAGATTTTGAGAAACTGTCTGAGCAATATATTGTGACAATGTCATTTTCTGTATTTCATCGCCATAAGGCCTATATTTTGAGGATATCAATTTAAAGGATGGGATGGGATAGGGTATTCAACGATCCGCATAGCGGATTGTAGCCTCTCATATGTTTATACCCTATCACATAGGGGTATATTAGTTTTGATACTTAGTTTGTAACATAGAGAAATAATTTTGCTACATATACCTCAAAGTATATGTCCGTCCGTCTGTACGTCACCGATTTTTAGGCCTTAAATTTTGAGCTAGGATAATGAAATTTGGTATATAGGATCCTCGTCTCTGCCTACAGAACAGGTGTAAAAAGTTTTGAAATCCGCGCACTGCCACGCCCCCATTTAAGATAAACTCAGTTTTTGACCAAACCGTAAGGATTTTCAAAAAAGTTTCTGAACAACATATTTAGACAATATAAATATTTATATTTCGTCCATATAAAGTTTTTTGCCACGCCCACTTTTTGGGGGCGTTTTCAATTAAAAACTGGTTTCGGTCAAATTTTAAATTTTTCGAAAAAAATTTTGATGCAGAATCATTAACAATATTAATATGAACATTTCGTCCATATACTATTTTAACCCACGCCCACTTTTTGGGGGCGTTTTTATATAAAAACCATTTTTATACACTACCCGATAACATATGCAGGAGAAAACCTTGTCTTTTGTAGAACCGTAAAATTGTTTTGTAAGCAGTCTGAAGAATTTGTTGTCACTATATCATTTTTTCTATTTTATCCACATCGTGTTTTTATCCATCCCCCCTTTTTTGGGGATTTTAGTTTTATGGATAGGATGGGATAGGTTATTCAACGATCCGCACAGCGGATTGTAGCCTTGTCATATGTTTATATCCTATCCCATAGGGGTATATTAGTTTTGATACTTAGTTTGTAACATAGAGAAATAATTTAGCTACATATACCTCAAAGTATATGGATCGACTCAGAATCGCTAGCTGAGTTGAATTAGCCATGTCTGTCTGTCCGTCTGTCCGTCCGTCCGTCCGTCTGTACGTCACCGATTTTTAGGCCTTAAATTTTGAGCTAGGATAATGAAATTTGGTATATAGGATCCTCGTCCGTGCCACCAGAAGAAGTGTAAACATTTTTGAAATCCGCCCACTGTCACGCCCCCTTTTTAGGAAAACTTTTTTTTTGGCCAAACCGTAAGGAATATCAAAAAAGTGTCTGAGCAGCATATTTAGACAATCCTAAGATCTATATTTCGTTCATACAAAGTTTTTTGCCACGCCCACTTTTTGGAGGCGTTTTTAGTAAAAAACGCTTTTTGTCCAATTTTTAAAACTTTCGAAAAAATTTTTGATGCAAATACTTCCGCAATGGTAATATAAACATTTTGTCCATAGATCATTTTCACCTACGCCCACATTTTACGAGGTTTCCCACAATGTCGAAGCAGCTCATTTTGGTTTGTCTGGGGGCAGCAGGCCTTAAAGACCTGATACGTCTCAAGTATTCTAACCAGGTTGTGTATATTGTTGCCACTTTTCGTCTTTTTATCAACATGTTTAGCAAGTCAAATCCGGTTATATGTGACCAGTATCTAGTGGTAACCACTTGGATGAAAACGAACACAATTGATGTGTAGTCAAAGTTATAATGACTGGGCTTCGCCAAGTTAAAGCCAATCGGAGTTTTCCATCGTTCCAGAACATCTTACCATCAAAAAGATGACATTGCAAGGTATTATTTCTAAGATCTAATGGGCAAAACTAATGAGTACGATTTTACTGCGAAGATAGAAAGATGGGACATCTGTACTAGCCTACACGAAACCATTTCTGACAAAGAACTTACGCTAGGCTTTAAAAGATAATGCTACTATGTATAACCAGCATACGGTTTCCTCAACATTATATCCATAAAGGAACATGGCTGTCGCCAGGTCAACGGACTGAATTGGTATAGACAATAGTAGAGAGTTTTCGCCTCATTTGTTTCGCTAAACCGAAATAGACCTCTGGTGGAAAAAAAATAATTTTGTATTCAAAAATATCATTCGCATTTGAATCTTGTTTACAAATTTTATATAAATAACCTCTTATACGCATTATAAAACCATCCTCTAAAATATTTCATATCATATTACCAAATGAATCTTCTTTTTTTATAGCCGGATAGTAAATAGCGGGCTTGTTAGAATTCCGGATATGCGATATTTGTCACCAAATTCAATATTGCAAATGATGTGAGTATATTCTACTATACAAGAGTTCTACGTTGTTTGATAATCAATTAACATTTAGAGATCTTGAAGGAAATCATATTGAACGCATATACAGTAAATCAGTAAGAATCAAGACTGAAGAATTGTAAGTTATTCGACCAATTTTCAGGATGAATATAAATATTTTCTTTAATGATTTCTTAAAGAATTCTAGATAATAATATTTTAACCATAATTGAAGATGCATTTTTAGGATCTCACATAGCGAAGCTGTAAGTCTATTAATTGCTTTAAAATAACGCAATAATTTGTTGATTTATTTTTATTTTAGAAGTTTTAAGGGCAATCGCCGTCTTGAAAAAATCCATTCGACAGCCTTTTCTGGTATAATGAATATTCAAGAACTGTAAGTTGTATTCCTTAGTACTTTGCATGATATATTGTGTTTATGCATTAAACGTGCTAATATAAGCGATCATTCCCACACCATTTCTATCTAATTTATGCCAATAACTGTAGATGTTGTATTGGCTATAGGAAGTTCAGAATACTTTTTATATATATTATATGTATATTATTATACCCTATCCCATAGGGGTATATTTGTTTTGATACATAGTTTGCAACATAGAGAAATAATTTTGCTACATATACGTCAAAGTAAATGGATCGACTCAGAATCGCTAGCTGAGTCGAATTAGCCATGTCTGTCTGTCCGTCCATCCGTCTGTCCGTCCGTCCGTCCGTCTGTCTGTTCGTCACCGATTTTTGTGGCCTTTAATTTTGAGCTAGGATAATGAAATTTGGTATATAGGATCCTTGGCCGTGTCACCAGAACAAGTGTAAAATTTTTTTAAAATCCGCCCCCTGCCACGCCTCCTTTTTAGGAAAACGTTTTTTTGGCCAAACCGTAAAGAATTTTAAAAAGGTGTCCGAGCAGCATATTTAGAGAATCGAATTATCTATATTTCGTCAATATAAAGTTTTTTGCCAAGCCTACTTGTTGGGGGCGTTTTAAAAAAAAAAACGTTTTTTAGTAAAATTTTTAAATTTTCGAAAAAAAATGTGGATGCACAATCATTGGTAGTATTAATATAAACATTTTCTCAATAGACCATTTTAACCCACGCCCACTGTTTAGGGGCGTTTTCTTACAAAAACCATTTGTTTTCCCTACCCCACGGCATATGCAATAGAAAAACGTTGTTTTTTGTCAAACCATACAAGAATTTGATAAACCTTCTGAACAATATGTTGTAACAACGTCATTTTCAATACTTTATGACCATAAAGACCACATTTTGGGGATATTAATTTTAAGGTTGGGATGGGATAAGGTATTCAACGACCCGCACAGCAGATTGAAGCCTTCTCATATGTTTTTTATACCCTATCCCATAGGGGTATATTAGTTTTGATACATAGTTTGTAACATAGAGAAATAATTTTGCTACATATACCTCAATGTATATGGATCGACTCAGAATCGCTAGCTGAGTCGATTTAGCCATGTCTGTCCGTCCGTCTGCCCGTCACCAATTTTTGGGAGTTAAATTTTGAGCTAGAAGTATAAAATTTGGTACACGTGCTCTTTGTTGCTCCCAGCAACAAGTGGAAACATTTTTGAAATCCGCCCACTGCCACGCCCCCTTTTTAGAAAAACATATTTTTTAGACTTTTTACGATTTTTAGAGAATCGTAATATCTATATTTCGTTCATATAAAGTTTTTTTTGCCTCGCCAACTTTTTGTGGGCGATTTTAATAAAAAAACATATGAGAAGGCTACAATCCGCTGTGCGGATCGTTGAATACCCTATCCCATCCTATCCATAAAACTAAAATCCCCAAAAAAGGGGACATGGCTAAAAACACGATGTGGATAAATAGAAAAAATGATATAGTGACAACAAATTCTTCAGACTGCTTACAAAACACTTTAACGGTTCTACATAAGACAAGGTTTTCTCTTGCATATGTTATGGGGTAGTGTATAAAAATGGTTTTTATATAAAAACGCCCCCAAAAAGTGGGCGTGGGTTAAAATGGTATAAAGACGAAATGTTCATATTAATAATGTTAATGATTCTGCATCAAAATTTTTTTCGAAAAATTTAAAATTTGACCGAAAACAGTTTTTTATTGAAAACGCCCCCAAAAAGTGGGCGTGGCAAAAAACTTTATATGGCCGAAATATAGATATTATTATTGTCTAAATATGTTGTTCAGAAACTTTTTTAAAATTCCTTACGGTTTGGTCAAAAACTGAGTTTTTCTTAAAAGGGGGCGTGGCAGTGGGCGGATTTCAAAAATTTTTACACTTGTTCTGTAGGCAGAGACGAGAATCCTATATACCAAATTTCATTATCCTAGCTCAAAATTTAAGGCCTAAAAATCGGTGACGTACAGACGGACGGACGGACGGACGGACGGACGGACGGACAGACAGACATGGCTTAATCGACTCAGCTAGCGATTCTGAGTCGATCCATATACTTTGAGGTATATGTAGCAAAATTATTTCTCTATGTTACAAACTAAGTATCAAAACTAATATACCCCTATGGGATAGGGTATAAACATATGAGAGGCTACAATCCGCTATGCGGATCGTTGAAAACCCTATCCCATCCCATCCTTAAAATTAATATCCTCAAAATATAGGCCTTATGGCGATAAAATACAGAAAATGGCATTGTCACAATATATTGCTCAGTCAGTTTATCAAAATCTTTTGTGGTTCGACAAAAAACAACGGTTTTCTATTGCTAATGCCTTGGGATGGGGTATACAAATGGTTTTTGTAAGAAAACGCCCCCAAAATGTGGGCGTAGGTGAAAATGATCTATTGACAAAATGTTTATATTACCATTGCGGAAGTATTTGCATCAAACATTTTTTCGAAGGTTTTAAAATTTGGACAAAAAACGTTTTTTACTAAAAACGCCCCCAAAAAGTGGGCGTGGCAAAAAACTTTGTATGAATTAAATATAGATATTAGGATTGTCTAAATATTCTGCTCAGACACTTTTTTGAAATTCCTTACGGTTTGGCCAAAAAAATAGTTTTCCTAAAAAGGGGGCGTGGCAGTGGGCGGATTTCAAAAATTTTTACACTTGTTCTGGTGGCACGGACGAGGATCCTATATACCAAATTTCATTATCCTAGCTCAAAATTTAAGGCCCAAAAATCGGTGACGAACAGACAGACGGACGGACGGACGGACGGACGGACGGACGGACGGACGGACGGACAGACAGACATGGCTAATTCGACTCAGCTAGCGATTCTGAGTCGATCCATATACTTTGAGGTATATGTAGCAAAATTATTTCTCTATGTTACAAACTAAGTATCAAAACTAATATACCCCCCTATGGGATAGGGTATAAACATATGAGAGGCTACAATCCGCTATGCGGATCATTGAATACCATATCCCATCCCATCCTTTAAATTAATATCCTCAAAATATAGGCCTTATGGCGATGAAAAACAGAAAATGACATTGTCACAATATATTGCTCAGACAGTTTCTCAAAATCGTTTGTGGTTCGACAAAAAACAACGTATTTCTATTGCTAATGCCTTGGGATGGGGTATACAAATGGTTTTTGTAAGAAAACGACCCCAAAATGTGGGCGTAGGTAAAAATGATCTATGGACAAAATGTTTATATTACCATTGCGGAAGTATTTGCATCAAAATTTTTTTCGAAAGTTTTAAAATTTTGACAAAAAAAGTTTTTTACTAAAAACGCCCCAAAAAGTGGGCGTGGCAAAAAACTTTGTATGAAAGAAATATAGATATTAGGATTGTCTAAATATGCTGCTCCGACACTTTTTTGAAATTCCTTACGGTTTGGCCAAAAAATACATTTTCCTAAAAAGGGGGCGTGGCAGTGGGCGGATTTCAAAAATTTTTACACTTGTTCTGGTGGCACGGACGAGGATCCTATATACCAAATTTCATTATCGTAGCTCAAAATTTAAGGCCCAAAAATCGGTGACGAACAGACAGACGGACGGACGGACGGACGGACGGACGGACAGACATGGCTATTACAATTTCTATTACAATTTTACGGTTCTACAAAAGACAAGGTTTTCTCCTGCATATGTTATGGGGTAGTATATAAAAATGGTTTTTATATAAAAACGCCCCCAAAAAGTGGGCGTGGGTTAAAATGGTCTATTGACGAAATGTTCATATTTATATTACTAATGATTCTGCATCAAAATTTTTTTAGAAAATTTTAAAATTTGACCGAAAAACGTTTTTTATTAAAAACGCCCCCAAAAAGTGGGCGTAGCAAAAAACTTTATATGAACGAAATACAGATATTCAGATTGTCTAAATATGTTGTTCAGAAAGTTTTTCAAAATTCCTTATGGTTTGGCAAAAAAATACGTTTTTCTAAAAAGGGGGCGTGGCAGTGGGCGGATTTCAAAAATTTTTACACTTGTTCTGCTGGGAGCAACAAAGAGCACGTGTACCATACTTCTAGCTCTAAATTTAAGGCCCAAAAACTGGTGACGTACGGACGGACGGACGGACGGACGGACAGACATGGCTAAATCGACTCAGCTATCGATTCTGAGTCGATCCATATACTTTGAGGTATATATAGCTAAATTATTTCTCTATGTTCCAAACTATGTATCAAAACTAATATACCCCTATGGGATAGGGTATAAACATATGAGAGGCTACAATCCGCTATGCGGATCGTTGAATACCCTATCCCATCCCATCCTTTTAATTAATATCCTCAAAATATAGGCTTTATGGCGATGAAAAACAGAAAATGACATTGTCACAATATATTGCTCAGGCAGTTTCTCAAAATCTTTTGTGGTTCGACAAAAAACAACGTATTTCTATTGCTAATGCCTTGGGATGGGGTATACAAATGGTTTTTTGTAAGAAAACGCCCCCAAAATGTGGGCGTAGATGAAAATGATCTATAGACAAAATGTTTATATTACCATTGTGGAAGTATTTGCATCAGAATTTTTTTCGAAAGTTTTAAAATTTGGACAAAAAACGTTTTTTACTAAAAACGCCCCCAAAAAGTGGGCGTGGCAAAAATTTTTGTATGGACGAAATATAGATATTAGGATTGTCTAAATATGTTGCTTACACACTTTTTTGAAATTCCTTACGGTTTGGCTTAAAACTACGTTTTTTCTAAAAATGGGCGTGGCAGTAGGCGGATTTTAAAAATTTTTACACTTGTTCTGGTGACTCAGCCAAGGATCCTATATACCAAATTTCATTATCCTAGCTCAAAATTTAAGGCCCAAAAATCGGTGACGAACAGACAGACGGACGGACGGACGGACGGACGGACAGACAGACAGACATGGCTAATTCGACTCAGCTAGCGAATCTGAGTCGATCCATATACTTTGAGGTATATGTAGCTAAATTTTTCTCTATGTTACAAACTAAGTATCAAAACTAATATACCCCTATGGGATAGGGTATAATAAAAACATATGAGAGGCTACAATCCGCTATGCGGATCGTTGAATACCCTATCCCATCCCATCCTTTAAATTAATATCCTCAAAATATAGGCCTTATGGCGATGAAAAACAGAAAATAACATTGTCACAATATATTGCTCAGACAGTTTCTCAAAATCTTTTGTGGTTCGACAAAAAACAACGTATTTCTATTGCTAATGCCTTGGGATGGGGTATACAAATGGTTTTTGTAAGAAAACGCCCCCAAAATGTGGGCGTAGGTGAAAATGATCTATAGACAAAATGTTTATATTACCATTGCGGAAGTATTTGCATCAAAATTTTTTTCGAAAGTTTTAAAATTTGGACAAAAAACGTTTTTTTACTAAAAACGCCTCCAAAAAGTGGGCGTGGCGAAAAACTTTGTATGGACGAAATATAGATATAAGGATTGTCTAAATATGTTGCAAAAACACTTTTTAGAAATTCCTTACGGTTTGGCTTAAAACTACGTTTTTTCTAAAAGGGGGCGTGGCAGTGGGCGGATTTTAAAAATTTTTACACTTGTTCTGGTGACTCGGCCAAGGATCCTATATACCAAATTTCATTATCCTAGCTCAAAATGTAAGGCCCAAAAATCGGTGACGAACAGACAGACGGACGGACGGACGGACGGACGAACGGACGGACGGACAGACAGACATGGCTAATTCGACTCAGCTAGCGATTCTGAGTCGATCCATATACTTGGAGGAATATGTAGCTAAATTATTTCTCTATGTTACAAACTAAGTATCAAAACTAATATACCCCTATGGGATAGGGTATAAACACATGAGAGGCTACAATCCGCTATGCGGATCGTTGAATACCCTATCCCATCCCATCCTTTAAATTAATATCCTCAAAATATAGGCCTTATGGCGATGAAATACAGAAAATGACATTGTCACAATATATTGCTCAGACAGTTTCTCAAAATCTTGTGTGGTTCGACAAAAAAACAACGTATTTCTATTGCTAATGCCTTGGGATGGGGTATACAAATGGTTTTTGTAAGAAAACGCCCCCGAAATGTGGGCGTAGGTGAAAATGATCTATGGACAAAATGTTTATATTACCATTTCGGAAGTATTTGCATCAAAATTTTTTTCGAAAGTTTTAAAATTTGGACAAAAAAAGTTTTTTACTAAAAACGCAACCAAAAAGTGGGCGTGGCAAAAAACTTTGTATGGACGAAATATAGATATAAGGATTGTCTAAATATGTTGCAAAAACACTTTTTTGAAATTCCTTACGGTTTGGCTTAAAACTACGTTTTTTCTAAAAGGAGGCGTGGCAGTGGGCGGATTTTAAAAATTTTTACACTTGTTCTGGTGACTCGGCCAAGGATCCTATATACCAAATTTCATTATCCTAGCTCAAAATGTAAGGCCCAAAAATCGGTGACGAACAGACAGACGGACGGACGGACGGACGGACGGACGGACAGACAGACATGGCTAATTCGACTCAGCTAGCGATTCTGAGTCGATCCATATACTTGGAGGTATATGTAGCTAAATTATTTCTCTATGTTACAAACTAAGTATCAAAACTAATATACCCCTATGGGATAGGGTATAAACATATGAGAGGCTACAATCCGCTATGCGGATCGTTGAATACCCTATCCCATCCCATCCTTTAAATTAATATCCTCAAAATATAGGCCTTATGGCGATGAAATACAGAAAATGACATTGTCACAATATATTGCTCAGACAATTTCTCAAAATCTTGTGTGGTTCGACAAAAAAACAACGTATTTCTATTGCTAATGCCTTGGGATGGGGTATACAAATGGTTTTTGTAAGAAAACGCCCCCGAAATGTGGGCGTAGGTGAAAATGATCTATGAACAAAATGTTTATATTACCATTTCGGAAGTATTTGCATCAGAATTTTTTTCGAAAGTTTTAAAATTTGGACAAAAAAAGTTTTTTACTAAAAACGCAACCAAAAAGTGGGCGTGGCAAAAAACTTTGTATGAACGAAATATAGATATTAGGATAGTCTAAATATGCTACTCAGACACTTTTTTGAAATTCCTTACGGTTTAGCCAAAAAATAAGTTTTCCTAAAAAGGGGGCGTGGCAGTGGGCGGTATTCAAAAATTTTTACACTTGTTCTGGTGGCACGGACGAGGATCCTATATACCAAATTTCATTATCCTAGCTCAAAATTTAAGGCCCAAAAACCGCTGACGAACAGACAGACGGACGGACGGACGGACGGACAGACAGACATGGCTTAATCGACTCAGCTAGCGATTCTGAGTGTCGATCCATATACTTTGAGGTATATGGAGCAAAATTATTTCTCTATGTTACAAACTAAGTATCAAAACTAATATACCCCCCTATGGGATAGGGTATAAACATATGAGAGGCTACAATCCGCTATGCGGATCGTTGAATACCCTATCCCATCCCATCCTTTAAATTAATATCCTCAAAATATAGGCCTCATGGCGATGAAATACAGAAAATGACATTGTCACAATATATTGCTCAGACAGTTTCCCAAAATCTTGTGTGGTTCGACAAAAAACAACGTATTTCTATTGCTAATGCCTTGGGATGGGGTATACAAATGGTTTTTGTAAGAAAACGCCCCCAAAATGTGGGCGTGGCAAAAAACTTAGTATGGACGAAATATAGATATTAGGATTGTCTAAATATGCTACTCAGACACTTTTTTGAAATTCCTTACGGTTTGGCCAAAAAATAAGTTTTCCTAAA
This sequence comes from Rhingia campestris, assembly GCA_932526625.1. Lineage (NCBI taxonomy): Eukaryota > Metazoa > Arthropoda > Insecta > Diptera > Syrphidae > Rhingia > Rhingia campestris. Next base: position 67,650,191 of record OW052183.1, read on the forward strand.
AAGGGGGCGTGGCAGTGGGCGGATTTCCGTTCTGGTGGCACGGACGAGGATCCTATATACCTAATTTCATTATCCTAGCTAAAAATTTAAGGCCCAAAAATCGCTGCCGAACAGACAGACGGACGGACGGACCGACGCGACTTAGTCGACTCAGCTAGCGATTCTGAGTCGATCCATATACTTTGAGGTATATGTAGCTTAATTATTTCTCTATGTTACAAACTAAGTATCAAAACTAATATACCCCTATGGGATAGGGTATAATAACGAAAAGCCAAGCAAAAATAAAAGTTAAGTGGAAATAAGAAAAAAAACAAATGCAGCCTCTAATATTCATTGTATAAGTTTTATAAGCTGACAAGCCACCAGTAGGAATTCTCATATAGCTCATGAAAATTATCCATAAATTTCATTATTTGCTTAGTAAACTATTTTCATCGAGCAAATCTATTTTTAAAACATATGAGAAGGCTACAATCCACTGTGCGGATCGTTGAATACCCTATCCCATCCTATCTGTAAAACTAAAATCCCCAAAAAGTGGACATGGCTAAAAACACGATGTGGATAAAATAAAGAATATGACATGGTGACAACAAATTCTTCAGACTGCTTATAAAAAACTTTTACGGTTCTACAAAAGACAAGGTTTTCTCCTGCATATGTTATGGGGTAGGGTATAAAAATTTTTTTTTTTATATAAAAACGCCCCCAAAAAGTGGGCGTGGGTTAAAATGGTCTATTGACAAAATGTTCATATTTATATTACTAATGATTCTGCATCAAAATTTTTTTAGAAAATTTTAAAATTTGACCGAAAAACGTTTTTTATTAAAAACGCCCCAAAAAGTGGGCGTGGCAAAAAACTTTATATGAACGAAATACAGATATTCAGATTGTCTTCAAAATTCCTTATGGTTTGGCCAAAAAATACGTTTTTCTAAAAAGGGGCGTGGCAGTGGGCGGATTTCAAAAATTTTTACACTTGTTCTGCTGGGAGCAACAAAGAGCACGTGTACCAAATTTCATCCTTCTAGCTCAAAATTTAAGGCCCAAAAACTGGTGACGTACGGACGGACGGACGGACGGACGGACAGACATGGCTAAATCGACTCAGCTATCGATTCTGAGTCGATCCATATACTTTGAGGTATATATAGCTAAATTATTTGTCTATGTTACAAACTATGCATCAAAACTAATATACCCCTATGGGATAGGGTATAAACATATGAGAGGCTACAATCCGCTATGCGGATCGTTGAATACCCTATCCCATCCCATCCTTTAAATTAATATCCTCAAAATATAGGCCTTATGGCGATGAAATACAGAAAATGACATTGTCATAATATATTGCTCAGACAGTTTCTCAAAATCTTTTGTGGTTCGACAAAAAACAACGTATTTCTATTGCTAATGCCTTGGGATGGGATATACAAATGGTTTTTGTAAGAAAACGCCCCCAAACTGTGGGCGTAGGTGAAAATGATCTATGGGCAAAATGTTTATATTACCATTGCGGAAGTATTTGCATCAAAATTTTTTTCGAAAGTTTTAAAATTTGGACAATAAGTGTTTTTTACTAAAAACGCCCCCAAAAAGTGGGCATGGCAAAAAACTTTGTATTAACGAAATATAGATATTAGGATTGTCTAAATATGCTGCTCAGACACTTTTTTGAAATTCCTTACGGTTTGGCCAAAAAATGCGTTTTCCTAAAAAGGGGGCGTGGCAGTAGGCGGATTTCAAAAATTTTTACAATTGTTCTGTTGGCACGGACGAGGATCCTATATACCAAATTTCATTATCCTAGCTCAAAATTTAAGGCCCAAAAATCGGTGACGAACAGACAGACGGACGGACGGACGGACAGACAGACATGGCTAATTCGACTCAGCTAGCGATTCTGAGTCGATCCATATACTTTGAGGTATATGTAGCAAAATTATTTCTCTATGTTACAAACTAAGTATCAAAACTAATATACCCCCCTATCGGATAGGGTATAAACATATGAGAGGCTACAATCCGCTATGCGGATCGTTGAATACCCTATCCCATCCTATCTGTAAAACTAAAATCCCCAAAAAGTGGACATGGCTAAAAACACGATGTGGATAAAATAAAGAAAATGACATGGTGACAACAAATTGTTCAGACTGTTTACAAAAAACTTTGACGGTTCTACAAAAGACAAGGTTTTCTCCTGCATATGTTATGGGGTAGTGTATAAAAATGGTTTTTATATAAAAACGCCCCCAAAAAGTGGGCGTGGGTTAAAATGATCTAGAAACGAAGTGTTAATATTAATATTACTAATGATTCTGCATCAAAATTTTTTGTAAATAATTAAAATTTGACCGAAAATGGGTTTTTATTGAATACGCCCCTAAAAAGTGGGCGTGGCAAGACATTTTATATGAACGAAATATAGATATTATGATTGTCTAACTACGCTTCTCAGGCACTTTTTTAAAATTCCTTATGGTTTGGCCAAAAGATACGTTTTTCTTAAAAGGGGGCGTGGCAGTGGGCGGATTTGAAAAATGTTTACACTTGTTCTATTGGGAGCAACAAAGAGCACGTGTACCAAATTTTATCTCTCTAGCTCAAAATTTAAGGCCAAAAACTGGTGACGTAGGTACGGACGGACGGACAGACCTGGCTAAAACTACTCAGCTAGCGATTCTGAGTCGATCCATATACTTTGAGGTATATGTAGCTTAATTATTTCTCTATGTTACAAACTATGTATCAAAACTAATATACCCCTATGGGATAGGGTATAAAAACTTTTACGGTTCTACAAAATACAAGGTTTTCTCTTGCATATGTTATGGGGTAGTGTATAAAAATGGTTTTTATATAAAAACGGCCCCAAAAAGTGGGCGTGGGTTAAAATGGTCTGTGGACGAAGTAAACTAGTAAATTAGTAAACTATTTTCATCGAGCAAATCTATTTTTAAAACATATGAGAAGGCTACAATCCACTGTGCGGATCGTTGAATACCCTATCCCATCCTATCTGTAAAACTAAAATCCCCAAAAAGTGGACATGGCTAAAAACACAATGTGGATAAAATAAAGAATATGACATGGTGACAACAAATTCTTCAGACTGCTTATAAAAAACTTTTACGGTTCTACAAAAGACAAGGTTTTCTCCTGCATATGTTATGGGGTAGGGTATAAAAATGTTTTTTTTATACCCTATCCCATAGGGGGGTATATTAGTTTTGATACATAGTTTGTAACATAGAGAAATAATTTTGCTACATATACCTCAAAGTATATGGATCGACTCAGAATCGCTAGCTGAGTCGAATTAGCCATGTCTGTCTGTCCGTCTGTCCGTCCGTCCGTCCGTCCGTCCGTCCGTCTGTCTGTTCGTCACCGATTTTTCGGACTTAAATTTTGAGCTAGGATAATGAAATTTGGTAAATAGGATCCTTGTCCGAGTCACCAGAACAAGTGTAAACATTTTTGAAATCCGCCCACTGCCACGCCCCCTTTTTAGAAAAACGTAATTTTTGGCAAAACCGTAAAGAATTTTAAAAAAGTGTCTGAACAGCATATTTACAGAATCGTAATATCTATATTTCGTTCATATAAAGTTTTTTGCCACGCCCACTTTTTGGGGGCGTTTTCAATAAAAAACTGTTTTCGGTCAAATTTTAAATTTTTCGAAAAAATTTTTGATGCAGAATCATTAACATTATTAATATAAACATTTCGTCTTTATACCATTTTAACCCACGCCCACTTTTTGGGGGCGTTTTTATATAAAAACCATTTTATACACTACCCCATAACATATACTGGAGAAAACCTTATCTTTTGTAGAACCGTAAAAGTGTTTTGTAAGCAGCCTGAAGAATTTGTTGTCACTATATCATTTTTTTTATTTTATCCACATCGTGTTTTTAGCCATGCCCACTTTTTTGGGGATTCCAGTTTTATGGATAGGATTCCAGTTTTATGGATAGGATGGGATAGGGTATTCAACGATCCGCACAGCGGATTGTAGCCTTCTCATATGTTTTTATATAAAAACGCCCCTAAAAAGTGGGCGTGGGTTAAAATAGTCTATTGACAAAATGTTCATATTTATATTACTAATGATTCTGCATCAAAATTTTTTTAGAAAATTTTAAAATTTGACCGAAAAACGTTTTTTATTAAAAACGCCCCCAAAAAGTGGGCGTGGCAAAAAACTTTATATGAACGAAATACAGATATTCAGATTGTCTAAATATGTTGTTCAGAAAGTTTTTCAAAATTCCTTATGGTTTGGCCAAAAAATACGTTTTTCTAAAAAGGGGGCGTGGCAGTGGGCGGATTTCAAAAATTTTTACACTTGTTCTGCTGGGAGCAACAAAGAGCACGTGTACCAAATTTCATCCTTCTAGCTCAAAATTTAAGGCCCAAAAACTGGTGACGTACGGACGGACGGACGGACGGACGGACAGACATGGCTAAATCGACTCAGCTATCGATTCTGAGTTGATCCATATACTTTGAGGTATATATAGCTAAATTATTTCTCTATGTTACAAACTATGCATCAAAACTAATATACCCCTATGGGATAGGGTATAAACATATGAGAGGCTACAATCCGCTATGCGGATCGTTGAATACCCTATCCCATCCAATCCTTTAAATTAATATCCTCAAAATATAGGCCTTATGGCGATGAAATACAGAAAATGACATTGTCATAATATATTGCTCAGACAGTTTCTCAAAATCTTTTGTGGTTCGACAAAAAACAACGTATTTCTATTGCTAATGCCTTGGGATGGGATATACAAATGGTTTTTGTAAGAAAACGCCCCCAAACTGTGGGCGTAGGTGAAAATGATCTATGGGCAAAATGTTTATATTACCATTGCGGAAGTATTTGCATCAAAAATTTTTTCGAAAGTTTTAAAATTTGCACAATAAGTGTTTTTTACTAAAAACGCCCCCAAAAAGTGGGCGTGGCAAAAAACTTTGTATTAGCGAAATATAGATATTAGGATTGTCTAAATATGCTGCTCAGACACTTTTTTGAAATTCCTTACGGTTTGGCCAAAAAATGCGTTTTCCTAAAAAGGGGGCGTGGCAGTAGGCGGATTTCAAAAATTTTTACAATTGTTCTGGTGGCACGGACGAGGATCCTATATACCAAATTTCATTATCCTAGCTCAAAATTTAAGGCCCAAAAATCGGTGACGAACAGACAGACGGACGGACGGACGGACAGACAGACATGGCTAATTCGACTCAGCTAGCGATTCTGAGTCGATCCATATACTTTGAGGTATATGTAGCAAAATTATTGCTCTATGTTACAAACTAAGTATCAAAACTAATATACCCCCCTATGGGATAGGGTATAAACATATGAGAGGCTACAATCCGCTATGCGGATCGTTGAATACCCTATCCCATCCCATCCTTTAAATTAATATCCTCAAAATATAGGCCTTATGGCGATGAAATACAGAAAATGACATTGTCACAATATATTGCTCATTGCTAATGCCTTGGGATGGGGTATACAAATGGTTTTTGTAAGAAAACGCCCCCAAAATGTGGGCGTAGGTGAAAATGATCTTTAGACAAAATGTTTATATTACCATTGCGGAAGTATTTGCATCAAAATTTGTTTCGAAAGTTTTAAAATTTGGACAAAAACGCCCCCAAAAAGTGGGCGTGGCAAAAAACTTTGTATGGACGAAATATAGATATTAGGATTGTCTAAATATGCTGCTCAGGCACTTTTTTGAAATTCCTTACGGTTTGGCTTAAAACTACGTTTTTCTAAAAGGGGGCCTGGCAGTAGGCGGATTTTTAAAATTTGTACACTTGTTCTGGTGACTCGACCAAGGATCCTATATACCAAATTTCATTATCCAGGACAGACAGAGATGGCTAATTCGACTCTGCTATCGATTCTGAGTAGATCCATATACTTTGAGGTATATGGAGCTAAATTATTTCTCTATGTTACAAACTAAGTATCAAAACTAATATACCCCTATGGGATTGGGTATAAAACATATGAGAGGCTAAAATCCGCTATGCGGATCGTTGAATACCCTATCCCATCCCATCCTTTAAATTAATATCCTCAAAATATAGACCTTATGGCGATGAAAAACAGAAAATGACATTGTCACAATATATTGCTCAGACAGTTTCTCAAAATCTTTTGTGGTTCGACAAAAAACAACGTATTTCTATTGCTAATGCCTTGAGATGGGGTATACAAATGGTTTTTGTAAGAAAACGCCCCCAAAATGTGGGCGTAGGTGAAAATGATCTATAGACAAAATGTTTATATTACCATTGCGGAAGTATTTGCATCAAAATTTTTTTCGAAAGTTTTAAAATTTGGACAAAAAACGTTTTTTACTAAAAACGCCCCCAAAAAGTGGGCGTGGCAAAAAATTTTGTACGGACGAAATATAGATATTAGGATTGTCTAAATATGTTGCTTACTTACTTTTTTGAAATTCCTTACGGTTTGGCTTAAAACTACGTTTTTTCTGAAAGGGGGCGTGGCAGTGGGCGGATTTTAAAAATTTTTACACTTGTTCTGGTGACTCGGCCAAGGATCCTATATACCAAATTTCATTATCCTAGCTCAAAATTTAAGGCCCAAAAATCGGTGACGAACAGACAGACGGACGGACGGACAAACGGACGGACGGACGGACGGACATACAGACATGGCTTATTCGACTCAGCTAAATTATTTCTCTATGTTACAAACTAAGTATCAAAACTAATATACCCCTATGGGATAGGGTATAAACATATGAGAGGCTACAATCCGCTATGCGGATCGTTGAATACCCTATCCCATCCCATCCTTTAAATTAATATCCTCAAAATATAGGCCTTATGGCGATGAAAAACAGAAAATGACATTGTCACAATATATTGCTCAGACAGTTTCTCAAAATCGTTTGTGGTTCGACAAAAAACAACGTATTTCTATTGCTAATGCCTTGGGATGGGGTATACAAATGGTTTTTGTAAGAAAACGACCCCAAAATGTGGGCGTAGGTAAAAATGATCTATCGACAAAATGTTTATATTACCATTGCGGAAGTATTTGCATCAAAAATTTTTTCGAAAGTTTTAAAATTTTGACAAAAAACGTTTTTTACTAAAAACGCCCCAAAAAGTGGGCGTGGCAAAAAACTTTGTATGAAAGAAATATAGATATTAGGATTGTCTAAATATGCTCAGACACTTTTTTGAAATTCCTTACGGTTTGGCCAAAAAATACATTTTCCTAAAAAGGGGGCGTGGCAGTGGGCGGATTTCAAAAATTTTTACACTTGTTCTGGTGGCACGGACGAGGATCCTATATACCAAATTTCATTATCCTAGCTCAAAATTTAAGGCCCAAAAATCGGTGACGAACAGACAGACGGACGGACGGACGGACGGACAGACATGGCTATTACAATTTCTATTACAATTTTACGGTTCTACAAAAGACAAGGTTTTCTCCTGCATATGTTATGGGGTAGTGTATAAAAATGGTTTTTATATAAAAACGCCCCCAAAAAGTGGGCGTGGGTTAAAATGGTATTTAGACGAAATGTTCATATTAATAATGTTAATGATTCTGCATCAAAATTTTTTTCGAAAAATTTAAAATTTGACCGAAAACAGTTTTTAATTGAAAACGCCCCCAAAAAGTGGGCGTGGCAAAAAACTTTATATGGACGAAATATAGATATTAATATTGTCTAAATATGACATTCAGAAACTTTTTTAAAATTCCTTACGGTTCGGTCAAAAACTGAGTTTTACTTAAAAGGGGGCGTGGCAGTGGGCGGATTTCAAAAATTTTTACACTTGTTCTGTAGGCAGAGACGAGGATCCTATATACCAAATTTCATTATCCTAGCTCATAATTTAAGGCCTAAAAATCGGTGACGTACAGACGGACGGACGGACGGACGGACAGACAGACATGGCTTAATCGACTCAGCTAGCGATTCTGAGGCGATCCATATACTTTGAGGTATATGTAGCAAAATTATTTCTCTATGTTACAAACTAAGTATCAAAACTAATATACCCCTATGGGATAGGGTATAAACATATGAGAAGGCTACAATCCGCTGTGCGGATCGTTGAATTCCCTATCCCATCCTATCTATAAAACTAAAATCCCCAAAAAAGGGGGCATGGCTAAAAACACGATGTGGATAAAATAGAAAAAATGATATAGTGACAACAAATTCTTCAGACTGCTTACAAAACAATTTTACGGTTCTACAACAGACAAGGTTTTCTCCTGCATATGTTATGGGGTAGTATATAAAAATGGTTTTTATATAAAAACGCCCCCAAAAAGTGGGCGTGGGTTAAATTGGTATATAGACGAAATGTTCATATTAATAATGTTAATGATTCTGCATCAAAACTTTTTTCGAAAAATTTAAAATTTGACCGAAAACAGTTTTTAATTGATAACGCCCCCAAAAAGTGGGCGTGGCAAAAAACTTTATATGGACGAAATATAGATATTAATATTGTCTAAATATGTTGTTCAGAAACTTTTTTAAAGTTCCTTACGGTTTGGTCAAAAACTGAGTTTTTCTTAAAAGGGGGCGTGGCAGTGGGCGGATTTCAAAAATTTTTACACTTGTTCTGTAGGCAGAGACGAGGATCCTATATACCAAATTTCATTATCCTAGCTCAAAATTTAAGGCCTAAAAATCGGTGACGTACAGACGGACGGACGGACGGACGGACGGACGGACAGACAGACATGGCTTAATCGACTCAGCTAGCGATTCTGAGTCGATCCATATACTTTGAGGTATATGTAGCAAAATTATTTCTCTATGTTACAAACTAAGTATCAAAACTAATATACCCCTATGGGATAGGGTATAAACATATGAGAGGCTACAATCCGCTATGCGGATCGTTGAATACCCTATCCCATCCTATCCTTTAAATTAATATCCTCAAAATATAGGCCTTATGGCGATGAAATACAGAAAATGACATTGTCACAATATATTGCTCAGACAGTTTCTCAAAATCTTGTGTGGTTCGACAAAAAACAACGTATTTCTATTGCTAATGCCTTGGGATGGGGTATACAAATGGTTTTTGTAAGAAAACGCCCCCAAAATGTGGGCGTAGGTGAAAATGACCTACGGACAAAATGTTTATATTACCATTTCGGAAGTATTTGCATCAAAATTTTTTTCGAAAGTTTTAAAATTTGGACAAAAAGCGTTTTTTACTAAAAACGCCCCCAAAAAGTGGGCGTGGCAAAAAACTTTGTATGAACGAAATATAGATATTAGGATTGTCTAAATATGCTACTCAGACATTTTTTTGAAATTCCTTATGGTTTGGGCAAAAAATAAGTTTTCCATAAAAGGGGGCGTGGCAGTGGGCGGATTTCAAAAATTTTTACACTTGTTCTGGTGGCACGGACGAGGATCCTATATACCAAATTTCATTATCCTAGCTCAAGATTTAAGGCCCAAAAACCGCTGACGAACAGACAGACGGACGGACGGACGGACGGACGGACAGACAGACATGGCTAATTCGACTCAGCTAGCGATTCTGAGTCGATCCATATACTTTGAGGTATATGTAGCAAAATTATTTCTCTATGTTACAAACTAAGTATCAAAACTAATATACCCCCCTATGGGATAGGGTATAAAAATGGGTATGATATTCATATTTAAGGTGCAAATTCAAAAAAAATACCTGATAAGTAATTAAAATTAGTTCAAAAATCACAAATACATTTAAGAAAAAAAAATCAGAACGAACTTAATGTTCTTTAAAACATGACGCGAAATTTTTTGTTCCATTGGAAGCACACACAGTTTTGCGATTGAGCGTGTGATAGTACCTCCTTGTGTTTTAAGTTCTACTACTCGAATTCGAGTATCTGGGCCACGAAACACCTTTAGAACCTTACCAAGACGCCACTGATTTGGAGCCTGGGGGAATGAACTTCCATTCGATTTGGGTAAAATCATGCGAGATGTCTTTCGGATATTGCATTAAGGCCTTTTGAAACTCCTGCAATAACGTCTTGGAGGCCCCTACGAAATTAGTTCCGTTATCGGACAGAATTCGGGTTGGGATACCTCAAAACAAAACAAAACGGGTAAAGGCTGCAAGAAATGCATTAGTTGATAGGTCACTTACTGCCTCTAGATGTATAGCTTTGGTAGCAAAGCACACGAATAGACAGGCATAACCCTTTTCGAGTCGGCAACTACGACCGAAATAGGTTTTTATTTGAAAAGGACCGGCAAAATCGATACCAGTATTGGTGAATGGTAATGAAATTGTAGTTCTTTCAATAGGTAGGCATCCCATTATTTGGGAAACTAATTTATTTTTGTACAAAACACACGGTTTACATGTTCGAATTGTCTTCTTAACCAAATTCTTGAGTTTTGGTATCCAAAACTCAGAGCGAATCATACGCAACATTAGCTGTATCTCGCCATGGAGGGTCAATGTATGAACATATGAAACGTACAGCTTGGAAAAGATAGAATCATATGGTAAAAGTATCGGAAAACGTTCATTTACCGTTAGGGTAGAGGATGCTAATCGCCCGTGAGAACGCAGAATCTTCTGATCATTCAGAAACGGGTTAAGGGACAGCAAACTGCTTCTAGATTTAATGACCCTTCCTTGACTTAAAGCGGTGTACTCTTGAGAAAAGTATTTTTTCTGAGTTAAAATTATCAGACGAGTTTTAGTAAACGAAATTTCTTCAGGCAAGAGCTGCTCGGATCTATAGATTGTATGCGAGCTTATTCGTTTTGATTGATGAAGGAACCGAAAAATATAATTAATAATGCGTACAGCCTTATGCCAAGTTGAGAATCTGCCTAAAATGGATTCGAAATCTTCAGTTACCATATTCAGGTTAGTTTGTAGGACTTTCGGTTCCATTAAGGATTCATCTGGGGGGATAAGGCAAAAGATGGCCAATCCCTTTCAGGATTCTGCAACCACTTCGGTCCCTTCCACCACAAGTCGTTGGATTGTAATTCCTTGGGAGTGATGCCTCGAGTAGCCAAATCAGCTGGGTTTTCGGAAGAACAAACATGTGTGCATTTGTCGGACGAGACATTGCCTTGTATCTCTGAAATTCGGTTAGCGACATAGGTTTTCCAGGTACACGGGGGTTTGGCGAGCCAGGCTAAGACTATGGTAGAATCGGTCAACAAACGTAGTTCACTACCGCGAAGAAAATCAAATCTATCAAATATTAAACGACTCATTCGTGATAGTAAAACTGCTCCCTGCAATTCTAGTCGGGGTAAAGATATTTGATTGACCGGGGCTACTTTGGTCTTTGCCCATAAAAGATGCGAAGAAAAACAACTGGAGTCATGATGCACTCTAATATAGAAGGCTGCAGCATATGCCTTTTCTGAGGCATCACAAAATCCGTGCAACTGATAGTTCGACCATGGCGAATACTGAAGCCAGCGAGGAATCCTGATGTCTTGAATATCAGAAAAGTTTTGAAGAAAGGATTGCCATAATTTTAATGTTGAATCCTTTAGGGATTCGTCCCACCCGGTACCGTCTTTCCAAATTTGTTGCATAAGGGTTTTTGCACAAATTATTACTGGAGCTATCCATCCCGCAGGGTCATATAATCGTGCTATAGCTGATAAAACCGACCGCTTGGTAACCGATGACGATAAATCAATTTACTGAATTCAAAACGAGAAAGTATAAGAAGATGCATTCCATTGGATACCAAGCGTTTTGACAGTACAATCATTATCGAGCTTCAGAAAGTCAACATTTAGAAGATGATTTTCGGGGAGATTTTTAAGCAATTCAAAAGAATTCGCGGTCCACTTTCTGAGGTTGAACCCCGCAGAAGTAAGTACACATATAAGCTGTTGTTGAGCTTCTTGAGCGGTCAACAAATCGTGAGCGCCTGAGAGAACATCATCAACGTAAAATTCCTTTTTAAGGATATGAGACGCAAGTGGAAACGATGTTTTGATAACATCGACTAATTGGAATAAAGTGCGGATAGCTAAGTAAGGTGCACAGTTAACTCCAAATGTCACCGTATTCAGCTCATAATCCTTGATGTCCTCATCCGGATTTTTTCGAAATAAAATACGTTGAAAAGGTGTATCGTAAGGGTTGACAAGAATTTGTCGGTACATCTTTTCGATGTCACTTATTTGTAAAATCTCCAGTTAAGAAGTAAGAGAGTAATGTCCGTTTGCAGAACAGGACCTGGATGTAATACATCGTTGAGGCTTTTGCCATTTGCACTTGGGTTAGATGCATTGAATACCACTCGTAATTTCGTGGTGATACTCTGTGGCTTAAGAACAGCATGATGGGGTAAAAAATACGAGCGAACAGTATTTCCGTGAGTCACTTTTTCACTGTATACAGTAGTCATGTGACCTAAAGTAAGGTATTCTGAAAGAACTGCGTCATATTGTTGCTTAATCTGAGGTTTAGACAGTAAATTCTTTTCATTGCGTTGAAATTGTTTGATAGCTAGAGCGCGTGAATGACCCAAGTTGATTTTATCAGGAAATGTCTCTTTGAAGGGCAATCGTACAACATACCTTACAGAAGAATTTCGAACTGTGGTGGCCTTGTATAGATTTTCACAATACTCTTCTTCTGGTGTAAGTGTTTGAACTTGAGGAATCTCCTCCAATTTCCAAAACTTTTCAATTTCCTTGCCAACAGAGGCTTCATTGAAGTAACTAACAAGGTTAAGTACGCCGAAATTCGGTTTATTGGTAGGTTTTCGCAAGGACCTAATAGAACCCATCCAAAAACAGTATTATGAGCAAGTAGGCTGTTCAAAACGTTAGTCTTCATACCTTCTAGTATGATGAAGGGATAAAGGTCCGCTCCAATAAGCATATCGATGCTCGAACTTAGGTTAAACAACGGGTCCGCGAGAGGAAAACCTAAGTTAAGTGGATGGTCTCCAATCTCCATTGGAGATGATGGCAAATTTCCGGTTAGTTTTTTAAAAACCAAGGCCTGAACAGATAACTTAAAATCATTCTGTAATTTTGAACATAGCGTGAATGAACACAGCTTAGAAGAAGACGCTGTAACAGTGGAGCCCATCCCAGATATTTGGGCCTGAACTGATTGAGTAGGTAAATGAAGGCGTCGTTGGATGTTCTCAGAAATTAATGATACTTCCGAGCCGGGGTCAATTAGGGCGCGTAATTCGATTTCAGATTCGCGACACTGAATTTTAACCACGGCGGTTGCTAAAAGGATTTGGCTTCGGTTTGTTGAAAAATGGGCTTTAAGATTGGTTTCTTGGGTGGACTGTATCGGTTGAGTTGATGACGATGGAAGCTGGTTGCATTCTGGTGAGGTTTCTGGTGAGTTGTGTTTGGATTCAGAATGTAGCAAGGTGTGATGTTTACCTTTGCAAGATTCTTAGATCGAGCTTCAGGTTGTTGCTTAATTTTACCATGGTTTGGTTTACTTGCCTTGCAACTTTGCTTCATTTCGGAAACGCTTTCAAGGATACGAAATCGATTTGAAAGAAAATCATTCATTTCTTTCCATGAAGGTATTTCCGCAGGAGTCTTAAGGGATTCTTCCCAAAGAGATAAAGTCTTTTCCGGAAGACGTGTAGCACAAAGGTAAGTAATCATGGCACTCCATGAGTCAACATCAATGTCGTAAGACTTTAATGCTATAAGAGCATCGTTAAAATTACTTTGTAACCGCTTGAGTTCCTTACAAGATTCAATTGCTAAGGAAGGTTGGTTGAGAAGAATTTGAATTTGATTGTTAACAAGAATGCGTTTATTCTCGTAATGATCCTTCAACGCATTCCATGCCAACGGAAAATCACTATCAGTTGCTTTAAATTTACTGACAATACTAAAAGCATCACCTCGGGTCTTCGCCCTTAGATGAAAAAACTTTTGAGCCATGCTTAATTTTGAGTGATTAATGTAGACAGCGGTAAACATGTCTCGAAACGATGGCCAGTCTAGATAACTACCATAAAAAACATATGAGAGGCTACAATCCGCTGTGCGGATCGTGGAATACCCTATCCCATCCCATCCTTAAAATTAATATCCTCAAAATATAGGCCTTATGGCGATGAAATACAGAAAATGACATTGTCACAATATATTGCACAGACAATTTCTCAAAATCTCTTGTGGTTCGACAAAAAACAACGTATTTCTATTGCTAATGCAAATGGTTTTTTTAAGAAAACGCCCCCAAAATGTGGGCGTAGGTGAAAATGATCTATGGACAAAATGTTTATATTACCATTACGGGATTATTTGCATAAAAATTTTTTTCTAAGGTGGTAAAATTTGGACAAAAAGCATTTTTTACTAAAAACGCCCCCAAACAGTGGGCGTGGCAAAAAACTTTGTATGAACGAAATATAGATATTAGAATTGTCTAAATATCCTGCTTAGACACTTTTTTGAAATTCCTTACGGTTTGGCCAAAAAATAAGTTTTTCTAAAAAGGGGGCGTGGCAGTAGGCGGATTTCAAAAATTTTTTACACTTGTTCTGGTGGCACGGACGAGGATCCTATATACCAAATTTCATTATCCTAGCTCAAAATTTAAGGCCCAAAAATCGGTGACGAACAGACAGACGGACGGACGGACGGACGGACGGACAGACAGACATGGCTAATTCGACTCAGCTAGCGATTCTGAGTCGATCCATATACTTTGAGGTATATGTAGCTAAATTATTTCTCTATGTTACAAACTATGTATCAAAACTAATATACCCCCCTATGGGATAGGGTATAAACCTATCCCATCCCATCCTTTTAATAAATATCCTCAAAATATAGGCTTTATGGCGATGAAAAACAGAAAATGACATTGTCACAATATATTGCTCAGACAGTTTCTCAAAATCTTTTATGGTTCGACAAAAAACAACGTATTTCTATTGCTTATGCCTTGGGATGGGGTATACAAATGGTTTTTGTAAGAAAACGCCCCCAAAATGTGGGCGTAGGTGAAAATGATCTATAGACAAAATGTTTATATTACCATTGTGGAAGTATTTGCATCAGAATTTTTTTCGAAAGTTTTAAAATTTGGACAAAAAACGTTTATAACTAAAAACGCCCTCAAAAAGTGGGCGTGGCAAAAAACTTTGTATGGACGAAATATAGATATTAGGATTGTCTAAATATGTTGCTGACACACTTTTTTGAAATTCCTTACGGTTTGGCTTAAAACTACGTTTTTTCTAAGAGGGGGCGTGGCAGTAGGCGGATTTTAAAAATTTTTAAACTTGTTCTGGTGACTCAGCCAAGGATCCTATATACCAAATTTCATTATCCTAGCTCAAAATTTAAGGCCCAAAAATCGGTGACGAACAGACAGACGGACGGACGGACGGACGGACAGACAGACATGGCTAATTCGACTCAGCTAGCGATTCTGAGTCGATCCATATACTTTGAGGTATATGTAGCTAAATTATTTCTCTATGTTACAAACTAAGTATTAAAACTAATATACCCCTATGGGATAGGGTATAAACATATGAGAGGCTACAATCCGCTATGCGGATCGTTGAATACCCTATCCCATCCCATCCTTTAAATTAATATCCTCAAAATATAGGCCTTATGGCGATGAAATACAGAAAATGACATTGTCACAATATATTGCTCAGACAGTTTCTCAAAATCTTGTGTGGTTCGACAAAAAACAACGTATTTCTATTGCTAATGCCTTGGGATGGGGTATACAAATGGTTTTTGTAAGAAAACGCCCCCAAAATGTGGGCGTAGGTGAAAATGATCAATGGACAAAATGTTTATATTACCATTTCAAAAGTATTTGCATCAAAATTTTTTTCGGAAGTTTTAAAATTTGGACAAAAAGAGTTTTTTACTAAAAACGCCCCCAAAAAGTGGGCGTGGCAAAAAACTATATATGAACGAAATATAGATATTAGGATTGTCTAAATATGCTACTAAGACACTTTTTTGAAATTCCTTACGGTTTGGCCAAAAAATAAGTTTTCCTAAAAAGGGGGCGTGGCAGTGGGCGGATTTCAAAAATTTTTACACTTGTTCTGGTGGCACGGACGAGGATCCTATATACCAAATTTCATTATCCTAGCTCAAAATTTAAGGCCCAAAAACCGCTGACGAACAGACAGACGGACGGACGGACGGACAGACAGACATGGCTAATTCGACTCAGCTTGCGATTCTGAGTCGATCCATATACTTTGAGGTATATGTAGCAAAATTATTTCTCTATGTTACAAACTAAGTATCAAAACTAATATACCCCCCTATGGGATAGGGTATAAACATATGAGAAGGCTACAATCCACTGTGCGGATCGTTGAATGCCCTATCCCATCCTATCTGTAAAACTAAAATCCCCAAAAAGTGGACATGGCTAAAAACACGATGTGGATAAAATAAAGAAAATGACATGGTGACAACAAATTGTTCAGACTGTTAACAAAAAACTTTGACGGTTCTACAAAAGACAAGGTTTTCTCCTGCATATGTTATGGGGTAGTGTATAAAAATGGTTTTTATATAAAAACGCCCCCAAAAAGTGGGCGTGGGTTGAAATAGTCTATGGACGAAATGTTCATATTTATACTACTACTGATTCTGCATCAAAAGTTTTTTCGAAAATTTTAAAATTTGACCGAAAAACGTTTTTTATTAAAAACGCCCCCAAAAAGTGGGCGTGGCAAAAAACTTTATATGAACGAAATACAGATATTCAGATTGTCTAAATATGTTGTTCAGAAAGTTTTTCAAAATTCCTTATGGTTTGGCCCAAAAATACGTTTTTCTAAAAAGGGGGCGTGGCAGTGGGCGGATTTCAAAATTTTTTACACTTGTTCTGCTGGGAGCAACAAAGAGCACGTGTACCAAATTTCATCCTTCTAGCTCAAAATTTAAGGCCCAAAAACTGGTGACGTACGGACGGACGGACGGACGGACAGACATGGGTAAATCGACTCAGCTATCGATTCTGAGTCGATCCATATACTTTGAGGTATATGTAGCTAAATTATTTCTCTATGTTACAAACTATGTATCAAAACTAATATACCCCTATGGGATAGGGTATAAACATATGAGAGGCTACAATCCGCTATGCGGATCGTTGAACACCCTATCCCATCCCATCCTTTAAATAAATATCCTCAAAATATAGGCCTTATGGCGATGAAAAACAGAAAATGACATTGTTATACCCTATCCCATAGGGGGGTATATTAGTTTTGATACATAGTTTGTAACATAGAGAAATAATTTTGCTACATATACCTCAAAGCATATGGATCGACTCAGAATCGCTAGCTGAGTCGAATTAGCCATGTCTGTCTGTCCGTCCGTCCGTCCGTCCGTCTGTCTGTTCGTCACCGATTTTTGGGCCTTAAGTTTTGAGCTAGGATAATGAAATTTGGTATATAGGATCCTTGTGCGAGTCACCAGAACAAGTGTAAAAATTTTTGAAATCCGCCCACTGCCACGCCCCCTTTTTAGAAAAACTTATACTTAGTTTGTAACATAGAGAAATAATTTTGCTACATATACCTCAAAGTATATGGATCGACTCAGAATCGCTAGCTGAGTCGATTAAGCCATGTCTGTCTGTCCGTCCGTCCGTCCGTCCGTCCGTCCGTCCGTCCGTCCGTCCGTCCGTCCGTCTGTACGTCACCGATTTTTAGGCCTTAAATTTTGAGCTAGGATAATGAAATTTGGTATATAGGATCCTCGTCTCTGCCTACAGAACAAGTGTAAAAATTTTTGAAATCCGCCCACTGCCACGCCCCCTTTTAAGAAAAACTCAGTTTTTGGCCAAACCGTAAGGAATTTTAAAAAAGTTTCTGAACAACATATTTAGACAATATTAATATCTATATTTCGTCCATATAAAGTTTTTTGCCACGCCCACTTTTTGGGGGCGTTTTCTATAAAAAACTGTTTTCGGTCAAATTTTAAATTTTTCGAAAAAAATTTTGATGCAGAATCATTAACATCATTAATATAAACATTTCGTCTATATACCATTTTAACCCACGCCCACTTTTTGGGGGCGTTTTTATATAAAAACCATTTTTATACCCAACCCCATAACATATGCAGGAGAAAACCTTGTCTTTTGTAGAACCGTAAAACTGTTTTGTAAGCAGTCTGAAGAATTTGTTGTCACTATATCATTTTTTCTATTTTATCCACATCGTGTTTTTAGCCATGCCCACTTTTTTAGGGATTTTAGTTTTATGGATAGGATGGGATAGGGTATTCAACGATCCGCACAGCGGATTGTAGCCTTCTCATATGTTCACAATATATTGCTCAGACAGTTTCTCAAAATCTTTTGTGGTTCGACAAAAAAAAAACGTATTTCTATTGCTAATGCCTTGGGATGGGGTATACAAATGGTTTTTGTAAGAAAACGCCCCCAAAATGTGGGCGTAGGTGAAAATGATCTATCGACAAAATGTTTATATTACCATTGCGGAAGTAACGGGTGATTTTTTAGCTGGTTTGGTTTTGGCAACACTGGTTTTGACAGCTGACGTGTGTTTAGTACCTTGTGTCACTGTCAAACAGCTTCAGTTTGGTTTGCAATTTAACCATGGATCGTCTTACAAATGAACAACGCTTGCAAATTATTGAATTTTACTATCAAAATTCGTGCTCGGTTCGAAATGTTCATCGCGCGCTGCTTCCATTTTATGATCGGCATTCTCGACCTTCTGAGCAGTCTATTCGGAAGATTGTGACCAAATTTCGCACCAAATTTACTTTGTTGGACATTAAACCACTAACACGTTTACGTACTGTGCGTCGTGAAGGAAATATTGCGGCCGTATCAGCTAGTGTGACAGAAGACCGCGAAATGTCGATTCGGCGCCGTTCCCAGCAGTTAGGCCTTTGTTACAGCACTACGTGGAAAATTTTGCGGAAGGATTTGGGCGTAAAGCCTTTTAAGATAAAGCTGGTGCAAGAACTAAAGCCAGCCGACCTACCACAACGCCGAATTTTTGGTGAATGGGCTCTTGGAAAGCTGGCCGAGGATCCGCTTTTTTATCGAAAAATTGTGTTCAGCGATGAGGCTCATTTTTGGTTGAATGGGTACGTAAATAAGCAAAATTGCCGCATTTGGAGTGAAGATCAGCCAGAAGCATTACAACAGCTACCAATGCATCCCGAAAAAGCCACTGTTTGGTGCGGTTTATGGGCCGGCGGCCTTATTGGGCCATATTTCTTCAAAGATGATGCGAATCGCAGCGTTACTGTCAATGGTGAACGCTACCGAGCGATGATAACAAACTTTTTTTTGCCCGAAATGGAAGTTCTTGACTTGCATGATATGTGGTTTCAACAAGACGGTGCCACATGCCACACAGCACGCGAAACAATGGCGCAATTGCGAGGCGAGTTTGGTGAACAGTTAATTTCACGTTTCGGGCCGCCTAGATCGTGCGATTTGACACCATTAGATTATTTTTTGTGGGGGTATGTCAAGGCTAATGTCTATAGGGACAAGCCCGCTTCGATTGACGCACTGGAAGCCAACATCCATGCATTCATTCGTGAGATACCGGCCGATATGTGTGAAAGAGTATGCCAAAATTGGACTCAGCGGATGGGCTACCTGAGACGCAGCCGCGGTCAACATTTGCATGAAATTATCTTTAAACATTAAATTGCAAGGTTCAAACTATCGATTTAAATCAATATTTCATTTATTTTTTCAAATTTTTTGTGTTTTTTTTTTTAAAAAAAGTTCTAAGCCTCTTAAAAAATCACCCGTTAAAACACAAACCATAAAGGATTACCCTGAGCCTAAAACCTTAAGGCAATTAAGATCATTTTTAGGAATGATTGGATACTATCGGAAGTTTATCCAAAACTACGCAAAAATTGCGAAACCTCTGACTAAATATCTCCAGAACGAAGGCGGACAGGTCTCAACACATATGTCAAAAAAGACGGTCATTGATTTAGACCAGGAAGCGAAAATAGCTTTTCAGTCATTGAAAGACCATTTACTAACCGAAGTTGAACTAACGCAACCAGACTTCTCAAAGAAATTTGTATTAACCACTGACGCATCAGATGACGCAGTTGGGGCAGTCTTGTCACAAGACAATAAACCCATTACTTTCATATCAAAGACTCTCAGCAAGTCAGAACGAAATTTTGCCGCCAACGAAAAAGAGCTTTTCGCGATCGTATACGCACTAAAGAATTTAAGAAACTATTTATATGGTGTCGCAAATTTAGAGATCCACACGGATCACCAACCTCTGACATTTGCAGTTTCTCCAAGAAACCCAAGTGCAAAGATGAAGAGATGGCACGCCCTTATAGAAGAGCATGAGCCTAAAATGGTTTACAAACCAGGTCATACCAATGTAGTCGCTGACGCTTTGTCAAGACAAAATTTAAACCAAATTTCCGATTCTAACACTGTACATTCAGCTGAAAGTAGCGAAGAAGATGATATAGATGTCATAAATAGACCGGTTAATCAATTTAACCAACAAATTATAGTAAATAAAGGTATCGAAACTATACATCACCAACTAACTCCATTTCCTAATAGAAAACGACATTTAATTACATACAAAGATCCCCAAGATATAATCCCCATATTCAGAGAATATTTGCAGGATGGTATAGTAGCCTTGTACACAACTCCAGAGGTTGTTTACGAATTAAAAACAACTTTAAAAAAACATTTCAATAACAAATTCATAAGATCAAAATATTTCGCTAATGACATAGCAAATAAGGATGATCAAATAGAAATCATTAAACAAACTCATAACAGAGCACATAGAAATGCCCGAGAGAATGTAAAACAAATTATAGAACAATATTATTGGCCTAAAATGCAAGATGAATTTTTACAATACGCCAAAAATTGTGAGGTCTGTAACACAAACAAATATAATAGGCACCCTAACCTTCAACCCATTGGTGAGGCACCAATTCCGAAAAAAGAGGGAGAATCAATACACATTGATGTAATGTTCACTGAAAAGCAAAAATTTCTTTCATGCATAGACGCATATTCGAACTTCCTAATTATTAAACATATTGAAAACAGGCAAGAAATGTCAAACAAAGTTTTAGAACTATTACAAATTTTTCCAGCTTGCAAACATATAACATGCGACCAAGACCTAGCATTCACATCCGCAGTCTTCACGGCTCTCATGGAAAGATCCAACATAACATTAAATTATGTTACAACAAACCACAGTACGTCCAATGGACAAGTTGAACGAGTACATAGTACACTACAGGAAATAGCGAGATGTATCAAAACGGAACATTCATTACTTGAACCAGTAGAAATATTTATAAAAGCAGCAAAGGAATACAATTCAACTATCCATTCTGTAACTCAGAAAAAACCTATAGACATTTTATTTAACAAAACTTTTCTGAAGATATTCCGCTGAAACTAACTATCGCTCAAGATAAAATGATAGAATATAATAATAAAAACATATGAGAAGGCTACAATCCGCTGTGCGGATCGTTGAATACCCTATCCCATCCTATCCATAAAACTAAAATCCCCAAAAAAGTGGGCATGGCTAAAAACACGATGTGGATAAAATAGAAAAAATGATATAGTGACAACAAATTCTTCAGACTGCTTACAAAACAGTTTTACGGTTCTACAAAAGACAAGGTTTTCTCCTGCATATGTTATGGGGTTGGGTATAAAAATGGTTTTTATATAAAAACGCCCCCAAAAAGTGGGCGTGGGTTAAAATGGTATATAGACGAAATGTTTATATTAATAATGTTAATGATTCTGCATCAACATTTTTTTCGAAAAATTTAAAATTTGACCGAAAACAGTTTTTTTATTGAAAACGCCCCCAAAAAGTGGGCGTGGTAAAAAACTTTATATAGACGAAATATAGATATTAATATTGTCTCAATATGCTGTTCAGAAACTTTTTTAAAATTCCTTACGGTTTGGCCAAAAACTGAGTTTTTCTTAAAAGGGGGCGTGGCAGTGGGCGGATTTCAAAAATTTTTACACTTGTTCTGTAGGCAGAGACGAGGATCCTATATACCAAATTTCATTATCCTAGCTCAAAATTTAAGGCCTAAAAATCGGTGACGTACAGACGGACGGACGGACGGACGGACGGACGGACGGACAGACAGACATGGCTTAATCGACTCAGCTAGCGATTCTGAGTCGATCCATATACTTTGAGGTATATGTAGCAAAATTATTTCTCTATGTTACAAACTAAGTATCAAAACTAATATACCCCTATGGGATAGGGTATAAACATATGAGAAGGCTACAATCCACTGTGCGGATCGTTGAATACCCTATCCCATCCTATCTGTTAAACTAAAATCCCCAAAAAGTGGACATGGCTAAAAACACGATGTGGATAAAATAAAGAAAATGACATGGTGACAACAAATTGTTCAGACTGTTTACAAAAAACTTTGACGGTTCTACAAAAGACAAGGTTTTCTCCTGCATATGTTATGGGGTAGTGTGTAAAAATGGTTTTTATATAAAAACGCCCCCAAAAAGTGGGCGTGGGTTGAAATAGTCTATGGACGAAATGTTCATATTTATACTACTAATGATTCTGCATCAAAAGTTTTTTCGAAAATTTTAAAATTTGACCGAAAAAGGTTTTTTATTAAAAACGCCCCCAAAAAGTGGGCGTGGCAAAAAACTTTATATGAACGAAATACAGATATTCAGATTGTCTAAATATGTTGTTCAGAAAGTTTTTCAAAATTCCTTATGGTTTGGCCAAAAAATACGTTTTTCTAAAAAGGGGGCGTGGCAGTGGGCGGATTTCAAAATTTTTTACACTTGTTCTGCTGGGAGCAACAAAGAGCACGTGTACCAAATTTCATCCTTCTAGCTCAAAATTTAAGGCCCAAAAACTGGTGACGTACGGACGGACGGACGGACGGACAGACATGGCTAAATCGACTCAGCTATCGATTCTGAGTCGATCCATATACTTTGAGGTATATGTAGCTAAATTATTTCTCTATGTTACAAACTATGTATCAAAACTAATATACCCCTATGGGATAGGGTATAAACATATGAAAGGCTACAACCCGCTGTGCGGATCGTTGAATACCCTATCCCATCCCATCCTTAAAATTAATATCCTCAAAATATAGGCCTTATGGCGATGAAATACAGAAAATGACATTGTCACAGACAGTTTATCAAAATCTTTTGTGGTTCGACAAAAACCAACGTATTTCTATTGGTAATGCCTTGGGATGGGGTATGCAAATGGTTTTTGTAAGAAAACGCCCCCAAAATGTGGGCGCAGGTGAAAATGATCTATGGACAAAATGTTTATATTACCATTGCGAAAGTATTTGCATCAAATTTTTTTTCGAAAGTTTTAAAATTTGGACAAAAAGCGTTTTTTACTAAAAACGCCCCCAAAAAGTGGGCGTGGCAAAAAACTTTGTATGAACGAAATATAGATATTAGGATTGTCTAAATATGTTGCTCAGACACTTTTTTGAAATTCCTTACGGTTTGGCTTTAAACTACGTTTTTCAAAAAGGGGGCGTGGCAGTGGGCGGATTTCAAAAATTTTTACACTTGTTCTGCTTCGTCGGCCAGAGAGTCTATATACCAAATTTCAACACTCTAGCTCAAAATTTAAGGCCCAAAAATCGGTGACACACAGACGGACGGACGGACGGACGGACGGACGGACAGACAGACATGGCTTTATCGACTCAGCTAGCGATTCTGAATCGATCCATATACTTTGAGGTATATGTATCGAAATTATTTCTCTATGTTACAAACTTAATGTCAAAACTAATATACCCCCCTATGGGATAGGGTATAAACATATGAGAGGCTACAATCCGCTATGCGGATCGTTGAAAACCCTATCCCTATCCCTATCCCATCCCATCCTTAAAATTAAAATCCTCAAAATATAGGCCTTATGGCGATGAAATACAGAAAATGACATTGGCACAATATATTGCTCAGACAGTTTATCAAAATCTTTTGTGGTTCGACAAAAAACAACGGTTTTCTATTGCTAATGCCTTGGGATGGGGTATACAAATGGTTTTTGTAAGAAAACGCCCCCAAAATGTGGGCGTAGGTGAAAATGATCTATAGACAAAATGTTTATATTACCATTGCGGAAGTATTTGAATCAAAATTTTTTTCAAAAGTTTTAAAATTTGGACAAAAAGGGTTTTTTACTAAAAACGCCCCCAAAAAGTGGGCGTGGCAAAAAACTTTGTATAAACGAAATATAGATATAAGGATTGTCTACATATGCAGCTCAGACACTTTTTTCAAATTCCTTACGGTTTGGCCAAAAACTATGTTTTTTCTAAAAGGGGGCGTGGCAGTGGGCGGATTTTAAAAATTTTTACACTTGTTCTGGTGACTCGGCCAAGGATCCTATATACCAAATTTCATTATCCTAGCTCAAAATTAAAGGCCCAAAAATCGGTGACGAACAGACAGATGGACGGACGGACGGACGGACAGACAGACATGGCTAATTCGACTCAGCTAGCGATTCTGAGTCGATCCATATACTTTGAGTTTTTATATAAAAACGCCCCCAAAAAGTGGGCGTGGTTTAAAATGGTATATAGACGAAATGTTCATATTAATAATGTTAATGATTCTGCATCAAAATTTTTTTCGAAAAATTAAAAATTTGACCGAAAACAGCTTTTAATTGAAAACGCCCCCAAAAAGTGGGCGTGGGAAAAAACTTTATATGGACGAAATATAAATATTATTATTGTCTAAATATGTTGTTCAGAAACTTTTTTAAAATTCCTTACGGTTTGGACAAAAACTGAGTTTTTCTTAAAAGGGGGCGTGGCAGTAGGCGGATTTCAAAAATTTTTACAATTAATCTGTAGGCAGAGACGAGGATCCTATATACCAAATTTCATTATCCTAGCTCAAAATTTAAGGCCTAAAAATCGGTGACGTACAGACGGACGGACGGACGGACAGACAGACATGGCTTAATCGACACAGCTAGCTAGCCCCCAAAAAGTGGGCGTGGGTTAAAATGGTATATAGACGAAATGTTTATATTAATAATGTTAATGATTCTGCATCAACATTTTTTTCGAAAAATTTAAAATTTGACCGAAAACAGTTTTTTTATTGAAAACGCCCCCAAAAAGTGGGCGTGGTAAAAAACTTTATATAGACGAAATATAGATATTAATATTGTCTAAATATGCTGTTCAGAAACTTTTTTAAAATTCCTTACGGTTTGGCCAAAAACTGAGTTTTTCTTAAAAGGGGGCGTGGCAGTGGGCGGATTTCAAAAATTTTTACACTTGTTCTGTAGGCAGAGACGAGGATCCTATATACCAAATTTCATTATCCTAGCTCAAAATTTAAGGCCTAAAAATCGGTGACGTACAGACGGACGGACGGACGGACGGACGGACGGACGGACGGACAGACAGACATGGCTTAATCGACTCAGCTAGCGATTCTGAGTCGATCCATATACTTTGAGGTATATGTAGCAAAATTATTTCTCTATGTTACAAACTAAGTATCAAAACTAATATACCCCTATGGGATAGGGTATAAACATATGAGAAGGCTACAATCCACTGTGCGGATCGTTGAATACCCTATCCCATCCTATCTGTTAAACTAAAATCCCCAAAAAGTGGACATGGCTAAAAACACGATGTGGATAAAATAAAGAAAATGACATGGTGACAACAAATTGTTCAGACTGTTTACAAAAAACTTTGACGGTTCTACAAAAGACAAGGTTTTCTCCTGCATATGTTATGGGGTAGTGTGTAAAAATGGTTTTTATATAAAAACGCCCCCAAAAAGTGGGCGTGGGTTGAAATAGTCTATGGACGAAATGTTCATATTTATACTACTAATGATTCTGCATCAAAAGTTTTTTCGAAAATTTTAAAATTTGACCGAAAAAGGTTTTTTATTAAAAACGCCCCCAAAAAGTGGGCGTGGCAAAAAACTTTATATGAACGAAATACAGATATTCAGATTGTCTAAATATGTTGTTCAGAAAGTTTTTCAAAATTCCTTATGGTTTGGCCAAAAAATACGTTTTTCTAAAAAGGGGGCGTGGCAGTGGGCGGATTTCAAAATTTTTTACACTTGTTCTGCTGGGAGCAACAAAGAGCACGTGTACCAAATTTCATCCTTCTAGCTCAAAATTTAAGGCCCAAAAACTGGTGACGTACGGACGGACGGACGGACGGACAGACATGGCTAAATCGACTCAGCTATCGATTCTGAGTCGATCCATATACTTTGAGGTATATGTAGCTAAATTATTTCTCTATGTTACAAACTCTGTATCAAAACTAATATACCCCTATGGGATAGGGTATAAACATATGAAAGGCTACAACCCGCTGTGCGGATCGTTGAATACCCTATCCCATCCCATCCTTAAAAACATATGAGAAGGCTACAATCCGCTGTGCGGATCGTTGAATACCCTATCCCATCCTATCCATAAAACTAAAATCCCCAAAAAAGGGGGCATGGCTAAAAAAACGATGTGGATAAAAAAGAAAAAATGATATAGGTACAACAAATTCTTCAGACTGCTTACAAAACAATTTTAAGGTTTTCTCCTGCATATGTTATGGGGTAGTGTATAAAAATGTTTTTTATATAAAAACGCCCCCAAAAAGTGGGCGTGGGTTAAAATGGTATATAGACGAAATGTTCATATTAATAATGTTAATGATTCTGCATCAAAATTTTTTTCGAAAAATTTAAAATTTGACCGAAAAAAGATTTTAATCGAAAACGCCCCCAAAAAGTGGGCGTGGCAAAAAACTTTATATTGACGAAATATAGATATTAATATTGTCTAAATATGTTGTTCAGAAACGTTTTTAAAATTCCTTACGGTTTGGTCAAAAACTGAGTTTTTCTTAAAAGGGGGCGTGGCAGTGGGCGGATTTCAAAAATTTTTACACTTGTTCTGTAGGCAGAGACGAGGATCCTATATACCAAATTTCATTATCCTAGCTCAAAATTTAAGGCCTAAAAATCGGTGACGTACAGACGGACGGACGGACGGACGGACGGACGGACGGACGGACGGACGGACGGACAGACAGACATGGCTTAATCGACTCAGCTAGCGATTCTGAGTCGATCCATATACTTTGAGGTATATGTAGCTAAATTATTTCTCTATGTTACAAACTAAGTATCAAAACTAATATACCCCTATGGGATAGGGTATAATTAATATCCTCAAAATATAGGCCTTATGGCGATGAAATACAGAAAATGACATTGTCACAGACAGTTTATCAAAATCTTTTGTGGTTCGACAAAAACCAACGTATTTCTATTGGTAATGCCTTGGGATGGGGTATACAAATGGTTTTTGTAAGAAAACGCCCCCAAAATGTGGGCGCAGGTGAAAATGATCTATGGACAAAATGTTTATATTACCATTGCGAAAGTATTTGCATCAAATTTTTTTTCGAAAGTTTTAAAATTTGGACAAAAAGCGTTTTTTACTAAAAACGCCCCCAAAAAGTGGGCGTGGCAAAAAACTTTGTATGAACGAAATATAGATATTAGGATTGTCTAAATATGTTGCTCAGACACTTTTTTGAAATTCCTTACGGTTTGGCTTTAAACTACGTTTTTCAAAAAGGGGGCGTGGCAGTGGGCGGATTTCAAAAATTTTTACACTTGTTCTGCTTCGTCGGCCAGAGAGTCTATATACCAAATTTCAACACTCTAGCTCAAAATTTAAGGCCCAAAAATCGGTGACACACAGACGGACGGACGGACGGACGGACGGACAGACAGACATGGCTTTATCGACTCAGCTAGCGATTCTGAATCGATCCATATACTTTGAGGTATATGTATCGAAATTATTTCTCTATGTTACAAACTTAATGTCAAAACTAATATACCCCCCTATGGGATAGGGTATAAACATATGAGAGGCTACAATCCGCTATGCGGATCGTTGAAAACCCTATCCCTATCCCTATCCCATCCCATCCTTAAAATTAAAATCCTCAAAATATAGGCCTTATGGCGATGAAATACAGAAAATGACATTGGCACAATATATTGCTCAGACAGTTTATCAAAATCTTTTGTGGTTCGACAAAAAACAACGGTTTTCTATTGCTAATGCCTTGGGATGGGGTATACAAATGGTTTTTGTAAGAAAACGCCCCCAAAATGTGGGCGTAGGTGAAAATGATCTATGGACAAAATGTTTATATTACCATTGCGGAAGTATTTGAATCAAAATTTTTTTCAAAAGTTTTAAAATTTGGACAAAAAGGGTTTTTTACTAAAAACGCCCCCAAAAAGTGGGCGTGGCAAAAAACTTTGTATAAACGAAATATAGATATAAGGATTGTCTACATATGCAGCTCAGACACTTTTTTCAAATTCCTTACGGTTTGGCCAAAAACTACGTTTTTTCTAAAAGGGGGCGTGGCAGTGGGCGGATTTTAAAAATTTTTACACTTGTTCTGGTGACT
Organism: Rhingia campestris; assembly: GCA_932526625.1. Classification (NCBI taxonomy): domain Eukaryota; kingdom Metazoa; phylum Arthropoda; class Insecta; order Diptera; family Syrphidae; genus Rhingia; species Rhingia campestris. The sequence continues at coordinate 67,678,801 of OW052183.1, forward strand.
CGGCCAAGGATCCTATATACCAAATTTCATTATCCTAGCTCAAAATTTAAGGCCCAAAAATCGGTGACGAACAGACAGATGGACGGACGGACGGACGGACAGACAGACATGGCTAATTCGACTCAGCTAGCGATTCTGAGTCGATCCATATACTTTGAGTTTTTATATAAAAACGCCCCCAAAAAGTGGGCGTGGGAAAAAATTTTATATGGACGAAATATAAATATTATTATTGTCTAAATATGTTGTTCAGAAACTTTTTTAAAATTCCTTACGGTTTGGACAAAAACTGAGTTTTTCTTAAAAGGGGGCGTGGCAGTAGGCGGATTTCAAAAATTTTTACAATTAATCTGTAGGCAGAGACGAGGATCCTATATACCAAATTTCATTATCCTAGCTCAAAATTTAAGGCCTAAAAATCGGTGACGTACAGACGGACGGACGGACGGACAGACAGACATGGCTTAATCGACACAGCTAGCGATTCTGAGTCGATCCATATACTTTGAGGTATATGTAGCAAAATAATTTCTCTATGTTACAAACTATGTATCAAAACTAATATACCCCCCTATGGGATAGGGTATAAAAATATGAGAGGCTACAACCCGCTGTGCGGATCGTTGAATACCCTATCCCATCCCATCCTTAAAATTAATATCCTCAAAATATAGGCCTTATGGCGATGAAATACAGAAAATGACATTGTCACAATATATTGCACAGACAGTTTATCAAAATCTTTTGTGGTTCGACAAAAACCAACGTATTTCTATTGGTAATGCCTTGGGATGGGGTATACAAATGGTTTTTGTAAGAAAACGCCCCCAAAATGTGGGCGCAGGTGAAAATGATCTGTGGACAAAATGTTTATATTACCATTGCGAAAGTATTTGCATCAAATTTTTTTCGAAAGTTTTAAAATTTGGACAAAAAGCGTTTTTTACTAAAAACGCCCCCAAAAAGTGGGCGGTCAAAAAACTTTGTATGAACGAAATATAGATATTAGGATTGTCTAAATGTGCTGCTCAGACTTTTTTTTGAAATTCCTTACGGTTTGGCTTTAAACTACGTTTTTCAAAAAGGGGGCGTGGCAGTGGGCGGATTTCAAAAATTTTAACACTTATTCTGCTTCGTCGGCCAGAGAGTCTATATACCAAATTTCAACACTCTAGCTCAAAATTTAAGGCCCAAAAATCGGTGACACACAGACTGACGTACAGACAGACATGGCTTAATCGACTCAGCTAGCGATTCTGAATCGATCCATATACTTTGAGGTATATGTATCGAAATTATTTCTCTATGTTACAAACTTAATGTCAAAACTAATATACCCTCCTATGGGATAGGGTATAAACATTTGAGAAGGCTACAATCCGCTGTTTGGATCGTTTAATACCCTATCCCATCCCATGCTTAAAATTAATATCCCCAAAATGTGGTCTTTATGGTCATAAAGTATTGAAAATTACGTTGTTACAACATATTGTTCAAAAGGTTTATCAAATTCTTGTATGGTTCGACAAAAAACAACCTATTTCTATTGCATATGCCCCTAAACAGTGGGCGTGGGTTAAAATGGTCCATTGAAGAAATGTTCATATTAATAATGTTAATGATTCTGCATCTACGGATTTTTCAAAAATTTTAAAATTTGACCGAAAACAGTTTTTTTATTGAAAACGCCCCCAAAAAGTGGGCGTGGAAAAAAACTTTTAAAAAACGAAATATAGATATTAATATTGTCTTAATATGTTTTTCAGAAACTTTTTTAAAATTCCTTACGGTTTGGCTAAAAACTAAGTTTTTCTTAAAAGGGGGCGTGGCAGTGGGCGGATTCCAATTTTTTTTACACTTGTTCTGTAGGCTCGGACGAGGATCCTATATACCAAATTTCATTATCCTAGCTCAGAAAACGTTTGATGCAATAATGTTTATACCCTATCCCGTAGGGGTATATTAGTTTTGATACATAGTTTGTAACATAGAGAAATAATTTAGCTACATATGCCTCAAAGTATATGGATCGACTCAGAATCGCTAGCTGAGTCGATTAAGCCATGTTTGTACGTCCGTCCGTCCGTACGTACGTCACCAGTTTTTGGGCCTGTTATTTTGAGCTAGAAGGATAAAATTTGGTACACGTACTCTTTGTTGCTCCCAGCAGAACAAGTGTACAAATTTTTGAAATCCGCGCACTGCCACACCCCCTTTTCAGAAAAACGTAGTTTTTGGACAAACCGTAAGGAATTTTAAAAAAGTGTCTGAGAATTGTAGTTAGACAATCGTAATATCTATATTTCGTTCATATGAAGTTTTTTGCCACGCCCACTTTTTGTGGGCGTTTTTAATAAAAAACATATGAGAGGGTACAATCCGCTATGCGGATCGTTGAATACCCTAACCCATCCCATCCTTTAAATTAATATCCTCAAAATATAGGCCTTATGAAATTCTCACAATATATTGCTCAGACAGTTTCTCAAAATCTTGTGTTTTTCGACAAAAAACAACGTATTTCTATTGCTAATGCCTTGGGATGGGGTATACAAATGGTTTTTGTAAGAAAACGCCCCCAAAATGTGGGCGTAGGTGAAAATGATCTATGGACAAAATGTTTATATTACCATTTCGGAAGTATTTGCATCAAAATTTTTTTCGAAAGTTTTAAAATTTGGACAAAAAGCGATTTTTACTAAGAACGCCCCCAAAAAGTGGGCGTGGCAAAAAACTTTGTATGAACGAAATATAGATATTAGGATTGTCTAAATATGCTACTCAGACACTTTTTTGAAATTCCTTACGGTTTGGCCAAAAAAAAGTTTTCCTAAAAAGGGGGCGTGGCAGTGGGCGGATTTCAAAAATTTTTTCACTTGTTCTGGTGGCACGGACGAGGATCCTATATACCAAATTTCATTATCCTAGCTCAAAATTTAAGGCCCAAAAACCGCTGACGAACAGACAGACGGACGGACGGACGGACGGACAGACAGACATGGCTAATTCGACTCAGCTAGTGATTCTGAGTCGATCCATATACTTTGAGATATATGTAGCAAAATTATTTCTCTATGTTACAAACTAAGTATCAAAACTAATATACCCCCCTATGGGATAGGGTATAAAAACATATGAGAAGGCTACAATCCGCTGTGCGGATCGTTGAATACAGTATCCCATCCTATCCATAAAACTAAAATCCCCAAAAAGGGGGCATGGCTAAAAACACGATTTGGATAAAATAGAAAAAATGATATAGTGACAACATATTCTTCAGACTGCTTACAAAACAATTTTACGGTTCTACAACAGACAAGGTTTTCTCCTGCATATGTTATGGGGTAGTGTATAAAAATGGTTTTTATATAAAAACGCCCCCAAAAAGTGGGCGTGGGTTAAAATGGTATATAGACGAAATGTTCATATTAATAATGTTAATGATTCTGCATCAACATTTTCTTCGAAAAATTTAAAATTTGACCGAAAGCAGTTTTTAATTGAAAACGCCCACAAAAAGTGGGCGCGGCAAAAAACTTTATATGGACGAAATATAGATATTAATATTGTCTAAATATGTTGTTCAGAAACTTTTTCAAAGTTCCTTACGGTTTGGTCAAAAACTGAGTTTTTCTTAAAAGGGGGCGTGGCAGTGGGCGGATTTTAAAAATTTTTACACTTGTTCTGGTGACTCGGCCAAGGATCCTATATACCAAATTTCATTATCCTAGCTCAAAATTTAAGTCCCAAAAATCGGTGACGAACAGACAGACGGACGGACGGACGGACGGACGGACAGACAGACATGGCTAATTCGACTCAGCTAGCGATTCTGAGTCGATCCATATACTTTGAGGTATATGTAGCAAAATTATTTCTCTATGTTACAAACTATGTATCAAAACTAATATACCCCCCTATGGGATAGGGTATAAACATATGAGAAGGCTACAATCCGCTGTGCGGATCGTTGAATACTATATCCATAAAACTAAAATCCCCAAAAAAGGGGGCATGGCTAAAAACACGATGTGGATAAATAGAAAAAATGATATAGTGACAATAAATTCTTCAGACTGCTTACAAAACACTTTAACGGTTCTACAAAAGACAAGGTTTTCTCTTGCATATGTTATGGGGTAGTGTATAAAAATGGTTTTTATATAAAAACGCCCCCAAAAAGTGAGCGTGGGTTAAAATGGTATATAGACGAAATGTTCATATTAATAATGTTAATGATTCTGCATCAAAATTTTTTTTGAAAATATTAAAATTTGACCGAAAACAGTTTTTTATTGAAAACGCCCCCCAAAAGTGGGCGTGGCAAAAACTTTATATGGACGAAATATAGATATTAATATTGTCTAAATATGTTGTTCAGAAACTTTTTTTAAATTCCTTACGGTTTGGTCAAAAACTGAGTTTTTCTTAAAAGGGGGCGTGGCAGTGGGCGGATTTCAAAAATTTTTACACTTGTTCTGTAGGCAGAGACGAGGATCCTATATACCAAATTTCATTATCCTAGCTCAAAATGTAAGGCCTTAAAATCGGTGACGTACAGACGGACGGACGGACGGACGGACGGACAGACAGACATGGCTTAATCGACTCAGCTAGCGATTCTGAGTCGATCCATATACTTTGAGGTATATGTAGCAAAATTATTTCTCTATGTTACAAACAAAGTATCAAAACTAATATACCCCTATGGGATAGGGTATAAACATATGAGAAGGCTACAATCCGCTGTGCGGATCGTTGAATACCCTATCCCATCCTATCCATAAAACTAAAATCCTAAAAAAAGGGTGCATGGCTAAAAACAAGATGTGGATAAAATAGAAAAAATGATATAGTGACAACAAGTTCTTCAGACTGCTTACAAAACAATTTTGCGGTTCTACAAAAGACAAGGTTTTCTCCTGCATATGTTATGGGGTAGTGTATAAAAATGGTTTTTATATAAAAACGCCCCCAAAAAGTGGGCGTGGGTTGAAATGGTATATAGACGAAATGTTCATATTAATAATGTTAATGATTCTGCATCAACATTTTTTTCGAAAAATTTAAAATTTGACCGAAAACAGTTTTTAATTGAAAACGCCCCCAAAAAGTGGGCGTGGCAAAAAACTTTATATCGACGAAATATAGATATTAATATTGTCTAAATATTTTGTTCAGAAATTGTTTTTCAAATTCCTTACGGTTTGATCAAAAACTGAGTTTTTCTTAAAAGGGGGCGTGGCAGTAGGCGGATTTCAAAAATGTTTACACTTGTTCTGTAGGCAGAGACGAGGATCCTATATACCAAATTTCATTATCCTAGCTCAAAATTTAAGGACTAAAAATCGGTGACGTACAGACGGACGGACGGACGGACGGACAGACAGACATGGCTTAATCGACTCAGCTAGCGATTCTGAGTCGATCCATATACTTTGAGGTATATGTAGCAAAATTATTTCTCTATGTTACAAACTAAGTATCAAAACTAATATACCCCCCTATGGGATAGGGTATAAACATATGAGAAGGCTACAATCCAATGTGCGGATCGTTGAATACCCTATCCCATCCTATCTGTAAAACTAAAATCCCCAAAAAGTGGACATGGCTAAGCACACGATGTGGATAAAATAAAGAAAATGTCATGGTGACAACAAATTCATCAGACTGCTTATAAAAAACTTTTATCGTTCTACAAAAGACAAGGTTTTCTCCTGCATATGTTATGGGGTAGGGTATAAAAATGCCCCCAAAAAGTGGGCGTGGGTTAAAACGGTCTATGGACGAAATGTTCATATTTATATTGCTAATGATTCCGCATCAACATTTTTATACCCTATCCCATAGGGGTATATTAGTTTTGATACTTAGTTTGTAACATAGAGAAATAATTTTGCTACATATACCTCAAAGTATATGGATTGACTCAGAATCGCTAGCTGAGTCGATTAAGCCATGTCTGTCTGTCCGTCCGTCCGTCCGTCCGTCCGTCCGTCTGTACGTCACCGATTTTTAGGCCTTAAATTTTGAGCTAGGATAATGAAATTTGGTATATAGGATCCCCGTCTCTGCCTACAGAACAAGTGTAAAAATTTTTGAAATCCGCCCACTGCCACGCCCCCTTTTAAGAAAAACTCAGTTTTTGGCCAAACCGTAAGGAATTTTAAAAAAGTTTCTGAACAGCATATTTAGACAATATTAATATCTATATTTCGTCTATATAAAGTTTTTTACCACGCCCACTTTTTGGGGGCGTTTTCAATAAAAAAACTGTTTTCGGTCAAATTTTAAATTTTTCGAAAAAAATGTTGATGCAGAATCATTAACATTATTAATATAAACATTTCGTCTATATACCATTTTAACCCACGCCCACTTTTTGGGGGCGTTTTTATATAAAAACCATTTTTATACCCAACCCCATAACATATGCAGGAGAAAACCTTGTCTTTTGTAGAACCGTAAAACTGTTTTGTAAGCAGTCTGAAGAATTTGTTGTCACTATATCATTTTTTCTATTTTATCCACATCGTGTTTTTAGCCATGCCCACTTTTTTGGGGATTTTAGTTTTATGGATAGGATGGGATAGGGTATTCAACGATCCGCACAGCGGATTGTAGCCTTCTCATATGTTTTTTGGAAATTTTAAAATTTGACCGAAAAACGTTTTTTATTAAAAACGCCCCCAAAAAGTGGGCGTGGCAAAAAACTTTATATGGACGAAATACAGATATTTAGATTGTCTAAATACGTTGTTCAACTGGTGACGTAGGTACGGACGGACAGACAGACATGGCTAATTCGACTCTGCTAGCGATTCTGAGTCGATCCATATACTTTGAGGTATTTTTTTTATACCCTATCCCATAGGGGTATATTAGTTTTGATACTTAGTTTGTAACATAGAGAAATAATTTTGCGATATATACCTCAAAGTATATGGATCGACTCAGAATCGCTAGCTGAGTCGATTAAGCCATGTCTGTCTGTCCGTCCGTCCGTCCGTCCGTCACCGATTTTTAGGCCTTAAATTTTGAGCTAGGATAATGAAATTTGGTATATAGGATCCTCGTCTCTGCCTACAGAACAGGTGTAAAAATTTTTGAAATCCGCCCACTGCCACGCCCCCTTTTAAGAAAAACTCAGTTTTTGACCAAACCGTAAGGAATTTTAAAAAAGTTTCTGAACAACATATTTAGACAATATTAATATCTATATTTCGTCCATATAAAGTTTTTTGCCACGCCCACTTTTTGGGGGCGTTTTCAATAAAAAACTGTTTTCGGTCAAATTTTAAATTTTTCGAAAAAAATTTTGATGCAGAATCATTAACATTAATAATATGAACATTTCGTCTATATACCATTTTAACCCACGCCCACTTTTTGGGGGCGTTTTTATATAAAAAATATGAGAAGACTACAATCCACTGTGCGGATCGTTGAATACCCTATCCCATCCTATCCATAAAACTAAAATCCCCAAAAAAGGGAGGCATGGCTAAAAACACGATGTGGATAAAAAAAAAATGATATAGTGACAACAAATTCTTCAGACTGCTTACAAAACACTTTAACGGTTCTACAAAAGACAAGGTTTTCTCTTGCATATGTTATGGGGTTATGTATAAAAATGGTTTTTATATAAAAACGCCCCCAAAAAGTGGGCGTGGGTTAAAATGGTATATAGACGAAATGTTCATATTAATAATGTTAATGATTCTGCATCAAAATTTTTTTCGAAAAATTTAAAATTTGACCGAAAACAGTTTTTTATTGAAAACGCCCCCAAAAAGTGGGCGTGGCAAAAAACTTTATATGGACGAAATATAGATATTAATATTGTCTAAATATGTTGTTCAGAAACTTTTTTAAAATTCCTTACGGTTTGGTCAAAAACTGAGTTTTTCTTAAAAGGGGGCGTGGCAGTGGGCGGATTTCAAAAATTTTTACACTTGTTCTGTAGGCAGAGACGAGGATCCTATATACCAAATTTCATTATCCTAGCTCAAAATTTAAGGCCTAAAAATCGGTGACGTACAGACGGACGGACGGACGGACGGACGGACGGACGGACGGACGGACAGACAGACATGGCTAAATCGACTCAGCTAGCGATTCTGAGTCGATCCATATACTTTGAGGTATATGTAGCAAAATTATTTCTCTATGTTACAAACTAAGTATCAAAACTAATATACCCCTATGGGATAGGGTATAACCATTTTTATACACTACCCCATAACATATGCAAGAGAAAACCTTGTCTTTTGTAGAACCGTTAGAGTGTTTTGTAAGCAGGCTGAAGAATTTGTTGTCACTATATCATTTTTTCTATTTATCCACATCGTGTTTTTAGCCATGCCCCCTTTTTTGGGGATTTTAGTTTTATGTATAGGATGGGATAGGGTATTCAACGATCCGCACAGCGGATTGTAGCCTTCTCATATGTTTTTATACCCTATCCCATAGGGGGGTATATTAGTTTTGATACTTAGTTTGTAACATAGAGAAATAATTTTGCTACATATACCTCAAAGTATATGGATCGACTCAGAATCGCTAGCTGAGTCGAATTAGCCATATCTGTCTGTCCGTCCGTCCGTCCGTCCGTACGTCTGTCCGTCCGTCCATCTGTCCGTCCGTCCGTCTGTCTGTTCGTCACCGATTTTTGGGCCTTAAATTTTGAGCTAGGATAATGAAATTTGGTATATAGGATCCTCGTCCGTGCCACCAGAACAAGTGTACAAATTTTTGAAATCCGCCCACTGCCATGCCCCCTTTTTAGAAAAACTTATTTTTTGGCCAAACCGTAAGGAATTTCAAAAAAGTGTCTGAACAGCATATGTAGACAATCCTTATATCTATATTTCGTTTATACAAAGTTTTTTGCCACGCCCACTTTTTGGGGGCGTTTTTAGTAAAAAAACGCTTTTTGTCCAAAAATTAAAACTTTCGAAAAAATTTTTGATGGAAATACTTCCGCAGTGGTAATAGAAACATTTTGTCCATAGATCATTTTCACCTACGCCCACATTTTGGGGGCGTTTTCTTACAAAAACCATTTGTATACCCCATCCCAAGGCATTAGCAATAGAAATACGTTGTTTTTTGTCAAACCACAAAAGATTTTGAGAAACTGTCTGAGCAATATATTGTGACAATGTCACTTTCTGTATTTCATCGCCATAAGGCCTTTATTTTGAGGATATTAATTTAAAGGTTGGGATGGGATAGGGTGTTCAACGATCCGCATAGCGGATTGTAGCCTCTCATATGTTTATACCCTATCCCATAGGGGTATATTAGTTTTGATACTTAGTTTGTAACATAGAGAAATAATTTAGCTACATATACCTCAAAGTATATGGATCGACTCAGAATCGATAGCTGAGTCGAATTAGCCATGTCTGTCTGTCCGTCCGTCCGTCCGTCCGTCCGTCCGTCTGTCTGTTCGTCACCGATTTTTGGGCCTTAAATTTTGAGCTAGGATAATGAAATTTGGTATATAGGATCCTTGGCCGAGTCACCAGAACAAGTGTAAAAATTTTTAAAATCCGCCCACTGCCACGCCCCCTTTTAGAAAAAACGTAGTTTAAAGCCAAACCGTAAGGAAATTCAAAAAAGTGTGTTTGCAACATATTTAGACAATCCTAATATCTATATTTCGTCCATAAAAAGTTTTTCGCCACGCCCACTTTTTGGGGGCGTTTTTAGTAAAAAACGTTTTTTGTATATATTTTAAAACTTTCGAAAAAAAATTTTATGCAAATACTTCCGCAATGGTAATATAAACATTTTGTCCATAGATCATTTTCACCTACGCCCACATTTTGGGGCGTTTTCTTACAAAAACTATTTGTATACCCCATCCCAAGGCATTAGCAACAGAAATACGTTGTTTTTTGTCGAACCACAAAAGATTTTGAGAAACTGTCTGAGCAATATATTGAGACAATGTCATTTTCTGTTTTTCATCGCCATAAGGCCTATATTTTGAGGATATTAATTTAAAGGATGGGATGGGATAGGGTATTCAACGATCCGCATAGCGGATTGTAGCCTCTCATATGTTTATACCCTATCCCATAGGGGTATATTAGTTTTGATACTTAGTTTGTAACATAGAGAAATAATTTTGCTACATATACCTCAAAGTATATGGATCGACTCAGAATCGCTAGCTGAGTCGATTAAGCCATGTCTGTCTGTCCGTCCGTCCGTCCGTCCGTCCGTCCGTCCGTCTGTACGTCACCGATTTTTAGGCCTTAAATTTTGAGCTAGGATAATGAAATTTGGTATATAGGATCCTCGTCTCTGCCTACAGAACAAGTGTAAAAATTTTTGAAATCCGCCCACTGCCACGCCCCCTTTTAAGAAAAACTCAGTTTTTGGCCAAACCGTAAGGAATTTTAAAAAAGTTTCTGAACAGCATATTTAGACAATATTAATATCTATATTTCGTCTATATAAAGTTTTTTACCACGCCCACTTTTTGGGGGCGTTTTCAATAAAAAAACTGTTTTCGGTCAAATTTTAAATTTTTCGAAAAAAATGTTGATGCAGAATCATTAACATTATTAATATAAACATTTCGTCTATATACCATTTTAACCCACGCCCACTTTTTGGGGGCGTTTTTATATAAAAACCATTTTTATACCCAACCCCATAACATATGCAGGAGAAAACCTTGTCTTTTGTAGAACCGTAAAACTGTTTTGTAAGCAGTCTGAAGAATTTGTTGTCACTATATCATTTTTTCTATTTTATCCACATCGTGTTTTTAGCCATGCCCACTTTTTTGGGGATTTTAGTTTTATGGATAGGATGGGATAGGGTATTCAACGATCCGCACAGCGGATTGTAGCCTTCTCATATGTTTATACCCTATCCCATAGGGGTATATTAGTTTTGATACTTAGTTTGTAACATAGAGAAATAATTTTGCTACATATACCTCAAAGTATATGGATCGACTCAGAATCGCTAGCTGAGTCGATTAAGCCATGTCTGTCTGTCCGTCCGTCCGTCCGTCCGTCCGTCTGTACGTCACCGATTTTTAGGCCTTAAATTTTGAGCTAGGATAATGAAATTTGGTATATAGGATCCTCGTCTCTGCCTACAGAACAAGTGTAAAAATTTTTGAAATCCGCCCACTGCCACGCCCCCTTTTAAGAAAAACTCAGTTTTTGGCCAAACCGTAAGGAATTTTAAAAAAGTTTCTGAACAGCATATTTAGACAATATTAATATCTATATTTCGTCTATATAAAGTTTTTTACCACGCCCACTTTTTGGGGGCGTTTTCAATAAAAAAACTGTTTTCGGTCAAATTTTAAATTTTTCGAAAAAAATGTTGATGCAGAATCATTAACATTATTAATATAAACATTTCGTCTATATACCATTTTAACCCACGCCCACTTTTTGGGGGCGTTTTTATATAAAAACCATTTTTATACCCAACCCCATAACATATGCAGGAGAAAACCTTGTCTTTTGTAGAACCGTAAAACTGTTTTGTAAGCAGTCTGAAGAATTTGTTGTCACTATATCATTTTTTCTATTTTATCCACATCGTGTTTTTAGCCATGCCCACTTTTTTGGGGATTTTAGTTTTATGGATAGGATGGGATAGGGTATTCAACGATCCGCACAGCGGATTGTAGCCTTCTCATATGTTTTTTTTTTAATTCTGACCTGCCTAAGCAGTAATATACACATCGACCTTAAAGATCTATTGTGCTTGCCGTCAGATGCTTTTTAGGTTAGCAGCGCTTTTACTTTCCTAATTTAGTTGATAATACTTTCAGCCGAAGATTTCCTCAATTCTTCGGGACTTAAGAATTCCCTGAAGAAAGATTCTCTTCTCATACCGTAAAGGGCCGGGCATTCACATATGATATGCTCGGCTGTTTCGTCTTCTTCTAGACATAGTCTGCACTCCGGTGAGTCGACTAGACGCATTTTGTTTAGGTGATATCGCAGACCGTGATGACCAGTTAGGTAGCCTACTAAGTTTTTGATATCGTGCCTGCGAAGATTAAGTATCTTGTTGGCATCTGATTTGAAGGGCTGAATAGCTCTTTTGGCCTGTCTTAGGCCTGGGATGTTTCCCCAGTATGAAACACATCTGTTTTGTTCCCAGTTTTTATACCCTATCCCATAGGGGTATATTAGTTTTGATACTTAGTTTGTAACATAGATAAATAATTTAGCTACATATACCTCAAAGTATATGGATCGACTCAGAATCGCTAGCTGAGTCGATTAAGCCATGTCTGTCTGTCCGTCCGTCCGTCCGTCCGTCCGTCTGTACGTCACCGATTTTTAGGCCCTAAATTTTGAGCTAGGATAATGAAATTTGGTATATGGGATCCTCGCCCGTGCCTACAGAACAAGTGTAAAAAATTTTGAAATCTGCCCACTGCCACGCCCCCTTTTAAGATAAACTCAGTTTTTGGCCAAACCGTAAAGAATTTTAAAACATATGAGAAGGCTACAATCCGCTGTGCGGATCGTTGAATACCCTATCCCATCCTATCCATAAAACTAAAATCCCCAAAAAGTGGGCATGGCTAAAAACACGATGTGGATAAAAAACATATGAGAGGCTACAATCCGCTGTGCGGATCGTTGAATATCCTATCCCATCCCATCCTTTAAATTAATATCCTCAAAATATAGGCCTTATGGCGATGAAATACAGAAAATGACATTGTCACAATATATTCCTCAGACAGTTTATCAAAATCTTTTGTGGTTCGACAACAAACAACGTATTTCTATTGCTAATGCCTTGGGATGGGGTATACAAATGGTTTTTGTAAGAAAACGCCCCCAAAATGTGGGCGTAGGTGAAAATGATCTATAGACAAAATGTTTATATTACCATTGCGGAAGTATTTGCATCAAAAATTTTTTCGAAAGTTTTAAAATTTGGACAAAAAGCGTTTTTTACTAAAAACGCCCCCAAAAAGTGGGCGTGTTAAAAAACTTTGTATGAACGAAATATAGATATTAGGATTGTCTAAATATGCTACTCAGACACTTTTTTGAAATTCCTTACGGTTTGGCCAAAAAATAAGTTTTCCTAAAAAGGGGGCGTGGCAGTGGGCGGATTTCAAAAATTTTTACACTTGTTCTGGTGGCACGGACGAGGATCCTCTATACCAAATTTCATTATCCTAGCTCAAAATTTAAGGCCCAAAAACCGCTGACGAACAGACAGACGGACGGACGGACGGACGGACGGACGGACGGACGGACGGACGGACGGACAGACAGACATGGCTTATTCGACTCAGCTAGCGATTCTGAGTCGATCCATATACTTTGAGGTATATGTAGCAAAATTATTTCTCTATGTTACAAACTAAGTATCAAAACTAATATACCCCCCTATGGGATAGGGTATAAAGAAAAAATGATATAGTGACAACAAATTCTTCAGACTGCTTACAAAACACTTTTACGGTTCTACAAAATACAAGGTTTTCTCCTGCATATGTTATGGGGTAGTGTATAAAAATGGTTATACCCTATCCCATAGGGGTATATTAGTTTTGATACATAGTTTGTAACATAGAGAAATAATTTAGCTATATATACCTCAAAGTATATGGATCGACTCAGAATCGATAGCTGAGTCGATTTAGCCATGTCTGTCCGTCCGTCCGTCCGTCCGTCCGTACGTCACCAGTTTTCGGGCCTTAAATTTTGAGCTAGAAGGATGAAATTTGGTACACGTGCTCTTTGTTGCTCCCAGCAGAATAAGTGTAAAAAATTTTTAAATCCGCCCACTGCCACGCCCCCTTTTTAGAAAAACGTATTTTTTGGCCAAACCATAAGGAATTTGGAAAAACTTTCTTTACAATATATTTAGACAATCTGAATATCTGTATTTCGTTTAAATAAAGTTTTTTGCCACGCCCACTTTTTGGGGGCGTTTTTTATAAAAAACGTTTTTCGGTCAAATTTTAAAATTTTCGAAAAAACTTTTGATGCGGAATCATTAGTAATATAAATATGAACATTTCGTCTATAGCCCATTTTAAGCCACGCCCTCTTTTTGGGGGCGTTTTTATATAAAAACCATTTTTATACACTACTCCATAACATATGCAAGAGAAAACCTTGTATTTTGTAGAACCGTAAAAGTTTTTATACCCTATCCCATAGCGGTATATTAGTTTTGATACATAGTTTGTAAAATAGAGAAATAATTAAGCTACATATACCTCAAAGTATATGGATCGACTCAGAATCGCTAGCTGAGTCGATTTAGCCATGTCTGTCCGTCCGTCCGTACCTACGTCACCAGTTTTTGGGCCTTAAATTTTGAGCTAGAGAGATAAAATTTGGTACACGTGCTCTTTGTTGCTCCCAACAGAACAAGTGTAAACATTTTTCAAATCCGCCCACTGCCACGCCCCCTTTTAAGAAAAACGTATCTTTTGGCCAAACCATAAGGAATTTTAAAAAAGTGCCTGAGAAGCGTAGTTAGACAATCATAATATCTATATTTCGTTCATATAAAATTTCTTGCCACGCCCACTTTTTAGGGGCGTATTTAATAAAAACCCATTTTCGGTCAAATTTTAATTATTTACAAAAAATTTTGATGCAGAATCATTAGTAATATTAATATTAACACTTCGTTCCTAGATCATTTTAACCCACGCCCACTTTTTGGGGGCGTTTTTATATAAAAACCATTTTTATACACTACCCCATAACATATGCAGGAGAAAACCTTGTCTTTTGTAGAACCGTCAAAGTTTTTTGTAAACAGTCTGAACAATTTGTTGTCACCATGTCATTTTCTTTATTTTATCCACATCGTGTTTTTAGCCATGTCCACTTTTTGGGGATTTTAGTTTTACAGATAGGATGGGATAGGGTATTCAACGATCCGCACAGTGGATTGTAGCCTTCTCATATGTTTTAAAAATAGATTGGTTCGATGAAAATAGTTTACTAAGCAAATAATGAAATTTATGGATAATTTTCATGAGCTATATGAGAATTCCTACTGGTGGCTTGTCAGCTTATAAAACTTATACAATGAATATTAGAGGCTGCATATGTTTATACCCTATCCCATAGGGGTATATTAGTTTTGATACTTAGTTTGTAACATAGAGAAATAATTTTGCTACATATACCTCAAAATATATGGATCGACTCAGAATCGCTAGCTGAGTCGAATTAGCCATGTCTGTCTGTCCGTCCGTCCGTCCGTCCGTCCGTCCGTCTGTCTGTTCGTCAGCGGTTTTTGGGCCTTAAATTTTGAGCTAGGATAATAAAATTTGGTATATAGGATCCTCGTCCGTGCCACCAGAACAAGTGTACAAATTTTTGAAATCCGCCGACTGCCACGCCCCCTTTTTAGGAAAACTTATTTTTTGGCCAAACCGTAAGGAATTTCAAAAAAGTGTTTGAGCAGCATATTTAGACAATCCTAGTATCTATATTTCGTTCATGCAAAGTTTTTTGCCACGCCCACTTTTTGGGGGCGTTTTTAGTAAAAAACGCTTTTTGTCCAAATTTTAAAACTTTCGAAAAAAAATTTTGATGCAAATACTTCCGAAATGGTAATATAAACATTTTGTCTATAGATTATTTTCACCTACGCCCACATTTTCGGGGCGTTTTCTTACAAAAACCATTTGTATACCCCATCCCAAGGCATTAGCAATAGAAATACGTTGGTTTTTGTCGAACCACACAAGATTTTGAGAAACTGTCTGAGCAATATATTGTGACAATGTCATTTTCTGTATTTCGTCGCCATAAGGCCTATATTTTGAGGATGTTAATTTAAAGGATGGGATGGGATAGGGTATTCAACGATCCGCATAGCGGATTGTAGCCTCTCATATGTTTTTTTCTTATTTCCACTTAACTTTTCTTTTTGCTTGGCTTTTCGTTATTATACCCTATCCCATAGGGGTATATTAGTTTTGATACTTAGTTTGTAACATAGAGAAATAATTAAGCTACATATACCTCAAAGTATATGGATCGACTCAGAATCGCTAGCTGAGTCGACTAAGTCGCGTCCGTCAGTCCGTCCGTCTGTCTGTTCGTCAGCGATTTTTGGGCCTTAAATTTTTAGCTAGGATAATGAAATTTGGAATATAGGATCCTCGTCCGTTCCACCAGAACAAGTGTAAAAAATTTTGAAATCCGCCCACTACCACGCCCCCTTTTAGGAATACTTATTTTCTGGCCAAACCGTAAGGAATTTCAAAAAAGTGTCTGAGTAGCATATTTAGACAATCCTAATATCTATATTTCGTTCGTGCAAAGTTTTTTGCCGCGCCCACTTTTTGGGGGCGTTTTTAGTAAAAAACGCTTTTTGTCCAAATTTTAAAACTATTGAAACAAATTTTGATGCAAATACATCCGCAATGGTAATATAAACATTTTGTCTATAGATCATTTTCACCTACGCCCACATTTTGGGGGCGTTTTCTTACAAAAACCATTTGTATACCCCATCCCAAGGCATTAGCAATAGAAATACGTTGTTTTTTGTCGAACCACACAAGATTTTGGGAAACTGTCTGAGCAATATATTGTGACAATGTCATTTTCTGTATTTCATCGCCATAAGGCCTATATTTTGAGGATATTAATTTAAAGGATGGGATGGGATAGGGTATTCAACGATCCGCATAGCGGATTGTAGCCTCTCATATGTTTATACCCTATCCCATAGGGGTATATTAGTTTTGATACTTAGTTTGTAACATAGAGAAATAATTTTGCTACATATACCTCAAAGTATATGGATCGACTCAGAATCGCTAGCTGAGTCGATTAAGCCATGTCTGTCTGTCCGTCCGTCCGTCCGTCTGTACGTCACCGATTTTTAGGCCTTAAATTTTGAGCTAGGATAATGAAATTTGGTATATAGGATCCTCGTCTCTGCCTACAGAACAAGTGTAAAAATTTTTGAAATCCGCCCACTGCCACGTCCCCTTTTAAGAAAAACTCAGTTTTTGACCAAACCGTAAGGAACTTTAAAAAAGTTTTTGAACAACATATTTAGACAATATTAATATCTATATTTCGTCCATATAAAGTTTTTTGCCTCGCCCACTTTTTGGGGGCGTTTTCAATTAACAACTGTTTTCGGTCAAATTTTAAATTTTTCG
Organism: Rhingia campestris; assembly: GCA_932526625.1. Lineage (NCBI taxonomy): Eukaryota > Metazoa > Arthropoda > Insecta > Diptera > Syrphidae > Rhingia > Rhingia campestris. Next base: position 67,695,974 of record OW052183.1, read on the forward strand.
AAAAAAGTTTTGATGCAGAATCATTAACATTATTAATATGAACATTTCGTCTATATACCATTTTAACCCACGCCCACTTTTTGGGGGCGTTTTTATATAAAAACCATTTTTATACACTACCCCATAACATATGCAGGAGAAAACCTTGTCTGTTGTAGAACCGTAAAATTGTTTTGTAAGCAGTCTGAAGAATTTGTTGTCACTATATCATTTTTTCTATTTTATCCACATCGTGTTTTTAGCCATGCCCCCTTTTTTGGGGATTTTAGTTTTATGGATAGGATGGGATAGGGTATTCAACGATCCGCACAGCGGATTGTAGCCTTCTCATATGTTTATACCCTATCCCATAGGGGTATATTAGTTTTGATACTTAGTTTGTAACATAGAGAAATAATTTTGCTACATATACCTCAAAGTATATGGATCGACTCAGAATCGCTAGCTGAGTCGATTAAGCCATGTCTGTCTGTCCGTCCGTCCGTCCGTCCGTCCGTCCGTCTGTACGTCACCGATTTTTAGGCCTTAAATTTTGAGCTAGGATAATGAAATTTGGTATATAGGATCCTCGTCTCTGCCTACAGAACAAGTGTAAAAATTTTTGAAATCCGCCCACTGCCACGCCCCCTTTTAAGAAAAACTCAGTTTTTGGCCAAACCGTAAGGAATTTTAAAAAAGTTTCTGAACAGCATATTTAGACAATATTAATATCTATATTTCGTCTATATAAAGTTTTTTACCACGCCCACTTTTTGGGGGCGTTTTCAATAAAAAAACTGTTTTCGGTCAAATTTTAAATTTTTCGAAAAAAATGTTGATGCAGAATCATTAACATTATTAATATAAACATTTCGTCTATATACCATTTTAACCCACGCCCACTTTTTGGGGGCGTTTTTATATAAAAACCATTTTTATACCCAACCCCATAACATATGCAGGAGAAAACCTTGTCTTTTGTAGAACCGTAAAACTGTTTTGTAAGCAGTCTGAAGAATTTGTTGTCACTATATCATTTTTTCTATTTTATCCACATCGTGTTTTTAGCCATGCCCACTTTTTTGGGGATTTTAGTTTTATGGATAGGATGGGATAGGGTATATTAGTTTTGATACTTAGTTTGTAACATAGAGAAATAATTTAGCTACATATACCTCAAAGTATATGGATCGACTCAGAATAGCTAGCTGAGTCGAATTAGCCATGTCTGTCTGTCCGTCCGTCCGTCCGTCCGTCCGTCCGTCCGTCCGTCCGTCTGTCTGTTCGTCACCGATTTTTGGGCCTTAAATTTTGAGCTAGGATAATGAAATTTGGTATATAGGATCCTCGTCCGTGCCACCAGAACAAGTGTAAACATTTTTGAAATCCGCCCACTGCCACGCCCCCTTTTTAGGAAAACTTATTTTTTGGCCAAACCGTAAGGAATTTCAAAAAAGTGTCTGAGTAGCATATTTAGACAATCCTAATATCTATATTTCGGTAATACAAAGTTTTTTGCCACGCCCACTTTTTGGGGGCGTTTTTAGTAAAAAACTCTTTTTGTCCAAATTTTTAAACTTTCGAAAAAAATTTTGATGCAAATACTTCCGAAATAGTAATATAAACATTTTGTCAATAGATCATTTTCACCTACGCCCACATTTTGGGGGCGTTTTCTTAAAAAAACCATTTGTATACCCCATCCCAAGGCATTAGCAATAGAAATACGTTGTTTTTTGTGACAATGTCATTTTCTGTATTTCATCGCCATAAGGCCTATATTTTGAGGATATTAATTTAAAGAATGGGATGGGATAGGGTATTCAACGATCCGCATAGCGGATTGTAGCCTCTCATATGTTTTTTATATAAAAACGCCCCCAAAAAGTGGGCGTGGGTGAAAATGGTATATAGACGAAATGTTTATATTAATAATGTTAATGATTCATTGTCACAATATATTGCTCAGACAGTTTATCAAAACTGTTTGACAAAAACAACGTTTTTATACCCTATCCCATAGGGGGGTATATTAGTTTTGATACTTAGTTTGTAACATAGAGAAATAATTTTGCTACATATACCTCAAAGTATATGGATCGACTCAGAATCGCTAGCTGAGTCGAATTAGCCATGTCTGTCTGTCCGTCCGTCCGTCCGTCTGTCTGTTCGTCAGCGGTTTTTGGGCCTTAAATTTTGAGCTAGGATAATGAAATTTGGTATATAGGATCCTCGTCCGTGCCACCAGAACAAGTGTAACAATTTTTGAAATCCGCCCACTGCCACGCCCTCTTTTTAGGAAAACTTATTTTTTGGCCAAACCGTAAGGAATTTCAAAAAAGTGTCTGAGAAGCATATTTAGACAATCCTAATATCTATATTTCGTTCATAAAAAGTTTTTTGCCACGCCCACTGTTTGGAGGCGTTTTTAGTAAAAAACGCTTTTTGTCCAAATTTTAAAACTTTCGAAAAAAATTTTGATGCAAATACTTCCGAAATGGTAATATAAACATTTTGTCCATAGATCATTTTCACCTACGCCCACATTTTCGGGGCGTTTTCTTACAAAAACCATTTGTATACCCCATCCCAAGGCATTAGCAATAGAAATACGTTGTTTTTTGTCGAACCACAAAAGATTTTGATAAACTGTCTGAGCAATATATTGTGACAATGTCATTTTCTGTATTTCATCGCCATAAGGCCTATCTTTTGAGGATATTAATTTAAAGGATGGGATGGGATAGGGTATTCAACGATCCGCATAGCGGATTGTAGCTTCTCATATGTTTCTATTGCTAATGCCTTGGGAGGGGGTATACAAATGGTTTTTGTAAGAAAACGGCCCAAAAATGTGGGCGTAGGTGAAAATGATCTATTGACAAAATGTTTACATTACGATTGCGGAAGTATTTGCATCAACATTTTTTTTCGAAAGTTTCAAAATTTGGACAAAAAACTTTTTTTACTAAAAACGCCCCCAAAAAGTGGGCGTGGCAAAAAACTTTGTATAGACGAAATATAGATATTAAGATTTTCTAAATATGTTGCAAACACACTTTTTTGAAATTCCTTACGGTTTGGCTTAAAACTACGTTTTTTCTAATAGGGGGCGTGGCAGTGGGCGGATTTTAAAAATTTTTACATTTGTTCTGGTGACTCGGCCAAGGATCCTATATACCAAATTTCATTATCCTAGCTCAAAATTTAAGGCCCAAAAATCGGTGACGAACAGACAGACGGACGGACGGACGGACGGACGGACAGACAGACATGGCTAATTCAACTCAGCTAGCGATTCTGAGTCGATCCATATACTTTGAGGTATATGTAGCTAAATTATTTCTCTATGTTACAAACTAAGTATCAAAACTAATATACCCCTATGGGATAGGGTATAAAAAGTGTCTGAGAAGCATATTTAGAGAATCGTAATATCTATATTTCGTCAATACAAAGTTTTTTGCCACGCTCACTTTTTGGGGGCGTTTTCTATAAAAAACCTTTTTTGGCCAAATTTGAAAATTTTCGAAAAAAATGTTGATGCAAAATCATTGGTAGTATTAATATGAACATTTCATCAGAAGACCATTTTAACCCACGCCCACTTTTCTTACAAAAACCATTTGTATGCCCTACAGGCATATGCAATACAAAAACGTGGTTTTTTGTCGAACCATAAAAGAATTTGACAATCCTTCGGAACAATATGTTGTAATAACGTCATTTTCAATACTTTATGACCATAAAGACCATATTTTGGGGATATCAATTTTAAGGATGGGATGGGATAGGGTATTAAACGATCCGCACAGCGGATTGTAGCCTTCTCATATGTTTATGACTAGATTTATGGCTGATTTGGGGATTGCACAGAAGGGTTAAGGTCCAATGAAGGGGGTTTCCGAACCTTTTCTGGCTAGTTCATCAGCTTTTTCGTAACCTTCAACTCCCTTATGTCCGGGGACCCACCATAGTTTGGTTTTGTTCCTGGAACTGAGTGTTTGGAGGGAGTTGAAGCAGTGTAGTACTGATTTGGAGTCAATGGTGTGTGAGCTAAGGGCTTTTATAGCGTCTTGACTGTCCGTGAATATATGGATGTTTGCGCCTTTAATACCTGAGTTGTGTATTAGGTTTGCGCATTCTTCTGTGGCATGGAGCTCAGCTTGGAATACACTAGGGCTTTTTCCCATAGGTATTGAGATGTTTTTATTTGGTCCATGTATGCCAGCTCCTACCCCTGAGTCCATTTTAGAACCATCCGTATACCACTTTAGGCCGTTTAGGCAGTTTGGAGATTGTTGTTTTTTATTGAAAACGCCCCCAAAAAGTGAGCGTGGCAAAAAACTTTATATGGACAAATATAGATATTAAGATTGTCTATATATGTTGTTCAGAAACTTTTTTTTTAAATTCCTTACGGTTTGGCCAAAAACTGAGTTTTTCTTAAAAGGGGGCGTGGCAATGGGCGGATTTCAAAAAATTTTACACTTGTTCTGTAGGCATGGACGAGGATCCTATATACCAAATATCATTATCCTAGCTCAAAATTTAAGGCCTAAAAATCGGTGACGTACAGACGGTCGGATGGACTGACGGACAGACAGACATGGCTTAATCGACTCAGCTAGCGATTCTGAGTCGATCCATATACTTTGAAGTATATGTAAATTATTTCTCTATGTTACAAACTAAGTATCAAAACTAATATACCCCTATGGGATAGGGTATAAAGAAAGATCTACTCTGGGTTACATTAGAGAAAAGCTTTATGGTCTAAGATGAACTTCCGCCATTCTTCTCAGCTGATCGTTGTCGGAATTCCAAGCGTTGTGGTTCGAATATTAACTAAGCAATTTATTAAATTTTACCGGGTGCTCGTAAATTCATGAATGATTGATTGTCTTTCCAAACAAAAAAAATATTTTAATATTTTTTGTAGGTCCCCCACAAAACATTTCAATTTCTTGAACTCTAGTAAACGAAAGTGAAATGGAAAAGGACCTTTTAGCGTTCGACTCACGAATTAAAATTAATATTTCAGGATTCATCGCTACTTGTGTATATCTTTTGCATGAAAAATGCCTATGTTGTTCCCTTTCATATCTACAAGTTCATAGAGATTCTGACTAGGTATATATATTATATAGGGGTATATTAGTTTTGATACTTAGTTTGTAACATAGAGAAATAATTTAGCTACATATACCTCAAAGTATATGGATCGACTCAGAATCGCTAGCTGAGTTGAATTAGCCATGTCTGTCTGTCCGTCCGTCCATCCGTCCGTCCGTCCGTCTGTCTGTTCGTCACCGATTTTTGGGCCTTAAATTTTGAGCTAGGATAATGAAATTTGGTATATACGATCCTTGGCCGAGTCACCAGAACAAGTGTAAAAATTTTTAAAATCCGCCCACTGCCACGCCCCCTTTTAGAATAAACGTTAGTTTTAAGCCAAACCGTAAGGAATTTCAAAAAAGTGTGTTTGCAACATATTTAGAAAATCTTAAAATCTATATTTCGTCCATACAAAGTTTTTTGCCACGCCCGCTTTTTGGGGGCGTTTTAAGTAAAAAAAGTTTTTTGTCCAAATTTTGAAACTTTCGAAAAAAATTTTGATGCAAATACTTCCGCAATGGTAATATAAACATTTTGTCTATTGATCATTTTCACCTACGCCCACATTTTGGGGGCGTTTTCTTACAAAAACCATTTGTATACCCCCTCCCAAGGCATTAGCAATAGAAAACCGTTGTTTTTTGTCGAACCACAAAAGATTTTGATAAACTGTCTGAGCAATATATTGTGACAATGAATCATGAACATTATTAATATAAACATTTCGTCTATATACCATTTTCACCCACGCCCACTTTTTGGGGGCGTTTTTATATAAAAACCATTTTTATACACTACCCCATAACATATGCAGGAGAAAACCTTGTATTTTGTAGAACCGTAAAAGTGTTTCGTAAGCAGTCTGAAGAATTTGTTGTCACTATATCATTTTTTCTATTTTATCCACATCGTATTTTTAGCCATGCCTACTTTTTGGGGATTTTAGTTTTATGGATAGGATGGGATAGGGTATTCAACGATCCGCACAGCGGATTGTAGCCTTCTCATAATTATGTTTATACCCTATCCCATAGGGGTATATTAGTTTTGATACTTAGTTTGTAACATAGAGAAATAATTTAGCTACATATACCTCAAAGTATATGGATCGACTCAGAATCGCTAGCTGAGTCGAATTAGCCATGTCTGTCTGTCCGTCCGTCCGTCTGTCTGTTCGTCACCGATTTTTGGGCCTTAAATTTTGAGCTAGGATAATGAAATTTGGTATATAGGATCCTTGGCCGAGTCACCAGAACAAGTGTAAAAATTTTTAAAATCCGCCCACTGCCACGCCCCCTTTTAGAAAAAACGTAGTTTTAAGCCAAACCGTAAGGAATTTCAAAAAGTGTGTTAGCAACATATTTAGACAATCCTTATATCTATATTTCGTCGATACAAAGTTTTTTGCCACGCCCACTTTTTGGGGGCGTTTTTAGTTTTTTGTCCAAATTTTAAAACTTTCGAAAAAAATTTTGATGCAAATACTTCCGCAATGGTAATATAAACATTTTGTCAATAGATAATTTTTACCTACGCCCACATTTTGGGGGCGTTTTCTTACAAAAACATTTGTATATCCCATCCCAAGGCATTAGCAATAGAAATACGTTGTTTTTTGTCGAACCACAAAAGATTTTGAGAAACTGTCTGAGCAATATATTGTGACAATATCATTTTCTGTTTTTCATCGCCATAAGGCCTATATTTTGAGGATATTAATTTAAAGGATGGGATGGGATAGGGTATTCAACGATCCGCATAGCGGATTGTAGCCTCTCATATGTTTATTTTAGCTTTCGTAAACTTAGGACATAGTTTAGCACTTCTTTGTTTTGTTGCATCACTGAGCACAAAGTTTCTTTTATAACCGATTTGTCCTATCACATATCGAATGTTCCTACTTTGTAAGTTATAAGAATTCTCATAGTTTGAATGGGGTTTCTCCAAAGATTCTTTAAGACGTGTGTGAATTAAATTCATTTATAAGGCTTTTGGTAAAATGTCTATCTCGGCGTTATTTAGGCTATTAAGCTTCTTTAGAATAACATAATCGTGACCATGTTCAACTTTGGACTGACCAAAGAGGGCTTCGTGTGGCGACATTCCTATTGCCGAATGTTTTGTCGAACGAAGTGCACTCGCAATGGAGTGAATGTTTCTGTCCCAATTCAACTGGTTTGCTCCGTCAAGTATATAGGACCGAATAGCTGCTAAAATGGAGCGATTTACTCGTTCACTTGCATTTGCTTGTGGTGAATAGGCAGCAGTCCTGACATGATGAATGCCATACGCAGTCATCAATTTTTATACCCTATCCCTTAGGGGTATATTAGTTTTGATACTTAGTTTGTAACATAGAGAAATAACTTAGCTACATATACCTCAAAGTATATGGATCGACTCAGAATCGCTAGCTGAGTCGATTAAGCCATGTCTGTCTGTCCGTCCGTCCGTTCCGAGTATATAGGACCGAATAGCTGCTAAAATGGAGCGATTTACTCGTTCACTTGCATTTGCTTTTGGTGAATAGGCAGCAGTCCTGACATGATGAATGCCATACGCAGTCATCAATTTTTATACCCTATCCCTTAGGGGTATATTAGTTTTGATACTTAGTTTGTAACATAGAGAAATAATTTAGCTACATATACCTCAAAGTATATGGATCGACTCAGAATCGCTAGCTGAGTCGATTAAGCCATGTCTGTCTGTCCGTCCGTCCGTCCGTCCGTCTGTCTGTTCGTCAGCGGTTTTTGGGCCTTAAATTTTGAGCTAGGATAATGAAATTTGGTATATAGGATCCTCATCCGTGCCACCAGAACAAGTGTAAAAATTTTTGAAATCCGCCCACTGCCACGCCCCCTTTTTAGGAAAACCTATTTTTTGGCCAAATCGTAAGGAATTTCAAAAGTGTCTGAGTAGCATATTTAGACAATCCTAATATCTATATTTCGTTCATACAAAGTTTTTTGCCACGCCCACTTTTTGGGGGCGTTTTTAGTAAAAAACGCTTTTTGTCCAAATTTTAGAACTTTCGAAAAAATTTTTGATGCAATACTTCCGCAATGGTAATATAAACATTTTGTCCATAAATCATTTTCACCTACACCCACATTTTGGGGGCGTTTTCTTACAAAAACCATTCGTATACCCCATCCCAAGGCATTAGCAATAGAAATACGTTGTTTTTTGTCGAACCACACAAGATTTTGAGAAACTGTCTGAGCAATATATTGTGACAATGTCATTTTCTGTATTTCATCGCCATAAGGCCTATATTTTGAGGATATTAATTAAAAGGATGGGATGGGATAGGGTATTCAACGATCCGCATAGCGGATTGTAGCCTCTCATATGTTTATACCCTATCCCATAGGGGTATATTAGTTTTGATACTTAGTTTGTAACATAGAGAAATAATTTTGCTACATATACCTCAAAGTATATGGATCGACTCAGAATCGCTAGCTGAGTCGATTAAGCCATGTCTGTCTGTCCGTCCGTCCGTCCGTCCGTCCGTCCGTCCGTCTGTACGTCACCGATTTTTAGGCCTTAAATTTTGAGCTAGGATAATGAAATTTGGTATATAGGATCCTCGTCTCTGCCTACAGAACAAGTGTAAAAATTTTTGAAATCCGCCCACTGCCACGCCCCCTTTTAAGAAAAACTCAGTTTTTGGCCAAACCGTAAGGAATTTTAAAAAAGTTTCTGAACAGCATATTTAGACAATATTAATATCTATATTTCGTCTATATAAAGTTTTTTACCACGCCCACTTTTTGGGGGCGTTTTCTTAAAAAAACCATTTGTATACCCCATCCCAAGGCATTAGCAATAGAAATACGTTGTTTTTTGTGACAATGTCATTTTCTGTATTTCATCGCCATAAGGCCTATATTTTGAGGATATTAATTTAAAGAATGGGATGGGATAGGGTATTCAACGATCCGCATAGCGGATTGTAGCCTCTCATATGTTTTTTATATAAAAACGCCCCCAAAAAGTGGGCGTGGGTGAAAATGGTATATAGACGAAATGTTTATATTAATAATGTTAATGATTCATTGTCACAATATATTGCTCAGACAGTTTATCAAAACTGTTTGACAAAAACAACGTTTTTATACCCTATCCCATAGGGGGGTATATTAGTTTTGATACTTAGTTTGTAACATAGAGAAATAATTTTGCTACATATACCTCAAAGTATATGGATCGACTCAGAATCGCTAGCTGAGTCGAATTAGCCATGTCTGTCTGTCCGTCCGTCCGTCCGTCTGTCTGTTCGTTAGCGGTTTTTGGGCCTTAAATTTTGAGCTAGGATAATGAAATTTGGTATATAGGATCCTCGTCCGTGCCACCAGAACAAGTGTAAAAATTTTTGAAATCCGCCCACTGCCACGCCCTCTTTTTAGGAAAACTTATTTTTTGGCCAAACCGTAAGGAATTTCAAAAAAGTGTCTGAGAAGCATATTTAGACAATCCTAATATCTATATTTCGTTCATAAAAAGTTTTTTGCCACGCCCACTGTTTGGAGGCGTTTTTAGTAAAAAACGCTTTTTGTCCAAATTTTAAAACTTTCGAAAAAAATTTTGATGCAAATACTTCCGAAATGGTAATATAAACATTTTGTCCATAGATCATTTTCACCTACGCCCACATTTTCGGGGCGTTTTCTTACAAAAAACCATTTGTATACCCCATCCCAAGGCATTAGCAATAGAAATACGTTGTTTTTTGTCGAACCACAAAAGATTTTGATAAACTGTCTGAGCAATATATTGTGACAATGTCATTTTCTGTATTTCATCGCCATAAGGCCTATCTTTTGAGGATATTAATTTAAAGGATGGGATGGGATAGGGTATTCAACGATCCGCATAGCGGATTGTAGCTTCTCATATGTTTCTATTGCTAATGCCTTGGGAGGGGGTATACAAATGGTTTTTGTAAGAAAACGGCCCAAAAATGTGAGCGTAGGTGAAAATGATCTATTGACAAAATGTTTACATTACGATTGCGGAAGTATTTGCATCAACATTTTTTTTCGAAAGTTTCAAAATTTGGACAAAAAACTTTTTTTACTAAAAACGCCCCCAAAAAGTGGGCGTGGCAAAAAACTTTGTATAGACGAAATATAGATATTAAGATTTTCTAAATATGTTGCAAACACACTTTTTTGAAATTCCTTACGGTTTGGCTTAAAACTACGTTTTTTCTAATAGGGGGCGTGGCAGTGGGCGGATTTTAAAAATTTTTACATTTGTTCTGGTGACTCGGCCAAGGATCCTATATACCAAATTTCATTATCCTAGCTCAAAATTTAAGGCCCAAAAATCGGTGACGAACAGACAGACGGACGGACGGACGGACGGACGGACAGACAGACATGGCTAATTCAACTCAGCTAGCGATTCTGAGTCGATCCATATACTTTGAGGTATATGTAGCTAAATTATTTCTCTATGTTACAAACTAAGTATCAAAACTAATATACCCCTATGGGATAGGGTATAAAAAGTGTCTGAGAAGCATATTTAGAGAATCGTAATATCTATATTTCGTCAATACAAAGTTTTTTGCCACGCTCACTTTTTGGGGGCGTTTTCTATAAAAAACCTTTTTTGGCCAAATTTGAAAATTTTCGAAAAAAATGTTGATGCAAAATCATTGGTAGTATTAATATGAACATTTCATCAGAAGACCATTTTAACCCACGCCCACTTTTCTTACAAAAACCATTTGTATGCCCTACAGGCATATGCAATACAAAAACGTGGTTTTTTGTCGAACCATAAAAGAATTTGACAATCCTTCGGAACAATATGTTGTAATAACGTCATTTTCAATACTTTATGACCATAAAGACCATATTTTGGGGATATCAATTTTAAGGATGGGATGGGATAGGGTATTAAACGATCCGCACAGCGGATTGTAGCCTTCTCATATGTTTATGACTAGATTTATGGCTGATTTGGGGATTGCACAGAAGGGTTAAGGTCCAATGAAGGGGGTTTCCGAACCTTTTCTGGCTAGTTCATCAGCTTTTTCGTAACCTTCAACTCCCTTATGTCCGGGGACCCACCATAGTTTGGTTTTGTTCCTGGAACTGAGTGTTTGGAGGGAGTTGAAGCAGTGTAGTACTGATTTGGAGTCAATGGTGTGTGAGCTAAGGGCTTTTATAGCGTCTTGACTGTCCGTGAATATATGGATGTTTGCGCCTTTAATACCTGAGTTGTGTATTAGGTTTGCGCATTCTTCTGTGGCATGGAGCTCAGCTTGGAATACACTAGGGCTTTTTCCCATAGGTATTGAGATGTTTTTATTTGGTCCATGTATGCCAGCTCCTACCCCTGAGTCCATTTTAGAACCATCCGTATACCACTTTAGGCCGTTTAGGCAGTTTGGAGATTGTTGTTTTTTATTGAAAACGCCCCCAAAAAGTGAGCGTGGCAAAAAACTTTATATGGACAAATATAGATATTAAGATTGTCTAAATATGTTGTTCAGAAACTTTTTTTTAAAATTCCTTACGGTTTGGCCAAAAACTGAGTTTTTCTTAAAAGGGGGCGTGGCAATGGGCGGATTTCAAAAAATTTTACACTTGTTCTGTAGGCATGGACGAGGATCCTATATACCAAATATCATTATCCTAGCTCAAAATTTAAGGCCTAAAAATCGGTGACGTACAGACGGTCGGATGGACTGACGGACAGACAGACATGGCTTAATCGACTCAGCTAGCGATTCTGAGTCGATCCATATACTTTGAAGTATATGTAAATTATTTCTCTATGTTACAAACTAAGTATCAAAACTAATATACCCCTATGGGATAGGGTATAAAGAAAGATCTACTCTGGGTTACATTAGAGAAAAGCTTTATGGTCTAAGATGAACTTCCGCCATTCTTCTCAGCTGATCGTTGTCGGAATTCCAAGCGTTGTGGTTCGAATATTAACTAAGCAATTTATTAAATTTTACCGGGTGCTCGTAAATTCATGAATGATTGATTGTCTTTCCAAACAAAAAAAATATTTTAATATTTTTTGTAGGTCCCCCACAAAACATTTCAATTTCTTGAACTCTAGTAAATGAAAGTGAAATGGAAAAGGACCTTTTAGCGTTCGACTCACGAATTAAAATTAATATTTCAGGATTCATCGCTACTTGTGTATATCTTTTGCATGAAAAATGCCTATGTTGTTCCCTTTCATATCTACAAGTTAATAGAGATTCTGACTAGGTATATATATTATATAGGGGTATATTAGTTTTGATACTTAGTTTGTAACATAGAGAAATAATTTAGCTACATATACCTCAAAGTATATGGATCGACTCAGAATCGTTAGCTGAGTTGAATTAGCCATGTCTGTCTGTCCGTCCGTCCATCCGTCCGTCCGTCCGTCTGTCTGTTCGTCACCGATTTTTGGGCCTTAAATTTTGAGCTAGGATAATGAAATTTGGTATATACGATCCTTGGCCGAGTCACCAGAACAAGTGTAAAAATTTTTAAAATCCGCCCACTGCCACGCCCCCTTTTAGAATAAACGTAGTTTTAAGCCAAACCGTAAGGAATTTCAAAAAAGTGTGTTTGCAACATATTTAGAAAATCTTAAAATCTATATTTCGTCCATACAAAGTTTTTTGCCACGCCCACTTTTTGGGGGCGTTTTAAGTAAAAAAAGTGTTTTGTCCAAATTTTGAAACTTTCGAAAAAAATTTTGATGCAAATACTTCCGCAATGGTAATATAAACATTTTGTCTATTGATCATTTTCACCTACGCCCACATTTTGGGGGCGTTTTCTTACAAAAACCATTTGTATACCCCCTCCCAAGGCATTAGCAATAGAAAACCGTTGTTTTTTGTCGAACCACAAAAGATTTTGATAAACTGTCTGAGCAATATATTGTGACAATGAATCATGAACATTATTAATATAAACATTTCGTCTATATACCATTTTCACCCACGCCCACTTTTTGGGGGCGTTTTTATATAAAAACCATTTTTATACACTACCCCATAACATATGCAGGAGAAAACCTTGTATTTTGTAGAACCGTAAAAGTGTTTCGTAAGCAGTCTGAAGAATTTGTTGTCACTATATCATTTTTTCTATTTTATCCACATCGTATTTTTAGCCATGCCTACTTTTTGGGGATTTTAGTTTTATGGATAGGATGGGATAGGGTATTCAATGATCCGCACAGCGGATTGTAGCCTTTTCATAATTATGTTTATACCCTATCCCATAGGGGTATATTAGTTTTGATACTTAGTTTGTAACATAGAGAAATAATTTAGCTACATATACCTCAAAGTATATGGATCGACTCAGAATCGCTAGCTGAGTTGAATTAGCCATGTCTGTCTGTCCGTCCGTCCATCCGTCCGTCCGTCCGTCTGTCTGTTCGTCACCGATTTTTGGGCCTTAAATTTTGAGCTAGGATAATGAAATTTGGTATATACGATCCTTGGCCGAGTCACCAGAACAAGTGTAAAAATTTTTAAAATCCGCCCACTGCCACGCCCCCTTTTAGAATAAACGTTAGTTTTAAGCCAAACCGTAAGGAATTTCAAAAAAGTGTGTTTGCAACATATTTAGAAAATCTTAAAATCTATATTTCGTCCATACAAAGTTTTTTGCCACGCCCGCTTTTTGGGGGCGTTTTAAGTAAAAAAAGTTTTTTGTCCAAATTTTGAAACTTTCGAAAAAAATTTTGATGCAAATACTTCCGCAATGGTAATATAAACATTTTGTCTATTGATCATTTTCACCTACGCCCACATTTTGGGGGCGTTTTCTTACAAAAACCATTTGTATACCCCCTCCCAAGGCATTAGCAATAGAAAACCGTTGTTTTTTGTCGAACCACAAAAGATTTTGATAAACTGTCTGAGCAATATATTGTGACAATGAATCATGAACATTATTAATATAAACATTTCGTCTATATACCATTTTCACCCACGCCCACTTTTTGGGGGCGTTTTTATATAAAAACCATTTTTATACACTACCCCATAACATATGCAGGAGAAAACCTTGTATTTTGTAGAACCGTAAAAGTGTTTCGTAAGCAGTCTGAAGAATTTGTTGTCACTATATCATTTTTTCTATTTTATCCACATCGTATTTTTAGCCATGCCTACTTTTTGGGGATTTTAGTTTTATGGATAGGATGGGATAGGGTATTCAATGATCCGCACAGCGGATTGTAGCCTTTTCATAATTATGTTTATACCCTATCCCATAGGGGTATATTAGTTTTGATACTTAGTTTGTAACATAGAGAAATAATTTAGCTACATATACCTCAAAGTATATGGATCGACTCAGAATCGCTAGCTGAGTCGAATTAGCCATGTCTGTCTGTCCGTCCGTCCGTCTGTCTGTTCGTCACCGATTTTTGGGCCTTAAATTTTGAGCTAGGATAATGAAATTTGGTATATAGGATCCTTGGCCGAGTCACCAGAACAAGTGTAAAAATTTTTAAAATCCGCCCACTGCCACGCCCCCTTTTAGAAAAAACGTAGTTTTAAGCCAAACCGTAAGGAATTTCAAAAAGTGTGTTAGCAACATATTTAGACAATCCTTATATCTATATTTCGTCGATACAAAGTTTTTTGCCACGCCCACTTTTTGGGGGCGTTTTTAGTTTTTTGTCCAAATTTTAAAACTTTCGAAAAAAATTTTGATGCAAATACTTCCGCAATGGTAATATAAACATTTTGTCAATAGATAATTTTTACCTACGCCCACATTTTGGGGGCGTTTTCTTACAAAAACATTTGTATATCCCATCCCAAGGCATTAGCAATAGAAATACGTTGTTTTTTGTCGAACCACAAAAGATTTTGAGAAACTGTCTGAGCAATATATTGTGACAATATCATTTTCTGTTTTTCATCGCCATAAGGCCTATATTTTGAGGATATTAATTTAAAGGATGGGAT
Organism: Rhingia campestris; assembly: GCA_932526625.1. Classification (NCBI taxonomy): domain Eukaryota; kingdom Metazoa; phylum Arthropoda; class Insecta; order Diptera; family Syrphidae; genus Rhingia; species Rhingia campestris. Next base: position 67,711,041 of record OW052183.1, read on the forward strand.
GGGATAGGGTATTCAACGATCCGCATAGCGGATTGTAGCCTCTCATATGTTTATTTTAGCTTTCGTAAACTTAGTTAGCACTTCTTTGTTTTGTTGCATCACTGAGCACAAAGTTTCTTTTATAACCGATTTGTCCTACCACATATCGAATGTTCCTACTTTGTAAGTTATAAGAATTCTCATAGTTTGAATGGGGTTTCTCCAAAGATTCTTTAAGACGTGTGTGAATTAAATTCATTTATAAGGCTTTTGGTAAAATGTCTATCTCGGCGTTATTTAGGCTATTAAGCTTCTTTAGAATAACATAATCGTGACCATGTTCAACTTTGGACTGACCAAAGAGGGCTTCGTGTGGCGACATTCCTATTGCCGAATGTTTTGTCGAACGAAGTGCACTCGCAATGGAGTGAATGTTTCTGTCCCAATTCAACTGGTTTGCTCCGTCGAGTATATAGGACCGAATAGCTGCTAAAATGGAGCGATTTACTCGTTCACTTGCATTTGCTTGTGGTGAATAGGCAGCAGTCCTGACATGATGAATGCCATACGCAGTCATCAATTTTTATACCCTATCCCTTAGGGGTATATTAGTTTTGATACTTAGTTTGTAACATAGAGAAATAACTTAGCTACATATACCTCAAAGTATATGGATCGACTCAGAATCGCTAGCTGAGTCGATTAAGCCATGTCTGTCTGTCCGTCCGTCCGTTCCGAGTATATAGGACCGAATAGCTGCTAAAATGGAGCGATTTACTCGTTCACTTGCATTTGCTTTTGGTGAATAGGCAGCAGTCCTGACATGATGAATGCCATACGCAGTCATCAATTTTTATACCCTATCCCTTAGGGGTATATTAGTTTTGATACTTAGTTTGTAACATAGAGAAATAATTTAGCTACATATACCTCAAAGTATATGGATCGACTCAGAATCGCTAGCTGAGTCGATTAAGCCATGTCTGTCTGTCCGTCCGTCCGTCCGTCCGTCTGTCTGTTCGTCAGCGGTTTTTGGGCCTTAAATTTTGAGCTAGGATAATGAAATTTGGTATATAGGATCCTCGTCCGTGCCACCAGAACAAGTGTAAAAATTTTTGAAATCCGCCCACTGCCACGCCCCCTTTTTAGGAAAACCTATTTTTTGGCCAAATCGTAAGGAATTTCAAAAGTGTCTGAGTAGCATATTTAGACAATCCTAATATCTATATTTCGTTCATACAAAGTTTTTTGCCACGCCCACTTTTTGGGGACGTTTTTAGTAAAAAACGCTTTTTGTCCAAATTTTAGAACTTTCGAAAAAAATTTTGATGCAATACTTCCGCAATGGTAATATAAACATTTTGTCCATAAATCATTTTCACCTACACCCACATTTTGGGGGCGTTTTCTTACAAAAACCATTCGTATACCCCATCCCAAGGCATTAGCAATAGAAATACGTTGTTTTTTGTCGAACCACACAAGATTTTGAGAAACTGTCTGAGCAATATATTGTGACAATGTCATTTTCTGTATTTCATCGCCATAAGGCCTATATTTTGAGGATATTAATTAAAAGGATGGGATGGGATAGGGTATTCAACGATCCGCATAGCGGATTGTAGCCTCTCATATGTTTATACCCTATCCCATAGGGGTATATTAGTTTTGATACTTAGTTTGTAACATAGAGAAATAATTTTGCTACATATACCTCAAAGTATATGGATCGACTCAGAATCGCTAGCTGAGTCGATTAAGCCATGTCTGTCTGTCCGTCCGTCCGTCCGTCCGTCCGTCCGTCCGTCTGTACGTCACCGATTTTTAGGCCTTAAATTTTGAGCTAGGATAATGAAATTTGGTATATAGGATCCTCGTCTCTGCCTACAGAACAAGTGTAAAAATTTTTGAAATCCGCCCACTGCCACGCCCCCTTTTAAGAAAAACTCAGTTTTTGGCCAAACCGTAAGGAATTTTAAAAAAGTTTCTGAACAGCATATTTAGACAATATTAATATCTATATTTCGTCTATATAAAGTTTTTTACCACGCCCACTTTTTGGGGGCGTTTTCAATAAAAAAACTGTTTTCGGTCAAATTTTAAATTTTTCGAAAAAAATGTTGATGCAGAATCATTAACATTATATTATTATATATAAACATTTCGTCTATATACCATTTTAACCCACGCCCACTTTTTGGGGGCGTTTTTATATAAAAACCATTTTTATACCCAACCCCATAACATATGCAGGAGAAAACCTTGTCTTTTGTAGAACCGTAAAACTGTTTTGTAAGCAGTCTGAAGAATTTGTTGTCACTATATCATTTTTTCTATTTTATCCACATCGTGTTTTTAGCCATGCCCACTTTTTTGGGGATTTTAGTTTTATGGATAGGATGGGATAGGGTATTCAACGATCCGCACAGCGGATTGTAGCCTTCTCATATGTTTTGTCTTAAGGTTGATTTGGGAGATTTTGATTGCTTGCAGGCGCTGCACTCAGCGATAAACGCTTTTACTTCAGCCGCCATATTTGGCCAGTAAAACCGTTCACGCAGGCGATATAATGTTTTCGCAATACCACCATGCGAAGCTTTTGGTGGATCATGAGCCAACCGAACTAAACGACTCGTTTATGATGATGGAATCCACAGTTTCCACACACGGTCGTCATCCTGTGGATTCCCTGTGCTGTATTTGACCTTCTTGTAAACAAAACCTTCTGAAACTTGAAGGTCAGGCAGCTGGTGTTTATTGTTCTCAATTGTTTCAGTCATACTCATTCGATTTAAAACTCGGATCTGCAAGATCGACATGAAGAACATCGAAAGGAGTCGCATTTTGTTCAGCATCGGGTGCTATCTCATCGACACAATACACTCGTGAGAGTGCATCCGGTACAACATTTTGCGATCCCTTTCGGTGCTCAATCTCAAATGTGAAACCTTGGAGCTTTAAACTCCAACGAGCGAGACGTCCGCTTAAGTCTTTTTGGTTCATTAGCCACTTTAAGCTCGCATGGTCCGTTACGATCTAAAACTGTTGCATTTCGATATATGAGCGAAATTTCTCAACTCCTAAAACTGCTGCGAGGCACTCTAACTCTGTAACGCTTTAATTGCGTTGCGCTGAATTTAGCTTATGCGAGTAATAATAAATTGGCTTTTCAACTCCATCTTCATCATTTTGGCAGAGAACACATCCAATCCCAGATGTGGAAGCGTCGCACAATATTATAAACGGCTTGTTGAAGTCCGGATTTACCAGAACTGATGCTGACGTAAGTGCTAATTTAAGTCCCTCAAATGCTGCTATAGCATCAGGACCGAACACAAAAGTTTTACTCTTCTTTAACGTATCTGTTAAAGGACTAACTTGAGAGGAATAATCTTTGATAAATCTCCGATACCAGCCTGAATATCCCAAAAATCGTCGAACTTGACGTGGCGTTTTTGGTATTGGGAAATCTCGTATGGCTGAAACTTTATCAGGATCCGTTCTCAAACATCCTCCTCCTACAATATAGCCTAGGTATTTTAATTGCTTAAAGCAAAATTTTGATTTTTTTTAGGTTTATTGCGAGCCCAGATGATTTTATTTGCGAAGCTATTAGTTTCAGCAACTGAAGGTGTTCTTCGAATGTACTCGAAATAATCAGCAAATCGTCAAGATACACAAAAACATTCTCTTTCAATTTATGCGGTACAACTTTATCCATCAGCCTGCACATGCGTTGAGCCGCATTACAGAGGCCGAGGGGCATTACCTTAAATTGGTACAGGGGTCTGCCAGGCACTGTAAAAGCAGTCTGTTCCCGTGACGACTTCTCCAGCGGAATCTGCCAAAAGACGTCCTTCAGATCCGCACTACTTATGTAATGTGTCACTTTTCGCGAATCAAGGCAAAGGCGATTTTTTCCCGGTTTTCGCACCAAGACCACTGGTGAATTCCAAGCACTAGAACTCTCCTCAATCACGCCCATTTCGAGCATCCTATTCAATTTCTCATACATAAGGTTTTGTACCGATGGAGAAACAGGATAGTGTCGTTGTTTTACAGGCTCAGCATTGCCTGTATCAATGTTGTGCTCTTCGAGGTTTGTCCGCCCTAGGCCAGAATGAGCATAGCACGGAAACTAACTGATCACATTTTGGAGTTGTCTTGATTGATCTGCTGACAATTCGTGTGCATTCGAATCGCCGAAATTTTGCAGTGTACTGGACGAGATTTCCGAAAGTATTTGAGGTGCAATCTCAAAAAGCTTTCAGAAATTGACCCCCAGGTACAATTGCTGATCTAAAGAAGGGACAAGAAAAAGCGAAATCTTTTTCGTGGCACCTTTATAATTAATATGGTGCTAACTACACCAACTATTGACTGCTGCTGACCGCAAGAAGTTTTGACATTAGATTTGAATCTTTTTATAGGAACATTTAAGTTATTTAACATCTCTATACACCCAGATCCTAGACAGCTGATGCTAGCACCACTATCCAAAAGACCAAGCATTTGCTTATCAAAGACAGTTACGTTCGCATAGGGTTTAAGCAACTAAACGAGACATTAATCCAAGAAATTAATAGTTTAAAGCTGGAGTTGCAAATGTTGAAAAATCAGATCAACAGCCAAAACAAAGAAAAAGAAATAATTAAAGTAGTTGAGTCTCAACTGATGAGGAAGAACTACTGAAAGAGACAGAAAGTAAACCCAAAAACGGGAACAAAAATAAACGAGTGGTGGGTGCACGACTGGGTCGTACGCAACTTTCTCTTTCACAGCAAGTTGGGCGTTAGATCTAACCATAAGCATTTTGATTATTGATGCTTAAATGATATAAATAATGTCGAAATGTATTTATACGAATTTTTACTCCAACATTTGAAGGAATCGATGTCAATGTGAAAAATAATGATTTTCCGTTTTTGGCCAAAACTGAAAATTCCGTTTAGTAATAGTTGGGCTAAAACTAATTATGTGGAATTGCTTCAAGCTGTAATAGTAGTATATGTATTAAATTTCATTCAATTTGACACAATAGTTTGCGATATATTAACAATTTTCTTTATATGGCCTAAATGACAAAATCCGTTAAATGGATTTTCTCGAAAAAACTGGGTATGCAGTTTTGTTGGAATTAATATGGTTATAGTATATATAAAGTTTAATCAAAATCGTTAGAGCCGTTTTCGAGAAAATTGAGGTTATGTGTAATTTTTATATGGCAGGTACCAGTTTTAACATGGCTAAAAGCAAACAAAAAAAATGGCCTAGAATTATGACCAAAACAAGCGTGGATACGAAGTTTGAAGAAAATCGGTCAATCCGTTTAGGCTGGGGAGACCGTCACGGACAGACGGACCGACGGACCGACGGACCGACGGACGGAATTCCAAAAACCACTTTTTTAGGCTCCGCTATCATCGTAATGTTAGAATCAATCAAAATCTCGAGGTCGAAAATTTTCACGAAAACAATATCTTTCTCTTTGTAAGAGAAAGTTAAAAACGGAAAATGAGCACATCCCCAAAGATCTCATCTCCGAAAGAAAGCTATCAAGCTACGAATTATGTTCCAAATAAAGAAAATAAAATTCAAAAGCCAGTCAAACCTCCTCCAATTATTGCTCTGGAAATTACAAAGTATGAAAGCTTAGTTAAGTCATTGGAGGAAAATAAAATTAAAGCTAATACAATGCTAATAAATGGTAATGACATTAAAATAAATGTAGATGAAGAAGATTCTTATAGGAGACTCACCAAAATACTTAACCAAAACATATGAGAGGCTACAATCCGCTATGCGGATCATTGAATACCCTATCCCATCCCATCCTTTAAATTAATATCCTCAAAATATAGGCCTTATTTCGATGAAATACAGAAAATGACATTGTCACAATATATTGCTCAGACAGTTTCTCAAAATCTTGTGTGGTTCGACAAAAAACAACGTATTTCTATTGCTAATGCCTTGGGATGGGGTATACAAATGGTTTTTGTAAGAAAACACCCCCAAAATGTGGGCGTAGGAGAAAATGATCTATGGACAAAATGTTTATATTACCATTGCGAAAGTATTTGCATCAAAATTTTTTTCGAAAATTTTAAAATTTGGACAAAAAGCGTTTTTTACTAAAAACGCCCCCAAAAAGTGGGCGTGGCAAAAAACTTTGTATGAACGAAATATAGATATTAGGATTGTCTAAATATGCTACTAAGACACTTTTTTGAAATTCCTTACGGTTTGGCCAAAAAATAAATTTTCCTTAAAAGGGGGCGTGGCAGTGGGCGGATTTCAAAAATTTTTACACTTGTTCTGGTGGCACGGACGAGGATATTATATACCAAATTTCATTATCCTAGCTCAAAATTTAAGGCCCAAAAACCGGTGACGAACAGACAGACGGACGGACGGACGGACGGACGGACGGACGGACGGACGGACAGACAGACATGGCTAATTCGACTCAGCTAGCGATTCTGAGTCGATCCATATACTTTGAGGTATATGTAGCAAAATTATTTCTCTATGTTACAAACTAAGTATCAAAACTAATATACCCCCCTATGGGATAGGGTATAAAAAAGGTCCAATGGTACTCTTATGAGAATAAGCAAACTAGGCCAATTAAGGTTGTTGTAAAGAAACTACACTTCTCATGCTCGCCAGAGAGTGTAATTACAGATCTAAGAAGGAAAAACCTAAAGATACTAGAAGCTGTCAATATGCTAAAATCTAAAAGCAAAGTACCGCTTCCAATGTTTATGCTAACTTTTGAGCACGACGAAAATATCAAAAAGATATACGATATTAAAGACATCCTTGGAATGAAGGTAGAGATTCATGCCGTAAAGAAATCAAAACTTGTACCACAGTGCAAGAATTGTCAAAAGTATGGACATACCAATAAATACTGCAGCTCTAATCCAAGATGCGTAAAGTGTGCAGGAAACCACCATACTAAAGATTGTATGAAGAAAAAAGACGAACCAACAAAATGCGCTAATTGCAACAAAAAGCATCCAGCCAACTATAGAGGCTGCTTAGTTGCAAAACAGATTCAATTAGCAAAAGACAAAAAGCATAAACAAGCTATGCCAAATACAAAAAAGGACGCACCTAAGGACATAAAGGACTTGCAGTTGCGAGCGCCAAAAGAACTACCCATAGCCGATAAAAATACCAAAAAGACGTTAGTACCAAAAACAGGAGCGGGTACAGTATTGACATATGCACAGGCTGCATCGAAAAAAGTAGATAATGTCGCAAAAACAATAACTACAACTAACACTAAATTAAATAATAATATGGAAAAGTTCATGGAAAAAATCCTAAGTAGAATAGAAAGCATGGATAAAAGCAATAAAGCTATATTAGAAAGAATCTCGTTCCTTGAGAAAAACATATGAGAGGCTACAATCCGCTATGCGGATCGTTGAATACCCTATCCCATCCCATCCTTTAAATTAATATCCTCAAAATATAGGCTTTATGGCGATGAAATACAGAAAATGACATTGTCACAATATATTGCTCAGACAGTTTCTCAAAATCTTTTGTGGTTCGACAAAAAACAACGTATTTCTATTGCTAATGCCTTGGGATGGGGTACACAAATGGTTTTTGTAAGAAAACGCCCCCAAAATGTGGGCGTAGGTGAAAATGATCTATGGACAAAATGTTTATATTACCATTGCGGAAGTATTTGCATCAAAAATTTTTTCGAAAGTTTTAAAATTTGGACAAAAAGCGTTTTTTACTAAAAACGCCCCCAAAAAGTGGGCGTGGCAAAAAACTTTGTATGAACGAAATATAGATATTAGGATTGTCTAAATATCCTGCTCAGACACTTTTTTGAAATTCCTTACGGTTTGGCCAAAAAATAAGTTTTTCTAAAAAGGGGGCGTGGCAGTGGGCGGATTTCAAAAATTTTTACACGTGTTCTGGTGACTCGCACAAGGATCCTATATACCAAATTTCATTATCCTAGCTCAAAACTTAAGGCCCAAAAATCGGTGACGAACAGACAGAGGGACGGACGGACGGACGGACGGACGGACGGACGGACAGACAGACATGGCTAATTCGACTCAGCTAGCGATTCTGAGTCGATCCATATGCTTTGAGGTATATGTAGCAAAATTATTTCTCTATGTTACAAACTATGTATCAAAACTAATATACCCCCCTATGGGATAGGGTATAAAAAGCAGCAATAACAAGGCTGCACAAAAAAGAAGAACATGATGGATAGTTTAAAAATCCTGGAATGGAATGCTAATGGTATCGAGAACTGTAAGGATGAAATCCAAGTAGCCGTCGACATGGACCAAATAGATATATGTCTTGTCTCTGAGACGCACTTAAAAATTCGATACAAACTTTAAACTGCAAGGGTATGAATTATATCACTCCCCACATCCCCATAATTCAGCAAAATGCGGGGCTGCAGTTATAGTAAAGAATACGATCGATCACCATATAGATGCCAAGTTCCAATCATGTGCGATACAAGGAATTTCTGTTAACATTCGAACGAAAAGTGGACAAACTATATCAGTTGCATCAATTTACTGTTCTCCCAGTTACAATCTAAAGAAAAATGACTTTTTAGGTCTCTTCCGAATATTTAGCAATAGATTTATTGCAGGGGGAGATTTTAATGCCAAAAACAAGTACTGGGGATCTAGTTTGACAAATACAAAAGGAAGAGAACTCTATGAAGCAATAAACGAAATTAGCGGCAAGTATCACTCAACGGGAAAACCTACGTATTGGCCAACAGATAGAAACAAAATCCCTGATCTTGTCGACTTCTTCGTAACAAAGAATATCTCGTCTAACAATATAAAGGTAGAAGAAGGGCCTGATCTTGACTCAGATCATTCCACAATACTTTTAACACTTGGCGATAAAATCACTAGTAAAGAAGATAGCCCAAGGCTAGGAAATAAGCTGACTGACTGGAACTACTTCAGACAGCATCTAGAGGATAGTATTCAGCTCTTAGAAACAATTGGAACAGAAGAACAATTAGAAGATGCTGTTCAAATATTAACTGTAAATATCCAAAGAGCTGCATGGGCTGCAACACCTAAAACGAAAATTAAAATCCAACAAAACTCGTATCCAAAAGTAATATGTGATATAATTACGGAAAAGAGACGAGCTAGAAAACGTTGGCAACAAACAAGGGCGCCCAGAGACAAAACAATACTGAATAATCTAAACAACCAGCTTAAAAGATCGATAAGAGAATTTAAAAATGAGTCTCTCAAAAAACACCTTACCAATCTTACAAATGACGCTAGTACCGAGTACTCACTCTGGAAGGCAACAAAAAAAATGAAAAGACCAATTGCTCACATTCCACCAGTTAAAAACAGTGAAGGTAACTGGGCAAAAAGCAACCAAGAAAAAGCTAATTTATTTGCTGAATATCTTGAAGGCGTCTTTCAACCATATGAAGATAAAGACTGTCAAGAAAGCGAAGAATTATGCGAAGAGGAAAGACACATCCAACCGGTAACGGCTAAAGAAATTGCCAACGAAATAAAAAAGGGCATCAGTACTAAAAAAGCCCCGGGATTTGATTTAATATCAGGGGAAATCCTAAAACAATTCCCAAAAAAGGGCTTAAAGAAATAAGCACAGATCATAAATGCTGCATTCAGGATAAGGTATGTACCTAGCATGTGGAAAGTCGCGGAGGTGATTATGATACCAAAACCAGGCAAACCGCCTAGTGAAGTCACCTCATATCGCCCCATATCTATACTACCTATGTTGTCCAAGTTATTCGAAAAGATGTTGATTAAACGTCTGAACAAAATAATCGAAGAAAAATCGTTAATCCCAAACCATCAATTTGGTTTTAGAAGTGAACACTCCACGATCGATCAGGTGCATAGAATAACAGATAAAATCGAAAAAGCATTTGAAGAAAAAAAAATATGCTCTACTATATTTCTCGGTATAGCACAAGCTTTCGATAAAGTATGGCACAAAGGACTGATCTATAAATTGCAAAAGCATCTGCCAAAACAATTTTCAGAAATTTTAGAGTCCTATATATTAGAGAGATTCTTTAGAATTAAACTAGGAAATGACTACTCCACATTAAGAGAAATAAAAGCCGGTGTACCACAAGGAAGTGTGTTAGGTCCTGTGTTATATCTCTTATTTACTAGCGACTTGCCGAACAGTGATGAAACAACTGAACAATATAACAAAATGGACAAAAAATAGGCAAATTAAACTAAATGACCTAAAATCGGTCCATATAAATTTTACAAATAAAAATGATCAGCACATACCTGTATTCATAAATGATAAAGAAGTAGATTACGCAAACACAGCCAAATATCTAGGCATGACACTAGACGCAAAACTGCGCTGGAAAGCACATGTAAAGAAAAACATATGAGAAGTCTACAATCCACTGTGCGGATCGTTGAATACCCTATCCCATCCTATCTGTAAAACTAAAAGCTAAAATCCCCAAAAAAGGCGGCATGGCTAAAAACACGATGTGGATAAATAGAAAAAATGATATAGTGACAACAAATTCTTCAGACTGCTTACAAAACACTTTAACGGTTCTACAAAAGACAAGGTTTTCTCTTGCATATGTTATGGGGTAGTGTATAAAAATGGTTTTTATATAAAAACGCCCCCAAAAAGTGGGCGTGGGTTAAAATGGTATATAGACGAAATGTTCATATTAATAATGTTAATGATTCTGCATCAAATTTTTTTTCGAAAAATTTAAAATTTGACCGAAAACAGTTTTTAATTGAAAACGCCCCCAAAAAGTGGGCGTGGCAAAAAACCTTATATGGACGAAATATAGATATTAATATTGTCTAAATATGTTGTTCAGAAACTTTTTTAAAATTCCTTACGGTTTGGTCAAAAACTGAGTTTTTTTTAAAAGGGGGCGTGGCAGTGGGCGGATTTCAAAAATTTTTACACTTGTTCTGTAGGCAGAGACGAGGATCCTATATACCAAATTTCATTATCCTAGCTCAAAATTTAAGGCCTAAAAATCGGTGACGTACAGACGGACGGACGGACGGACGGACGGACAGACAGACATGGCTTAATCGACTCAGCTAGCGATTCTGAGTCGATCCATATACTTTGAGGTATATGTAGCAAAATTATTTCTCTATGTTACAAACTAAGTATCAAAACTAATATACCCCTATGGGATAGGGTATAAAAAGAGAAGAACTAAATATGCGCTACAGTAAAATGTATTGGCTTATAGGGAAATACTCTTGTTTGTCAAATTACAATAAATTACTGCTTTATAAGCAAATTCTAAAACCAGTATGGACCTACGGGCTCCAGCTGTGGGCATGCACATGCAAAACAAATTTACAGAAAATTCAAACATTTCAAAACAAAGTTCTACGGAATATAGTAAATGCACCATGGTACATAAGAAACGCTGATCTGCATAGAGATCTAGAAATAGAAATGATTGAAGATGAAGTCAAAAAAGTAGCTAATAGACATAAACTTAGGCTTCTCAATCACGTCAGCTCAGAAATGAAGGAACTATTAAATACTAGCAATATGACTAGGAGGTTAAGAAGGATAAAACCTTTTGAACTAGCTACATAGCTCGAAAAATAAAACAAAAACAGTATTAAATCCTCTATGGACAAATACTTCGAATATGAATTTTAAAAATATGAAAGACAAATTGCTGATTGGTTTAACTACTAGGTGCAATAATTGGAAAGCTGGCTAATCCCCGCCCTGCGACAATGAAATGCCAAGAAGGTTGTAACGCAGGGAAAACGGGAAGACGGGAGAAAGGGTTTAGTGGGTAGAAATCACCACACTGTTACTGAGTACGGGCTCGGTTTCGTCTTTGGAAGATTACCACCTCCCAGCGTCAAAAAAAAAAAAAAAACGTTCGCATAGGGACGTGGATCATCTGATACACATAGATGTGTTGCAGAAATAGCTTTATGAGTGTAACGTTTTTCACGGAAACTCTCTCTCTGAGTTTACGAACTCGGTTTGATACTGTAGAATTAAATATTCTATCTCGAACTTCGTAATAATTAAGAAGTCTTTCATGAAGGGATTTCGGACATCTAAACATCTTGGGTGATTCTATTTTACTGTCGCTATTTTTCAAAATACATACACTATCTTTCGTCTGTTTGGGTGTTATATTAGAAGGTGAGTGAATGTCAGGTAAATTTGGTACGTCAGGTGGGGTAAGTAAGATCAGTTTTGCATTTAATTGCGTTCCGGGTTTCTTGTTTGAGGACAATTCTCCCCGGTCTTCGGAATGCCTCGTTTCGGGTTTCCCGAACACCTTGGACAGTGTGGAATGGTGGTATTTTCGAAGCCACATTTATAGCAAAACAAACTCCGTTGAGGATTGCTACAATCAACGAACGAGTGTCCTTTTTGTTTGCAGTTCCAGCATGTATACGAACTTGTATCTCGTTTTATAAAAGGAACATTCAAAGCATCTATATAATGTAATTCCTGCTCTACAGGTTCAGCGTCTAGTTCGCTTACTTGTCTACGTAAGTTTGGCTGAAGAAATGGTTTCGGCCGCAAACCATCACTCTGATTAATATATTTTTCTATGGTTCTGCAAATGTACACCATTTCGGGTAAACTATTGGTGTTGAATGTTATTAAATGTTCTCCTATCCGACGCTTAACGTTTTGTTTTAACAAATCGATGAGCTATTTAGGAGCCTTGGGACGGAATAGTCGAGTATTTAGCTGTTGAATCGCGCTAAAAAAATCGTCGAAGCTTTCATTAATACCTTGACGACGATCAAACATTGTACGAGACAATTCCGAATCTGTTTCTAAGCTCCTAAATTGCTCGAACAAAGCTATTTGAAAAGTTAGCCACTTAACATTTGGGTTTGCTTTTAGGTACATCCAATACCAACTTTGGACTGGTCCTGCAACAAATTGGTGAAAATGGCTAAAGATTTCGTCCCAAGTTCTCTTAATTTCTCTAGTCGAAATATGAAATCATCAACGGTCATATTGTGATTGTCAAATTTTAGTCCCCATTTATGAAATTCTAATGTGCGATATGAATTGCTGGATGATGGAATATTCCGTACGTTGACGGAACCCCAGTCATCCAAATGAAGTGCGTTCAATTGAGTAACGAAATTTTGCACATTTTCACTAAATTCGTGTGCATTGTCTTGACTGGGTGGATTGATTTGCCTTGCTTGACCTTGCACATTACACCGATTCGCAGTGCTTTGATTATGTTGGCGACGATTAACATCGTAGTCATCTGAATTATTTGGCGCTGGTGTATATTCCTTAAGGGCTTCATGCACCGTTTTAGCGACATCCTCGCGAATAATAGTACGTTCAGATTCAAACTCTTCGCGTCTTCTTCTCAGATCCGCTGATCTATTCAAACCGATAGAGGCATTAACAACCTCTTGTACATAAAGCGTTAAGCTTTCGTTTTGAATCATAGTTGAATTTGAGTTATCGATATGATCGGAAGGATCAACTCGGCGCATAGGTTCTTGAGAATTTGTATCACTGCCTGGTTCACTATTTTGATTATCTTGACTGATGGACGGCAAATTTATAGAACGTTGTTTAGAGGATTCACTGTACACCATGGGAGTTCCATCGTGTTCTTTATTGCTCCTTAAATTATGGGTACTATTTATTTTTCAGAGGCATTTTTATCTTTCAATTAAGGTACGGGTACAATAAAAAATAAATAGTAAATCTATGTTTAATATGAAAAAATGAATATAAGGTAGGTTTGATGATAGATCAGATTAAATTTATATAACATATGAGAGGCTACAATCCGCTATGCGGATCGTTGAAAACCCTATCCCATCCCATCCTTAAAATTAATATCCTCAAAATATAGGCCTTATGGCGATGAAATACAGAAAATGACATTGTCACAATATATTGCTCAGACAGTTTCTCAAAATCTTGTGTGGTTCGACAAAAAACAACGTATTTCTATTGCTAATGCCTTGGGATGGGGTATACAAATGGTTTTTGTAAGAAAACGCCCCCAAAATGTAAGCGTAGGTGAAAATGATCTATGGACAAAATTTGCATTTCGGAAGTATTTGCATCAAAATTTTTTTCGAAGTTTTAAAATTTGGACAAAAAGAGTTTTTTACTAAAAACGCCCCCAAAAAGTGGGCGTGGCAAAAAACTTTGTATGAACGAAATATAGATATTAGGATTGTCTAAATATGCTACTCAGACACTATTTTGAAATTCCTTACGGTTTGGCCAAAAAATAAGTTTTCCTAAAAAGGGGGCGTGGTAGTGGGCGGATTTCAAAAATTTTTACACTTGTTCTGGTGGCACGGACGAGGATCCTATATACCAAATTTCATCATCCTAGCTCAAAATTTAAGGCCCAAAAACCGCTGACGAACAGACAGACGGACGGACGGACGGACGGACAACATGGCTAAATCGACTCAGCTATCGATTCTGAGTCAATCCATATACTTTGAGGTATATGTAGCTAAATTATTTCTCTATGTTACAAACTATGTATCAAAACTAATATACCCCTATGGGATAGGGTATAAACATATGAGAAGGCTACAATCCGCTGTGCGGATCGTTGAATACCCTATCCCATACTATCTGTAAAACTAACATCCCCAAAAAGTGGACATGGCTAAAAACATGATGTGGATAAAATAAGGAATGACATGGTGACAACAAATTCTTCAGACTGCTTACAAAAAACTTTTACGGTTCTACAAAAGACAAGGTTTTCTCCTGCATATGTTATGGGGTAGTGTATAAAAATGGGTTTTAAATAAAAACGCCCCCAAAAAGTTGGCGTGGCAAAAAACTTTATATGAACGAAATATAGTTATTACGATTATCTAACTACGCTTTTCAGACACTTTTTTAAAATTAATTATGGTTTGGCCAAAAAATACGTTTTTCTTAAAAGGGGGCGTGGCAGTGGGCGGATTTCAAAATTTTTTGACACTTGTTCTGCTATCAGCAACAAAGAGCACGTGTACCAAATTTCATCATTCTAGCTCAAAATTTAAGGCCCAAAAACTTGTGACGTACGGACGGACGGACAGACATGGCTAAATCGACCCATATACTTTGAGGTATATGTAGCTAAATTATTTCTCTATGTTACAAACTATGTTTCAAAACTAATATACCCCTATGGGATAGGGTATAAACATATAAAGGGTATTCATAACGCCTTGAGTGCGCGCAAATTATAAAAAAACATATGAGGAGGCTACAATCCGCTGTGCGGATCGTTGAATACCCTATCCCATCCTATCCATAAAACTAAAATCCCCAAAAAAGTGGGCATGGCTTAAAACACGATGTGGATAAAATAGAAAAAATGATATATGTAGTGACAACAAATTCTTCAGACTGCTTACAAAACACTTTTACGGTTCTACAAAAGACAAGGTTTTCTCCTGTATTTGTTATGGGGTAGTGTATAAAAATGGTTTTTATATAAAAACGCCCCCAAAAAGTGGGTGTGGGTTAAAATGGTATATAGACGAAATGTTCATATTAATAATGTTAATGATTCTGCATCAAAAATTTTTTCGAAAAATTTAAAATTTGACCGAAAACAGTTTTTTATTGAAAACGCCCCCAAAAAGTGGGCGTGGCAAAAAACTTTATATGAACGAAATATAGATATTTAGATTCTGTAAATATGCTGTTCAGACACTTTTTTAAAATTCTTTACGGTTTTGCTAAAAATTACGTTTTTCTAAAAAGGGGGCGTGGCAGTGGGCGGATTTCAAAAATTTTTACACTTGTTCTGGTGACTCGCACAAGGATCCTATAGACCAAATTTCATTATCCTAGCTCAAAATTTAAGGCCCAAAAATCGGTGACGAACAGACAGACGGACGGACGGACGGACGGACGGACGGACAGACAGACATGGCTAATTCGACTCAGCTAGCGATTCTGAGTCGATCCATATACTTTGAGGTATATGTAGCAAAAATATTTCTCTATGTTACAAACTATGTATCAAAACTAATATACCCCCCTATGGGATAGGGTATAAACATATGAGAGGCTACAATCCGCTATGCGGATCGTTGAATACCCTATCCCATCCCATCCTTTAAATTAATATCCTCAAAATATAGGCCTTATGGCGATGAAATACAGAAAATGACATTGTCACAATATATTGCTCAGACAGTTTCTCAAAATCTTGTGTGGTTCGACAAAAAACAACGTATTTCTATTGCTCATGCCTTGGGATGGGGTATACAAATGGTTTTTGTAAGAAAACGCCCCCAAAATGTGGGCGTAGGTGAAAATGATCTATGGACAAAATGTTAATATTACCATTTCGGAAGTATTTGCATCAAAATTTTTTTCGAAAGTTTAAAAATTTGGACAAAATGCGTTTTTTACTAAAAACGCCCCCAAAAAGTGGGCGTGGCAAAAAACTTTGTATGAACGAAATATAGATATTAGGATTGTCTAAATATGCTACTCAGACACTTTTTTGAAATTCCTTACGGTTTGGCCAACAAATAAGTTTGCTTAAAATGGGGGCGTGGCAGTGGGCGGATTTCAAAAATGTTTACACTTGTTCTGGTGGCACGGACGAGGATCATATATACCAAATTTCATTATCCTAGCTCAAAATTTAAGGCCCAAAAACCGCTGACGAAGAGACAGCAATTCGACTCAGCTAGCGATTCTGAGCCGATCCATATACTTTGAGGTATATGAAGCAAAATTATTTCTCTATGTTACAAACTAAGTATCAAAACTAATATACCCCCCTATGGGATAAGGTATAAACATATGAGAAGGCTACAATCCGCTGTGCGGATCGTTGAATACCCTATCCCATCCTATCCATTAAACTAAAATCCCCAAAAAAGTGGGCATGGCTAAAAACACGATGTGGATAAAATAGAAAAAAATGATATAGTGACAACAAATTCTTCAGACTGCTTACAAAACAGTTTTACGGTTCTACAAAAGACAAGGTTTTCTCCTGCATATGTTATGGGGTTGGGTATAAAAATGGTTTTTATATAAAAACGCCCCCAAAAAGTGGGCGTGGGTTAAAATGGTATATAGACGAAATGTTTATATTAATAATGTTAATGATTCTGCATCAACATTTTTTTCGAAAAATTTAAAATTTGACCGAAAACAGTTTTTTTATTGAAAACGCCCCCAAAAAGTGGGCGTGGTAAAAAACTTTATATAGACGAAATATAGATATTAATATTGTCTAAATATGCTGTTCAGAAACTTTTTTAAAATTCCTTACGGTTTGGCCAAAAACTGAGTTTTTCTTAAAAGGGGGCGTGGCAGTCGGCGGATTTCAAAAATTTTTACACTTGTTCTGTAGGCAGAGACGAGGATCCTATATACCAAATTTCATTATCCTAGCTCAAAATTTAAGGCCTAAAAATCGGTGACGTACAGACGGACGGACGGACGGAAGGACGGACAGACAGACATGGCTTAATCGACTCAGCTAGCGATTCTGAGTCGATCCATATACTTTGAGGTATATGTAGCAAAATTATTTCTCTATGTTACAAACTAAGTATCAAAACTAATATACCCCTATGGGATAGGGTATAAACATATGAGAAGGCTACAATCCGCTGTGCGGATCGTTGAATACCCTATCCCATCCTATCCATAAAACTAGAATCCCCAAAAAAGTGGGCATGGCTAAAAACACGATGTGGCTAAAATAAAAAAAATGATATAGTGACAACAAATTCTTCAGGCTGCTTACAAAACACTTTTACGGTTCTACAAAAGACAAGGTTTTCTCCTGTATATGTTATGGGGTAGTGTATAAAAATGGTTTTTATATAAAAACGCCCCCAAAAAGTGGGCGTGGGTTAAAATGGTATAGGGACGAAATGTTCATATTAATAATGTTAATGATTCTGCATCAAAAATTTTTTCGAAAAATTTAAAATTTGACCGAAAACAGTTTTTTATTGAAAACGCCCCCAAAAAGTGGGCGTGGCAAAAAACTTTATATGAACGAAATATAGATATTTAGATTCTGTAAATATGCTGTTCATACACTTTTTTAAAATTCTTTACGGTTTTGCCAAAAATAACGTTATTCTAAAAAGGGGGCGTGGCAGTGGGCGGATTTCAAAAATTTTTACACTTGTTCTGGTGACTCGGACAAGGATCCTATATACCAAATTTCATTATCCTAGCTCAAAATTTAAGGCCCAAAAATCGGTGACGAACAGACAGACGGACGGACGGACACACGGACGGACGGACGGACGGACGGACGGACGGACAGACAGACATGGCTAATTCGACTCAGCTAGCGATTCTGAGTCGATCCATATACTTTGAGGTATATGTAGCAAAATTATTTCTCTATGTTACAAACTATGTATCAAAACTAATATAACCCCCTATGGGATAGGGTATAAACATATGAGAAGCTACAATCCGCTATGCGTATCGTTGAATACCCTATCCCATCCCATCCCTTAAATTAATATCCTCAAAATATAGGCCTTATGGCGATGAAATACAGAAAATGACATTGTCACAATATATTGCTCAGACAGTTTCTCAAAATCTTGTGTGGTTCGACAAAAAACAACGTATTTCTATTGCTAATGCCTTGGGATGGGGTATACAAATGGTTTTTGTAAGAAAACGCCCCCAAAATGTGGGCGTAGGTGAAAATGATCTATAGACAAAATGTTAATATTACCATTTCGGAAGTATTTGCATCAAAATTTTTTTCGAAAGTTTTAAAATTTGGACAAAAAGCGTTTGTTACTAAAAACGCCCCCAAAAAGTGGGCGTGGCAAAAAAAATTGTATGAACGAAATATAGATATTAGGATTGTCTAAATATGCTACTCAGACACTTTTTTGAAATTCCTTACGGTTTGGCCAAAAAATAAGTTTTCCTAAAAAGGGGGCGTGGCAGTGGGCGGATTTCAAAAATTTTTACACTTGTTCTGGTGGCACGGACGAGGATCCTATATACCAAATTTCATTATCCTAGCTCAAAATTTAAGGCCCAAAAACCGCTGACGAACAGACAGACGGACGGACGGACGGACGGACAGACAGACATGGCTAATTCGACTCAGCTAGCGATTCTGAGCCGATCCATATACTTTGAGGTATATGTAGCAAAATTATTTCTCTATGTTACAAACTAAGTATCAAAACTAATATACCCCCCTATGGGATAGGGTATAAACATATGAGAGGCTACAATCCGCTATGCGGATCGTTGAAAACCCTATCCCATCCCATCCTTTAAATTAATATCCTCAAAATATAGGCATTATGGCAATGAAAAACAGAAAATGTCATTGTCACAATATATTGCTCAGACAGTTTCTCAAAATCTTTTGTGGTTCGACAAAAAACAAAGTATTTCTATTGCTAATGCCTTGGGATGGGGTATACAAATGGTTTTTGTAAGAAAACGCCCCCAAAATGTGGGCGTAGGTGAAAATGATCTATAGACAAAATGTTTATATTACCATTGCGGAAGTATTTGCATCAAAATTTTTTTCGAAAGTTTTAAAATTTGGACAAAAAACGTTTTTTTACTAAAAACGCCCCCAAAAAGTGGGCGTGGCAAAAAACTTTGTATGCACGAAATATAGATATAAGGATTGTCTAAATATGTTTTTAACACACTTTTTTGAAGTTCCTCACGGTTTGGCTTAAAACTACGTTTTTTCTAAAAGGGGGCGTGGCAGTGGGCGGATTTTAAAAATTCTTACACTTGTTCTAGTGACTCGGCCAAGGATCCTATATACCAAATTTCATTATCCTAGCTCAAAATTTAAGGCCCAAAAATCGGTGACGAACAGACAGACGGACGGACGGACGGACAGACAGACATGGCTAATTCGACTCAGCTAGCGATTCTGAGTCGATCCATATACTTTGAGGTAAATGTAGCTAAATTATTTCTCTATGTTACAAACTAAGTATCAAAACTAATATACCCCTATGGGATAGGTATAAATATGAGAGGCTACAATCCGCTATGCGTATCGTTGAATACCCTATCCCATCCCATCCTTTAAATTAATATCCTCAAAATATAGGCCTTATGGCGATGAAATACAGAAAATGACATTGGCACAATATATTGCTCAGAGAGTTTCTCAAAATCTTGTGTGGTTCGACAAAAAACCAACGTATTTCTATTGCTAATGCCTTGGGATGGAGTATACAAATGGTTTTTGTAAGAAAACGCCCCCAAAATGTGGGCGTAGGTGAAAATGATCTATAGACAAAATGTTAATATTACCATTTCGGAAGTATTTGCATCAAAATTTTTTTCGAAAGTTTTAAAATTTGGACAAAAAGCGTTTTTTACTAAAAACGCCCCCAAAAAGTGTGCGTGGCAAAAAACTTTGTATGAACGAAATATAGATATTAGGATTGTCTAAATATGCTACTCAGTCTTTTTTTTGAAATTCCTTACGGTTTGGCCAAAAAATAAGTTTTCCTAAAAAGGGGGCGTGGCAGTGGGCGGATTTCAAAAATTTTTACACTTGTTCTGGTGGCACGGACGAGGATCCTATATACCAAATTTCATTATCCTAGCTCAAAATTTAAGGCCCAAAAACCGCTGACGAACAGACAGCAATTCGACTCAGCTAGCGATTCTGAGCCGATCCATATACTTTGAGGTATATGAAGCAAAATTATTTCTCTATGTTACAAACTAAGTATCAAAACTAATATACCCCCCTATGGGATAAGGTATAAACATATGAGAAGGCTACAATCCGCTGTGCGGATCGTTGAATACCCTATCCCATCCTATCCATAAAACTAAAATCCCCAAAAAAGGGGGCATGGCTAAAAACACGATGTGGATAAAATAGAAAAAATGATATAGTGACAACAAATTCTTCAGACTGCTTACAAAACAATTTTACGGTTCTACAACAGACAAGGTTTTCTCCTGCATATGTTATGGGGTAGTGTATAAAAATGGTTTTTATATAAAAACGCCCCCAAAAAGTGGGCGTGGGTTAAAATGGTATATAGACGAAATGTTCATATTAATAATGTTAATGATACTGCATCAAAACTTTTTTCGAAAAATTTAAAATTTGACCGAAAACAGTTATTAATTGAAAACGCCCCCAAAAAGTGGGCGTGGCAAAAAACTTTATATGGACGAAATATAGATATTAATATTGTCTAAATATGTTGTTCAGAAACTTTTTTAAAGTTCCTTACGGTTTGGTCAAAAACTGAGTTTTTCTTAAAAGGGGGCGTGGCAGTGGGCGGATTTCAAAAATTTTTACACTTGTTCTGTAGGCAGAGACGAGGATCCTATATACCAAATTTCATTATCCTAGCTCAAAATTTAAGGCCTAAAAATCGGTGACGTACAGACGGACGGACGGACGGACGGACAGACAGACATGGCTTAATCGACTCAGCTAGCGATTCTGAGTCGATCCATATACTTTGAGGTATATGTAGCAAAATTATTTCTCTATGTTACAAACTAAGTATCAAAACTAATATACCCCTATGGGATAGGGTATAAACATATGAGAGGCTACAATCCACTGTGCGGATCGTTGAATACCCTATCCCATCCCATCCTTAAAATTAATATCCTCAAAATATAAGCCTTATGGCGATGAAATACAGAAAATGACATTGTCACAATATATTGCTCAGACAGTTTATCAAAATCTTTTGTGGTTCGACAAAAAACAACGTATTTCTATTGCTAATGCTTTGGGAAGGGGTATACAAATGGTTTTTGTAAGAAAACGCCCACAAAATGTGGGCGTAGGTGAACATGATCTATGGACAAAATGTTTATATTACCATTGCGAAAGTATTTGCATCAAATTTTTTTTCGAAAATCGGTGACGAACAGACAGACGGACGGACTGACGGACGGACGGACGGACAGACAGACATGGCTAATTCGACTCAGCTAGCGATTCTGAGTCGATCCATATACTTTGAGGTGTATGTAGCAAAATTATTGCTTTATGTTACAAACTAAGTATCAAACATATGAGAGGCTACAATCCGCTATGCGGATCGTTGAATACCCTATCCCATCCCATCCTTTAAATTAATATCCTCAAAATATAGGCCTTATGGCGATGAAATAGAGAAAATGACATTCTCACAATATATTGCTCAGACAGTTTCTCAAAATCTTGTGTGGTTCGACAAAAAACAACGTATTTCTATTGCTAATGCCTTGGGATGGGGTATACAAATGGTTTTTGTAAGAAAACGCCCCCAAAATGTGGGCGTAGGTGAAAATGATCTATGGACAAAATGTTTATATTACCATTTCGGAAGTATTTGCATCAAAATTTTTTTCGAAAGTTTTAAAATTTGGACAAAAAGCGTTTTTTACTAAAAACGCCCCCAAAAAGTGGGCGTGGCAAAAAATTTTGTATGAACGAAATATAGATATTAGGATTGTCTAAATATGCTACTCAGACACTTTTTTGATATTCCTTACGGTTTGGCCAAAAAATAAGTTTTCCTAAAAAGGGGGCGTGGCAGTGGGCGGATTTCAAAAATTTTTACACTTGTTCTGGTGGCACGGACGAGGATCCTATATACCAAATTTCATTATCCTAGCTCAAAATTTAAGGCCCAAAAACCGCTGACGAACAGACAGACGGACGGACGGACGGACGGACAGACAGACATGGCTAATTCGACTCAGCTAGCGATTCTGAGTCGATCCATATACTTTGAGGTATATATAGCTAAATTATTTCTCTATGTTACAAACTATGTATCAAAACTAATATACCCCTATGGGATAGGGTATAAAAAGAGACAGACGGACGGACGGACGGACGGACTGACAGACAGACATGGCTAATTCAACTCAGCTAGCGATTCTGAGTCGATCCATATACTTTGAGGTATATGTAGCTAAATTATTTCTCTATGGTACAAACTAAGTATCAAAACTAATATACCCCTATGGGATAGGGTATAACTAGTATACCCTCCTATGGGATAGGGTATAAACATATGAGAGGCTACAATCCGCTATGCGGATCGTTGAATACCCTATCCCATCCCATCCTTTAAATTAATATCCTCAAAATATAGGCCTTATGGCGATGAAATACAGAAAATGACATTGTCATAATATATTGCTCAGACAGTTTATCGAAATCTTTTGTGGTTCGACAAAAAACAACGGGTTTCTATTGCTAATGCCTTGGGATGGGGTATACAAATGGTTTTTTTCACCTACGGCGTAGGTGAAAATGATCTATGGACAAAATGTTTATATTACCATTGCGGAAGTATTTGCATCAAAATTTTTTACGAAAGTTTTAAAATTTGGACATAAAGCGTTATTTACTAAAAACGCCCCCAAAAAGTGGGCGTGGCAAAAAACTTTGTATGAACGAAATATAGATATTAGGATTGTCTAAATATGCTACTCAGACATTTTTTTGAAATTCCTTACGGTTTGGCCAAAAAATAAGTTTTCCTAAAAAGGGGGCGTGGCAGTGGGCGGATTTCAAAAATTTTTACACTTGTTCTGGTGGCACGGACGAGGATCCTACATACCAAATTTCATTATCCTAGCTCAAAATTTAAGGCCCAAAAACCGCTGACGAACAGACAGACGGACGGACGGACGGACGGACGGCCGGACAGACAGACATGGCTAATTCGACTCAGCTAGCGATTCTGAGTCGATCCATATACTTTGAGGTATATGTAGCAAAATTATTTCTCTATGTTACAAACTAAGTATCAAAACTAATATACTCCCCTATGGGATAGGGTATAAACATATGAGAAGGCTACAATTCACTGTGCGGATCGTTGAATACCCTATCCCATCCTATCTGTAAAACTAAAATTCCCAAAAAGTGGACATGGCTAAAAATACGATGTGGATAAAATAAAGAAAATGACATGGTGACAACAAATTCTTCAGACCGCTTATAAAAAACTTTTATGGTTCTACAAAAGACAAGGTTTTCTCCTGCATATGTTATGGGGTAGGGTATAAAAATGTTTATACCCTATCCCATAGGGGGGTATATTAGTTTTGACATTAAGTTTGTAACATAGAGAAATAATTTCGATTCATATACCTCAAAGTATATGGATCGATTCAGAATCGCTAGCTGAGTCGATTAAGCCATGTCTGTCTGTCCGTCCGTCCGTCCGTCCGTCTGTGTGTCACCGATTTTTGGGCCTTAAATTTTGAGCTAGAGTGTTGAAATTTGGTATATAGACTCTTTGGCTGACGAAGCAGAACAAGTGTAAAAATTTTTGAAATCCGCCCACTGCCACGCCCCCTTTTAGAAAAACGTAGTTAAAAGCCAAACGGTAAGGAATTTCAAAAAAGTGTCTGAGCAGCATATTTAGACAATCCTAATGTCTATATTTCGTCCATACAAAGTTTTTTGCCACGCCCACTTTTTGGGGGCGTTTTTAGCAAACAACGCTTTTCGTCCAAATTTTAAAACTTTCAAAAAAATGTTAATGCAAATACTTCCGCAATGGTAATATAAACATTTTGTCTATAGATCATTTTCACCTACGCCCACATTTTGGGGGCGTTTTCTTATCAAAATTATTTGATTGCCCCATCCCAAGGCATTAGCAATAGAAATACGTTGTTTTTTGTCGAACCACAAAAGATTTTGATAAACTGTCTGAGCAATATATTGTGACAATGTCATTTTCTGTATTTCGTCGCCATGAGGCCTATATTTTGAGGATATTAATTTTAAGGTGGGATGGGATAGGGTATTCAACGAGCCGCACAGCGGATTGTTTTTTTTTTTTCAAATCCTTATAACTCGTTTTTATATAAAAACGCCCCCAAAAAGTGGGGGTGGGTTAAAATAGTCTATAAACGAAATGTTCATATTTATATTACTAATGATGCTGCATCAAAATTTTTTTCGAAAATTTTAAAATTTGACCGAAAATCGATTTTTATTAAAAACGCCCCCAAAAAGTGGGCGTGGCAAAAATCTTTACATGAACGAAATACAGATATTCAGATTATCTAAATATGTTGTTCAGAAAGTTTTTCAAAATTCCTTATGGTTTGGCCAAAAAATACGTTTTTCTAAAAAGGGGGCGTGGCAGTGGGCGGATTTCAAAAATTTTTACACTTGTTCTGCTGGGAGCAACAAAGAGCACGTGTACCCAATTTCATCCTTCTAGCTCAAAATTTAAGGCCCAAAAACTGGTGACGTACGGACGGACGGACGGACAGACATGGCTAAACCGACTCAGCTATCGATTCTTAGTCGATCCATATACTTTGAGGTATATGTAGCTAAATTATTTCTCTATGTTACAAACTATGTATCAAAACTAATATACAACTATGGGATAGGGTATAAACATATGAGAGGCTACAATCCGCTATGCGGATCGTTGAATACCCTATCCCATCCCATCCTTTAAATTAATATCCTTAAAATATAGGCCTTATGGTGATGAAATACAGAAAATGACATTGTCACAATATATTGCTCAGACAGTTTATCGAAATCTTTTGTGGTTCGACAAAAAAAAACGGGTTTCTATTGCTAATGCCTTGGGATGGGGTATACAAATGGTTTTTAACTTTCTCTTACAAAGAGAAAGATATTGTTTTCGTGAAAATTTTCGACCTCGAGATTTTGATTGATTCTAACATTACGATGATAGCGGAGCCTAAAAAAGTGGTTTTTGGAATTCCGTCCGTCGGTCCGTCGGTCCGTCGGTCCGTCTGTCCGTGATGGTCTCCCCAGCCTAAACGGCTAGACCGATTTTCTTCAAACTTCGTATCCAAGCTTATTTTAGTCATAATTCTAGGCCATTTTTTTTGTTTGCTTTTAGCCATGTTAATAAGGGTACCTGCCATATAAAAATTACACATAACCTCAATTTTCTCGAAAACAGCTCTAACGATTTTGATTAAACTTTATATATACTATAAACATATTAGTTCCAACAAAACTGCATACCCAGTTTTTTCGAGAAAATCCATATAACGGATTTTGTCATTTAGGCCATATAAGGAAAATTGATAATTTCTCGCAAACTATTATGTCAAATTGAATGAAATTTAATATATATACTACTTTTACAGCTTGAAGCAATTCCACATAATTAGTTTTAGTCCAACTATCACTAAACGGAATTTTCAGTTTTGGCCAATAACAAAAAATCATTATTATTCCCATAGACACCGATTCCTTCAAATTTCGTAGTAAACGTTCGTATAATCACATTTCAACATTATTCATATCATTTTAAGCATTAATAATCAAAATGCGTACTATTTGATATAACACCCAACTCGCTGTGAAAGAGAAAGTTGCGTACGACCCAGTCGTGCACCCACCACTCGTTTTAAGAAAACGCCCCCAAAATGTGGGCGTAGGTGAAAATGATCTATGGACAAAATGTTTATATTACCATTGCGGAAGTATTTGCATCAAAATTTTTTACGAAAGTTTTAAAATTTGGACATAAAGCGTTATTTACTAAAAACGCCCTCAAAAAGTGGGCGTGGCAAAAAACTTTGTATGACCGAAATATAGATATTAGGATTGTCTAAATATGCTACTCAGACACTTTTTTGAAATTCCTTACGGTTTGGCCAAAAAATAAGTTTTCCTAAAAAGGGGGCGTGGCAGTGGGCGGATTTCAAAAATTTTTACACTTGTTCTGGTGGCACGGACGAGGATCCTATATACCAAATTTCATTATCCTAGCTCAAAATTTAAGGCCCAAAAACCGCTGACGAACAGACAGACGGACGGACGGACGGCCGGACAGACAGACATGGCTAATTCGACTCAGCTAGCGATTCTGAGTCGATCCATATACTTTGAGGTATATGTAGCAAAATTATTTCTCTATGTTACAAACTAAGTATCAAAACTAATATACTCCCCTATGGGATAGGGTATAAACATATGAGAAGGCTACAATTCACTGTGCGGATCGTTGAATACCCTATCCCATCCTATCTGTAAAACTAAAATTCCCAAAAAGTGGACATGGCTAAAAATACGATGTGGATAAAATAAAGAAAATGACATGGTGACAACAAATTCTTCAGACCGCTTATAAAAAACTTTTACGGTTCTACAAAAGACAAGGTTTTCTCCTGCATATGTTATGGGGTAGGGTATAAAAATGGTTTTTATATAAAAACGCCCCCAAAAAGTGGGGGTGGGTTAAAATAGTCTATGAACGAAATGTTCATATTTATATTACTAATGATGCTGCATCAAAATTTTTTTCGAAAATTTTAAAATTTGACCGAAAAACGATTTTTATTAAAAACGCCCCCAAAAAGTGGGCGTGGCAAAAAACTTTACATGAACGAAATACAGATATTCAGATTATCTAAATATGTTGTTCAGAAAGTTTTTCAAAATTCCTTATGGTTTGGCCATAAAATACGTTTTTCTAAAAAGGGGGCGTGGCAGTGGGCGGATTTCAAAAATTTTTACACTTGTTCTGCTGGGAGCAACAAAGAGCACGTGTACCCAATTTCATCCTTCTAGCTCAAAATTTAAGGCCCAAAAACTGGTGACGTACGGACGGACGGACGGACGGACAGATATGGCTAAATCGACTCAGCTATCGATTCTGAGTCGATCCATATACTTTGAGGTATATGTAGCTAAATTATTTCTCTATGTTACAAACTATGTATCAAAACTAATATACAACTATGGGATAGGGTATAAACATATTATGAGAGGCTACAATCCGCTATGCGGATCGTTGAATACCCTATCCCATCCCATCCTTTAAATTAATATCCTCAAAATATAGGCCTTATGGCGATGAAATACAGAAAATGACATTGTCACAATATATTGCTCAGACAGTTTATCAAAATCTTTTGTGGTTCGACAAAAAACAACGTATTTCTATTGCTAATGCCTTGGGATGGGGCAATCAAATAATTTTGATAAGAAAACGCCCCCAAAATGTGGGCGTAGGTGAAAATGATCTATAGACAAAATGTTTATATTACCATTGCGGAAGTATTTGCATTAACATTTTTTTGAAAGTTTTAAAATTTGGACGAAAAGCGTTGTTTGCTAAAAACGCCCCCAAAAAGTGGGCGTGGCAAAAAACTTTGTATGGACGAAATATAGATATTAGGATTGTCTAAATATGCTGCTCAGACACTTTTTTGAAATTCCTTACCGATTGGCTTTTAACTACGTTTTTCTAAAAGGGGGCGTGGCAGTGGGCGGATTTCAAAAATTTTTACACTTGTTCTGCTTCGTCAGCCAAAGAGTCTATATACCAAATTTCAACACTCTACCTCAAAATTTAAGGCCCAAAAATCGGTGACACACAGACGGACGGACGGACGGACGGACAGACAGACATGGCTTAATCGACTCAGCTAGCGATTCTGAATCGATCCATATACTTTGAGGTATATGTATCGAAATTATTTCTCTATGTTACAAACTTAATGTCACAACTAATACACCCCCCTATGGGATAGGGTATAAAAAAGGGGCGTGGCAGTGGACGGATTTCAAAAATTTTTACACTTGTTCTGCTGGGAGCAACAAAGAGCACGTGTACCAAATTTCATCCTTCTAGCTCAAAATTTAAGGCCCAAAAACTGGTGACGTACGGACGGACGGACGGACGGACAGACTGACATGGCTTTATCGACTCAGCTAGCCATTCTGAGTCGATCCATATACTTTGAGGTATATGTAGCAAAATTATTTCTCTATGTTACAAACTAAGTATCAAAACTAATATACCCCTATGGGATAGGGTATAAACATATGAGAGGCTACAATCCGCTATGCGGATCGTTGAAAACCCTATCCCATCCCATCCTTAAAATTAATATCCTCAAAATATAGGCCTTATGGCGATGAAATACAGAATATGACATTGTCACAATATATTGCTCAGACAGTTTATCAAAATCTTTTGTGGTTCGACAAAAAACAACGGTTTTCTATTGCTAATGCCTTGGGATGGGGTATACAAATGGTTTTTGTAAGAAAACGCCCCCAAAATGTGGGCGTAGGTGAAAATGATCTATTGACAAAATGTTTATATTACCATTGCGGAAGTATTTGCATCAACATTTTTTTCGAAAGTTTTAAAATTTGGAAAAAAAACGTTTTTTACTACAAACGCCCCCAAAAAGTGGGCGTGGCAAAAAACTTTGTATGGACGAAATATAGATATTAGGATTGTCTTAATATAAAATAAATATACCTCAAAGTATATGGATCGACTCAGAATCGATAGCTGAGTCGATCTAGCCATGTCTGTCCGTCCGTACGTCACCAGTTTTTGGGCCTTAAATTTTGAGGTAGAAGGATGAAATTTGGTACACGTGCTCTTTGTTGCTCCCAGCAGAACAAGTGTAAAAATTTTTGAAATCCGCCCACTGCCACGCCCCCTTTTTAGAAAAAAGTATTTTTTTGGCCAAACCAGTAAGGCAGTCTGAAGAATTTGTTGTCACCATGTCATTTTCTTTATTTTATCCACATCGTGTTTTTAGCCATGTCCACTTTTTGGGGATTTGAGTTTTACAGATAGGATGGGATACGGTATTCAACGATCCGCCCAGCGGATTGTAGCCTTCCATATGTTTATACCCTATCCCATAAGGGTACATTAGTTTTGATACATAGTTTGTAACATAGAGAAATAATTTAGCTACATATACCTCAAAGTATATGGATCGACTCAGAATCGATAGCTGAGTCGATTTAGCCAAGTCTGTCCGTCCGTCCGTACGTCACCAGTTTTTGGGCCTTAAATTTTTAGCTAGAAGGATGAAATTTGGTACACGTGCTCTTTGGTGCTCCCAGCAGAACAAGTGTAAACAATTTTGAAATCCGCCCACTGCCACGCCCCCTTTTTAGAAAACGTGTTTTTTGGCTTAACCATAAGGAATTTTAAAAAAGTGTCTGAAAAACGTAGTTAGAGAATCGTAATATCTATATTTCGTTCATATAAAGTTTTTTGCCACGCCCACTTTTTGGGGGCGTTTTTAATAAAAAAACGTTTTACGGTCAAATTTTAAAATTTTCGAAAAAAATTTTGATTCAGAATAGTTAGCAATATTAATATAAACATTTCGTCTATAGATCTTTTTAGCCCACGCCCACTGTTTGAGGGCGTTTTCTTACAAAAACCGTTTATATACCCTACCCCATAGCATATGCAGGAGGAAAACTATGTGTTTTGTCAAACAACAAAAGATTCTGATAAACTGTTTGAACAATGTGTTGTGACAATGTCATTTTCTATATTTATTATACCCTATCCCATAGGGGTATATTAGTTTTGATACTTAGTTTGTAACATAGAGAAATAATTTTGCTACATATACCTCAAAGTATATGGTTCGACTCAGAATCGCTAGCTGAGTCGATTAAGCCATGTCTGTCTGTCCGTCCGTCCGTCCGTCCGTCTGTACGTCCGTCCGTCCGTCCGTCCGTCCGTCCGTCCGTCCGTCTGTACGTCACCGATTTTTAGGCCTTAAATTTTGAGCTAGGATAATGAAATTTGGTATATAGGATCCTCGTCTCTGCCTACAGAACAAGTGTAAACATTTTTGAAATCCGCCCACTGCCACGCCCCCTTTTAAGAAAAACTCAGTTTTTGATCAAACCGTAAGGAATTTGAAAAACAATTTCTGAACAAAATATTTAGACAATATTAATATCTATATTTCGTCGATATAAAGTTTTTTGCCACGCCCACTTTTTGGGGGCGTTTTCAATTAAAAACTGTTTTCGGTCAAATTTTAAATTTTTCGAAAAAAATGTTGATGCAGAATCATTAACATTATTAATATGAACATTTCTTCAATATACCATTTTAACCCACGCCCACTTTTTGGGGGCGTTTTTATATAAAAACCATTTTTATACACTACCCCATAACATATGAAGGAGAAAACCTAGTCTTTTGTAGAACCGTAAAAGTGTTTTGTAAGCAGTCTGAAGATTTAGTTGTCACTATATCATTTTTTCTATTTTATCCACATCGTATTTTTAGCCATGCCCACTTTTTTTTGGGATTTTAGTTTTATGGATAGGATGGGATAGGGTATTCAACGATCCGCACAGCGGATTGTAGCCTTCTCATATGTTTATACCCTATCCCATAGGGGTATATTAGTTTTGATACTTAGTTTGTAACATAGAGAAATAATTTTGCTACATATACCTCAAAGTATATGGATCGACTCAGAATCGCTAGCTGAGTCGATTAAGCCATGTCTGTCTGTCCGTCCGTCCGTCCGTCCGTCCGTTAGTCCGTCCGTCTGTACGTCACCGATTTTTAGGCCTTAAATTTTGAGCTAGGATAATGAAATTTGGTATATAGGATCCTCGTCTCTGCCGCCAACTGCCACGCCCCCTTTTAAGAAAAACTCAGTTTTTGACCAAACCGTAAGGAATTTTAAAAAAGTTTGTGAACAACATATTTAGACAATATTAATATCTATATTTCGTCCATATAAAGTTTTTTGCCACGCCCACTTTTTGGGGGCGTTTTCAATAAAAAACTGTTTTCGGTCAAATTTTAAATTTTTCGAAAAAAAATTTTGATGCAGAATCATTAACATTATTAATATGAACATTTCTTCTATATACCATTTTAACCCACGCCCACTTTTTGGGGGCGTTTTTATATAAAAACCATTTTTATACACTACCCCATAACATATGCAAGAGAAAACCTTGTCTTTTGTAGAACCGTTAAAGTGTTTTGTAAGCAGTCTGAAGAATTTGTTGTCACTATATCATTTTTTCTATTTATCCACATCGTGTTTTTAGCCATGTCCCCTTTTTTGGGGATTTTAGTTTTATGGATAGGATGGGATAGGGTATTCAACGATCCGCACAGCGGATTGTAGACTTCTCATATGTTATAGGCTAATAAAGCCCACTTTTTGGAGATATTAATTTAAAGGATGGGATGGGATAGGGTATTAAACGATCCGCACAGGGGATTGTACTCTTCTCATATGTTTATACCCTATCCCATAGGGGGGTATATTAGTTTTGATACTTAGTTTGTAACATAGAGAAATAATTTTGCTACATATACCTCAAAATATATGGATCGACTCAGAATCGCTAGCTGAGTCGAATTAGCCATGTCTGTCTGTCCGTCCGTCCGTCCGTCCGTCTGTCTGTTCGTCAGCGGTTTTTGGGCCTTAAATTTTGAGCTAGGATAATGAAATTTGGTATATAGGATCCTCGTCCGTGCCACCAGAACAAGTGTAAAAATTTTTGAAATCCGCCCAGTGCCACGCCCCCTTTTTAGGAAAACTTATTTTTTGGCCAAACCGTAAGGAATTTCAAAAAAGTGTCTGAACAGCATATTTAGACAATCCTAATATCTATATTTCGTTCATACAAAGTTTTTTGCCACGCCCACTTTTTGGGGGCGTTTTTAGTAAAAAACGCTTTTTGTCCAAATTTTAAAACTTTCGAAAAAAAATTTTGATGCAAATACTTCCGAAATGGTAATATAAACATTTTGTCTGTAGATTATTTTTAGCTACGCCCACATTTTCGGGGCGTTTTCTTACAAAAACCATTTGTATACCCCATCCCAAGGCATTAGCAATAGAAATACGTTGTTTTTTGTCGAACCACACAAGATTTTGAGAAACTGTCTGAGCAATATATTGTGACAATGTCATTTTCTGTATTTCATCGCCATAAGGCCTATATTTTGAGGATATTAATTTAAAGGATGGGATGGGATAGGGTATTCAACGATCCGCATAGCGGATTGTAGTCTCTCATATGTTTATACCCTATCCCATAGTTGTATATTAGTTTTGATACATAGTTTGTAACATAGAGAAATAATTTAGCTACATATACCTTAAAGTATATGGATCGACTCAGAATCGATAGCTGAGTCGATTTAGCCATGTCTGTCCGTCCGTCCGTCCGTCCGTACGTCACCAGTTTTTGGGCCTTAAATTTTGAGCAAGAAGGATGAAATTTGGTACACGTACTCTTTGTTGCTCCTAGCAGAACAAGTGTAAAAATTTTTGAAATCCGCCCACTGGCACGCCCCCTTTTTAGAAAAACGTATTTTTTGCCCAAACCGTAAGGAATTTTGAAAAACTTTCTGAACAACATATTTAGACAATGTGAATATCTGTATTTCGTTCATATAAAGTTTTTTGCCACGCCCACTTTTTGGGGGCGTTTTTAATAAAAAACGTTTTTCAGTCAAATTTTAAAATTTTCGAAAAAAACTTTTGATGCAGAATCATTGGTAGTATAAATATGAACATTTCGTCTATAGACCATTTCAACCCACGCCCACTTTTTGGGGGCGTTTTTATATAAAAACCATTTTTATACACTACCCCATAACATATGCAGGAGAAAACCTTGTCTTTTGTAGAACCGTAAAAGTTTTTTGTAAGCAGTCTGAAGAATTTGTTGTCACCATGTCATTCCTTATTTTATCCACATCATGTTTTTAGCCATGTCCACTTTTTGGGGATGTTAGTTTTACAGATAGGATGGGATAGGGTATTCAACGATCCGCACAGCGGATTGTAGCCTTCTCATATGTTTATACCCTATCCCATAGGGGTATATTAGTTTTGATACATAGTTTGTAACATAGAGAAATAATTTAGCTACATATACCTCAAAGTATATGGATCGACTCAGAATCGATAGCTGAGTCGATTTAGCCATGTTGTCCGTCCGTCCGTCCGTCCGTCCGTCACCAGTTTTTGGGCCTTAAATTTTGAGCTAGAAGGGTGAAACTTGGTACACGTGCTCTTTGTTGCTCCCAGCAGAACAAGTGTAAAAATTTTTGAAATCCGCCCACTGCCACGCCCCCTTTTTAGAAAAACGTATTTTTTGCCCAAACCGTAAGGAATTTTGAAAAACTTTCTGAACAACATATTTAGACAATGTGAATATCTGTATTTCGTTCATATAAAGTTTTTTGCCACGCCCACTTTTTGGGGGCGTTTTGAATAAAAAAACGTTTTTCAGTCAAATTTTAAAATTCTCGAAAAAACTTTTGATGCAGAATCATTGGTAGTATAAATATGAACATTTCGTCTATAGACCATTTCAACCCACGCCCACTTTTTGGGGGTGTTTTTATATAAAAAACATTTTTATACACTGCCCCATAACATATGCAGGAGAAAACCTTGTCTTTTGTAGAACCGTAAAAGTTTTTTGTAAGCAGTCTGAATAATTTGTTGTCACCATATCATTTTCTTTATTTTATCCACATCGTGTTTTTAGCCATGTCCACTTTTTGGGGATTTGAGTTTTACAGATAGGATGGGATAGGGTATTCAACGATCCGCACAGCGGATTGTAGCTTTCCATATGCTTATACCATATCCCATAGGGGTATATTAGTTTTGATACTTAGTTTGAAACAAAGAGAAATAATTTAGCTACGTATACCTCAAAGTATATGGATCGACTCAGAATCGCTAGCTGAGTCGATTAAGCCATGTCTGTCTGTCCGTCCGTCCGTCCGTCCGTCTGTACGTCATCGATTTTTAGGCCTTAAATTTTGAGCTCGGATAATGAAATTTGGTATATGGGATCCTCGCCCGTACCTACAGAACAAGTGTAAAAATTTTGAAATCCGCCCACTGCCATGCCCCCTTTTAAGATAAACTCAGTTTTTGGCCAAACCGTAAGGAATTTCAAAAAAGTGTCTGAGTAGCATGTTTAGAGAATCGTAATATCTATGTTTCGTCAATACATAGTTTTTTTGCCACGCCCACTTTATGGGGGCGTTTTCCATAAAAAACTTTTTTTGGCCATATTTGAAAATTTTCGAAAAAAATTTTGATGCAAAATCATTGGTAGTATTAATATGAACATTTCGTCAGTAGACCATTTTAACCCACGCCCACTTTTTGGGGGCGTTTTCTTACAAAAACCATTTGTATGCAATACAAACCCAAGGCATATGCAATACAAACATACGAGAAGGCTACAATCCACTGTGCGGATAGTTGAATACCCTATCCCATCCTATCTGTAAAACTAAAATCCCCTATCCCATAGGGGTATATTAGTTTTGATACATAGTTTGTAACATAGAGAAATAATTTAGCTACATATACCTCAAAGTATATGATTCGACTCAGAATCGATAGCTGAGTCGATTTAGCCATGTCTGTCCGTCCGTCCGTCCGTCCGTCCGTCCGTACGTCACCAGTTTTTGGGCCTTAAATTTTGAGCTAAAAGGATGAAATTTGGTACATGTGCTCTTTGTTGCTCCCAGCAGAACAAGTGTAAGCATTTTTGAAATCCGCCCACTGCCACGCCCCCTTTTTAGAAAAACGTATTTTTTGGCCAAACCATAAGGAATTTTGAAAAACTTTCTGTGCAGCATATTTAGACAATCTAAATATCTGTATTTCATTCATAAAGTTTTTTGCCACGCCCACTTTTTGGGGGCGTTTTTAATAAAAAACGTTTTTCGGTCAAATTTTAAAATTTTCGAAAAAACTTTTGATGCAGAATCATAAGTAATATAAATATGAACATTTCGTCAATAGACCATTTTAACCCACGCTCACTCGTTGGGGGTGTTTATACCCTATCCCATAGGGGTATATTAGTTTTGATACTTAGTTTGTAACATAGAGAAATAATTTTGCTACATATACCTCAAAGTATATGGATCGACTCAGAATCGCTAGCTGAGTCGATTAAGCCATGTCTGTCTGTCCGTCCGTCCGTCCGTCCGTCTGTACGTCACCGATTTTTAGGCCTTAAATTTTGAGCTAAGATAATGAAATTTGGTATATAGGATCCTCGTCTCTGCCTACAGAACAAGTGTAAAAATTTTTGAAATCCGCCCACTGCCACGCCCCCTTTTAAGAAAAACTCAGTTTTTGGCCAAACCGTAAGGAATTTTAAAAAAGTTTCTGAACAGCATATTTAGACAATATTAATATCTATATTTCGTCTATATAAAGTTTTTTACCACGCCCACTTTTTGGGGGCGTTTTCAATAAAAAAACTGTTTTCGGTCAAATTTTAAATTTTTCGAAAAAAATGTTGATGCAGAATCATTAACATTATTAATATAAACATTTCGTCTATATACCATTTTAACCCACGCCCACTTTTTGGGGGCGTTTTTATATAAAAACCATTTTTATACCCAACCCCATAACATATGCAGGAGAAAACCTTGTCTTTTGTAGAACCGTAAAACTGTTTTGTAAGCAGTCTGAAGAATTTGTTGTCACTATATCATTTTTTCTATTTTATCCACATCGTGTTTTTAGCCATGCCCACTTTTTTGGGGATTTTAGTTTTATGGATAGGATGGGATAGGGTATTCAACGATCCGCACAGCGGATTGTAGCCTTCTCATATGTTTTTATATAAAAACCATTTTTATACACTACCCCATACCATATGCAGCAGAAAACCTTGTCTTTTGTAGAACCGTAAAAGTTTTTTATAAGCAGTCTGAAGAATTTGTTGTCACCATGTCAATATCTTTATTTTATCCACATCGTGTTTTTAGTATTGTCCACTTTTTGGGGATTTTAGTTTTACAGATAGGATGGGATAGGGTATTCAACGATCCGCACAGCGGATTGTAGCCTTCCATATGTTTATACCCTATCCCATAGTGGTATATTAGTTTTGATACTTAGTTGGTAACATGGAGAAATAATTTTGCTACATATCCCTCAAAGTATATGGATCGACTCAGAATCGCTAGCTGAGTCGATTAAGCCATGTCTGTCTGTCCGTCCGTCCGTCCGTCTGTACGTCACCGATTTTTAGGCCTTAAATTTTGAGCTAGGATAATGAAATTTGGTAAATAGGATCCTCGTCTCTGCGTTCAGAACAGGTGTAAAAATTTTTGAAATCCGCCCACTGCCACGCCCCCTTTTAAGATAAACTCAGTTTTTTTCCAAACCATAGGGAATTTTAAAAAAGTGTCTGAAAAGCATATTTAGAGAATCGTAATATCTATATTTCGTCGATACAAAGTTTTTTGCCACGCCCACTTTTTGGGGGCGTTTTCTATAAAAAAAAACTTTTTTGGCCAAATTTGAAAATTTTCGAAAAAAATTTTGATGCAAAATCATTGGTAGTATTAATATGAACATTTCGTCAATAGACCATTTTAACCCACGCCCACTTTTTGGGGGCGTTTTCCTAAAAAACCAATTGTATGCCCTACCCCAAGGCATATGCAATACAAACATATGAGAGGCTACAATCCGCTATGCGGATCGTTGAAAACCCTATCCCATCCCATCCTTAAAATTAATATCCTCAAAATATAGGCCTTAAATACAGAAAAGGCGATGAAATACAGAAAATGACATTGTCGCAATATATTGCTCAGACAGTTTATCAAAATCTTTGGTGGTTCGACAAAAAACAACGGTTTTCAATTGCTAATGCCTTGGGATGGTTTTTGTAAGAAAACGCCCCCAAAATGTGGGCGTATGTGAAATGATCTATTGACAAAATGTTTATATTACCATTGCGGAAGTATTTGCATCAACATTTTTTTCGAAAGTTTTAAAATTTGGACAAAAAACGTTTTTTACTAAAAACGCCCCAAAAAGTGGACGTGGCAAAAAACTTTGTATGGGCGAAATATAGTCCGTCCGTCCGTCTGTGTGTCACCGATTTTTGGGCATTAAATTTTGAGCTAGAGTGTTGAAATTAGGTATATGGACTCTCTGGCCGACGAAGCAGAATAAGTGTAAAAATTTTTGAAATCCACCCACTGCCAGGCCCCCTTTAGAAAAACGTAGTTCTAAGCCAAACCGTAGGGAATTTCGAAAAAGTGTATGAGCAGCATATTTAGACAATACTAGTATCTATATTTCACCCATACAAAGTTTTATGTCACGCCCACTTTTTGGGGGCGTTTTTAGTAATAAACGCTTTGTACCCAAATTTTAAAACTTTCGAAAAAATTTTTGATGCAAATACATCCGCAATGGTAATATAAACATTTTTATACCCTATCCCATAGGGGTATATTAGTTTTGATACATAGTTTGTAACATAGAGAAATAATTTAGCTACATATACCTCAAAGTATATGGATCGACTCAGAATCGTAATCGTAATATCTATATTTGATTCATATAAAGTTTTTTGCCACGCCCACTTTTTGGGGGCGTTTTTAAAAAAAAACGTTTTACGGTCAAATTTTAAAATTTTCGAAAAAAATTTTGATGCAGAATAGTTAGTAATATTAATATAAACATTTCGTCCATAGATCATTTTAGCCTACGCCCACTTTTTGAGGGCGTTTTCTTACAAAAACCGTTTGTATACCCTACCCCATAGCATATGCAGGAGGAAAACGATGTGTTTTGTCAAACAACAAAAGATTCTGATAAACTGTTTGAACAATGTGTTGTGAGAATGTCATTTTCTATATTATAGTCTAATAAAGCCCACTTTTTGGAGATATTAATTATACCCTATCCCATAGGGGTATATTAGTTTTGATACTTAGTTTATATCATAGAGAAATAATTTAGCTACATATACCTCAAATTATATGGATCGACTCAGAATCGCTAGCTGAGTCGAATTTGCCATGTCTGTCTGTCCGTCCGTCCGTCCGTGTGTCCGTCCGTCCGTCTGTCTGTTCGTCACCGATTTTTGGGCCTTAAATTTTGAGCTAGGATAATGAAATTTGGTATATAGGATCCTTGGCCGAGTCACCAGAACAAGTGTAAAAGTTTTTAAAATCCGCCCACTGCCACGCCCCCTTTTAGAAAAAAACGTAGTTTTAAGCCAAACCGTAAGGAATTTCGAAAAAGTGTGTTTGCAACATATTTAGCCAATCCTAATATCTATATTTCGTCCATACAAAGTTTTTTGCCACGCCCACTTTTTGGGGGCGTTTTTAGTAAAAAACGTTTTTTGTCCAAATTTTAAAACTTTCGAAAAAAATTTTGATGCAAATACTTCCGCAATAGTAATATAAACATTTTGTCTATACATCATTTTCACCCACGCCCACATTTTGGGGCCGTTTTCTTACAAAAACCATTTGTATACCCCATCCCAAGGCATTAGCAATGTTTTTTGTCGAACCACAAAAGATTTTGAGAAACTGTCTGAGCAATGTATTTTGACAATGTCATTTTCTGTATTTCATCGCCATAAGGCCTATATTTTGAGGATATTAATTTAAAGGATGGGATGGGATAGGGTATTCAACGATCCGCATAGCGGATTGTAGCCTCTCATATGTTTATACCCTATCCCATAGGGGTATATTAGTTTTGATACTTAGTTTGTAACATAGAGAAATAATTTAGCTACATATACCTCAAAGTATATGGATCGACTCAGAATCGCTAGCTGAGTCGAATTAGCCATGTCTGTCTGTCCGTCCGTCCGTCCGTCCGTCCGTGTGTCCGTCCGTCCGTCTGTCTGTTCGTCACCGATTTTTGGGCCTTAAATTTTGAGCTAGGATAATGAAATTTGGTAGATAGGATCCTTGGCCTAGTCACCAGAACAAGTGAAAAAATTTTTGAAATCCGCCCACTGCCACGCCCCCTTTTTAGGAAAACTTATTTTTTGGCCAAACCGTAAGGAATTTAAAAAAAGTGTCTGAGAGGCATATTTAGACAATCCTAATATCTATATTTCGTTCATACAAAGTATTTTGCCACGCCCACTTTTTGGGGGCGTTTTTAGTAAAAAACGCTTCTTGTCCAAATTTTAAAACTTTCGAAAAAAAATTTAATGCAAATACTTCCGAAATGGTAATATAAACATTTTGTTCATAGATTATTTTCACCTACGCCCACATTTTGGGGGCGTTTTCTTACAAAAACCAATTGTATACCCCATCCCAAGGCATTAGCAATAGAAATACGTTGTTTTTTGTCGAACCACACAAGATTTTGAGAAACTGTCTGTGCAATATATTGTGACAATGTCATTTTTTGTATTTCATCGCCATAAGGCCTATATTTTGAGGATATTAATTTTAAGGATGGGATGGGATAGGGTATTCAACGATCCGCACAGCGGATTGTAGCCTCTCATATGTTTATACCCTATCCCATAGGGGTATATTAGTTTTGATACTTAGTTTGTAACATAGAGAAATAATTTTGCTACATATACCTCAAAGTATATGGATCGACTCAGAATCGCTAGCTGAGTCATTATTAAGCCATGTCTGTCTGTCCGTCCGTCTGTACGTCACCGATTTTTAGCCCTTAAATTTTGAGCTAGGATAATGAAATTTGGTATATAGGATCCTCGTCTCTGCCTACAGAACAAGTGTAAAAATTTTTGAAATCCGCCCACTGCCACGCCCCCTTTTAAGAAAAACTCAGTTTTTGACCAAACCGTAAGGAATTTTAAAAAAGTTGCTGAACTTCATATTTAGACAATATTAATATCTATATTTCGTTAATATAAAGTTTTTTGCCACGCCCACTTTTTGGGGGCGTTTTCAATAAAAAACTGTTTTCGGTCAAATTTTAAATTTTTCGAAAAAAAAATGTTGATGCAGAATCATTAACATTATTAATATGAACATTTCGTCTATATACCATTTTAACCCACGCCCACTTTTTGGGGGCGTTTTTATATAAAAACCATTTTTATACACTACCCCATAACATATGCAAGGGAAAATCTTGTCTTTTGTAGAACCGTTAAAGTGTTTTGTAAGCAGTCTGAAGAATTTGTTGTCACTATATCATTTTTTCTATTTATCCACATCGTGTTTTTAGCCATGCCCCCTTTTTTGGGGATTTTAGTTTTATGGATAGGATGGGATAGGGTATTCAACGATCCGCACAGCGGATTGTAGCCTTCTCATATGTTTTTAAGGATGGGATGGGATAGTTTATTAAACGATCTGCACAGGGGATTGTACCCTTCTCATATGTTTATACCCTATCCCATAGGGGTAAATTAGTTTTGATACTTAGTTTGTAACATGGAGAAATAATTTAGCTACATATACCTCAAAGTATATGGATCGACTCAGAATCGCTAGCTGAGTCGATTTAGCCATGTCTGTCTGTCCGTCCGTCCGTCCGTCCGTCTGCACGTCACCGATTTTTAGGCCTTAAATTTTGAGCTAGGATAATGAAATTTGGTATATGGGATCCTCGCCCGTGCCTACAGAACAAGTGTAAAAATTTTTGAAATCCGCCCACTGCCACGCCCCCTTTTAAGATAAACTCAGTTTTTGGCCAAACCGTAAGGAATTTTAAAAAGAGTGTCTTAGAACCATATTTAGAGAATCGTAATATCTATATTTCGTCAATACAAAGTTTTTTGTCACGCCCACTTTTTGGGGGCGTTTTCTATAAAAAACTTTTATTGGCCAAATTTGAAAATTTTCGAAAAAAATGTTGATGCAAAATCATTGGTAGTATTAATATGAACATTTCATCAGTAGACCATTTGAACCCACGCCCACTTTTTGGAGGCGTTTTCCTACAAAAACCATTTGTATGCCCTACCCCAAGGCACATGCAATACAAAAACGTGGTTTTTTGTCGAACCATAAAAGAATTTGATAATCCTTCGGAACAATATGTTGTAACAACGTCATTTTCAATACTTTATGACCATAAAGACCATATTTTGGGGATATCAATTTTAAGGATATGATGGGATAGGGTATTAAACGATCCGCACAGCGGATTGTAGCCTTCTCATATGTTATTTAATACATTCCTTTAAATTAAAATAAAATCGCAAATCGCAAAAATTGGATATTTAATTTTTTGCTGTCAACAAAATTGCACTTGAACTAACCTCAAAAATAGTTATTGCACTTGCTGAAACACGTGTTAAGTTTGAATGCTCACAGCTTTGCGAATATTAGGAACAAAACAAAAAAGGAAACTGAAAAAAATCCGTTGGGGTTTAAATTTTCAAAAAACAAAAAAGTTTGCGAATTCTGAATTTTTAAATTTCGCTAAAGCGCCGCTAGATGGGGTATTTCGGCCACTGTGCCTCGCCCACTTTTTGGGGCGTTTTCTTACAAAAACCGTTTGTATACATACCCTACCCCATAGCATATGCAGGAGAAAAACGATGTTTTTTGTCAAACAACAAAAGATTCTGATAAACTGTTTGAACAATATGTTGTGACAATGTTATTTTCTATATTATAGGCTAATAAAGCCAACTTTTTGGAGACATCAATTTTAAGGATGGGATGGGATAGGGTATTCAACGATCCGCACAGCGGATTGTAGCCTTCTCATATGTTTATACCCTATCCCATAGGGGGGTATATTAGTTTTCATACATAGTTTGTAACATAGAGAAATAATTTTGCTACATATACCTCAAAGTATATGGATCGACTCAGAATCGCTAGCTGAGTCGAATTAGCCATGTCTGTCTGTCCGTCCGTCCGTCTGTCCGTCCGTCCGTCCGTCCGTCTGTCTGTTCGTCACCGATTTTTGGGCCTTACATTTTGAGCTAGGATAATGAAATTTGGTATATAGGATCCTCGTCCGTGCCACCAGAACAAGTGTAAAAATTTTTGAAATCCGCCCACTGCCACGCCCCCTTTTTAGGAAAACTTATTTTTTGGCCAAACCGTAGGGAATTTCAAAAAAGTGTCTGAGTAGCATATTCAGACAATCCTAATATCTATATTTCGTTCATACAAAGTTTTTTGCCACGCCCACTTTTTGGGGGCGTTTTTAGTAAAAAACGCTTTTTGTCCAAATTTTAAAACTTTCGAAAAAAATTTTGATGCAAATACTTCCGAAATGGTAATATTAACATTTTGTCTACAGATCATTTTCACCTACGCCCACATTTTGGGGCCGTTTTCTTACAAAAACCATTTGTATACCCCATCCCAAGGCATTAGCAATAGAAATACGTTGTTTTTTGTCGAACCACAAAAGATTTTGAGAAACTGTCTGAGCAATATATTGTGACAATGTCATTTTCTGTATTTCATCGCCATAAGGCCTATATTTTGAGGATGTTAATTTAAAGGATGGGATGGGATAGGGTATTCAACGATCCGCATAGCGGATTGTAGCCTCTCATATGTTTTATACTATAGCGTTTATATTTGTAACAGAATTTATGGCAGGTCTAGGTAAA
The DNA here is from genome assembly GCA_932526625.1 of Rhingia campestris. Classification (NCBI taxonomy): domain Eukaryota; kingdom Metazoa; phylum Arthropoda; class Insecta; order Diptera; family Syrphidae; genus Rhingia; species Rhingia campestris. The sequence continues at coordinate 67,754,194 of OW052183.1, forward strand.
TAATGCCTGCTCCTTTTGAATAAAATATTTAACTGTGTTATTTTATAGCGTTTATATTTATACCCTATCCCATAGGGGGGTATATTAGTTTTGATACTTAGTTTGTAACATAGAGAAATAATTTTGCTACATATACCTCAAAGTATATGGATCGACTCAGAATCGCTAGCTGAGTCGATTTAGCCATGTCTGTCTGTCCGTCCGTCCGTCCGTCCGTTCGTCTGTACGTCACCGATTTTTAGTCCTTAAATTTTGAGCTAGGATAATGAAATTTGGTATATAGGATCCTCGTCTCTGCCTACAGAACAAGTGTACAAATTTTTGAAATCCGCCCACTGCCACGCCCCCTTTTAAGAAAAACTCAGTTTTTGACCAAGCCGTAAGGAAGTTTAAAAAAGTTTCTGAACAACATATTTAGACAATATTAATATCTATATTTCGTCCATATAAAGTTTTTTGCCACGCCCACTTTTTGGGGGCGTTTTCAATTAAAAACTGTTTTCGGTCAAATTTTAAATTTTTCGAAAAAAATTTTGATGCAGAATCATTAACATTATTAATATGAACATTTCGTCTATATACCATTTTAACCCACGCCCACTTTTTGGGGGCGTTTTTATATAAAAACCATTTTTATACACTACCCCCTAACATATGCAGCAGAAAACCTTGTCTTTTGTAGAACCGTAAAAGTTTTTTAGAAGCAGTCTGAAGAATTTGTTGTCACCATGTCATTTTCTTTATTTTATCCACATCGTGTTTTTAGCCATGTCCACTTATTGGGGATTTTAGTTTTACAGATAGGATGGGATAGGGTATTCAATGATCCGCACAGTGGATTGTAGCCTTCTCATATGTTCGTTTTTATACCCTATCCCATAGGGGGGTATATTAGTTTTGATACTTAGTTTGTAACATAGAGAAATAATTTTGCTACATATACCTCAAAGTATATGGATCGACTCAGAATCGCTAGCTGAGTCGATTAAAGGCTGATCTATAATAGAAGTTGGTTGCGGACGACCACTTCCGTAACTGTGCGAACACATGCAATTTGTATTGTACGACCATAATAGCTTTTCGCTTCGATTCGTTCAGTTTTCGTTCACTTTTGCTCACTTACGAAAAAGCGAATTGTTTCGCTCTTTCTCTTTCTTTTTATCTTGTACACATCAGTTTGACATTTCACTTTAATAGCTGTGTACATTTTAAATTTGTAAGTTCATAAGCAACGACATTTTGTTTTTATTGTTTGTAAGGTAAGTGCGTTTGAAATTAATAAAATTATCATTTGAAAGAACACAATCGTTTTTAAATTTCATTTGTATAGAAAGCATTTATCTACACAAATGGCGGCTTGCGCAGAGGATTACGATTTTCTTTCCCAGCTAATAAACTTTGTTCAACAAAATAAATTGCTGTACGAAAAAAGGGATCCATTATATTTCAATCGGCTGAAAGAAAAGGCTTGGGAAGATATAGCGAGACAAACCAACAAGACAGGTAAAATAAAATAGCATATAAATAAACTTTGTTCCAAATGCAAATACTTTCCAATTTTATGGTTTTTATAGCTTCCGAATGTAAAACGAAGTGGACACATCTCCGGGAGAAATTCTGTCGAGAACTGCGCAAGGAGGACAGGCCGTCTGGCAGTGGAGGCTGCGAGGAAACTGGATGGGCACTATTCTCCGAGATGCTGTTTTTAAAAGATTCCATGAAGCCCAGACGGTAAGTTTGTGTATCTATTGATCTGATTTGGAAATCGATATTGTTTCGTTTTTGTCACAGAACGCGATGTAATGAGATATTGGATGACGTGACGGATTCTAACTCATGTTCACCTGTTGAATTTAGTGGCGAATACAGTGGCCTGGACCACGCCTTCACTGAAGATTACAACCAGTCCTTTGCAACGTCCACTCCTGCAAAGTGTAGAAAAGTGACAATTGGGGATTTGTGTGACCGATTCGGATCAGCAATAGTGAGGATGGAAGAACGCTTCTCAACCAGTATGCCAGTTGCAACTGACGACAGTGACGAATTGTTTTTGAGAACTGTTTTGTCGATGATGAAAGATCTGCCACTAGCTGCCAAGGATAGTTTAAAGGAGCACATATTTGTAAAGGTCCTTGAAGTAAGAAGGGAAAACCAAGAATAGTTTAAGTTTTTTTTATTATCATTATCTTTTATTTAATATTTATTATTTTATCAGCAAAAATGAAGTGCAAATATTATGTTATTTTATTGTTTTTATACCCTATCCCATAGGGGTATATTAGTTTTGATACTTAGTTTGTAACATAGAGAAATAATTTAGCTACATATACCTCAAAGTATATGGATCGACTCAGAATCGCTAGCTGAGTCGATTAAGCCATGTCTGTCTGTCCGTCCGTCCGTCCGTCCGTCCGTCTGTACGTCACCGATTTTTAGGCCTTAAATTTTGAGCTAGGATAATGAAATTTGGTATATAGGATCCTCGTCTCTGCCTACGGAACAAGTGTAAAATTTTTTGAAATCCGCCCACTGCCACGCCCCCTTTTAAGAAAAACTCAGTTTTTGACCAAACCGTAAGGAATTTTAAAAAAGTTTCTGAACAACATATTTAGACAATATTAATATCTATATTTCGTCCATATAAAGTTTTTTGCCACGCCCACTTTTTGGGGGCGTTTTCAATTAAAAACTGTTTTCGGTCAAATTTTAAATTTTTCGAAAAAAAATTTGATGCAGAATCATTAACATTATTAATATGAACATTTCGTCTTTATACCATTTTAACCCACGCCCACTTTTTGGGGGCGTTTTTATATTAAAACCATTTTTATACACTACCCCATAACATATGCAGGAGAAAACCTAGTCTTTTGTAGAACCGCAAAATTGTTTTGTAAGCAGTCTGAAGAACTTGTTGTCACTATATCATTTTTTCTATTTTATCCACATCGTGTTTTTAGCCATGCCCCCTTTTTTGGGGATTTTAGTTTTATGGATAGGATGGGATAGGGTATTCAACGATCCGCACAGCGGATTGTAGCCTTCTCATATGTTTATTATTATTATTATTACCCTTATGAGGTACAAAACTTAAGAGCAAATATATTTAAAAAAAAGTTATGAAAATGTTGTTGTTTTTAATGTTGCCTTAAAAATTCCGTGAGAATATTTCGTGTGGCTGTTGATGATCTTCCTCCATAGTGATGAATATTGCCTGAAGACACAATTGACGGAATATCGCTTCGAACTTCATTTCGCCATAATCCATCGTGATGTTGGCCATCTGAGTCCTCCCAATCCACATAGTTGTTAGGACAATAAGATGAATCATTGCCCTTGTTCAGCATTATAAAATTGTGTAACACCAGACAAGCTGAAACTATTTTTTCGGCATTTTCTGGGAACATGTGCAGTGTTGTGAACAATATGCTTTTCTGGTGGCAACAGCACGCCTGAATGTGGTCGCATTAAATTTAGTCCAAGGGGAAAGGCAGCATCCGCAACAAAGTAGTGAGGAATTTTCGTTCGGCTGTTTGGCAAGTTTTTGGTGGCAGGAATTGGAAGATCATTGCTCAAAAGCCTCTTTCCAAATCGACTTACTTGAAGAATACCTGCATACGATTTGAAAAGTACCATTAGATGAGATTGAAAGCATATTTTTATATATTTTTATTACCTCCGTCATTAGAACTATGCTGAAATGCTTCTTATAGCAATAGAATTGGCTGCCACTTTTTGGAGGACACCTTATTGCAATATGCTTGCCATCAATTGCGCCAATACAGTTGGGCATACCCCACATATTCCAAAAGTCGGAGGAAATCTGCCTGTAATCGTCGGTGTTTGGCTCGGACATATATATGGGGAAGAGAGTTTTCCACAGTATTTCTGCTGTCTCCAATATAATACATCGTACAGTTTCTTTCCCCAGCTTAAATGACCAAGCCAGCGACTGTATCGATGTACCTTGTGATAAATAACTGGTGAAATAAAACGAAATTACTTATCTTTGTTGGGGAAAATAAATACACATACTCACAGTAAAATTACAGCGAGTCGACATTCTGCACTAATGGAATCTCTGATGGATGTTTTTGTCAGGAACGGTTTTATTAAATTCACCAACACAGTATAAAGTTCTTTACTCATCCTGGTGTAGATAAAAAACTGAGCACTATCTAACTCTTTCATTTTTATAAATGAAACACTAAAAAAACCATTTAATTTCGGTCTCGGTTTATTCGGCGCACACAACAGGATCTTTTTTTATACCCTATCCCATAGGGGGGTATATTAGTTTTGATACTTAGTTTGTAACATAGAGAAATAATTTTGCTACATATACCTCAAAATATATGGATCGACTCAGAATCGCTAGCTGAGTCGAATTAGCTATGTCTGTCTGTCCGTCCGTCCGTCCGTCCGTCCGTCCGTCTGTCTGTTCGTCAGCGGTTTTTGGGCCTTAAATTTTGAACAAGGATAATGAAATTTGGTATATAGGATCCTCGTCCGTGCCACCAGAACAAGTGTAAAAATTTTTGAAATCCGCCCACTGCCACGCCCACTTTTTGGGGGCGTTTTCAGTAAAAAACGCTTTTTGTCAAAATTTTAAAACTTTCGAAAAAAATTTTGATGCAAATACTTACGAAATGGTAATATAAACATTTTGTCCATTGATCATTTTCACCTACGCCCACATTTTCGGGGCGTTTTCTTACAAAAACCATTTGTATACCCCATCCCAAGGCATTAGCAATAGAAATACGTTGTTTTTTGTCGAACCACACAAGATATTGAGAAATTTTAAAATTTAAATTTTGAGCTAGGATAATGAAATTTGGTATATAGGATCCTCGTCCGTGCCACCAGAACAAGTGTAAAAATTTTTGAAATCCGCCCACTGCCACGCCCACTTTTTAGAAAACTTATTTTTTGGCCAAACCGTAAGGAATTTCAAAAAAGTGTCTGAGTAGCATATTTAGACAATCCTAATATCTATATTTCGTTCATATATAGTTTTTTGCCACGCCCACTTTTTGGGGGCGTTTTCAGTAAAAAACGCTTTTTGTCCAAATTTTAAAACTTTCGAAAAAAATTTTGATGCAAATACTTACGAAATGGTAATATAAAAATTTTGTCCATTGATCATTTTCACATACGCCCACTGTTTCGGGGCGTTTTCTTACAAAAACCATTTGTATACCCCATCCCAAGGCATTAGCAATAGAAATACGTTGTTTTTTGTCGAACCACACAAGATATTGAGAAATTTTAAAATTTAAATTTTGAGCTAGGATAATGAAATTTGGTATATAGGATCCTCGTCCGTGCCACCAGAACAAGTGTAAAAATTTTTGAAATCCGCCCACTGCCACGCCCCCTTTTTAGAAAACTTATTTTTTGGCCAAACCGTAAGGAATTTCAAAAAAGTGTCTGAGTAGCATATTTAGACAATCCTAATATCTATATTTCGTTCATATATAGTTTTTTGCCACGCCCACTTTTTGGGGGCGTTTTCAGTAAAAAACGCTTTTTGTCCAAATTTTAAAACTTTCGAAAAAAATTTTGATGCAAATACTTACGAAATGCTAATATAAACATTGAGAAACTGTCTGAGCAATATATTGTGACAATGTCATTTTCTGTATTTCATCGCCATAAGGCCTATATTTTGAGGATATTAATTTAAAGGATGGGATGCGATAGGGTATTCAACGATCCGCATAGCGGATTGTAGCCTCTCATATGTTTTTATACCCTATCCCATAGGGGGGTATATTAGTTTTGATACTTAGTTTGTAACATAGAGAAATAATTTTGCTACATATACCTCAAAATATATGGATCGACTCAGAATCGCTAGCTGAGTCGAATTAGCCATGTCTGTCTGTCCGTCCGTCCGTCCGTCCGTCTGTCTGTTCGTCAGCGGTTTTTGGGCCTTAAATTTTGAGCTAGGATATTGAAATTTGGTATATAGGATCCTCGTCCGTGCCACCAGAACAAGTGTTAAAAATTTTGAAATCCGCCCACTGCCACGCCCCCTTTTAGAAAAACGTAGTTTTAAGCCAAACCGTAAGGAGTTTCAAAAAAGTGTCTGAGCAGCATATTTAGACAAACCTAATCTCTATATCTCGTCCATACAAAGTTTTTTGACACGCCCAGTTTTTGGGGACGTTTTAAGTAAAAAACGTTTTTTGTCCAAATTTTAAAACTTTCGAAAAAAATGTTGATGCAAATACTTCCGCAATGGTAATATAAACATTTTGTCCGTACATCATTTTCACCTATGCCCACATTTTGGGGGCGTTTTCTTACAAAAACCATTTGTATACCCCATCCCAAGGCATTAGCAATAGAAATACGTTGTTTATTGTCGAACCACAAAAGATTTTGATAAACTGTCTGAGCAATATATAGTGACAATGTCATTTTCTGTATTTCATCGCCATAAGGCCTATATTTCGAGGATATTAATTTTAAGGATGGGATGGGATATGGTATTCGACGATCCGCACAGCGGATTGTAGCCTCTCTTATGTTTATACCCTATCCCATAGGGGGGTATATTAGTTTTGATACTTAGTTTGTAACATAGAGAAATAATTTTGCTACATATACCTCAAAGTATATGGATCGACTCAGAATCGCTAGCTGAGTCGATTAAGCCATGTCTGTCTGTCCGTCCGTCCGTCCGTCCGTCTGTACGTCACCGATTTTTAGGCCTTAAATTTTGAGCTAGGATAATGGAATTTGGTATATAGGATCCTCGTCTCTGCCTACAGAACAAGTGTAAAAAATTTTGAAATCCGCCCACTGCCACGCCCCCTTTTAAGAAAAACTCAGTTTTTGACCAAACCGTAAGGAATTTTAAAAAAAATTCTGAACAACATATTTAGACAATATTAATATCTATATTTCGTCCATATAAAGTTTTTTGCCACGCCCACTTTTTTGGGGGCGTTTTCAATTAAAAACTGTTTTCGGTCAAATTTTAAATTTTTCGAAAAAAATTTTGATGCACAATCATTGGCAGTATTAATACCAACATTTCGTCAATAGACCATTTTAACCTACGCCCACTTTTTGGGGGCGTTTTCTTACAAAAACCATTTGTATGCCCTACGTCAAGGCATATGCAAAGTAAAACGTTGTTTTTTGTCGAACCATAAAAGAATTTGATAAACCTTCGGAACAATATTTTGTAACAACGTCATTTTCAATACTTTATGACCATAAAGACCATATTTTGGGGATATTAATTTTAAGGATGGGATGGGATAGGGTATTAAACGATCCGCACAGGATTGTAGCCTTCTCATATGTTTATACCCTATCCCATAGGGGGGTATATTAGTTTTGATACATAGTTTGTAACATAGAAAAATAATTTTGCTACATATACCTCAAAGTATATGGATCGACTCAGAATTGCTAGCTGAGTCGAATTAGCCATGTCTGTCCGTCCGTCCGTCCGTCCGTCTGTCTGTTCGTCACCGATTTTTGGGCCTTAAATTTTGAGCTAGGATAATGAAATTTGGTATATAGGATCCTTGTCCGAGTCACCAGAACAAGTGTAAAAATTTTTGAAATCCGCCCACTGCCAGGCCCCCTTTTTAGAAAAACGTAATTTTTGGCAAAACCGTAAAGAATTTTAAAAAAGTGTCTGAACAGCATATTTAGAGAATGGTAATATCTATATTTTGTTCATATAATGTTTTTCGCCACGCCCACTTTTTGGGGGCGTTTTCAATAAAAAACTGTTTTCGGTCAAATTTTAAATTTTTCGAAAAAATTTTGATGCAAAATCATTAACATTATTAATATGAACATTTCGTCTTTTTACCATTTTAACCCACGCCCACTTTTTGGGGGCGTTTTTATATAAAAACCATTTTTATACACTACCCCATAACATATGAAGGAGAAAACCTAGTCTTTTGTAGAACCGTAAAAGTGTTTTGTAAGCAGTCTGAAGATTTAGTTGTCACTATATCATTTTTTCTATTTTATCCACATCGTATTTTTAGCCATGCCCACTTTTTTTTTGGGATTTTAGTTTTATGGATAGGATGGGATAGGGTATTCAACGATCCGCACAGCGGATTGTAGCCTTCTCATATGTTTATACCCTATCCCATAGGGGTATATTAGTTTTGATACTTAGTTTGTAACATAGAGAAATAATTTAGCTACATATACCTCAAAGTATATGGATCGACTCAGAATCGCTAGCTGAGTCGATTAAGCCATGTCTGTCTGTCCGTCCGTCCGTCCGTCCGTCTGTACGTAACCGATTTTTAGGCCTTAAATTTTGAGCTAGGATAATGAAATTTGGTATATAGGATCCTCGTCTCTGCCTACGGAACAAGTGTAAAAATTTTTGAAATCCGCCCACTGCCACGCCCCCTTTTCAGAAAAACTCAGTTTTTGACCAAACCGTAAGGAATTTTAAAAAAATTTCTGAACAACATATTTAGACAATATTAATATCTATATTTCGTCCATATAAAGTTTTTTGCCACGCCCACTTTTGGGAGGCGTTTTCAATTAAAAACTGTTTTCGGTCAAATTTTAAATTTTTCGAAAAAAATTTTGATGCAGAATCATTAACATTATTAATATGAACATTTCGTCTTTATACCATTTTAACCCACGCCCACTTTTTGGGGGCGTTTTTATATTAAAACCATTTTTATACACTACCCCATAACATATGCAGGAGAAAACCTAGTCTTTTGTAGAACCGCAAAATTGTTTTGTAAGCAGTCTGAAGAACTTGTTGTCACTATATCATTTTTTCTATTTTATCCACATCGTGTTTTTAGCCATGCCCCCTTTTTTGGGGATTTTAGTTTTATGGATAGGATGGGATAGGGTATTCAACGATCCGCACAGCGGATTGTAGCCTTCTCATATGTTTTTAATTAAATTTTCTTCAACAAAAAACTGGCTGTTCTCTTTCTTTATCCTTTAAATTTTTGGTCAATTCCTACTTTTATCATTGCTGCTTTTAGGTTTTTCCTTATGCATGTATATAACAAAGTAAAATAAAGGACTTACCCCTATTGTAGGGTTACTTTACACGTCCTCCCAGGTGATGGCCTGTGGGGCACCGCATTCCGCCTAGTGAATTTTCATTTGTTTTCCACCTTATCGGAATCGTTGAATACCCTATCCCATCCTATCCATAAAACTAAAATCCCCAAAAAAGTGGGCACGGCTAAAAACACGATGTGGATAAAATAGAAAAAATGATATAGTGACAACAAATTCTTCAGACTGCTTGCAACACAATTTTACGGTTCTACAAAAGACAAGGTTTTCTCCTGCATCTGTTATGGGGTAGTGTATAAAAATGGTTTTTATATAAAAACGCCCCCAAAAAGTGGGCTTGGGTTAAAATGGTATATAGACGAAATGTTCATATTAATAATGTTAATTATTCTGCATCAACATTTTTTTCGAAAAATTTAAAATTTGACCGAAAACAGTTTTTAATTGAAAACGCCCCCAAAAAGTGGGCGTGGCAAAAAACTTTATATGGACGAAATATAGATATTAATATTGTCTAAATATGTTGTTCAGAAACTTTTTTCAAATTCCTTACGGTTTGGTCAAAAACTGAGTTTTTCTGAAAAGGGGGCGTGGCAGTCGGCGGATTTAAAAAATTTTTACACATGTTTTGTAGGCAGAGACGAGGATCCTATATACCAAATTTCATTATCCTAGCTCAAAATTTAAGGCCTAAAAATCGGTGACGTACAGACGGACGGACGGACGGACGGACGGACAGCAGACATGGCTTAATCGACTCAGCTAGCGATTCTGAGTCGATCCATATACTTTGAGGTATATGTAGCTAAATTATTTCTCTATGTTACAAACTATGTATCAAAACTAATATACCCCTATGGGATAGGGTATAACCATTTCGATTTCGGTCTCGGTTTATTCGGCGCACACAACAGGATCTTTTTTTATACCCTATCCCATAGGGGGGTATATTAGTTTTGATACTTAGTTTGTAACATAGAGAAATAATTTTGCTACATATACCTCAAAATATATGGATCGACTCAGAATCGCTAGCTGAGTCGAATTAGCCATGTCTGTCTGTCCGTCCGTCCGTCCGTCCGTCCGTCCGTCCGTCCGTCTGTCTGTTCGTCAGCGGTTTTTGGGCCTTAAATTTTGAGCTAGGATAATGAAATTTGGTATATAGGATCCTCGTCCGTGCCACCAGAACAAGTGTAAAAATTTTTGAAATCCGCCCAGTGCCACGCCCCCTTTTTAGGAAAACTTTTTTCTTGGCCAAACCGTAAGGAATTTCAAAAAAGTGTCTGAGCAGCATATTTAGACAATCCTAATATCTATATTTCGTTCATACAAAGTTTTTTGCCACGCCCACTTTTTGGGGGCGTTTTTAGTAAAAAACGCTTTTTGTCCAAATTTTAAAACTTTCGAAAAAAAATTTTGATGCAAATACTTCCGAAATGGTAATATAAACATTTTGTCTGTAGATTATTTTCACCTACGCCCACATTTTCGGGGCGATTTCTTACAAAAACCATTTGTATACCCCATCCCAAGGCATTAGCAATAGAAATACGTTGTTTTTTGTCGAACCACACAAGATTTTGAGAAACTGTCTGAGCAATATATTGTGACAATGTCATTTTCTGTATTTCATCGCCATAAGGCCTATATTTTGAGGATGTTAATTTAAAGGATGGGATGGGATAGGGTATTCAACGATCCGCATAGCGGATTGTAGCCTCTCATATGTTTATACCCTATCCCATAGGGGGGTATATTAGTTTTGACATTAAGTTTTTAACATAGAGAAATAATTTCGATACATATACCTCAAAGTATATGGATCGATTCAGAATCGCTAGCTGAGTCGATTAAGCCATGTCTGTCTGTCCGTCCGTCCGTCCGTCCGTCTGTGTGTCACCGATTTTTGGGCCTTAAATTTTGAGCTAGAGTGTTGAAATTTGGTATATAGACTCTCTGGCCGACGAAGCAGAACAAGTGTAAAAATTTTTGAAATCCGCCCACTGCCACGTCCCTTTTTGAAAAACGTAGTTTAAAGCCAAACCGTAAGGAATTTCAAAAAAGTGTCTGAGCAGCATATTTAGACAATCCTAATATCTATATTTCGTTCATACAAAGTTTTTTGCCACGCCCACTTTTTGGGGGCGTTTTTAGTAAAAAACGCTTTTTGTCCAAATTTTAAAACTTTCGAAAAAAAATTTGATGCAAATACTTTCGCAATGGTAATAGAAACATTTTGTCTATAGATCATTTTCACCTGCGCACACATTTTGGGGGCGTTTTCTTACAAAAACCATTTGTATACCCCATCCCAAGGCATTACCAATAGAAATACGTTGGTTTTTGTCGAACCACAAAAGATTTTGATAAACTGTCTGAGCAATAGGTATATTGTGACAATGTCATTTTCTGTATTTCATCGCCATAAGGCCTATATTTTGAGGATATTAATTTTAAGGATGGGATGGGATAGGGTATTCAACGATCCGCACAGCGGGTTGTAGCCTCTCATATGTTTATACCCTATCCCATAGGGGGGTATATTAGTTTTGATACTTAGTTTGTAACTGTAATGTCTTGGTCGACCAATTAATGAGAAAATAATACACGTGTGGTTTCGGCTAAGGGTTACAATAGAATGCTTTATTACTTAAGAGTTAAAGTACAAAATACGATTGTACTAGTGATGCCATACTTTCATTATTAATACAATACCTTACACGCCCCCTCTTCAGATGTCTAATTCTTAGTGATGAGAAATTCAATGTATCTTATGTATATATATTTAAGTTTAAATTAGTATTTTAAATTAATTCATATGTAGTAAATTCAATTTTTAATAAGTACAAACTTTTATAAATTTATTCATAATAATTTATTTTAGTTAGGCGAGGTCTCAACTCTCTGTCAGCGACATTTTCAGGTGCTTGATTGGCTAAAACAGAAACATTATCGGAACTATCTCCGGCACAAACTACTTGATCAGTAGCTGTATGCACATCTAATGAATTCGCTTGCACATTGATTTCAGTTTGTTGATTTTGGTTTCGTATTTGGTCTAAGTGTCGTTTGATTTCTCTGTGATTATGAGTAATGATGCAAGAATATGTTCGAGGACCCAGTTGTTTTTTTACGGTAGCTTGAGTCCAGCTTGGTTTATTTTGGTTTCTGTAGTCTCTAATCATAACAGTCTGCCCTGTGGAAAATACGGCATTGCGTTTGCCTTTATGATTCAAAATGTTTGTATTCTGGCTTTCAACTATCTTTTCTCTAGTCATTGGAGGCTTCAACGAGCTAAAGCGTGTTTTCAAAGTGCGTCCAAAAAAAAGCTTTGCTGGTGTTTCACCCGTCGCGCAATGTTTAGTGTTTCGGTAATCAACCAAAAATCTGTTTAAAATGGTGTCAATACAATTATTGCTATTACTCTTTAGATTTGCTAGTATTGATTTTTTTAAAGTTTTGACGAAGTTTTCGGCCTGACCATTGGTTGCCGGATGTCCAGGTGCAGTAAAAACATGTTTAATATTATTGTTACTGGTAAATTTCCCAAATTCATCTGACGTAAATTGTCGGCCGTTGTCAGTTACGAGTACGTCAATTAACCCGTAACGACAAAACAATTCTCTCAGTTTGCTTATAGTAAACAATGATGTTATTTCTTTTGTCTTAAATACCTCAACCCATTTGGAATAAGAATCGATTATGATAAAATAATAATGATTCTGTATTGGACCAGCAAAATCTGCATGAATCCTACTCCATACAGAATAGGAAGGGGTCCATGGTATTAATGAACTTTTCTCAGGACTTGGTTGTAGTTCTTGGCAAGGAATACAATTTTGAACTAAGTTCTCAATTTCTGAATCCATTCCTGGCCACCAAACGTAAGAACGAGCCATCATTTTTGTCTTAACTATGCCTAAATGTGAGGCATGAAGATGGTTTAGTATACAAGTTCGTAACTTCTTAGGTACAACCGTTCGATAACCCCACAATATGCAATCGTAGTCTACTGAAAACTCATCCGATTTACTACGAAATGGAGTGAATTCGTCACCTTTAAGACTACGAACCGAACCGTTCTGAATGGCTTCACTGAGCTTCGACAGCACTGGGTCACGTCTTGTCTCACGTGCTATATCTTTAAAATTCAAATTCAAAGTATTTTCTGAAGCAATATAGTTCACATAAGTAGAGTCTTCATAATTATTCGTGGAAAATATTTGCGGCATTCTGGAAAGTCCATCTGCATCATTTAAGCTGCCTTTAATATATTCAACAGAATAATTAAATCCGGACAATGTTAGTGCCCATCTCTGCATGCGTGCAGAAGCCATTAGAGGCAATCCTTTGTTTTCACCGAATATACACAACAATGGCTTATGATCAGTTCGTAAGACAAACGTGTTTCCTAACAGGTATTGTTTCAATTTCGAAACACAGAAAATTATAGCGAGGGCTTCTTTTTCGAGAGTACTGTAATTAGTCTCACTTTTTGTCAATGCTCTCGAAACAAATGCAATTGGCCTGAGGCCATCCTGAAACTTGTGAGAAAGCACTCCAGCTACAGCATTGCTGCTAGCATCTGTCGTTAAAACAATGGGAATTTCTGGATTGAAGTGCACTAGCACTTGGTCTGAAGTGATCTCAGCTTTCATCAATTCATAAGCTCTCTGGCAATCTTGTGACCAAACAAATTTAACATTTTTGCGTAACAGTTCATACAAAGGAAACATTTTAGTTGAGAAGTTATCAATGAATTTAGAATAATAATTCACCATTCCAATAAAAGCTCTGAGTTCATGAACGTTTTTTGGGATAGGTGCTAATGAAACACTTGAAATCCGATCGTTGTTTTTACTCAACCCGTGCTTGTCGATGGAAAATCCTAAATAACAAATTTTAGATTTAAAAAATTCACACTTCCCTGCATTCAATCTAAGTCCGGCTGATCTTAGCTTATTTAAAACTAATTTTAATGTTCTAAGGTGCTGCTGAATATCTTTACCCGTTATCGTAATATCATCTTGATATACCACAACAAATGGAATTCCTCGTAATAACGTTTCCATTGATTTTTGAAAAATTGCGGCTGCGGTCTTAACGCCAAAGGGTAATCGTTTCACTTTAAGTAAGCCAATGTGAGTACTCCAGGTACAAAGAAGTTGCGATTTTTCATCTAATAAAAGCTGATTATATGCATTAGATAAATCAAGTTTTGTAAATAAATCACCTCCATTAAAACATGCAAATATTTCCTCAATACGAGGTAAAGGATATTTAAAATCCACTAACCATTTATTAATGGTGACTTTATAATCACCACAAATGCGTAGGTCACCACTTGGCTTGAGAATTGGAACCAAAGGCGTTGCCCACTCAGAATTGTTCACTGGCTCAAGCACACCATCCTGAATTAAACATCGCAATTGTTTTTCAACTGTGTCTTTCCACGCAAGCGGCAATGGTCGAGGCTTACAAAAAACTGGTTTAGAATTTTCACATACATCTAATGATACCTCACTTATTTTATAAGCACCTAGCTCTTCCTTGAACACTTCCGAAAACTCACTCTTTATCTGCTCAACAATGACTGAATATGTATTATTTATGCTTATTGCATTTACTTGCATAAGTTCAAAGTTAAATGCTCTTAAAAATGTTCGACCAAGCAAAGGAGGACTTTTACTATTAGAGACTACAACAACAATGTTTTTCTTGATACCTTGATACGTTATTGATGCATCATACTCACCCAAGATGTGAATTCGTTCACCACTGTAATCAACATATGGAACATTGCAAGGTCTAATAAACCTCTTCTGCTGAGTTTGTTTATAAATCGAAACTGGAATCAATGTGCAAGGAGCACCGGTATCACAAGCGATTTCCATGGAAACACCATCAAGAAGCACTGGCAGAGAGTAGATGCCACTACTTGATTTCGAAGAAACACTATAAATCGAATACTTAAATAAGTCATTAAGTTCACTAACATCATTTTTATCTAAATTAGATACGTAATTTACTGTTTTGTTTCCTTTAAGATGACAAACTGACGCTAGGTGTCCAAGCTTTCCACACGAATGACACTTGCATTCTTTAAATTTACAAAACTGCGAGCTGTGATTTCGCCAACCACAATGAGAGCAAACTTTTTGCTGTTTGTTTAGTCTGCTTCGAACGCCACTACTGCTGCCTGCACTGCTACCACTGCTTTCCCCCGCAAAACTGCTTCCATGACCTTTTGTTATTTTCGCCTTTCCGTTGTTGTTTGTCCACTTGCGATTTTTTATATACTGAACTGCTTCTTCGCTGACTTTTTCGCAGATTTTTGTTTCAAGAATCATTGCCTTTTTTAACGCATCATGAAGTGTTAACTTTTCATCTTCTTCACATAGCCTTTCAAAGATCGTGCTTGGCAAACTCATAATAAATTGGTTTAAGACGAAAGCATCCAAGTTTTCGCCAAATTTACAGTTTAATGCCAATTTTTTTACTCTAGCAAACCACTCTGCAATTGTTTCTCCATCAATTTTGACTGAAGAATGAAATTTTTTTCTTTCGCGGAATATAATTGTTGGCGGTGTGTAATGAGTAACAAGAATACCACACAATTCTTTATACGTTTTTGAGACTGGCGATTCAGGACTGCATAGACTGTGTAATACACTGTATGGAGTTGCACCAATCGATTTTAGTAATATTGCCTTTTTTGTGTTGTCCTCATTGCAATTTATTTCGCAAAAATGAATGTCCAATTTTTCTTTCCATATTAAAAAAGTTTCATTGTTGGGCGAAAATTCTGGAACACTTGAAGTCTGGAACAACGTGATTGCACTATTCGGCGGCGTTGTCATTGTGAGATGAATTGCAATGTACTCCTTTCCTTATAAGTTGTATATATCTACGAAAGTCGTTCAGATATGTGTGTAAACCTTTCGTAATACGAAATTAAACATATGAGAGGCTACAATCCACTGTGCGGATCGTTGAATACCCTATCCCATCCTATCTGTAAAACTAAAATCCCCAAAAAGTGGACATGGCTAAAAACACGATGTGGATAAAATAAAGAAAATGGAATGGTGACAACAAATTCTTCAGACTGCTTATAAAAAAACTTTTACGGTTCTACAAAAGACAAGGTTTTCTACTGCATATGTTATGGGGTGGTGTATAAAAATGGTTTTTATATAAAAACGCCCCCAAAAAGTGGGCGTGGGTTAAAATGATCTATAGACAAAATGTTCATATTTATATTGCTAATGATTCTGCATCAAAAGATTTTTCGAAAATTTGAAAATTTGACCGAAAAACGTTTTTTATTGAAAACGCCCCCAAAAAGTGGGCGTGGCAAAAAACTTTATATGAACGAAGTACAGATATTCAGATTGTCTAAATATGTTGCTCAGAAAGTTTTTCAAAATTCCTTATGGTTTGGCCAAAAAATACGTTTTTCTAAAAAGGGGGCGTGGCAGTGGGCGGATTTCAAAAATTTTTACACTTGTTCTGCTGGGAGCAACAAAGAGCACGCGTACCAAATTTCATCCTTCTAGCTCAAAATTTAAGGCCCAAAAACTGGTGACGTACGGACGGACGGACGGACGGACGGACGGACGGACGGACGGACGGACGGACAGACATGGCTAAATCGACTCAGCTATCGATTCTGAGTCGATCCATATACTTTGAGGTATATGTAGCTAAATTATTTCTCTATGTTACAAACTATGTATCAAAACTAATATACCCCTATGGGATAGGGTATAAAAATTATTAATAACAAACTAAGAATTTTTAATAAGAACCACTCGTCGCCATTTATTTGTAATGTCTTGGTCGACCAATTAATGAGAAAATAATACACGTGTGGTTTCGGCTAAGGGTTACAATAGAATGCTTTATTACTTAAGAGTTAAAGTACAAAATACGATTGTACTAGTGATGCCATACTTTCATTATTAATACAATACCTTACAGTAACATAGAGAAATAATTTTGCTACATATACCTCAAAGTATATGGATCGACTCAGAATCGCTAGCTGAGTCGAATTAGCCATGTCTGTCTGTCCGTCCGTCCGTCCGTCCGTCCGTCCGTCCGTCTGTCTGTTCGTCACCGATTTTTGGGCCTTAAATTTTGAGCTAGGATAATGAAATTTGGTATATAGGATCCTCGTCCGTGCCACCAGAACAAGTGTAAAAATTTTTGAAATCCGCCCACTGCCACGCCCCCTTTTTAGAAAAACTCATTTTTTGGCCAAACCGTAAGGAATTTTAAAAAAGTGTCTGAGCAGGATATTTAGACAACCCTAATATCTATATTTCGTTCATACAAAGTTTTTTGCCACGCCCACTTTTTGGGGGCGTTTTTAGTAAAAAACGCTTTTTGTCCAAGTTTTAAAACTTTCGAAAAAATTTTTGATGCAAATACTTCCGCAATGGTAATATAAATATTTAGTCTATAGATCATTTTCACCTACGCCCACATTTTGGGGGCGTTTTCTTACAAAAACCATTTGTATACCCAATCCCAAGGCATTAGCAGTAGAAATACGTTGTTTTTTTGGCGAACCACAAAAGATTTTGATAAACTGTCTGAGCAATATATTGTGACAATGTCATTTTCTGTATTTCATCGCCATAAGGCCTATATTTTGAGGATATTTATAATAACGATGTGATGGGATAGGGTATCCAACGATCCGCACAGCGGATTGTAGCCTCTCATATGTTTTTCTCCTGTTTTTGTAGGTTTCACACACAAAAAATAAACGTTTATGAGAGTGCTCGGTAAGGGGGATCTCTAGCCCATAAGACTTTCACGAGGGGTGGTGATGGGCGGCGAATGGTGCACTGGGCATTGCTCGCTCGAAGGAATTATGGTGAGTCTGGTCGCGGTGGTAGCTTGTCGCCAGGCTTTTTTTCACTTGGGTCGGCACTGTTTGTCGCCAAACAATCGAAATGTAATTCTGTTGCTGAAAGCGTAGTGCAAACGTTTCAAATCAAATCGATGTAAACGAAGCGTTATTATTCTTCATTCTTTTCTGACGTTTATTCGTTCGTCTGCTTTGTGACGTAGGTACTTCTAAAAGCACGAGTTAATAATATCGTTCACTTGAATTTGTTTGCCGTCAGGAAAGGAAGAAGGGAGTAAAACTGCGGTAATAGAATTCTTTACATATTAAACTTCAACTGAATTTCCTCATTTCTATAGAAATAAACGTTCGAATTACAAACACAATTGTTTGAATTTGGAGAGTTAAATCGCATCCCGTATAGTCGCCAAGGTCGCGACAATCTTTTTTTCGCATTCTACTTGCGATTGCAGCCATTGCAGACTTAGTCAAGCCGTAAACGCAATTATCAACTGCATTTAACAGTGAAATCGAATGCATCGTACACCGCCTCCAAGATGTCCACGTTTTCAACAGGTTACCTTAGCTGAAATGCCTGCGACTACCACAAATACCGACACAGTAACAAACGCCGCTCCACATGTTATAACGGGTGCCTCCGCCAGTTCTCTCTTTAATGCCGCCAAAGGGCTGATGGATGGTCCCATTAATACGAGTTTTGTTACTGTAGTGCCAAAATGCGCAACCACGAGTATGATTTCCACTGACACAAACATGTCAGTCGCTCCTATGAATACAGGCTTCACCACCGGAGCACCACTGAGTCCCACCACGAGTGATGTGTTTAGTGCCGCGGCTCCAGAGGACGTTCCTATGAATGCCAATTTCGTCTCTGTGGAGCCAAACGCCCAACAGTACTCAGCCACAGATCTAAATGAGATCGTATTAGCAATGCAAAGACAAATTGCCGCGTTAGAAACCCAATTAAAATCAACGCAAGTAAGGTTAAGTGAAATTGACTTGCAATGCCACGCATTTAAAGAGGCGTTGACAAATCCGTTACAACTGGCCGTCGCACCCGCTTCAGTTCAGTACGAAACAGCTCCTATATTTCAACAATATGCTACCTCGTCTGCTACGAATTTGTCCGTAAGTGGACCATATAATTTCCGTCAAAAGCAAAGTCCCTGCAGTGACACAATTGTACAGCCAGCTACTTCTGTGTCATCTATTTAACCCACTATGCCACCAGCAAGCTATGCGTACAAGAATGTTACCGTAGGCTACATTTGTTCTTCTAGCACAACGACTAATATATATATACCACCACCTACTGCGTTTTCGTTTTGGTCGTCCCGAACAGCTCATACGAAGCCAGTTAAAAACATATGAGAAGGCTACAATCCGCTGTGCGGATCGTTGAATACCCTATCCCATCCTATCCATAAAACTAAAATCCCCAAAAAAGGGGACATGGCTAAAAACACGATGTGGATAAATAGAAAAAAATGATATAGTGACAACAAATTCTTCAGACTGCTTACAAAACACTTTAACGGTTCTACAAAAGACAAGGTTTTCTCTTGCATATGTTATGGGGTAGTGTATAAAAATGGTTTTTATATAAAAACGCCCCCCAAAAAGTGGGCGTGGGTTAAAATGGTATATAGAAGAAATGTTCATATTAATAATGTTAATGATTCTGCATCAAAATTTTTCGAAAAATTTAAAATTTGACCGAAAACTGTTTATTATTGAAAACGCCCCCAAAAAGTGGGCGTGGCAAAAAACTTTATATGGACGAAATATAGATATTAATATTGTCTAAATATGTTGTTCAGAAACTTTTCTAAAATTCCTTACGGTTTGGTCAAAAACTGAGTTTTTCTTAAAAGGGGGGGGGGGCGTGGGGGGGCAGTGGGCGGATTTCAAAAATTTTTACACTTGTTCTGTAGGCAGAGACGAGGATCCTATATACCAAATTTCATTATCCTAGCTCAAAATTTAAGGCCTAAAAATCGGTGACGTACAGACGGACGGACGGACGGACGGACAGACAGACATGGCTTAATCGACTCAGCTAGCGATTCTGAGTCGATCCATATACTTTGAGGTATATGTAGCAAAATTATTTCTCTATGTTACAAACTATGTATCAAAACTAATATACCCCTATGGAATAGGGTATAAACATATGAGAGGCTACAATCCGCTATGCGGATCGTTGAAAACCCTATCCCATCCCATCCTTAAAATTAATATCCACAAAATATAGGCCTTATGGCGATGAAATACAGAAAATGACATTGTCACAATATATTGCTCAGACGGTTTATCAAAATCTTTTGTGGTTCGACAAAAAACAACGGTTTTCTATTGCTAATGCCTTGGGAGGGCGTAGGTGAAAATGATCTATTGACGAAATGTTTATATTACCATTGCGGAAGTATTTGCATCAAATTTTTTTTCGAAAGTTTTAAAATTTGGACAAAAACGTTTTTTTACTTAAAAAGTGGGCGTGGCAAAAAACTTTGTATGGGACGAAATATAGATATTAGGATTGTCTAAATATGTTGCAAACACACTTTTTTGAAATTCTTTACGGTTTGGCTTAAAACTACGTTTTTTCTAAAAGGGGGCGTGGCAATGGGCAGATTTTAAAAATGTTTACACTTGTTCTGGTGACTCGGCCAAGGATCCTATATACCAAATTTCATTATCCTAGCTCAAAATTTAAGGCCCAAAAATCGGTGACGAACAGACAGACGGACGGACGGACGGACACACGGACAGACAGACATGGCTAATTCGACTCAGCTAGCGATTCTGAGTCGATCCATATACTTTGAGGTATATGTAGCTAAATTATTTCTTTATGTTACAAACTAAGTATCAAAACTAATATACCCCTATGGGATAGGGTATAAACATATGAGAGGCTACAATCCGCTATGCGGATCGTTGAATACCCTATCCCATCCCATCCTTTAAATTAATATCCTCAAAATATAGGCCTTATGGCGATGAAAAACAGAAAATGACATTGTCACAATATATTGCTCAGACAGTTTCTCAAAATCTTTTGTGGTTCGACAAAAAACAACGTATTTCTATTGCTAATGCCTTGGGATGGGGTATACAAATGGTTTTTGTAAGAAAACGCCTCCAAAATGTGGGCGTAGGTAAAAATGATCTATAGACAAAATGTTTATATTACATTGCGGAAGTATTTGCATCAAATTATTTGTCGAAAGTTTTAAAATTTGGACAAAAAACGTTTTTTACTAAAAACGCCCCCCAAAAAGTGGGCGTGGCAAAAAACTTTGTATGGACGAAATATAGATATTAGGATTGTCTAAATATATTGCTAACACACTTTTTTGAAATTCCTTACGGTTTGGCTTAAAACTACGTTTTTTCTAAAAGGGGGCGTGGCAGTAGGCGGATTTTAAAAATTTGTACACTTGTTCTGTTGACTCGGCCAAGGATCCTATATACCAAATTTCATTATCCGAGCTCAAAATTTAAGGCCCAAAAATCGGTGACGAATAGACAGACGGACGGACGGACAGACAGACATGGCTAATTCGACTCAGCTAGCGATTCTGAGTCGATCCATATACTTTGAGGTATATGTAGCTAAATTATTTCTCTATGTTACAAACTATGTATCAAAACTAATATACCCCTATGGGATAGGGTATAAACATATGAGAAGGCTACAATCCGCTGTGCGGATCGTTGAATACCCTATCCCATCCTATTCATAAAACTAAAATCCCCAAAAAGTGGGCATGGCTAAAAACACGATGTGGATAAAATAGAAAAAATGATATAGTGACAACAAATTCTTCAGACTGCTTACAAAACACTTTTACGGTTCTACAAAATACAAGGTTTTCTCCTGCATATGTTATGGGGTAGTGTATAAAAATGGTTTTTATATAAAAACGCCCCCAAAAAGTGGGCGTGGGTGAAAATGGTATATAGACGAAATGTTCATATTAATAATGTTAATGATTCATTTTCACAATATATTGCTCAGACAGTTTATCAAAATCTTTTGTGGTTCGACAAAAACAACGGTTTTCTATTGCTAATGCCTTGGGGGGGGGTATACAAATAGTTTTTGTAAGAAAACGCCCCCAAAATGTGGGCGTAGGTGAAAATGATCTATAGACAAAATGTTTATATTACCATTGCGGAAGTATTTGCATCAAATTTTTTTTCGAAAGTTTCAAAATTTGGACAAAAAACTTTTTTTACTAAAAACTCCCCCAAAAAGTGGGCGTGACAAAAACGAATGTATGGACGAAATATAGATATTAGGATTGTCTAAATATGTTGCAAACACACTTTTTTGAAATTCCTTACGGTTTGGCTTAAAACTATGTTTTTTCTAAAAGGGGCGTGGCAGTGGGCGGATTTTAAAAATGTTTTCACTTGTTCTGGTGACTCGGCCAAGGATCCTATATACCAAATTTCATTATCCTAGCTCAAAATTTGAGGCCCAAAAATCGGTGACGAACAGACAGACGGACGGACGGACAGACAGACATGGCTAATTCGACTCAGCTAGCGATTCTGAGTCGATCCATATACTTTGAGGTATATGTAGCTAAATTATTTCTCTATGTTACAAAATAAGTATCAAAACTAATATACCCCTATGGGATAGGGTATAAACATTGTTTTTAGTCGAACTATAAAAGAATTTGAAAAACCTTCTGAAGAATATGACAGCTACATATATCTCAAAGTATATGGATCGACTCAGAATCGCTAGCTGAGTCGATTAAGCAATGTCTGTCTGTCCGTCCGTCCGTCCGTCTGTGTGTCACCGATTTTTGGGCCTTAAATTTTGAGCTAGAGTGTTGAAATTAGGTATATGGACTCTCTGGCCGACGAAGCAGAATAAGTGTAAAAATTTTTGAAATCCGCCCACTGCCACGCCCCCTTTAGAAAAACGTAGTTTTAAGCCAAACCGTAAGGGATTTCGAAAAAGTGTCTGAGCAGCATATTAAGACAATACTAATATCTATATTTCGTCCATACAAAGTTTTTTGCCACGCCCACTTTTTGGGGGCGTTTTCAGTAAAAAACGCTTTTACCCAAATTTTAAAACTTTCGAAAAAATTTTTGATGCAAATATTTCCGCAATGGTAATATAAACATTTTTATACCCTATCCCATAGGGGTATATTAGTTTTGATACATAGTTTGTAACATAGAGAAATAATTTAGCTACATATACCTCAAAGTATATGGATCGACTCAGAATCGATAGCTGAGTCGATTTAGCCATGTCTGTCCGTCCGTCCGTACGTCACCAGATTTTTGGCCTTTAATTTTGAGCTAGAAGGATGAAATTTGGTATACGTGCTCTTTGTTGCTCCCAGCTGAACAAGTGTAAAAATTTTTGAAATCCGAATACTGCCACGCCCCCTTTTTAGAAAAACGTGTTTTTTGGCTAAACCATAAGGAATTTTAAAAAAGTGTCTGAAAAGCGTAGTTAAAGAATCGTAATATCTATATTTCGTTCATATAAAGTTTTTTGCCACGCCCACTTTTTGGGGGCGTTTTTAATAAAAAAACGTTTTACGGTCAAATTTGAAAATTTTCGAAAAAAAATTTGATGCAGAATAGTTAGTAATATTAATATAAACATTTCGGTTATAGATCATTTTAGCCCACGCCCACCTTTTGAGGGCGTTTTCTTAGAAATACCGTTTGTATACCCTACCCCATAGCATATGCAGGAGGAAAACGATGTGTTTTTTCAAACAACAAAAGATTCTGATAAACTGTTTGAACAATGTGTTGTGACAATGTCATTTTCTATATTATAGGCTAATAAAGCCCACTTTTTGGAGATATTAATTTTAAGGATGGGATGGGATAGGGTATTAAACGATCTGCACAGGGGATTGTACTCTTCTCATATGTTTTTTTAATATTTTCACTTTTTTTTGAAAAAAAAAATTTTACTTATTAATATCCTGGTGTTGTCTTGATGTTTTCCTGAGTTTCGGGTCTCTTCGGATTTTGTTGTCTTGATGTTTTGATGTCTTCTAATTTTATTTGATTTAACGTTTTTGATGTCTTCTGGTATTTATTTGATTTGACGTATTTGATGTCTTCTGGTATTTAATTGATTTGACGTTTTTGATGTATTCTGGTTTTTAATTAATACCGTGACAAATTTGGCAATTAGTTTTACACTGATTTTAGATTTGGAGTATCGTTTGAGGATTTTAAGTTACCGTCTGCGGATTTAGAGTACCGTTTGCGGATTTTGAGTACCGTATGCGGATTTAGAGTACCGTATGCGGATTTAGAGTACCGTATGCGGATTTAGAGTGCACTTGGGGACACTTCGGGAATAAAAAGACTTTTGTTTATTATTTATTTATTATTAACATTTTATTATTTCTTTAGTAATTATTTTATGTTGCTGACCCCTTACCACTGGTTGGGGAAGTCAGTTAGAAGGTTAAGAATGAGCACTTGTCGTGACTTGATTTCGTGACTTGATTTCGTGAAGTGAACTTTCCTGGTAAACTGTGGTACCCGGTATTTATACTACTTTAGTTGTTGATATGATTTGTAATATGATCCTTAGATTTGTCAATTAGGCAAATCTACCGGATGGATCTATGTCAACAAATATGATTTCTAATTGAAGATATATTTAATTAACAAAGGAAATAGTGGGCATTAGATAAAGATTAATTTCATCATCTTAGAATAATATTGGCATCGCACTATGGCGTAGGATGCACTGAACACTTGTGTAAACAAATGTGAAGATATGATGATGCAATGAGCCTGAATTACTGCTCTAGTGACATAGAGACAGATAAACATTGTTGTGCATGGGTGATGACTCATGCAAGTGTGGTCTTACGGTTGCTGTACCCTTTGAGTATGCTTTTCGTAGGCGTGACGTTAGTCATTGCCGTAACTCTATATTACGGCTATTTAAATTTTTTTGCCACTCCCACTTTTTGGGGACGTTGTTAATAAAAAACTGTTTTCGGTCAAATTTTAATTTTTTCGAAAAAATCGTTAATGCAGAATCATTACCCATATTAATATGAACATTTCGTCTATATACTTTTGTAACCCACGCCCACTTTTTGGGGACATTTTTCTATAAAACCCATTTTTATACACTACCCCATAGCATATGCAGGAGAAAATATTGTCTTTTGTAGAACCCCAAGGCATATGCAATAGAAAAACATTGTTTTTAGTCGAACTATAAAAGAATTTGATAAACCTTCTGAAGAATATGTTGTGACAACGTCATTTACAATACTTTATGCGGATAAAGACCACATTTTGGGGATATTAATTTAAGGATGGGATGGGATAGGATATTAAACGATCCGCACAGCGGATTGTAGCCTTCTCATATGTTTATACCCTATCCCATAGGGGTATATTAGTTTTGATACTTAGTTTGTAACATAGAGAAATAATTTAGCTACATATATCTCAAAGTATATGGATCGACTCAGAATGGCTAGCTGAGTCGATTAAGCCATGTCTGTCTGTCCGTCCGTCCGTCCGTCCGTCCGTCTGTGTGTCACCGATTTTTGGGCCTTAAATTTTTATTATGGTATATGGGATCCTCGCCCGTGCCTACAGAACAAGTGTACAAATTTTTGAAATCCGCCCACTGCCACGCCCCCTTTAAGATAAACTCAGTTTTTGGCCAAACCGTAAGGAATTTCAAAAAAGTGTCTGAGTAGTATATTTAGAGAATCGTAATATCTATATTTCGTCAATACAAAGTTTTTTGCCACGCCCACTTTTCGGGGGCGTTTTCCATAAAAAACCTTTTTTGGCCAAATTTGAAAATTTTCGAAATCAATTTTGATGCAAAATTATTGGTAGTATTAATATGAACATTTCGTCAGTAGACCATTTTAACCCACGCCCACTTTTTGGGGGCGTTTTCCTACAAAAACCATTTGTATGCCCTACCCCAAGGCATATGCAATACAAAAACGTGGTTTTTTGTCGAACCATACAAGAATTTGACAATCCTTCGGAACAATATGTTGTAACAACGTCATTTTCAAAACTTTATGACCATAAAGACCATATTTTGGGGATATCAATTTTAAGGATGGTATGGGATAGGGTATTAAACGATCCGCACAGCGGATTTTTGGCCAAATTTGAAAATTTTAGAAAAAAATTCTGATGCAAAATCATTGTTAGTATTAATATAAACATTTCGTCAGTAGACCATATTAACCCACGCCCACTTTTTGGGGGCGCTTTCCTACAAAAACCATTTGTATGCACTACCCCAAGGCATATGCAATACAAACACGTTGTTTTTTGTCGAACCACAAAAGGTTTTGATAAACTCTCTGAGCAACATATTGTGACAATGTCATTTTCTGTATTTTATCGCCATAAAGCCCACATTTTGAGGATATTATTTTAAAGATGGGATGGGATAGGGTATTCAACGATCCGCACAGCGGATTGTAGCCTCTCATATGTTTATACCCTATCCCATAGGGGGGTATATTAGTTTTGACATTAAGTTTGTAACATAGAGAAATAATTTCGATACATATACCTCAAAGTATATGGATCGATTCAGAATCGCTAGCTGAGTCGATTAAGCCATGTCTGTCTGTCCGTCCGTCTGTGTGTCACCGAGTTTTGGGCCTTAAATTTTGAGATAGAGTGTTGAAATTTGGTATATAGACTCTCTGGCCGACGAAGCAGAATAAGTGTAAAAATTTTTGAAATCCGCCCACTGCCACGCCCCCTTTTAGAAAAACGTAGTTTTAAGCCAAACCGTAAGGAATTTCAAAAAAGTGTCTGAGCAGCATATTTAGACAATCCAAATATCTATATTTCGTCTGTACAAAGTATTTTGCCACGCTCACTTTTTGGGGCGTTTTTAGTAAAATACGCTTTTTATCCAAATTTTACAACTTTCGAAAAAAAATTTGATGCAAATACTTCCGCAATGTTAATATAAACATTTTATACATAGATCATTTTCACCTACGCCCACATTTTGGGGGCGTTTTCTTACAAAAACCATTTGTATACCCCTTCCCAAGGCATTAGCAGTAGAAATACGTTGTTTTTTGTCGAACCACAAAAGATTTTGATAAACTGCCTGAGCATTATATTGTGACAATGTCATTTTCTGTATTTCATCGCCATAGGGCCTATATTTTGAGGATATTAATTGAAAGGATGGGATGGGATAGGGTATTCAACAATCCGCATAGCGGATTGTAGCCTCTCATATGTTTATACCCTATCCCATAGGGGGGTATATTAGTTTTGATACTTAGTTTGTAACATAGAGAAATAATTTTGCTACATATACCTCAAAGTATATGGATCGACTCAGAATCGCTAGCTGAGTCGAATTAGCCATGTCTGTCTGTCCGTCCGTCCGTCCGTCCGTCTGTCTGTTCGTCACCGATTTTTGGGCCTTACGTTTTGAGCTAGGATAATGAAATTTGGTATATAAGATCCTTGGCCGAGTCACCAGAACAAGTGAAAAAATTTGAAAATCCGCCCACTGCCACGCCCCCTTTTACAGCCAAACCGTAAGGAATTTTAAAAAAAGTGTGTTTGCAACATATTTAGACAATCCTAATATATATATTTCGTCCATACAAAGTTTTTCACTAGGATAATGAAATTTGGTATATAAGATCCTTGGCCGAGTCACCAGAACAAGTGAAAAAATTTGAAAATCCGCCCACTGCCACGCCCCCTTTTAGAAAAAACGTAGTTTTAAGCCAAACCGCAAGGAATTTTAAAAAAGTGTTTTTGCAACATATTTAGACAAACCTAATATCTATATTTCGTCCATACAAATTTTTTTGCCACGCCCACTTTTTGGGGGCGTTTTTAGTAAAAAACGTTTTTTGTCAAAATGTTAAAACTTTCGAAAACAAATTTGATGCAAATACTTCCGCAATGGTAATATAAACATTTTGTCCATAGATCATTTTTACCTACGCCCACAGTTTGGGGGCGTTTTCTTACAAAAACCATTTGTATACCCCATCCCAAGGCATTAGCAATAGAAATACGTTGTTTTTTGTCGAACCACAAAAGATTTTGAGAAACTGTCTGAGCAATATATTGTGACAATGTCATTTTCTGTTTTTCATCGCCATAAGGCCTATATTTTGAGGATATTAATTTAAAGGATGGGATGGGATAGGGTATTCAACGATCCGCATAGCGGATTGTAGCCTCTCATATGTTTATACCCTATCCCATAGGGGGGTATATTAGTTTTGATACTTAGTTTGTAACATAGAGAAATAATTTTGCTACATATACCTCAAAATATATGGATCGACTCAGAATCGCTAGCTGAGTCGAATTAGCCATGTCTGTCTGTCCGTCCGTCCGTCCGTCCGTCCGTCTGTCTGTTCGTCAGCGGTTTTTGGGCCTTAAATTTTGAGCTAGGATAATGAAATTTGGTATATAGGATCCTCGTCCGTGCCACCAGAACAAGTGTAAACATTTTTGAAATCCGCCCACTGCCACGCCCCTTTTTTAGGAAAACTTAGTTTTTGGCCAAACCGTAAGGAATTTCAAAAAAGTGTCTGAGCAGCATATTTAGACAATCCTAATATCTATATTTCGTCCATGCCACGCCCACTTTTTGGGGGCGTTTTTAGTAAAAAACGCTTTTTGTCCAAATTTTAAAACTTTCAAAAAAAATTTTGATGCAAATACTTCCGAAATGGTAATATAAACATTTTGTCTACAGATTATTTTCACCTACGTCCACATTTTCGGGGCGTTTTCTTACAAAAACCATTTGTATACCCCATCCCAAGGCATTAGCAATAGAAATACGTTGTTTTTTGTCGAACCACAAAAGATTTTGAGAAACTGTCTGAGCAATATATTGTGACAATGTCATTTTCTGTTTTTCATCGCCATAAGGCCTATATTTTGAGGATATTAATTTAAAGGATGGGATGGGATAAGGTATTCAACGATACGCATAGCGGATTGTAGCCTCTCATATGTTTTTATACCCTATCCCATAGGGGTATATTAGTTTTGATACTTAGTTTGTAACATAGAGAAATAATTTAGCTACATATACCTCAAAGTATATGGATCGACTCAGAATCGCTAGCTGAGTCGAATTAGCCATGTCTGTCTGTCCGTCCGTCCGTCCGTCTGTCTGTTCGTCACCGATTTTTGGGCCTTAAATTTTGAGCTAGGATAATGAAATTTGGTATATAGTATCCTTGGCCGAGTCACCAGAACAAGTGTAAAAATTTTTAAAATCCGCCCACTGCCACGCCTCCTTTAATAAAAAACGTAGTTTTAAGCCAAGCCGTAAGGAATTTCAAAAAAGTGTGTTTGCAACATATTTAGACAATCCTAATATCTATATTTCGTCCATACAAAGTTTTTCGCCACGCCCACTTTTTGGGGGCGTTTTTAGTAAAAAACATTTTTTGTCCAAATTTTAAAACTTTCGAAAAAAATTTTGATGCAAATACTTCCGCAATGGTAATATAAACATTTTGTGTATAGATCATTTTCACCTACGCCCACATTTTGGGGGCGTTTTCTTACAAAAACCATTTGTATACCCCATCCCAAGGCATTAGCAATAGAAATACGTTGTTTTTTGTCGAACCACAATAGATTTTGATAAACTGTCTGAGCAATATATTGTGACAATGTCATTTTCTGTATTTCGTCGCATTGAGGCCTATATTTTGAGGATATTAATTTTAAGGTGGGATGGGATAGGGTATTCAACGAACCGCACAGCGGATTGTAGCCTCTCATATGTTTATACCCTATCCCATAGGGGTATATTAGTTTTGATACATAGTTTGTAACATAGAGAAATAATTTAGCTACATATACCTCAAAGTATATGGGTCGACTCAGAATCGATAGCTGAGTCGATTTAGCCATGTCTGTCCGTCCGTCCGTCAGTCCGTCCGTACGTCACCAGTTTTTGGGCCTTAAATTTTGAGCTAGAAGAATGAAATTTGGTACACGTGCTCTTTGTTGCTCCCAGCAGAACAAGGGTAAAAATTTTTGAAATCCGCCCACTGCCACGCCCTCTTTTTAGAAAAACGAAATTTTTGGCCAAACCGTAAGGAATTTCAAAAAAGTGTCTGAGCAGCATATTTAGTCAATCCTAATATCTATATTTCGTTCATACAAAGTTTTTTGCCACGCCCACTTTTTGGGGGCGTTTTTAGTAAAAAACGGTTTTTGTCCAAATTTTAAAACTTTCGAAAAAATTTTGATGCAAATACTTCCGAAATGGTAATATAAACATTTTGTCTATAGATTATTTTCACCTACGCCCACATTTTCGGGGCGTTTTCTTACAAAAACCATTTGTATACCCCATCCCAAGGCATTAGCAATAGAAATACGTTGTTTTTTGTCGAACCACACAAGATTTTGAGAAACTGTCTGAGCAATATATTGTGACAATGTCATTTTCTGTATTTCATCGCCATAAGGCCTATATTTTGAGGATGTTAATTTAAAGGATGGGATGGGATAGGGTATTCAACGATCCCCATAGCGGATTGTAGCCTCTCATATGTTTTATTTTATAGCGTTTATATTTGTAACAGAATTTATGGCAGGTCTAGTTAAATAATGCCTGCTCCTTTTGAATAAAATATTTAACTGTGTTATTTTATAGCGTTTATATTTATACCCTATCCCATAGGGGGGTATATTAATTTTGATACTTAGTTTGTAACATAGAGAAATAATTTTGCTACATATACCTCAAAGTATATGGATCGACTCAGAATCGCTAGCTGAGTCGAATTAGCCATGTCTGTCTGTCCGTCCGTCCGTCCGTCCGTCCGTCCGTCTGTCTGTTCGTCAGCTGTTTTTGGGCCTTAAATTTTGAGCTAGGATAATGAAATTTGGTATATAGGATCCTCGTCCATGCCACCAGAACAAGTGTAAACATTTTTGAAATCCGCCAACTGCCACGCCCCCTTTTTAGGTAAACTTATTTTTTGGCCAAACCGTAAGGAATTTAAAAAAAGTGTCTGAGTAGCATATTTAGACGATCCTAATATCTATATTTCGTTCATACAAAGTTTTTTGCCACGCCCACTTTTTGGGGGCGTTTTTAGTAAAAAACGCTTTTTGTCCAAATTTTAAAACTTTCGAAAAAAATGTTGATGCAAATACTTCCGAAATGGTAATACAAACATTTTATCCATAGATCATTTTCACCTACGCCCAAATTTTGGGGGCGTTTTCTTACAAAAACCATTTGTATACCCCATCCCAAGGCATTAGCAATAGAAATACGTTGTTTTTTGTCGAACCACACAAGATTTTGAGAAACTGTCTGAGCAATATATTGTGACAATGTCATTTTCTGTATTTCATCGCCATAAGGCCTATATTTTGAGGATATTAATTGAAAGGATGGGATGGGATAGGGTATTCAACAATCCGCATAGCGGATTGTAGCCTCTCATATGTTTATACCCTATCCCATAGGGGGGTATATTAGTTTTGATACTTAGTTTGTAACATAGAGAAATAATTTTGCTACATATACCTCAAAGTATATGGATCGACTCAGAATCGCTAGCTGAGTCGAATTAGCCATGTCTGTCTGTCCGTCCGTCCGTCCGTCAGTCTGTCTGTTCGTCACCGATTTTTGGGCCTTAAATTTTGAGCTAGGATAATGAAATTTGGTATATAGGATCCTCGTCCGTGCCACCAAAACAAGTGTAAAAATTTTTGAAATCCGCCCACTGCCACGCCCCCTTTTTAGGAAGACTTATTTTTTGGCCAAACCGTCAGGAACTTAAAAAAAAAGTGTCTGAGCAGCATATTTAGACAATCCTAATATCTATATTTCGTTCATACAAAGTTTTTTGCCACGCCAACTTTTTGGGGTCGTTTTTAGTAAAAAACGCTTTTTGTTAAATTTTAAAACTTTCGAAAAATTTTTTGATGCAAATACTTCCGCAATGGTAATATAAACATTTTGTCTATAGATCATTTTCACCTACGCCCACATTTTGGGGGCGTTTTCTTACAAAAACCATTTGTATACCCCATCCCAAGGCATTAGCAATAGAAATACGTTGTTTTTTGTCGAACCACAAAAGATTTTGAGAAACTGTCTGAGCAATATATTGTGACAATGTCATTTTCTGTATTTCATCGCCATAAGGCCTATATTTTGAGGATATTAATTTAAAGGATGGGATGGGATAGGGTATTCAACGATCCGCATAGCGGATTGTAGCCTCTCATATGTTTATACCCTATCCCATTAGGGGTATATTAGTTTTTGATACTTAGTTTGTAACATAGAGAAATAATTTTGCTACATATACCTCAAAGTATATGGATCGACTCAGAATCGCTAGCTGAGTCGATTTAGCCATGTCTGTCTGTCCGTCCGTCTGTACGTCACCGATTTTTAGGCCTTAAATTTTGAGGTAGGATAATGAAATTTGGTATATCGGATCCTCGTCCCTGCCTACAGAACAAGTGTAAAAATTTTTGAAATCCGCCTACTGCCACGCCCCCTTTTAAGAAAAACTCAGTTTTTGACCAAACCGTAAGGAATTTTAAAAAAGTTTCTGAACAACATATTTAGACAATATTAATATCTATATTTCGTCCATATAAAGTTTTTTGCACGACCACTTTTTGGGGGCGTTTTCAATTAAAAACTGTTTTCGGTCAAATTTTAAATTTTTCGAAAAAAATTTTGATGCAGAATCATTAACATTATTAATATGAACATTTCGTCTATATACCATTTTAACCCACGCTCACTTTTTGGGGCGTTTTTATATAAAAACCATTTTTATACACTACCCCATAACATATGCAGCAGAAAACCTTGTCTTTTGTAGAACCGTAAAAGTTTTTTATAAGCAGTCTGAAGAATTTGTTGTCACCATGTCATTTTCTTTATTTTATCCACATCGTGTTTTTAGCCATTTCCACTTATTGGGGATTTTAGTTTTACA
This sequence comes from Rhingia campestris, assembly GCA_932526625.1. Classification (NCBI taxonomy): domain Eukaryota; kingdom Metazoa; phylum Arthropoda; class Insecta; order Diptera; family Syrphidae; genus Rhingia; species Rhingia campestris. The sequence continues at coordinate 67,787,140 of OW052183.1, forward strand.
GATAGGATGGGATAGGGTATTCAACGATCCGCACAGTGGATTGTAGCCTTCTCATATGTCCGTTTTTATACCCTATCCCATAGGGGTATATTAGTTTTGATACTTAGTTTGTAACATAGAGAAATAATTTTGCTACATATACCTCAAAGTATATGGATCGACTCAGAATCGCTAGCTGAGTCGATTTAGCCATGTCTGTCTGTCCGTCCGTCCGTCCGTCCGTCCGTCCGTCACCGATTTTTAGGCCTTAAATTTTGAGCTAGGATAATGAAATTTGGTATATAGGATCCTCGTCTCTGCCTACAGAACAAGTGTAAAAATTTTTGAAATCCGCCCACTGCCACGCCCCCTTTTAAGAAAAACTCAGTTTTTGACCAAGCCGTAAGGAATTTTAAAAAAGTTTCTGAACAACATATTTAGACAATATTAATATCTATATTTCGTCCATACAAAGTTTTTCAATTAAAAACTGTTTTCGGTCAAATTTTAAATTTTTCGAAAAAAATTTTGATGCAGAATCATTTACATTATTAATATGAACATTTCGTCTATATACCATTTTAACCCACGCCCACTTTTTGGGGGCGTTTTTATATAAAAACCATTTTTATACACTACCCCATAACATATGCAGCAGAAAACCTTGTCTTTTGTAGAACCGTAAAAGTTTTTTATAAGCAGTCTGAAGAATTTGTTGTCACCATGTCATTTTCTTTATTTTATCCACATCGTGTTTTTAGCCATGTCCACTTATTGGGGATTTTAGTTTTACAGATAGGATGGGATAGGGTATTCAACGATCCGCACAGTGGATTGTAGCCTTCTCATATGTTCGTTTTTATACCCTATCCCATAGGGGGGTATATTAGTTTTGATACTTAGTTTGTAACATAGAGAAATAATTTTGCTACATATACCTCAAAGTATATGGATCGACTCAGGATCGCTAGCTGAGTCGATTAAAGGCTGATCTATTATAGAAGTTGGTTGCGGACGACCACTTCCGTAACTGTGCGAACACATGCAATTTGTATTGTACGACCATAATAGCTTTTCGCTTCGATTCGTTCAGTTTTCGTTCACTTTTGCTCACTTACGAAAAAGCGAATTGTTTCGCTCTTTCTCTTTCTTTTTATCTTGCACACATCAGTTTGACATTTCACTTTAATAGCTGTGTACATTTTAAATTTGTAAGTTCATAAGCAACGACATTTTGTTTTTATTGTTTGTAAGGTTTTTAAATTTCATTTGTATAGAAAGCATTTATCTACACAAATGGCGGCTTGCGCAGAGGATTACGATTTTCTCTCCCAGCTAATAAACTTTGTTCAACAAAATAAATTGCTGTACGAAAAAAGGGATCCATTATATTTCAATCGGCTGAAGAAAGAAAAGGCTTGGGAAGATATAGCGAGACAAACCAACAAGACAGGTAAAATAAAACAGCATATAAATAAACTTTGTTCCAAATGCAAATACTTTCCAATTTTATGGTTTTTATAGCTTCCGAATGTAAAACAAAGTGGACACATCTCCGGGAGAAATTCTGTCGAGAACTGCGCAAGGAGGACAGGACGTCTGGCAGTGGAGGCTGCGAGGAAACTGGATGGGCACTATTCTCCGAGATGCTGTTTTTAAAAGATTCCATGAAGCCCAGACGGTAAGTTTGTGTATCTATTGATCTGTTTGGAAATCGATATTGTTTCGTTTTTGTCACAGAACGCGATGTAATGAGATATTGGATGACGTGACGGATTCTAACTCATGTTCACCTGTTGAATTTAGTGGCGAATACAGTGGCCTGGACCACGCCTTCACTGAAGATTACAACCAGTCCTTTGCAACGTCCACTCCTGCAAAGTGTAGAAAAGTGACAATTGGGGATTTGTGTGACCGATTCGGATCAGCAATAGTGAGGATGGAAGAACGCTTCTCAACCAGTATGCCAGTTGCAACTGACGACAGTGACGAATTGTTTTTGAGAACTGTTTTGTCGATGATGAAAGATCTGCCACTAGCTGCCAAGGATAGTTTAAAGGAGCACATATTTGTAAAGGTCCTTGAAGTAAGAAGGGAAAACCAAGAATAGTTTAAGTTTTTTTATTATCATTATCTTTTATTTAATATTTATTATTTTATCAGCAAAAATGAAGTGCAATTATTATGTTATTTTATTGTTTTTATTATTATTATTATTACCCTTATGAGGTACAAAACTTAAGAGCAAATATATTTAAAAAACATATGAGAGGCTACAATCCGCTATGCGGATCGTTGAATACCCTATCCCATCCCAACCTTTAAATTAATATCCTCAAAATATAGGCCTTATGGCGATGAAATACAGAAAGTGACATTGTCACAATATATTGCTCAGACAGTTTCTCAAAATCTTTTGTGGTTCGACAAAAAACAACGTATTTCTATTGCTAATGCCTTGGGATGGGGTATACACATGGTTTTTGTAAGAAAACGCCCCCAAAATGTGGGAGTAGGTGAAAATGATCTATGGACAAAATGTTTATATTACCATTGCGGAAGTATTTCCATCAAAATTTTTTTCGAAAGTTTTAATTTTTGGACAAAAAGGGTTTTTACTAAAAACGCCCCCAAAAAGTGGGCGTGGCAAAAAACTTGGTATAAACGAAATATAGATATAAGGATTGTCTACATATGCTGCTCAGACACTTTTTTGAAATTCCTTACGGTTTGGCCAAAAAATAAGTTTTTCTAAAAGGGGGGCGTGGCAGTGGGCGGATTTCAAAAATTTTTACACTTGTTCTGGTGGCACGGACGAGGATCCTATATACCAAATTTCATTATCCTAGCTCAAAATTTAAGGCCCAAAAATCGGTGACGAACAGACAGACGGACGGACGGACGGACAGACGTACGGACGGACGGACGGACAGACAGACATGGCTAATTCGACTCAGCTAGCGATTCTGAGTCGATCCGTATACTTTGAGGTATATGTAGCAAAATTATTTCTCTATGTTACAAACTAAGTATTAAAACTAATATACCCCCCTATGGGATAGGGTATAAACAAATGAGAAGAGTACAATCCCCTGTGCGGATCGTTTAATACCCTATCCCATCCCATCCTTAAAATTAATATCTCCAAAAAGTGGGCTTTATAAGCCTATAATATAGAAAATGACATTGTCACAACACATTGTTCAAACAGTTTAGCAGAATCTTTTGTTGTTTGACAAAACACATCGTTTTCCTCCTGCATATGCTATGGGGTAGGGTATACAACCGGTTTTTGTAAGAAAACGCCCTCAAAAAGTGGGCGTGGGCTAAAATGATCTATGGACGAAATGTTTATATTAATATTACTAACTATTCTGCATCAAAATTTTTTTCGAAAATGTTAAAATTTGAACGTAAAACGTTTTTTATTAAAAACGCCCCCAAAAGTGGTCGTGGCAAAAAACTTTGTAGAAACGAAATATAGATATTAGGATTGTCTAAATATCCTGCTCAGACACTTTTTTGAAGTTCCTTACGGTTTGGCCAAAAAATAAGTTTTTCTAAAAAGGGGGCGTGGCAGTGGGCGGATTTCAAAAATGTTTACACTTGTTCTGGTGGCACGGACGAGGATCCTATATACCAAATTTCATTATCCTAGCTCAAAATTTAAGGCCCAAAAATCGGTGACGAACAGACAGACGGACGGACGGACGGACGGACAGACAGACATGGCTAATTCGACTCAGCTAGCGATTCTGAGTCGATCCATATACTTTGAGGTATATGTAGCAAAATTATTTCTCTATGTTACAAACAAAGTATCAAAACTAATATACCCCCCTATGGGATAGGGTATAAAAAGTTATGAAAATGTTGTTGTTTATACCCTATCCCATAGGGGTATATTAGTTTTGATACTTTGTTTGTAACATAGAGAAATAATTTTGCTACATATACCTCAAAGTATATGGATCGACTCAGAATCGCTAGCTGAGTCGATTAAGCCATGTCTGTCTGTCCGTCCGTCCGTCCGTCTGTACGTCACCGATTTTTAGGCCTTAAATTTTGAGCTAGGATAATGAAATTTGGTATATAGGATCCTCGTCTCTGCCTACAGAACAAGTGTAAAAATTTTTGAAATCCGCCCACTGCCACGCCCCCTTTTAAGAAAAACTCAGTTTTTGACCAAACCGTAAGGAATTTAAAAAAAGTTTCTGAACAACATATTTAGACAATATTAATATCTATATTTCGTCCATATAAAGTTTTTTGCCACGCCCACTTTTTGGGGGCGTTTTCAATAAAAAACTGTTTTCGGTCAAATTTTAAATTTTTCGAAAAAAATTTTGATGCAGAATCATTAACATTATTAATATGAACATTTCGTCTTTATACCATTTTAACCCACGCTCACTTTTTGGGGGCGTTTTTATATAAAAACCATTTTTATACACTACCCCATAACATATGCAAGAGAAAACCTTGTCTTTTGTAGAACCGTTAAAGTGTTTTGTAAGCAGTCTGAAGAATTTGTTGTCACTATATCATTTTTTCTATTTATCCACATCGTGTTTTTAGCCACGCCCCCTTTTTTGGGGATTTTAGTTTTATGGATAGGGTATTCAACGATCCGCACAGCGGATTGTAGCCTTCTCATATGTTTTTAATGTTGCCTTAAAAATTCCGTGAGAATATTTCGTGTGGCTGTTGATGATCTTCCTCCATAGTGATGAATATTGCCTGAAGACACAATTGACGGAATATTGCTTCGAACTTCATTTCGCCATAATCCATCGTGATGTTGGCCATCTGAGTCCTCCCAATCCACATAGTTGTTAGGACAATAAGATGAATCATTGCCCTTGTTCAGCATTATAAAATTGTGTGACACCAGACAAGCTGAAACTATTTTTTCGGCATTTTCTGGGAACATGTGCAGTGTTGTGAGCAATATGCGCCATCGGGAGACAAGGATTCCAAAACTGTTCTCTATGGTACGGCGAGCTCTCGACAGCCGTTTGTTAAAATTTTCCTTTTCTGGTGGCAACAGCACGCCTGAATGTGGTCGCATTAAATTTAGTCCAAGGGGAAAGGCAGCATCCGCAACAAAGTAGTGAGGAATTTTCGTTCGGCTGTTTGGCAAGTTTTTGGTGGCAGGAATTGGAAGATCATTGCTCAAAAGCCTCTTTCCAAATCGACTTACTTGAAGAATACCTGCATACGATTTGAAAAGTACCATTAGATGAGATTGAAAGCATATTTTTATATATTTTTATTACCTCCGTCACTTTGACTCCCGTATGCGCCAATATCTAAGTATGTGAACCGATATTTAGCGTCACATGCTGCCATTAGAACTATGCTGAAATGCTTCTTATAGCAATAGAATTGGCTGCCACTTTATGCCAATACAGTTGGGCATACCCCACATATTCCAAAAGTCGGAGGATATCTGCCTGTAATCGTCGGTGTTTGGCTCGGACATATATATGGGGAAGAGAGTTTCCCACAGTATTTCTGCTGTCTCCAATATAATACATCGTACAGTTTCTTTCCCCAGCTTAAATGACCAAGCCAGCGACTGTATCGATGTACCTTGTGATAAATAACTGGTGAAATAAAACGAAATTACTTATCTTTGTTGGGGAAAATAAATACACATACTCACAGTAAAATTACAGCGAGTCGACATTCTGCACTAATGGAATCTCTGATGGATGTTTTTGTCAGGAACGGTTTTATTAAATTCACCAACACAGTATAAAGTTCTTTACTCATCCTGGTGTAGATAAAAAACTGAGCACTATCTAACTCTTTCATTTTTATACCCTATCCCATAGGGGTATATTAGTTTTGATACTTAGTTTGTAACATAGAGAAATAATTTTGCTACATATACCTCAAAGTATATGGATCGACTCAGAATCGCTAGCTGAGTCGATTAAGCCATGTCTGTCTGTCCGTCCGTCCGTCCGTCCGTCCGTCCGTCCGTCCGTCCGTCTGTACGTCACCGATTTTTAGGCCTTAAATTTTGAGCTAGGATAATGAAATTTGGTATATAGGATCCTCGTCTCTGCCTACAGAACAAGTGTAAAAAATTTTGAAATCCGCCCACTGCCACGCCCCCTTTTAAGAAAAACTCAGTTTTTGACCAAACCGTAAGGAATTTTAAAAAAGTTTCTGAACAACATATTTAGACAATATTATTATCTATATTTCGTCTTTATAAAGTTTTTTGCCACGCCCACTTTTTGGGGGCGTTTTCAATTAAAAACTGTTTTCGGTCAAATTTTAAATTTTTCGAAAAAAATTTTGATGCAGAATCATTAACATTATTAATATGAACATTTCGTCTATATACCATTTTAACCCACGCCCACTTTTTGGGGGCGTTTTTATATAAAAACCATTTTTATACACTACCCCATAACATAAGCAGGAGAAAACCTTGTCTTTTGTAGAACCGTTTTTTGTATTGTTTTGTAAGCAGTCTGAAGAATTTGTTGTCACTATATCATTTTTTCTATTTTATCCACATCGTGTTTTTAGCCATGCCCCCTTTTTTGGGGATTTTAATTTTATGGATAGGATGGGATAGGGTATTCAACGATCCGCACAGCGGATTGTAGCCTTCTCATATGTTTATACCCTATCCCATAGGGGTATATTAGTTTTGATACTTAGTTTGTAACATAGAGAAATAATTTTGCTACATATACCTCAAAGTATATGGATCGACTCAGAATCGCTAGCTGAGTCGATTAAGCCATGTCTGTCTGTCCGTCCGTCCGTCCGTCCGTCCGTCCGTCCGTCTGTACGTCACCGATTTTTAGGCCTTAAATTTTGAGCTAGCATAATGAAATTTGGTATATAGGATCCTCGTCTCTGCCTACAGAACAAGTGTAAAAATTTTTGAAATCCGCCCACTGCCACGCCCCCTTTTAAGAAAAACTCAGTTTTTGGCCAAACCGTAAGGAATTTTAAAAAAGTTTCTGAACAGCATATTTAGACAATATTAATATCTATATTTCGTCTTTATAAAGTTTTTTACCACGCCCACTTTTTGGGGGCGTTTTCAATAAAAAAACTGTTTTCGGTCAAATTTTAAATTTTTCGAAAAAAATGTTGATGCAGAATCATTAACATTATTAATATAAACATTTCGTCTATATACCATTTTAACCCACGCCCACTTTTTGGGGGCGTTTTTATATAAAAACCATTTTTATACCCAACCCCATAACATATGCAGGAGAAAACCTTGTCTTTTGTAGAACCGTAAAATTGTTTTGTAAGCAGTCCGAAGAATTTGTTGTCACTATATCATTTTTTTCTATTTTATCCACATCGTGTTTTTAGCCACGCCCACTTTTTTGGGGATTTTAGTTTTATGGATAGGATGGGATAGGGTATTCAACGATCCGCACAGCGGATTGTAGCCTTCTCATATGTTTATACCCTATCCCATAGGGGTATATTAGTTTTGATACTTAGTTTGTAACATAGAGAAATAATTTTGCTACATATACCTCAAAGTATATGGATCGACTCAGAATCGCTAGCTGAGTCGATTAAGCCATGTCTGTCTGTCCGTCCGTCCGTCCGTCCGTCCGTCTGTACGTCACCGATTTTTAGGCCTTAAATTTTGAGCTAGGATAATGAAATTTGGTATATAGGATCCTCGTCTCTGCCTACGGAACAAGTGTAAAAATTTTTGAAATCCGCCCACTGCCACGCCCCCTTTTAAGAAAAACTCAGTTTTTGACCAAACCGTAAGGAACTTTAAAAAAGTTTCTGAACAACATATTTAGACAATATTAATATCTATATTTCGTCCATATAAAGTTTTTTGCCACGCCCACTTTTTGGGGGTGTTTTCAATTAAAAACTGTTTTCGGTCAAATTTTAAATTTTTCGAAAAAAGTTTTGATGCAGAATCATTAACATTATTAATTTGAACATTTCGTCTATATACCATTTTAACTCACGCCCACTTTTTGGGGGCGTTTTTATATAAAAAACATATGAGAGGCTACAATCCACTGTGCGGATCGTTGAAAACCCTATCCCATCCTATCTGTAAAACTAAAATCCCCAAAAAGTGGACATGGCTAAAAACACGATGTGGATAAAATAAAGAAAATGGAATGGTGACAACAAATTCTTCAGACTGCTTATAAAAAACTTTTACGGTTCTACAAAAGACAAGGTTTTCTACTGCATATGTTATGGGGTGGTGTATAAAAATGGTTTTTATATAAAAACGCCCCCAAAAAGTGGGCGTGGGTTAAAATAATCTATTGACGAAATGTTCATATTTATATTGCTAATGATTCTGCATCAAAAGTTTTTTCGAAAATTTGAAAATTTGACCGAAAAAGGTTTTTTATTGAAAACGCCCCCAAAAAGTGGGCGTGGCAAAAAACTTTATATGAACGAAGTACAGATATTCAGATTGTCTAAATATGTTGTTCAGAAAGTTTTTCAAAATTCCTTATGGTTTGGCCAAAAAATACGTTTTTCTAAAAAGGGGGCGTGGCAGTGGGCGGATTTCGAAAATTTTTACACTTGTTCTGCTGGGAGCAACAAAGAGCACGCGTACCAAATTTCATCCTTCTAGCTCAAAATTTAAGGCCCAAAAACTGGTGACGTACGGACGGACGGACGGACGGACGGACAGACATGGCTAAATCGACTCAGCTATCGATTCTGAGTCGATCCATATACTTTGAGGTATATGTAGCTAAATTATTTCTCTATGTTACAAACTATGTATCAAAACTAATATACCCCTATGGGATAGGGTATAAAAAAATTTTTATACACTACCCCATAACATATGCAGGAGAAAACCTTGTCTGTTGTAGAACCGTAAAATTGTTTTGTAAGCAGTCTGAAGAATTTGTTGTCACTATATCATTTTTTCTATTTTATCCACATCGTGTTTTTAGCCATGCCCCCTTTTTTGGGGATTTTAGTTTTATGGATAGGATGGGATAGGGTATTCAACGATCCGCACAGCGGATTGTAGCCTTCTCATATGTTTATACCCTATCCCATAGGGGGGTATATTAGTTTTGATACATAGTTTGTAACATAGAGAAATAATTTTGCTACATATACCTCAAAGCATATGGATCGACTCAGAATCGCTAGCTGAGTCGAATTAGCCATGTCTGTCTGTCCGTCCGTCCGTCCGTCCGTCTGTCTGTTCGTCACCGATTTTTGGGCCTTAAGTTTTGAGCTAGGATAATGAAATTTGGTATATAGGATCCTTGTGCGAGTCACCAGAACAAGTGTAAAAATTTTTGAAATCCGCCCACTGCCACGCCCCCTTTTTAGAAAAACTTATACTTAGTTTGTAACATAGAGAAATAATTTTGCTACATATACCTCAAAGTATATGGATCGACTCAGAATCGCTAGCTGAGTCGATTAAGCCATGTCTGTCTGTCCGTCCGTCCGTCCGTCCGTCCGTCCGTCCGTCCGTCCGTCTGTACGTCACCGATTTTTAGGCCTTAAATTTTGAGCTAGGATAATGAAATTTGGTATATAGGATCCTCGTCTCTGCCTACAGAACAAGTGTAAAAATTTTTGAAATCCGCCCACTGCCACGCCCCCTTTTAAGAAAAACTCAGTTTTTGGCCAAACCGTAAGGAATTTTAAAAAAGTTTCTGAACAACATATTTAGACAATATTAATATCTATATTTCGTCCATATAAAGTTTTTTGCCGCGCCCACTTTTTGGGGGCGTTTTCAATAAAAAACTGTTTTCGGTCAAATTTTAAATTTTTCGAAAAAAATTTTGATGCAGAATCATTAACATCATTAATATAAACATTTCGTCTATATACCATTTTAACCCACGCCCACTTTTTGGGGGCGTTTTTATATAAAAACCATTTTTATACCCAACCCCATAACATATGCAGGAGAAAACCTTGTCTTTTGTAGAACCGTAAAACTGTTTTGTAAGCAGTCTGAAGAATTTGTTGTCACTATATCATTTTTTCTATTTTATCCACATCGTGTTTTTAGCCATGCCCACTTTTTTAGGGATTTTAGTTTTATGGATAGGATGGGATAGGGTATTCAACGATCCGCACAGCGGATTGTAGCCTTCTCATATGTTTTTCTCCTGTTTTTGTAGGTTTCACTCACAAAAAATAAACGTTTATGAGCGTGCTCGGTAAGGGGGATCTCTAGCCCATAAGACTTTCACGAGGGGTGGTGGTGGGCGGCGAATGGTGCACTGGGCATTGCTCGCTCGAAGGAATTATGGTGAGTCTGGTCGCGGTGGTAGCTTGTCGCCAGGCTTTTTTTCACTTGGGTCGGCACTGTTTGTCGCCAAACAATCGAAATGTAATTCTGTTGCTGAAAGCGTAGTGCAAACGTTTCAAATCAAATCGATGTAAACGAAGCGTTATTATTCTTCATTCTTTTCTGACGTTTATTCGTTCGTCTGCTTTGTGACGTAGGTACTTCTAAAAGCACGAGTTAATAATATCGTTCACTTGAATTTGTTTGCCGTCAGGAAAGGAAGAAGGGAGTAAAACTGCGGTAATAGAATTCTTTATATATTAAACTTCAACTGAATTTCCTCATTTCTATAGAAATAAACGTTCGAATTACAAACACAATTGTTTGAATTTGGAGAGTTAAATCGCATCCCGTATAGTCGCCAAGGTCGCGACAATCTTTTTTTCGCATTCTACTTGCGATTGCAGCCATTGCAGACTTAGTCAAGCCGTAAACGCAATTATCAACTGCATTTAACAGTGAAATCGAATGCATCGTACACCGCCTCCAAGATGTCCACGTTTTCAACAGGTTACTTTAGCTGAAATGCCTGCGACTACCACAAATACCGACACAGTAACAAACGCCGCTCCACATGTTATAACGGGTGCCTCCGCCAGTTCTCTCTTTAATGCCGCCAAAGGGCTGATGGATGGTCCCATTAATACGAGTTTTGTTACTGTAGTGCCAAAATGCGCAACCACGAGTATGATTTCCACTGACACAAACATGTCAGTCGCTCCTATGAATACAGGCTTCACCACCGGAGCACCACTGAGTCCCACCACGAGTGATGTGTTTAGTGCCGCGGCTCCAGAGGACGTTCCTATGAATGCCAATTTCGTCTCTGTGGAGCCAAACGCCCAACAGTACTCAGCCACAGATCTAAATGAGATCGTATTAGCAATGCAAAGACAAATTGCCGCGTTAGAAACCCAATTAAAATCAACGCAAGTAAGGTTAAGTGAAATTGACTTGCAATGCCACGCATTTAAAGAGGCATTGACAAATCCGTTACAACTGGCCGTCGCACCCGCTTCAGTTCAGTACGAAACAGCTCCTATATTTCAACAATATGCTACCTCGTCCGCTACGAATTTGTCCGTAAGTGGACCATATAATTTCCGTCAAAAGCAAAGTCCCTGCAGTGACACAATTGTACAGCCAGCTACTTCTGTGTCATCTATTTAACCCACTATGCCACCAGCAAGCTATGCGTACAAGAATGTTACCGTAGGCTACATTTGTTCTTCCAGCACAACGACTAATATATATATACCACCACCTACTGCGTTTTCGTTTTGGTCGTCCCGAACAGCTCATACGAAGCCAGTTAAAAACATATGAGAAGGCTACAATCCGCTGTGCGGATCGTTGAATACCCTATCCCATCCTATCCATAAAACTAGAATCCCCAAAAAAGTGGGCATGGCTAAAAACACGATGTGGATAAAATAAAAAAAATGATATAGTGACAACAAATTCTTCAGGCTGCTTACAAAACACTTTTACGGTTCTACAAAAGACAAGGTTTTCTCCTGTATATGTTATGGGGTAGTGTATAAAAATGGTTTTTATATAAAAACGCCCCCAAAAAGTGGGCGTGAGTTAAAATGGTATAAAGACGAAATGTTCATATTAATAATGTTAATGATTCTGCATCAAAAAATTTTTCGAAAAATTTAAAATTTTACCGAAAACAGTTTTTTATTGAAAACGCCCCCAAAAAGTGGGCGTGGCAAAAAACTTTATATGAACGAAATATAGATATAACGATTCTGTAAATATGCTGTTCAGACACTTTTTTAAAATTCTTTACGGTCTTGCCAAAAATTACGTTATTCTAAAAAGGGGGCGTGGCAGTGGGCGGATTTCAAAAATTTTTACACTTGTTCTGGTGACTCGGACAAGGATCCTATATACCAAATTTCATTATCCTAGCTCAAAATTTAAGGCCCAAAAATCGTTGACGAACAGACAGACGGACGGACGGACACACGGACGGACGGACGGACAGACAGACATGGCTAATTCGACTCAGCTAGCGATTCTGAGTCGATCCATATACTTTGAGGTATATGTAGCAAAATTATTTCTCTATGTTACAAACTATGTATCAAAACTAATATACCCCCCTATGGGATAGGGTATAAACATATGAGAGGCTACAATCCGCTATGCGGATCGTTGAAAACCCTATCCCATCCCATCCTTAAAATTAATATCCACAAAATATAGGCCTTATGGCGATGAAATACAGAAAATGACATTGTCACAATATATTGCTCAGACAGTTTATCAAAATCTTTTGTGGTTCGACAAAAAACAACGGTTTTCTATTGCTAATGCCTTGGGAGGGGGTATACAAATGGTTTTTGTAAGAAAACGCCCCAAAATGTGGGCGTAGGTGAAAATGATCTATTGACGAAATGTTTATATTACCATTGCGGAAGTATTTGCATCAAATTTTTTTTCGAAAGTTTTAAAATTTGGACAAAAAACGTTTTTTTCTTAAAAAGTGGGCGTGGCAAAAAACTTTGTATGGACGAAATATAGATATTAGGATCGTCTAAATATGTTGCAAACACACTTTTTTGAAATTCTTTACGGTTTGGCTTAAAACTACGTTTTTTCTAAAAGGGGGCGTGGCAGTGGGCAGATTTTAAAAATGTTTACACTTGTTCTGGTGACTCGGCCAAGGATCCTATATACCAAATTTCATTATCCTAGCTCAAAATTTAAGGCCCAAAAATCGGTGACGAACAGACAGACGGAAGGACGGACGGACGGACGGACGGACAGACAGACATGGCTAATTCGACTCAGCTAGCGATTCTGAGTCGATCCATATACTTTGAGGTATATGTAGCAAAATTATTTCTCTATGTTACAAACTAAGTATCAAAACTAATATACCCCTATGGGATAGGGTATAAACATATGAGAGGCTACAATCCGCTATGCGGATCGTTGAATACCCTATCCCATCCCATCCTTTAAATTAATATCCTCAAAATATAGGCCTTATGGCGATGAAAAACAGAAAATGACATTGTCACAATATATTGCTCAGACAGTTTCTCAAAATCTTTTGTGGTTCGACAAAAAACAACGTATTTCTATTGCTAATGCCTTGGGATGGGGTATACAAATGGTTTTTGTAAGAAAACGCCCCCAAAATGTGGGTGTAGGTAAAAATGATCTATAGACAAAATGTTTATATTACCATTGCGGAAGTATTTGCATCAAATTTTTATACCCTATCCCATAGGGGGGTATATTAGTTTTGATACTTAGTTTGTAACATAGAGAAATAATTTTGCTGCATATACCTCAAAGTATATGGATCGACTCAGAATCGCTAGCTGAGTCGAATTAGCCATGTCTGTCTGTCCGTCCGTCCGTCTGTCTGTTCGTCAGCTGTTTTTGGGCCTTAAATTTTGAGCTAGGATAATGAAATTTGGTATATAGGATCCTCGTCCGTGCCACCAGAACAAGTGTAAACATTTTTATAAATCCGCCCACTGCCACGCCCCCTTTTTAGAAAAACGTAATTTTTGGCCAAACCATAAGGAACTTTGAAAAACTTTCTGAACAACATATTTAGATAATCTGAATATCTGTATTTCGTTCATATAAAGTTTTTTGCCACGCCCACTTTTTGGGGGCGTTTTTAATAAAAAACGTTTTATGGTCAAATTTTAAAATTTTCGAAAAAAAATTTGATGCAGAATAGTTAGTAATATTAATATAAACATTTCGTCCATAGATCATTTTAGCCCACCCCCACTTTTTGAGGCCGTTTTCTTACAAAAACCGTTTGTATACCCTACCCCATAGCATATTCAGGAGGAAAACGATGTGTTTTGTCAAACAACAAAACATTCTGATAATCTGTTTGAACAATGTGTTGTGACAATGTCATTTTCTATATTATAGGCTAATAAAGCCCACTTTTTGGAGATATTAATTTTAAGGATGGGATGGGATAGTGTATTAAACGATCCGCACAGGGGATTGTACTCTTCTCATATGTTTATACCCTATCCCATAGGGGTATATTAGTTTTGATACATAGTTTGTAACATAGAGAAATAATTTAGCTACATATACCTCAAAGTATATGGATCGACTCAGAATCGATAGCTGAGTCGATTTAGCCATGTCTGTCCGTCCGTCCGTCCGTCCGTACGTCACCAGTTTTTGGGCCTTAAATTTTGAGCTAGAAGGATGAGATTTGGTACACGTGCTCTTTGTTGCTCCCAGCAGAACAAGTGTAAACATTTTTGAAATCCGCCCACTGCCACGTCCCCTTTTTAGAAAAACGTATTTTTTGGCCAAACCATAAGGAAATTTGAAAAACTTTCTGAACAACATATTTAGACAATCTGAATATCTGTATTTCGTTCATATAAAGTTTTTTGCCACGCCCACTTTTTGGGAGCGTTTTTAATAAAAAACCTTTTTCGGTCAAATTTTAAAATTTTCGAAAAAACTTTTGATGCAGAATCATTGGTTGTATAAATATGAACATTTCGTCCATAGACAATTTCAACCCACGCCCACTTTTTGGGGGCGTTTTTATATAATAACCATTTTTAGCCTCTGCCCCATAACATATGCAGCAGAAAACCTTGTCTTTTGTAGAACCGTAGAAGTTTTTTGTAAGCAGTCTGAAGAATTTGTTGTCACCATGTCATTTTCTTTATTTTATCCACATCGTGTTTTTAGCCATTTCCACTTTTTGGGGATTTTAGTTTTACAGATAGGATGGGATAGGGTAGTCAACGATCCGCACAGCGGATTGTAGCCTTTTCATATGTTTATACCCTATCCCATAGGGGGGTATATTAGTTTTGATACTTAGTTTGTAACATAGAGAAATAATTTTGCTACATATACCTCAAAGTATATGGATCGACTCAGAATCGCTAGCTGAGTCGATTAAGCCATGTCTGTCTGTCCGTCCGTCCGTCCGTCCGTCTGTACGTCACCGATTTTTAGGCCTTAAATTTTGAGCTAGGATAATGAAATTTGGTATATAGGATCCTCGTCTCTGCCTACAGAACAAGTGTAAAAATTTTTGAAATCCGCCCACTGCCACGCCCCCTTTTAAGAAAAACTCAGTTTTTGACCAAACCGTAAGGAATATTAAAAAAGTTTCTGAACAACATATTTAGACAATATTAATATCTATATTTCGTCCATATAAAGTTTTTTGCCACGCCCACTTTTTGGGGGCGTTTTCAATTAAAAACTGTTTTCGGTCAAATTTTAAATTTTTCGAAAAAATTTTGATGCAGAATCATTAACATTATTAATATGAACATTTCGTCTATATACCATTTTAACCCACGCCCACTTTTTGGGGGCGTTTTTATATAAAAACCATTTTTATACACTACCCCATAACATATGCAGGAGAAAACCTTGTCTTTTGTAGAACCGCAAAATTGTTTTGTAAGCAGTCTGAAGAACTTGTTGTCACTATATCATTTTTTCTATTTTATCCACATCGTGTTTTTAGCCATGCCCCCTTTTTTGGGGATTTTAGTTTTATGGATAGGATGGGATAGGGTATTCAACGATCCGCACAGTGGATTGTAGCCTTCTCATATGTTTTTAAATGTTTTTATTATTATTAATAAATTAAAGGGTCTCATGAGGAAAAGCTTAAATTAATTCATACGAGAATCCAATATGATAAGATGTTTACATCGAAAAATGCCAACATGAGCGATGGATGGAAGTATGTTGTTTTATGTTTATACCCTATTCCATAGGGGTATATTAGTTTTGATACTTAGTTTGTAACGTAGAGAAATAATTTTGCTACATATACCTCAAAGTATATGGATCGACTCAGAATCGCTAGCTGAGTCGAATTAGCAATGTCTGTCTGTCCGTCCGTCCGTCTGTCTGTTCGTCAGCTGTTTTTGGGCCTTAAATTTTGAGCTAGGATAATGAAATTTGGTATATAGGATCCTCGTCCATGCCACCAGAACAAGTGTAAAAAATTTTGAAATCCGCCCACTGCCACGCCCCCTTAATAGGAAAACTTATTTTTTGGCCAAACCGTAAGGAATTTAAACGAGTGGTGGGTGCACGACTGGGTCGTACGCAACTTTCTCTTTCACAGCAAGTTGGGCGTTAGATCTAACCATAAGCATTTTGATTATTGATGCTTAAATGATATAAATAATGTCGAAATGTATTTATACGAATTTTTACTCCAACATTTGAAGGAATCGATGTCAATGTGAAAAATAATGATTTTCCGTTTTTGGCCAAAACTGAAAATTCCGTTTATTAATAGTTGGGCTAAAACTAATTATGTGGAATTGCTTCAAGCTGTAATAGTAGTATATGTATTAAATTTCATTCAATTTGACACAATAGTTTGCGAGATATTAACAATTTTCTTTATATGGCCTAAATGACAAAATCCGTTATATGGATTTTCTTGAAAAAACTGGGTATGCAGTTTTGTTGGAATTAATATGGTTATAGTATATATAAAGTTTAATCAAAATCGTTAGAGCCGTTTTCGAGAAAATTGAGGTTATGTGTAATTTTTATATGGCAGGTACCAGTTTTAACATGGCTAAAAGCAAACAAAAACGAGTGGTGGGTGCACGACTGGGTCGTACGCAACTTTCTCTTTCACAGCAAGTTGGGCGTTAGATCTAACCATAAGCATTTTGATTATTGATGCTTAAATGATATAAATAATGTCGAAATGTATTTATACGAATTTTTACTCCAACATTTGAAGGAATCGATGTCAATGTGAAAAATAATGATTTTCCGTTTTTGGCCAAAACTGAAAATTCCGTTTAGTAATAGTTGGGCTAAAACTAATTATGTGGAATTGCTTCAAGCTGTAATAGTAGTATATGTATTAAATTTCATTCAATTTGACACAATAGTTTGCGAGATATTAACAATTTTCTTTATATGGCCTAAATGACAAAATCCGTTATATGGATTTTCTCGAAAAAACTGGGTATGCAGTTTTGTTGGAATTAATATGGTTATAGTATATATAAAGTTTAATCAAAATCGTTGGAGCCGTTTTCGAGAAAATTGAGGTTATGTGTAATTTTTATATGGCAGGTACCAGTTTTAACATGGCTAAAAGCAAACAAAAAAAATGGCCTAGAATTATGACCAAAACAAGCGTGGATACGAAGTTTGAAGAAAATCGGTCAATCCGTTTAGGCTGGGGAGACCGTCACGGACAGACGGACCGACGGACCGACGGACCGACGGACGGAAATCCAAAAACCACTTTTTTAGGCTCCGCTATCATCGTAATGTTAGAATCAATCAAAATCTCGAGGTCGAAAATTTTCACGAAAACAATATCTTTCTCTTTGTAAGAGAAAGTTAAAAATGGCCTAGAATTATGACCAAAACAAGCGTGGATACGAAGTTTGAAGAAAATCGGTCAATCCGTTTAGGCTGGGGAGACCGTCACGGACAGACGGACCAACGGACCGACGGACCGACGGACGGAATTCCAAAAACCACTTTTTTAGGCTCCGCTATCATCGTAATGTTAGAATCAATAAAAATCTCGAGGTCGAAAATTTTCACGAAAACAATATCTTTCTCTTTGTAAGAGAAAGTTAAAAAGTGTCTGAGCAGCATATTTAGGCAATCCTAATATCTATATTTCGTTCATACAAAGTTTTTTGCCACGCCCACTTTTTGGTAAAAAACGCTTTTTGGCCAAATTTTAAAACTTTCGAAAAAAATTGATGCAAATACTTCCGAAATGGTAATATAAACATTTTATCCATAGATCATTTTCACCTACGCCCACATTTTGGGGGCGTTTTCTTACAAAAACCATTTGTATACCCCATCCCAAGGCATAAGCAATAGAAATACGTTGTTTTTTTCGAACCACACAAGATTTTGAGAAACTGTCTGAGCAATATATTGTGACAATGTCATTTTCTGTATTTCATCGCCATAAGGCCTATATTTTGAGGATATTAATTGAAAGGATGGGATGGGATAGGGTATTCAACGATCCGCATAGCGGATTGTAGCCTCTCATATGTTAATACCCTATCCCATAGGGGGGTATATTAGTTTTGATACTTAGTTTGTAACATAGAGAAATAATTTTGCTACATATACCTCAAAGTATATGGATCGACTCAGAATCGCTAGCTGAGTCGAATTAGCCATGTCTGTCTGTCCGTCCGTCCGTCCGTCCGTCTGTCTGTTCGTCACCGATTTTTGGGGCTTAAATTTTGAGCTAGGATAATGAAATTTGGTATATAGGATCCATCCACGTCCGTGCCACCAGAACAAGTGTAAACATTTTTGAAATCCGCCCACTGCCACGCCCCCTTTTTAGGAAAACTTATTTTTTGGCCAAACCGTCAGGAACTTAAAAAAAGTGTCTGAGCAGCATATTTAGACAATCCTAATATCTATATTTCGTTCATACAAAGTTTTTTGCCACGCCCACTTTTTGGGGCGTTTTTAGTAAAAAACGCTTTTTGTCCAAATTTTAAAACTTTCGAAAAATTTTTTGATGCAAATACTTCCGCAATGGTAATATAAACATTTTGTCCATAGATCATTTTCACCTACGCCCACATTTTGGGGGCGTTTTCCTACAAAAACCATTTGTATACCCCATCCCAAGGCATTAGCAATAGAAATACGTTGTTTTTTGTCGAACCACAAAAGATTTTGAGAAACTGTCTGAGCAATATATTGTGACAATGTCATTTTCTGTATTTCATCGCCATAAGGCCTATATTTTGAGGATATTAATTTAAAGGATGGGATGGGATAGGGTATTCAACGATCCGCATAGCGGATTGTAGCCTCTCATATGTTTATACCCTATCCCATAGGGGTATATTAGTTTTGATACTTAGTTTGTAACATAGAGAAATAATTTTGCTACATATACCTCAAAGTATATGGATCGACTCTGAATCGCTAGCTGAGTCGATTTAGCCATGTCTGTCTGTCCGTCCGTCCGTCCGTCTGTACGTCACCGATTTTTAGGCATTAAATTTTGAGCTAGGATAATGAAATTTGGTATATAGGATCCCCGTCCGTGCCACCAGAACAAGTGTAAACATTTTTGAAATCCGCCCACTGCCACGCCCCCTTTTAAGAAAATCTCAGTTTTTGACCAAACCGTAAGGAATTTTAAAAAAGTTTCTGAACAACATATTTAGACAATATTAATATCTATATTTCGTCCATATAAAGCTTTTGCCACGCCCACTTTTTGGGGGCGTTTTCAATTAAAAACTGTTTTCGGTCAAATTTTAAATTTTTCGAAAAAAATGTTGATGCAGAATCATTAACATTATTAATATGAACACTTCGTCCATATACCATTTTAACCCACGCCCACTTTTTGAGGGCGTTTTTATATAAAAACCATTTTTATACACTACCCCATAACATATGCAGCAGAAAACCTTGTCTTTTGTAGAACCGTAATTTTTTTTTATAAGCAGTCTGAAGAATTTGTTGTCACCATGTCATTTTCTTTATTTTATCCACATCGTGTTTTTAGCCATGTCCACTTATTGGGGATTTTAGTTTTACAGATAGGATGGGATAGGGTATTCAACGATCCGCACAGTGGATTGTAGCCTTCTCATATGTTCGTTTTTTCTATTTATACCCTATCCCATAGGGGGGTATATTAGTTTTGACATTAAGTTTGTAACATAGAGAAATAATTTCGATACATATACCTCAAAGTATATGGATCGATTCAGAATCGCTAGCTGAGTCGATTAAGCCATGTCTGTCTGTTCGTCCGTCCGTCCGTCCGTCTGTGTGTGACCGATTTTTGGGCCTTAAATTTTGAGCTAGAGTGTTGAAATTTGGTATATAGACTCACTGGCCGACGAAGCAGAACAAGTGTAAAAATTTTGAAATCTGCCAACTGCCACGCCCCCTTTTAGAAAAACGTAGTTTTAAGCCAAACCGTAAGGAGTTTCAAAAAAGTGTCTGAGCAGCATATTTAGACAAACCTAATCTCTATATCTCGTCCATACAAAGTTTTTTGACACGCCCACTTTTTGGGGACGTTTTAAGTAAAAAACGTTTTTTGTCCAAATTTTAAAACTTTCGAAAAAAATGTTGATGCAAATACTTCCGCAATGGTAATATAAACATTTTGTCCGTACATCATTTTCACCTATGCCCACATTTTGGGGGCGTTTTCTTACAAAAACCATTTGTATACCCCATCCCAAGGCATTAGCAATAGAAATACGTTGTTTATTGTCGAACCACAAAAGATTTTGATAAACTGTCTGAGCAATATATTGTGACAATGTCATTTTCTGTATTTCATCGCCATAAGGCCTATATTTCGAGGATATTAATTTTAAGGATGGGATGGGATAGGGTATTCAACGATCCGCACAGCGGATTGTAGCCTCTCTTATGTTTATACCCTATCCCATAGGGGGGTATATTAGTTTTGATACTTAGTTTGTAACATAGAGAAATAATTTTGCTACATATACGTCAAAGTATATGGATCGACTCAGAATCGATAGCTGAGTCGAATTAGCCATGTCTGTCTGTCCGTCCGTCCGTCCGTCCGTCTGTCTGTTCGTCAGCGGTTTTTGGGCCTTAAATTTTGAGCTAGGATAATGAAATTTGGTATATAGGATCCTCGTCCGTGCCACCAGAACAAGTGTAAACATTTTTGAAATCCGCCCACTGCCACGCCCCCTTTTTAGGAAAACTTATTTTTTGGCCAAACCGTAAGGAATTTCAAAAAAGTGTTTGAGCAGCATATTTAGACAATCCTAATATCTATATTTCGTTCGTACAAAGTTTTTTGCCACGCCCTCTTTTTCGGGGCGTTTTTAGTAAAAAACGCTTTTTGTCCAAATTTTAAAACTTTCGAAAAAAATTTTTATGCAAATACTTCTGCAATGGTAATATAAACATTTTGTCCATTGATCATTTTCACCTACGCCCAAATTTTGGGGGCGTTTTCTTACAAAAACCATTTGTATACCCCATCCCAAGGCATTAGCAATAGAAATACGTTGTTTTTTGTCGAACCACAAAAGATTTTGAGAAACTGTCTGAGCAATATATTGTGACAATGTCATTTTCTGTTTTTCATCGCCATAAGGCCTATATTTTGAGGATATTAATTTAAAGGATGGGATGGGATAGGGTATTCAACGATCCGCATAGCGGATTGTAGCCTCTCATATGTTTATACCCTATCCCATAGGGGGGTATATTAGTTTTGATACATAGTTTGTAACATAGAGAAATAATTTTGCTACATATACCTCAAAGTATATGGATCGACTCAGAATCGCTAGCTGAGTCGAATTAGCCATGTCTGTCCGTCCGTCCGTCCGTCCGTCTGTCTGTTCGTCACCGATTTTTGGGCCTTAAATTTTGAGCTAGGATAATGAAATTTGGTATATAGGATCCTTGTTTGAGTCACCAGAACAAGTGTAAAAATTTTTGAAATCCGCCCACTGCCACGCCCCCTTTTTAGAAAAACGTAATTTTTGGCAAAACCGTAAAGAATTTTAAAAAAGTGTCTGAACAGCATATTTAGAGAATGGTAATATCTATATTTTGTTCATATAATGTTTTTTGCCACGCCCACTTTTTGGGGGCGTTTTCAATAAAAAACTGTTTTCGGTCAAATTTTAAATTTTTCGAAAAAAATTTTGATGCAAAATCATTAACATTATTAATATGAACATTTCGTCTTTTTACCATTTTAACCCACGCCCACTTTTTGGGGGCGTTTTTATATAAAAACCATTTTTTTACACTACCCCATAACATATAAAGGAGAAAACCTAGTCTTTTGTAGAACCGTAAAAGTGTTTTGTAAGCATTCTGAAGATTTAGTTGTCACTATATCATTTTTTCTATTTTATCCACATCGTATTTTTAGCCATGCCCACTTTTTTTTTTGGGATTTTAGTTTTATGGATAGGATGGGATAGGGTATTCAACGATCCGCACAGCGGATTGTAGCCTTCTCATATGTTTATACCCTATCCCATAGGGGGGTATATTAGTTTTGAAACTTAGTTTGTAACATAGAGAAATAATTTTGCTACATATACCTCAAAGTATATGGATCGACTCAGAATCGCTAGCTGAGTCGATTAAGCCATGTCTGTCTGTCCGTCCGTCCGTCCGTCCGTCCGTCCGTCCGTCCGTCTGTCTGTTCGTCAGCGGTTTTTGGGCCTTAAATTTTGAGCTAGGATAATGAAATTTGGTATATAGGATCCTCGTCCGTGCCACCAGAACAAGTGTAAACATTTTTGAAATCCGCCCACTGCCACGCCCCCTTTTTAGGAAAACTTATTTTTTGGCCAAACCGTAAGGAATTTCAAAAAAGTGTCTGAGTAGCATATTTAGACAATCCTAATATCTATATTTCGTTCATACAAAGTTTTTTGCCACGCCCACTTTTTGGGGGCGTTTTTAGTAACAAACGCTTTTTGTCCAAATTTTAAAACTTTCGAAAAAAATTTTGATGCAAATACTTCCGAAATGGTAATATTAACATTTTGTCTATAGATCATTTTCACCTACGCCCACATTTTGGGGGCGTTTTCTTACAAAAACCATTTGTATACCCCATCCCAAAAAAAAAAACCGTAAAGAATTTTAAAAAAGTGTCTGAACAGCATATTTACAGAATCGTAATATCTATATTTCGTTCACATAAAGTTTTTTGCCACGCCCACTTTTTGGGGGCGTTTTCAATAAAAAACTGTTTTCGGTCAAATTTTAAATTTTTCGAAAAAAATTTTGATGCAGAATCATTAACATTATTAATATGAACATTTCGTCTTTATACCATTTTAACCCACGCCCACTTTTTGGGGGCGTTTTTATATAAAAACCATTTTTATACACTACCCCCATAACATATACAGGAGAAAACCTTGTCTTTTGTAGAACCGTAAAAGTGTTTTGTAAGCAGCCTGAAGAATTTGTTGTCACTATATCATTTTTTTTATTTTATCCACATCGTGTTTTTAGCCATGCCCACTTTTTTGGGGATTCTAGTTTTATGGATAGGATGGGATAGGGTATTCAACGATCCGCACAGCGGATTGTAGCCTTCTCATATGTTTATACCCTATCCCATAGGGGTATATTAGTTTTGATACTTAGTTTGTAACATAGAGAAATAATTTTGCTACATATACCTCAAAGTATATGGATCGACTCAGAATCGCTAGCTGAGTCGATTAAGCCATGTCTGTCTGTCCGTCCGTCCGTCCGTCCGTCCGTCCGTCTGTACGTCACCGATTTTTAGGCCTTAAATTTTGAGCTAGGATAATGAAATTTGGTATATAGGATCCTCGTCTCTGCCTACAGAACAAGTGTAAAAATTTTTGAAATCCGCCCACTGCCACGCCCCCTTTTAAGAAAAACTCAGTTTTTGGCCAAACCGTAAGGAATTTTAAAAAAGTTTCTGAACAGCATATTTAGACAATATTAATATCTATATTTCGTCTATATAAAGTTTTTTGCCACGCCCACTTTTTGGGGGCGTTTGCAATAAAAAACTGATTTCGGTCAAATTTTAAATTTTTTGAAAAAACTTTTGATGCAGAATCATTAACATTATTAATATAAACATTTCGTCTATATACCATTTTAACCCACGCCCACTTTTTGGGGGCGTTTTTATATAAAAACCGTTTTTATACCCAACCCCATAACATATGCAGGAGAAAACCTTGTCTTTTGTAGAACCGTAAAACTGTTTTGTAAGCAGTCTGAAGAATTTGTTGTCACTATATCATTTTTTCTATTTTATCCACATCGTGTTTTTAGCCATGCCCACTTTTTTGGGGATTTTAGTTTTATGGATAGGATGGGATAGGGTATTCAACGATCCGCACAGCGGATTGTAGCCTTCTCATATGTTTATACCCTATCCCATAGGGGTATATTAGTTTTGATACTTAGTTTGTAACATAGAGAAATAATTTAGCTACATATACCTCAAAGTATATGGATCGACTCAGAATCGCTAGCTGAGTCGAATTAGCCATGTCTGTCTGTCCGTCCGTCCGTCCGTCCGTCCGTCCGTCCGTCCGTCCGTGTGTCCGTCCGTCCGTCTGTCTGTTCGTCACCGATTTTTGGGCCTTAAATTTTGAGCTAGGATAATGAAATTTGGTATATAGGATCCTTGGCTGAGTCACCAGAACAAGTGTACAAATTTTTAAAATCCGCCCACTGCCACGCCCCCTTTTAGAAAAAACGTAGTTTTAAGCCAAACCGTAAGGAATTTCAAAAAAGTGTGTAAGCAACATATTTAGACAATCCTAATATCTATATTTCGTTCATACAAAGTTTTTTGCCACGCCCACTTTTTGGGGGCGTTTTAAGTAAAAAACGTTTTTTGTCCAAATTTTAAAACTTTCGAAAAAAATTTTGATGCAAATACTTCCGCAATGGTAATATAAACATTTTGTCCATAGATCATTTTCACCTACGCCCACATTTTGGGGGCGTATTCTTACAAAAACCATTTGTATACCCCATCCCAAGGCATTAGCAATAGAAATACGTTGTTTTTTGTCGAACCACAAAAGATTTTGAGAAACTGTCTGAGCAATATATTGTGACAATGTCATTTTCTGTTTTTCATCGCCATAAGGCCTATATTTTGAGGATATTAATTTAAAGGATGGGATGGGATAGGGTATTCAACGATCCGCATAGCGGATTGTAGCCTCTCATATGTTTTTAATTAAATTTTCTTCAACAAAAAACTGGCTGTTCTCTTTCTTTATCCTTTAAATTTTTTTTCAACTTGGTCAATTCCTACTTTTATCATTGCTGCTTTTATGTTTTTCCTTATGCATGTATATAACAAAGTAAAATAAAGGACTTACCCCTATTGTAGGGTTACTTTACACGTCCTCCCAGGTGATGGCCTGTGGGGCACCGCATTCCGCCTAGTGAATTTTCATGTGTTTTCCACCTTATCGGAATCGTTGAATACCCTATCCCATCCTATCCATAAAACTAAAATCCCCAAAAAAGTGGGCATGGCTAAAAACACGATGTGGATAAAATAGAAAAAATGATATAGTGACAACAAATTCTTCAGACTGCTTGCAACCCAATTTTACGGTTCTACAAAAGACAAGGTTTTCTCCTGCATCTGTTATGGGGTAGTGTATAAAAATGGTTTTTATATAAAAACGCCCCCAAAAAGTGGGCTTGGGTTAAAATGGTATATAGACGAAATGTTCATATTAATAATGTTAATGATTCTGCAATTTTTTTCGAAAAATTTAAAATTTGACCGAAAACAGTTTTTAGTTGAAAACGCCTCCCAAAAAGTGGGCGTGGCAAAAACTTTATATGGACGAAATATAGATATTAATATTGTCTAAATATGTTGTTCAGAAACTTTTTTAAAATTCCTTACGGTTTGGTCAAAAACTGAGTTTTTCTTAAAAGGGGGCGTGGCAGTCGGCGGATTTAAAAATTTTTTACACTTGTTCTGTAGGCAGAGACGAGGATCCTATATACCAAATTTCATTATCCCAGCTCAAAATTTAAGGCCTAAAAATCGGTGACGTACAGACGGACGGACGGACGGACGGACAGCAGACATGGCTTAATCGACTCAGCTAGCGATTCTTATCCCATCCTATCCCATCCTTAATATCCACAAAATATAGGCCTTATGGCGATCAAATACAGAAAATGACATTGTCACAATATATTGCTCAGACAGTCTATCAAAATCTTTTGTGGTTCGACAAAAAACAACGGTTTTCTATTGCTAATGCCTTGTGAGGGGGTATACAAATGGTTTTTGTAAGAAAACGCCCCCAAAATGTGGGCATAGGTGAAAATGATGTTAGGACGAAATGTTTATATTACCATTGCGGAAGTATTTGCATCAAATTTTTTTTCATTATCCTAGCTCAAAATTTAAGGCCCAAAAATCGGTAACGAACAGACAGACGGACGGACGGACGGACGGACAGACAGACATGGCTAATTCGACTCAGCTAGCGATTCTGAGTCGATCCATATACTTTGAGGTATATGTAGCTAAATTATTTCTCTATGTTACAAACTAAGTATCAAAACTAATATACCTCTATGGGATAGGGTATAAACACCTAAATGTAGGCTTACAATTTCACAACCTGAATTGACCACTACAGTTAGTTTTTTTCAGTTCTTCTTTCTTGCTGTTGTTAACGCCCTCTAGGGTTTTTATATATTAACGAGCTTCCAACAGAAATAAGGAACTTAACAAAACCAGCATTAATTAAAAAAGCTAAATCCTTTTACTTAAATAATGATTTATAAATAAAAATAACAAATTTTGAAGAGACTATTTTAAAACTCACTTGAAATTATATAAAATCATTTTTGTAAACAGTCTTCTGCAGACAAGCCAATTAGGCTTTGCAGATTTAAATTTAAATTTGTAATATTTTATGAAAAATCAATAAAAAACATATGAGAAGGCTACAATCCACTGTGCGGATCGTTGAATACCCTATCCCATCCTATCTGTAAAACTAAAATCCCCAAAAAAGTGGGCATGGCTAAAAACACAATGTGGATAAAATAAAGAAAATGGAATGGTGACAACAAATTCTTCAGACTGCTTACAAAAAACTTTTACGGTTCTACAAAAGACAAGGTTTTCTTCTGCATATGTTATGGGGTGGTGTATAAAAATGGTTTTTATATAAAAACGCCCCCAAAAAGTGGGCGTGGGTAAAAAAAGTCTATGGACGAAATGTTCATATTTATATTACTAATGATTATGCATCAAAAGTTTTTTCGAAAATTTTGAAATTTGACCGAAAAAAGTTTTTTATTAAAAACGCCCCCAAAAAGTGGGCGTGGCAAAAAACTTTATATAAACGAAATAAAGATATTCAGATTGTCTAAATATGTTGTTCAGAAAGTTTTTCAAAATTCCTTCTGGTTTGGCCAAAAAATACGTTTTTCTAAAATGGGGGCGTGGCAGTGGGCGGATTTCAAAATTTTTTACACTTGTTCTGCTGGGAGCAACAAAGAGCACGTGTACCAAATTTCATCCTTCTAGCTGAAAATTTAAGGCCCAAAAACTGGTGACGTACGGACGGACGGACAGCCATGGCTTAAGGGTAGGTGTCCCATGCAAAAATAGGTTTTAGTTTTGCGCTAAATTGTGTAGCGCTCACAATTTTCCGAATATTTAAATGAAATAAACGGTGATCGATTGGAAATATGTTAAGCAAAGTACTTGTTTAGCATTTAAAAAACATTAAAATATCTTTGAGCCTCAAAACCGCCTGACATGTAGAAAAACCATACAAATAAGTTAGATGCTAATTGCGTTCCATTTTTATCTCTTTATATACATATTTTTTATTTTTTTTATATTTTTTTTCTACAGACAATAGATTTGCGCAGATAACACCGGTCGTTTTTTGTTGTGAATTTTAGTATTTATCCCGAAAAAAATGCACAAAACTATGAAAAATAAGGTAAATTTACACAGTTTAACTAGATATAACTTCTAAAGTATAAAAGGTAACGAAGTCAAATTAGCTTTTTTACAAAGCTAATAGATATGTGCAGATACCGTTTTTTTTTTTTTTTTTTTGTATTTTGTACAGTAATTTTTTGGTGACAAAATGGAAAAAAAGTGTTTTTTTTTTAAACGTTTTGGGTTTTTTGGCTGGGAAATCGATAGTTATATTTCCTAATTTTTGGAAATAATTTTTTAACCAAGCGACAATATATAGGGCACAACGTACCGGTCTTAAAAACATGTTTTTTTTCTTCTAACATATTTAAATATGCAATTCAATATGACATTATTTGCAATGCCGCTGTGAAAAAAGGACAACCAAAATGATTCCGACATATTTTTTTTATTTTTTTTTGGTATTTGTATTATTTAATTCAAAATAAAAAATAGTTTTTTTCCACACGGTTTTTCAAATTTTGATGTTAGAAAAGTGGTCTATTTTACGTATTTTACATAAAAAAAGATCGAATTCACGCACACAAAGAAGTTTGTTTCAAAATAATGTCACTAGGTGGTGAGTTGGTGACATTCTCTTTTCATTATTCTCTTCTGTAAATACAGGCACTAGGCAGGCGAGATTGTTATTATGTATGTATCTTTTGTTTACCTTTTCGGGTAGACTTGATGAAAGTTCGTGTGGACTTCACGTGGACATGGTACAGATCGTTACATTATTGAAATGTTTGCTATCGCTGCTGATGAATTGTTTTGTATGCGTATGTTTGCACGTGACAGAAAGGGTTGAGTGGGAAGTAAGTCAAAGTGTAGGTACTTGTGTGTATAATTTTGATAATTTTTGTGAATAGTAAAGTGTTGTTTACTGTGTTATTTTTTTGCGGCAAATTCATTTGTGACACAACTTAAAAAAAAAATTTAATTGTTTATGTTATTTTTTATATTGTATATACATATGTATATTATATGTATATTATATGTATATATATATAATGTCTGAACAACATTTTTACAGAATATCAATATCTATATTTCATACATATAAAGTTTTTTGACACGCCCACTTTTTGGGGGCGTTTTTAGTAAAAAAACGTTTTTCGGTAGGTACATTTTTTAAAATAACGGGTCTGCCATTGGTGAAATACAGCTGCACATAATCGATAATGTGCTTAAAAATTGGACCGATCGTGTAGGCTACTGCATGGCCAGCCGAGGCAGCCATTTGAATGAAATTATTTTCCATTATTAACCGGAAGGATTGTGCTTTCAAATAAAAAAAGAAATTTGAGAAAATATTCAGTAGTTTTTTTATAGCATTTTCAAAAAAAAAAAAAAAGTTATTTGGCGGACCCCTTATTTGAAAAAAACTTTTGATGCAGGATTATTGGTTATGATTATATAAACATTTCATACCCTACCCCATAGCATATGAAGGAGAAAAACGTTGTTTTTTGTCGAACAACAAAAGATTCTGATAAACTGTTTGAACTATGTCATTTTCTATATTATATTTATTAAATTTATTTGATTTTTTATTTACTAATTTAATTTTCCGAAACTTTACAATTTACATATTGATTGAAGGTATGTTGTAAAAAATCGTGTTTCGGAAGATCTTTCTTCAACGTCAACAACATTGACGAACGTTGAAATTGAAAGTGATCACGTAAAACATCAGGGTCAGGAATTTGAAATTCCTATGGAGGTGGACATTACAGTGAAGGACAACTGTAGTTTTGTTCCGGAGGGCAGGCGTATAATTGATTTAAATACATTTCTCAATAGTTTAAAAAACATTTCGCTGCACGGAAAAACGTTTTCGTTTTTTTTAAAATTCGACTCAAATAGTATTTGTTTGGTGAATTTGACACCTTGAACCTACAAAAATTAATTATAGCGGTTAAATTAACTTTCGTAAACTTCTTTTTTTATATAAGGTGCTTAGGTACCTTCATAACGAGCATTGATAGAAGATGGGGTGACAATTACCTAGATAAATATCTATCATTTTTTGTTATTTGATTTGAAAAATTTCATCCTACTATTGTTGCGACGAGAATCAGTAGCACTATTGTCTACCGTCCTATTATTTGAGTAATCGAATTTTCATCCAAACAAGTGTTTTCCTACATCTCATAAATTAAGAAAAAAGTTAACCTAGGTAAGGTTTACACATTTTTTTATAAGATATACAATGAAAACCTCAAAAACTGCTTTTACACCTCGCTGCGCGGCAGCCAGCAACAATTTTATCATTTTATCACCAAATCTGAAAGAAAATTACAACACAAAATATGTACACCAAACCAACCCTCAACTTGATTTTTTTCCTTCTCTTTCCATTTTTGTTTTCAAGTTATTTGCTTGGTGTCTGTATATTGCATATGTAGGTAGGTAGGTATATGTAATATTAGTCTGCGCTTGCTACTTTTTGTCTTTTCCTTCAGTTTTCGTTTGCGTTG
Source organism: Rhingia campestris (assembly GCA_932526625.1). Taxonomy (NCBI): domain Eukaryota; kingdom Metazoa; phylum Arthropoda; class Insecta; order Diptera; family Syrphidae; genus Rhingia; species Rhingia campestris. Next base: position 67,817,417 of record OW052183.1, read on the forward strand.
AAGCAAAGAGCACATGAGTAAAATTAAAGAGAGCTTACCAACACATTCAAATGCATTTACATGAAATTTGAGTTGGTCGGTCTGGGACACCTACCCTTAAGCGACTCAGCTATCGATTCTGAGTCGATCCATATACTTTGAGGTATATGTAGCTAAATTATTTCTCTATGTTACAAACTATGTATCAAAACTAATATACCCCTATGGGATAGGGTATAATTAGAGGTGGTTCTGGGATTTGCTAATCGCTTCGGTGGTGGTGCGCTTCGATGTAAGACGAATCGTGTGCGAAAAAAAAACCAATCAGTTACCACTGTCGTCATATGCACTAGCAGATATGGTGCACGTAACACTTTCTTTGAAACATATGAGAGGCTACAATCCGCTATGCGGATCGTTGAATACCCTATCCCATCCCATTCTTTAAATTAATATCCTCAAAATATAGGCCTTATGGCGATGAAATACAGAAAATGACATTGTCACTATATATTGCTCAGACAGTTTCTCAAAATCTTGTGTGGTTCGACAAAAAGCAACGTATTTCTATTGCTAATGCCTTGGGATGGGGTATACAAATGGTTTTTTTAAGAAAACGCCCCCAAAATGTGGGCGTAGGTGAAAATGATCTATTGACAAAAGTTTATATTACCATTTCGGAAGTATTTGCATCAAAATTTTTTTCGAAAGTTTTAAAATTTGGACAAAAGGAGTTTTTTTTACTAAAAACGCCCCCAAAAAGTGGGCGTGACAAAAAACTTTGTATGAACGAAATATAGATATTAGGATTGTCTAAATATGCTACTCAGACACTTTTTTGAAATTCCTTACGGTTTGGCCAAAAAATAAGTTTTCCTAAAAAGGGGGCGTGGCAGTGGGCGGATTTCAAAAATTTTTACACTTGTTCTGGTGGCACGGACGAGGATCCTATATACCAAATTTCATTATCCTAGCTCAAAATTTAAGGCCCAAAAACCGCTGACGAACAGACAGACGGACGGACGGACGGACGGACGGACAGACAGACATGGCTAATTCGACTCAGCTAGCGATTCTGAGTCGATCCATATACTTTGAGGTATATGTTGCAAAATTATTTCTCTATGTTACAAACTAAGTATCAAAACTAATATACCCCCCTATGGGATAGGGTATAAACACCGTTTTAGCTTGCGCGTGTGTTGGCGGTTATATATTCTTTGTAATTTTTATACCCTATCCCATAGGGGGGTATATTAGTTTTGATACTTAGTTTGTAACATAGAGAAATAATTTTGCTACATATACCTCAAAGTATATGGATCGACTCAGAATCGGTAGCTGAGTCGAATTAGCCATGTCTGTCTGTCCGTCCGTCCGTCCGTCTGTCTGTTCGTCACCGATTTTTGGGCCTTAAATTTTGAGCTAGGATAATGAAATTTGGTATATAGGATCCTCGTCCGTGCCACCAGAACAAGTGTAAAAATTTTTGAAATCCGCCCACTGCCACGCCCCCTTTTTAGAAAAACTTATTTTTTGGCCAAACCGTCAGGAACTTAAAAAAAGTGTCTGAGCAGCATATTTAGACAATCCTAATATCTACATTTCGTTCATACAAAGTTTTTTGCCACGCCCACTTTTTGGGGGCGTTTTTAGTAAAAAAACGTTTTTTGTCCAAATTTTAAAACTTTCAAAAAATTTTTTGATGCAAATACTTCCGCAATGGTAATATAAACATTTTGTCCATAGATCATTTTCACCTACGCCAACATTTTGTGGGCGTTTTCTTACAAAAACCATTTGTATACCCCATCGCAAGGCATTAGCAATAGAAATACGTTGTTTTTTGTCGAACCACAAAAGATTTTGATAATCTGTCTGAGCAATATATTATTGTGACCTTGTCATTTTCTGTATTTCATCGCCATAATGCCTATATTTTGAGGATATTAATTTAAAGGATGGGATGCGATAGGGTATTCAACGATCCGCATAGCGGATTGTAGCCTCTCATATGTTTATACCCTATCCCATAGGGGGGTATATTAGTTTTGATACTTAGTTTGTAACATAGAGAAATAATTTTGCTACATATACCTCAAAGTATATGGATCGACTCAGAATCGCTAGCTGAGTCGAATAAGCCATGTCTGTCTGTCCGTCCGTCCGTCCGTCCGTCCGTCCGTCCGTCCGTCCGTCCGTCCGTCCGTCCGTCTGTCTGTTCGTCAGCGGTTTTTGGGCCTTAAATTTTGAGCTAGGATAATGAAATTTGGTATAGAGGATCCTCGTCCGTGCCACCAGAACAAGTGTAAAAATTTTTGAAATCCGCCCACTGCCACGCCCCCTTTTTAGGAAAACTTATTTTTTGGCCAAACCGTAAGGAATTTCAAAAAAGTGTCTGAGTAGCATATTTAGACAATCCTAATATCTATATTTCGTTCATACAAAGTTTTTTAACACGCCCACTTTTTGGGGGCGTTTTTAGTAAAAAACGCTTTTTGTCCAAATTTTAAAACTTTCGAAAAAATTTTTGATGCAAATACTTCCGCAATGGTAATATAAACATTTTGTCTATAGATCATTTTCACCTACGCCCACATTTTGGGGGCGTTTTCTTACAAAAACCATTTGTATACCCCATCCCAAGGCATTAGCAATAGAAATACGTTGTTTGTTGTCGAACCACAAAAGATTTTGATAAACTGTCTGAGGAATATATTGTGACAATGTCATTTTCTGTATTTCATCGCCATAAGGCCTATATTTTGAGGATATTAATTTAAAGGATGGGATGGGATAGGATATTCAACGATCCGCACAGCGGATTGTAGCCTCTCATATGTTTTTCTCCTGTTTTTGTAGGTTTCACACACAAAAAATAAACGTTTATGAGTGTGCTCGGTAAGGGGGATCTCTAGCCCATAAGACTTTCACGAGGGGTGGTGGTGGGCGGCGAATGGTGCACTGGGCATTGCTCGCTCGAAGGAATTATGGTGAGTCTGGTCGCGGTGGTAGCTTGTCGCCAGGCTTTTTTTCACTTGGGTCGGCACTGTTTGTCGCCAAACAATCGAAATGTAATTCTGTTGCTGAAAGCGTAATGCAAACGTTTCAAATCAAATCGATGTAAACGAAGCGTTATTATTCTTCATCCTTTTCTGACGTTTATTCGTTCGTCTGCTTTGTGACGTACTTCTAAAAGGACGAGTTAATAATATCGTTCACTTGAATTTGTTTGCCGTCAGGAAAGGAAGAAGGGAGTAAAACTGCGGTAATAGAATTCTTTATATATTAAACTTCAACTGAATTTCCTCATTTCTATAGAAATAAACGTTCGAATTACAAACACTATTGTTTGAATTTGGAGAGTTAAATCGCATCCCGTATAGTCGTCAAGGTCGCGACAATCTTTTTTTCGCATTCTACTTGCGATTGCAGCCATTGCAGACTTAGTCAAGCCGTAAACGCAATTATCAACTGCATTTAACAGTGAAATCGAATGCATCGTACACCGCCTCCAAGATGTCCACGTTTTCAACAGGTTACCTTAGCTGAAATGCCTGCGACTACCACAAATACCGACACAGTAACAAACGCCGCTCCACATGTTATAACGGGTGCCTCCGCCAGTTCTCTCTTTAATGCCGCCAAAGGGCTGATGGATGGTCCCATTAATACGAGTTTTGTTACTGTAGTGCCAAAATGCGCAACCACGAGTATGATTTCCACTGACACAAACATGTCAGTCGCTCCTATGAATACAGGCTTCACCACCGGAGCACCACTGAGTCCCACCACGAGTGATGTGTTTAGTGCCGCGGCTCCAGAGGACGTTCCTATGAATGCCAATTTCGTCTCTGTGGAGCCAAACGCCCAACAGTACTCAGCCACAGATCTAAATGAGATCGTATTAGCAATGCAAAGACAAATTGCCGCGTTAGAAACCCAATTAAAATCAACGCAAGTAAGTTTAAGTGAAATTGACTTGCAATGCCACGCATTTAAAGAGGCATTGACAAATCCGTTACAACTGGCCGTCGCACCCGCTTCAGTTCAGTACGAAACAGCTCCTATATTTCAACAATATGCTACCTCGTCCGCTACGAATTTGTCCGTAAGTGGACCATATAATTTCCGTCAAAAGCAAAGTCCCTGCAGTGACACAATTGTACAGCCAGCTACTTCTGTGTCATCTATTTAATCCACTATGCCACCAGCAAGCTATGCGTACAAGAATGTTACCGTAGGCTACATTTGTTCTTCCAGCACAACGACTAATATATATATACCACCACCTACTGCGTTTTCGTTTTGGTCGTCCCGAACCAGACATGGGAGTAATGCATTGGCATTGCGATTTCATTAGCATTGAGTGAAAGTAATGCTAATGAAAAAAATTTCATTAGCATTGAAAATAATAATGCCAATGGAAAAAAATTGCATTGGCATTGATTTTTTTAATGCCAATGAAAAGTAGTAATTTTGAATGAAATCTATTTTCATTGAGTAATAAGGCATTTTTTATTTATTTTTTTTTTTTAAAAAAACCTCATGCAACTATAGAAGAAACACAATCTGTGTTGAGTTATTAATTAACTGTGTGAACCTAGTGGAATAAAATGGAATGTGCATGGTAGCAGCAACTGAAATCGTTGCTTCCAACTACAAACTCTCCATGGAACTAGAAAACAGTAATTCCATTTTCCACACAGAGGTCTATGCAGGGTTTGGATCAAATTGCTAAGTAACAAATAAAAAGAGGACAGCACAAACGATGTTTTTGGGTCGCAGTGCTCTGTTGGGCTTACATATGATTATGGTATATCATCCCAATATCTTAAAAAAAAATTTTAAAAAAATGGTGTACTTTATTTTTTTCATACTTTTCATTAGCATTGCAAAATGGTAATGAAAATTGATTGCATTGAAAATTTTCAATGGTAATTAAAAAAAATGTCATTAGCATTGTGTTACTCAATGCTAATGAAATTTTTTTCATTGGCATTACTTTCACTCAATGCTAATGCTGTTTCCAATTTCATTTGTGTAGTAATGCATTACTCCCATGTCTGTCCCGAACAGCTCATACGAAGCCAGTTAAAAACATATGAGAGGCTACAATCCGCTATGCGGATCGTTGAATACCCTATCCCATCCCATCCTTTAAATTAATATCCTCAAAATATAGGCCTTATGGCGATGAAAAACAGAAAATGACATTGTCACAATATATTGCTCAGACAGTTTCTCAAAATCTTTTGTGGTTCGACAAAAAACAACGTATTTCTATTGCTAATGCCTTGGGATGGGGGTATACAAATGGTTTTTGTAAGAATACGCCCCCAAAATGTGGGCGTAGGTGAAAATGATCTATGGACAAAATGTTTATATTACCATTGCGGAAGTATTTGCATCAAAATTTTTTTCGAAAGTTTTAAAATTTGGACAAAAAACGTTTTTTACTTAAAACGCCCCCAAAAAGTGGGCGTGGCAAAAAACTTTGTATGAACGAAATATAGATATTAGGATTGTCTAAATATGTTGCTTACACACTTTTTTGAAATTCCTTACGGTTTGGCTTAAAACTACGTTTTTTCTAAAAGGGGGCGTGGCAGTGGGCGGATTTTAAAAATTTTTACACTTGTTCTGGTGACTCAGCCAAGGATCCTATATACCAAATTTCATTATCCTAGCTCAAAATTTAAGGCCCAAAAATCGGTGACGAACAGACAGACGGACGGACGGACACACGGACGGACGGACGGACGGACGGACGGACGGACGGACGGACAGACAGACATGGCTAATTCGACTCAGCTAGCGATTCTGAGTCGATCCATATACTTTGAGGTATATGTAGCTAAATTATTTCTCTATGTTACAAACTAAGTATCAAAACTAATATACCCCTATGGGATAGGGTATAAACATATGAGAAGGCTACAATCCACTGTGCGGATCGTTGAATACCCTATCCCATCCTATCTGTAAAACTAAAATCCCCAAAAAGTGGACATGGCTAAAAACACGATGTGGATAAAATAAAGAAAATGACATGGTGACAACAAATTGTTCAGACTGTTTACAAAAAACTTTGACGGTTCTACAAAAGACAAGGTTTTCTCCTGCATATGTTATGGGGTAGTGTGTAAAAATGGTTTTTATATAAAAACGCCCCCAAAAAGTGGGCGTGGGTTGAAATAGTCTATGGACGAAATGTTCATATTTATACTACTAATGATTCTGCATCAAAAGTTTTTTCGAAAATTTTAAAATTTGACCGCAAAACGTTTTTTATTAAAAACGCCCCCAAAAAGTGGGCGTGGCAAAAAACTTTATATGAACGAAATACAGATATTCAGATTGTCTAAATATGTTGTTCAGAAAGTTTTTCAAAATTCCTTATGGTTTGGCCAAAAAATACGTTTTTCTAAAAAGGGGGCGTGGCAGTGGGCGGATTTCAAAAATTTTTACACTTGTTCTGCTGGGAGCAACAAAGAGCACGTGTACCAAATTTCATCCTTCTAGCTCAAAATTTAAGGCCCAAAAACTGGTGACGTACGGACGGACGGACGGACGGACGGACGGACGGACGGACGGACAGACATGGCTAAATCGACTCAGCTATCGATTCTGAGTCGATCCATATACTTTGAGGTATATGTAGCTAAATTATTTCTCTATGTTACAAACTATGTATCAAAACTAATATACCCCTATGGGATAGGGTATAAACATATGAGAAGGCTACAATCCGCTGTGCGGATCGTTGAATACCCTATCCCATCCTATCCATAAAACTAGAATCCCCAAAAAAGTGGGCATGGCTAAAAACACGATGTGGATAAAATAAAAAAAATGATATAGTGACAACAAATTCTTCAGGCTGCTTACAAAACACTTTTACGGTTCTACAAAAGACAAGGTTTTCTCCTGTATATGTTATGGGGTAGTGTATAAAAATGGTTTTTATATAAAAACGCCCCCAAAAAGTGGGCGTGAGTTAAAATGGTATAAAGACGAAATGTTCATATTAATAATGTTAATGATTCTGCATCAAAAAATTTTTCGAAAAATTTAAAATTTTACCGAAAACAGTTTTTTATTGAAAACGCCCCCAAAAAGTGGGCGTGGCAAAAAACTTTATATGAACGAAATATAGATATAACGATTCTGTAAATATGCTGTTCAGACACTTTTTTAAAATTCTTTACGGTTTTGCCAAAAATTACGTTATTCTAAAAAGGGGGCGTGGCAGTGGGCGGATTTCAAAAATTTTTACACTTGTTCTGGTGACTCGGACAAGGATCCTATATACCAAATTTCATTATCCTAGCTCAAAATTTAAGGCCCAAAAATCGTTGACGAACAGACAGACGGACGGACGGACACACGGACGGACGGACGGACAGACAGACATGGCTAATTCGACTCAGCTAGCGATTCTGAGTCGATCCATATACTTTGAGGTATATGTAGCAAAATTATTTCTCTATGTTACAAACTATGTATCAAAACTAATATACCCCCCTATGGGATAGGGTATAAACATATGAGAGGCTACAATCCGCTATGCGGATCGTTGAAAACCCTATCCCATCCCATCCTTAAAATTAATATCCACAAAATATAGGCCTTATGGCGATGAAATACAGAAAATGACATTTTCACAATATATTGCTCAGACAGTTTCTCAAAATCTTTTGTGGTTCGACAAAAACAACGGTTTTCTATTGCTAATGCCTTGGGAGGGGGTATACAAATGGTTTTTGTAAGAAAACGCCCCCAAAATGTGGGCATAGGTGAAAATGATCTACAGACAAAATGTTTATATTACCATTGCGGAAGTATTTGCATCAAAATTTTTTTCGAAAGTTTCAAAATTTGGACAAAAAACTTTTTTTACTAAAAACGCCCCCAAAAAGTGGGCGTGGCAAAAAAACTTTGTATGGACGAAATATAGATATTAAGATTTTCTAAATATGTTGCAAACACACTTTTTTGAAATTCCTTACGGTTTGGCTTAAAACTACGTTTTTTCTAAAAGGGGGCGTGGCGGTGGGCGGATTTTAAAAAATTTTAAACTTGTTCTGATGACTCGGCCAAGGATCCTATGTACCAAATTTCATTATCCTAGCTCAAAATTTAAGGCCCAAAAATCGGTGACGAACAGACAGACGGACGGACGGACAGACAGACATGGCTAATTCGACTCAGCTAGCGATTCTGAGTCGATCCATATACTTTGAGGTATATGTAGCAAAATTATTTCTCTATGTTACAAACTATGTATCAAAACTAATATACCCCCCTATGGGATAGGGTATAAACATATGAGAAGGCTACAATCCGCTGTGCGGATCGTTGAATACCCTATCCCATCCTATCTGTAAAACTAAAATCCCCAAAAAGTGGACATGGCTAAAAACACGATGTGTGACAACAAATTCTGCAGACTGCTTACAAAAAACTTTTACGGTTCTACAAAAGACAAGGTTTTCTCCTGCATATGTTATGGGGTAGTGTATAAAAATGGTTTTTATATAAAAACGCCCCCAAAATGTGGGGGTGGGTTAAAATAGTCTATTGACGAAATGTTCATATTTATATTACTAAGGATTCTGCATCAAAAGTTTTTCCGAAAATTTTAAAATTTGACCGAAAAACGTTTTTAATTAAAAACGCCCCCAAAAAGTGGGCGTGGCAAAAAACTTCATATGAACGAAATATAGATATTCAGATTGTCTAAATATGTTGTTCAGAAAGTTTTTCAAAATTCCTTATGGTTTGGCCAAAAAATACGTTTTTCTAAAAAGGGGGCGTGGCAGTGGGCGGATTTCAAAAATTTTTACATCTGTTCTGCTGGGAGCAACAAAGAGTACGTGTACCAAATTTCATCCTTCTAGCTCAAAATGAACGGCCCAAAAACTGGTGACGGACGGACGCACGGACGGACAGACATGGCTAAATCGACTCAGCTATCGATTCTGAGTCGATCCATATACTTTGAGGTATATGTAGCTAAATTATTTCTCTATGTTACAAACTATGTATCAAAACTAATATACCCCTATGGGATAGGGTATAAACATATGAGAAGGCTACAATCCGCTGTGCGGATCGTTGAATACCCTATCCCATCCTATCTGTAAAACTAAAATCCCCAAAAAGTGGACATGGCTAAAAACACGATGTGGATAAAATAAGGAAAATGGCATGGTGACAACAAATTCTTCAGACTGCTTACAAAAAACTTTTACGGTTCTACAAAAGACAAGGTTTTCTCCTGCATATGTTATGGGGTAGTGTATGAAAATGGTTTTTATATAAAAACGCCCCCAAAAAGTGGGGTTGGGTTAAAATGGTCTATGGACGAAATGTTCGATGGTTGGGTGTTGTAGAACGAGGGTAGACTCTGATTGGCGTTAACTTGGCAATGCCCAGTGTTGCAACTCTGACTACACATCAAATGTGCTTATCTTTAACTCCAAGTGGTAACCATCGGGTACTGGTCTCATCCAACCGGATTTGACTTGCTAAACGATAAGTGCGAGTGTTGATAACATGACGAAAAACAGCAACACTATAAACACCCTGGTGAGAATGGCACGAATGAATACCCGGCCTGCTGTCCCAGGCGAACCTAGATGAGCTGCTCTGACATATTCGGACAACAGGTTGTCTAGGAATTTCAAGGGTTAGTCAGGCCCCTTGAACAGAGATGGTGGCGGATGAACCGAAAGGCCAACGGCAGCGCTCAATCCCGTAGTGGATACTGATGGCCCCGTGTCCTAGGGGTATCTAATAAATTGAACTGGCCCTCCAGGTTGGGGGTTGTGCTTTGGGTTAACTACCCACCCACAGAAAAAAAACATAGTTACGAAGCAACCAATAGCCTCGGAAAGGACTGATTTTATTGTTGACGACCCTGCTAAACGAAAAAAGGACAACGACGTTCGTATCTGCACCTGGAATGGGAGAACATTAAACAGGAGAGGTGCAGGCGAACAACTAGCGGAAGCCCTAAACTGCTACAAAGCAGACATTACTGCCATCCAGGAAATACGATGGGATGGGCCGGGCAAAAAGAGGATGAAAAACTGTGACATATACTACGGACCGTGTTATAGTGAGCAGAAACAGCGACTATTCGGATGCGGATTTGTTATAAGTGCCAGACTTAGGCAAGAAGTCTTATGTTTCCAAGACATTAGCGAACGCATAGTAACAATCCGCATCAAGGCCAAATTCGCCAACATAAGCCTTATATGCGCTCACGCTCCGACGGAAGAAAAAGATGATACAACTAAGGATTGCTTCTACGAGCTCCTCGACAAAACCTATGAGCGACTACCGAAGTACGATGTTAAAATCGTGCTGGGAGATTTTAACGCAAAGGTAGGAAGAGAAGACATCTTTAGAAGTATTGTCGGAAAACATAGCCTACACGACAACACGTCTGGTAACGGACTTAGGCTAATTGATTTCGCTACGGAACGAAATGCCACTATAGCCAGCACACGGTTTCCTCACCTCGATATCCATAAGGGGACATGGCGGTCTCCAGATCAACGAACGGTCAACCAAATTGATCACATTGCGATAGATAAGAGGCACGCATCCAGTATTTTGGATGTCCGAACATTCCGAGGAGCTAACATCGACTCGGATCACTACCTTGTAGCAGCCAAGGTAAGAATGCGGATATCCACCACGCCACAACAATCCAGAAATACTGTGAAAAAATTTAATGTCGGAAGACTGCAATCGCAAGAGACCGCCAAGACCTTCGCACAACGCGTATCCCTTAACCTCTCGATTAACACCATACCACCAGCATCGAATGTCGAAGAGCAATGGCAACGATGCCAACAGGCCATTAGATCAGCCGCAACTGAAGTGCTAGGTTTCTCGCGCCCACCAGCAAGAAACCCCTGGTTTGATGAGGAATGCCGACAGATGCTCGCAGCCAAGAACGAGGCCTACAAGGCTAAGCTGCAGGTGAAGACGAGAGCTGCCATTGAGCTCTATAGGCAAAGAAGGAGGGAAGAACATCGGCTTTTCAGCAAGAAGAAAAAAGAGCAAGAAAAGCGCGCGATCGAGGATATAGAGAGGTGCCACTCCAGGAACGATGTTCGCAAGTTTTACCAAAGTGTAAAACGTCAAAGCCAAGGATACAAGGCTCGAACAGAATCCTGTCGAGATGAACAAGGAAATATTGTAGTTGAGACACAGTCGATGCTGAGGATATGGAAGAACCACTTCTGCAGACTGTTAAACGGCGATGACGAACAACATTCCGCTGTCAGGCAGAACGAACCATTCAATATTGGCAACGACAGCGAAGACTGCCAACCACCCGACCTGAGTGAAGTGAGGATAGCAATATCTAAACTCAAGCTTAATAAGGCTGCCGGAAATGACGGCCTTCCCGCTGAGCTCTATAAGGCCGGCGGAGATGACTTGGTAAGTAACATCCACCAACTCATAAGCCAAATCTGGTCGGATGAAAATATGCCTGAAGAATGGAACCTCAGCATCGTTTGCCCGATCCACAAAAAAAGGAGACCCTCTGAACTGCGCCAACTACAGAGGCATAAGTCTCCTCAACATCGCCTACAAGATCCTATCTGCCGTAATATGTGAACGCCTGAAACCGTTTACCAACAACCTGATTGGCCCTTATCAGTGTGGTTTTAGGCCAGGAAAGTCCACAACCGATCAAATTTTCACACTTCGGCAGATCCTGGAAAAAACTCAAGAAGTCCAAATCGATACCCACCACCTATTCATCGATTTCAAAGCCGCATATGACAGCATTTATAGAGACGAACTGTATAGAGCCATGTCTAGTTTTGGTATACCGCCCAAACTCGTCCGTTTGTGTGATCATCCCATATTTATATTACTAATGATTCTGCATCAAAAGTTTTTTCGAAAATTTTAAAATTTGACCGGAAAACGTTTTTAATTAAAAACGCCCCAAAAAGTGGGCGTGGCAAAAAACTTCATATGAACGAAATACAGACATTTAGATTGTCTAAATATGTTGTTCAGAAATTTTTTCAAAATTCCTTATGGTTTGACCAAAAAACACGTTTTTCTAAAAAGGGGGCGTGGCAGTGGGCGGATTTCAAAATTTTTTACACTCGTTCTGCTGGGAGCAACAAAGAGCACGTGTACCAAATTTCATCCTTCTAGCTCAAAATTTAAGGCCCAAAAACTGGTGACGTACGGACGGACGGACGGAGAGACATGGCTAAATCGACTCAGCTATCGATTCTGAGTCGATCCATATACTTTGAGGTATATGTAGCTAAATTATTTCTCTATGTTACAAACTAAGTATCAAAACTAATATACCCCCCTATGGGATAGGGTATAAGGATGGGATGGGATAGGGTATTCAACGATCCGCATAGCGGATTGTAGCCTTCTCATATGTTTCCATTGAAGATGATTCGCATCTACTAGGTTGAGATTCCACCCACAGTGAGCTGCATGATCAACCCAATCCTTGTAAAATAGCGACTTTCGACGTACCGCATTCATAAACACTATCTTCGGCAATCTGGTGTCCTCCATTTTTAGCTTCAGTGTGGATACGAAAAGCGTAGGAAGTCCTGTTTCCAAGTAGTACATGTATTTTGGAGAGTTTAGCGGCAACAGAAAAATCATTCTTAAAAAAAACCTCAATAAGTACTCCACTTTCTCGAATTTCTTAATACCCCAGGTTTGTGCTCCGTAAAAAAGAATAGCTTTAGCCGTGGCATTAAAAACATTGTACTTAGCGTTTGTCGAAATATACATATTGTTGAATATTTTTTTCCAATTTGCACAAATAGCTTTTTTCGCTACCACTGCCTTGGCTTGGAGGTTTTTTTTCCATATATAAATTGAAGGAAATCGTCATTCCAAGGTAAGTGTATTCTTTTACTATTTCCAACTATGTTTCGCCAGTGTTCTTCTCGAGACGTTCTTCCTGCTCCATTTTGGAATATCATCACTTTCGTCTTTTCAGTATTGACTTCTAAGCCCCATCTTTTACAGTAGTCCAAAAGTCTGTTTATATTCAATTGTAGTGAGGTTGGAGATTCCGCCAAAATGAGAATATCATCCGCATACATTATAACTTTTATCTTAATGTTACCATACTCCACACCACATGGTAGGCATTCGACGATATCATCGAGAAAAAGGGCAACTAATAAGGGACTGACGTTGCACCCCTGGCGTACTCCGCGATACATTTTTATGTTTTTCGATGTGCCTGTCCCATTGAATACACATCCAGTTGTTTGCTAATACAATTTTTCCAATGCTCTGCCGAATTTAGTTGAAACACCAAGATTATAAAGTTTGTAAAACAATGTTCTTCTGTCCACCATATCAAATGCAGCTTTGAAGTCAACAAATAAACCATATAGCTTTTTATGTTGGCTATGCTTTGAGCGAGCAAGACATCCTAGGACAAAAATATTATCAATCGTCGAATAGTCTTTTCGGAATCCTGACTGAAATTCGCTTAATTTATTATTGGTGCTTACCCAATTAGTAAGCCTTCTATTTAAAAGCGATGTATATATTTATACCCTATCCCATAGGGGTGTATTAGTTTTGATACATAGTTTGTAACATAGAGAAATAATTTAGCTACATATACCTCAAAGTATATGGATCGACTCAGAATCGATAGCTGAGTCGATTTAGCCATGCCTGTCCGTCCGTCCGTCCGTCCGTCAGTACGTCACCAGTTTTTGGGCCTTAAATTTTGAGCTAGAAGGATGAAATTTGGTACACGTGCTCTTTGTTGCTCCCAGCAGAACAAGTGTAAACATTTTTGAAATCCGCCCACTGCCACGCCCCCTTTTTAGAAAAACGTAATTTTTTGCCAAACCATAAGGAATTTTGAAAAACTTTCTGAACAACATATTTAGATAATCTGAATATCTGTATTTCGTTCATATAAAGTTTTTTGCCACGCCCACTTTTTGGGGGTGTTTTTAATAAAACACGTTTTTCGGTCAAATTTTAAAATTTTCGAAAAAAATTTTAATGCAGCATCATTAGTAATATAAATATGAACATTTACCATTATAACCCACCCCCACTTTTTGAGGGCGTTTTTATATAAAAACCATTTTTATACCCTACCCCATAACATATGCAGGAGAAAACCTTGTCTTTTGTAGAACCGTAAAAGTTTTTTATAAGCGGTCTGAAGAATTTGTTGTCACCATGTCATTTTCTTTATTTTATCCACATCGTATTTTTAGCCATGTCCACTTTTTGGGAATTTTAGTTTTACAGATAGGATGGGATAGGGTATTCAACGATCCGCACAGTGGATTGTAGCCTTCTCATATGTTTATACCCTATCCCATAGGGGTATATTAGTTTTGATACATAGTTTGTAACATAGAGAAATAATTTAGCTACATATACCTCAAAGTATATGGATCGACTCAGAATCGATAGCTGAGTCGATTTAGCCATGTCTGTCCGTCCGTCCGTCCGTCCGTCCGTCCGTCCTACGTCACCAGTTTTTGGGCCTTAAATTTTGAGCTAGAAGGATGAAATTTGGTACAATTGCTCTTTGTTGCTCCCAGCAGAACAAGTGTAAAAATTTTTGAAATCCGCCCACTGCCACGCCCCCTTTTTAGAAAAACGTATTTTTTTCCCCAACCCATAAGGAATTTTGAAAAACTTTCTGAACAACATATTTAGACAATCTGAATATCTGTATTTCGTTCATATAAAGTTTTTTGCCACGTCCACTTTTTGGGAGCGTTTTTAATAAAAAACGTTTTTCGGTCAAATTTTAAAATTTACGAAAAAACTTTTGATGCAGAATCATTAGTAGTATAAATATGAACATTTCGTCCATAGACTATTTCAACCCACGCCCACTTTTTGGGGGCGTTTTTATATAAAAACCATTTTTACACACTACCCCATAACATATGCAGGAGAAAACCTTGTCTTTTGTAGAACCGTCAAAGTTTTTTGTAAACAGTCTGAACAATTTGTTGTCACCATGTCATTTTCTTTATTTTATCCACATCGTGTTTTTAGCCATGTCCACTTTTTGGGGATTTAAGTTTTACAGATAGGATGGGATAGGGTATTCAACGATCCGCACACTGGATTGTAGCCTTCTCATATGTTTATACCCTATCCCATAGGGGTATATTAGTTTTGATACATAGTTTGTAACATAGAGAAATAATTTAGCTACATATACCTCAAAGTATATGGATCGACTCAGAATCGATAGCTGAGTCGAATTAGCCATGTCTGTCTGTCCGTCCGTCCGTGTGTCCGTCCGTCCGTCTGTCTGTTCGTCACCGATTTTTCGGACTTAAATTTTGAGCTATGATAATGAAATTTGGTAAATAGGATCCTTGTCCGAGTCACCAGAACAAGTGTAAACATTTTTGAAATCCGCCCACTGCCACGCCCCCTTTTTAGAAAAACGTAATTTTTGGCAAAACCGTAAAGAATTTTAAAAAAGTGTCTGAACAGCATATTTACAGAATCGTAATATCTATATTTCGTTCATATAAAGTTTTTTGCCACGCCCACTTTTTGGGGGCGTTTTCAATAAAAAACTGTTTTCGGTCAAATTTTAAATTTTTCGAAAAAATTTTTGATGCAGAATCATTAACATTATTAATATAAACATTTCGTCTTTATACCATTTTAACCCACGCCCACTTTTTGGGGGCGTTTTTATATAAAAACCATTTTATACACTACCCCATAACATATACTGGAGAAAACCTTATCTTTTGTAGAACCGTAAAAGTGTTTTGTAAGCAGCCTGAAGAATTTGTTGTCACTATATCATTTTTTTTATTATATCCACATCGTGTTTTTAGCCATGCCCACTTTTTTGGGGATTCTAGTTTTATGGATAGGATGGGATAGGGTATTCAACGATCCGCACAGCGGATTGTAGCCTTCTCATATGTTTAATATGAACATTTCGTCTTTAGACCATTTTAACCCACGCCCACTTTTTGGGGGCGTTTTTATATAAAAAACATATGAGAAGGCTACAATCCGCTGTGCGGATCGTTGAATACCCTATCCCATCCTATCCATAAAACTAAAATCCCCAAAAAAGGGGACATGGCTAAAAACACGATGTGGATAAAATAGAAAAAAAGATATAGTGACAACAAGTTCTTCAGACTGCTTACAAAACAATTTTGCGGTTCTACAAAAGACAAGGTTTTCTCCTGCATATGTTATGGGGTAGTGTATAAAAATGGTTTTTATATAAAAACGCCCCCAAAAAGTGGGCGTGGGTTAAAATAGTATATAGACGAAATGTTCATATTAATAATGTTAATGATTCTACATCAAAATTTTTTTCGAAAAATTTAAAATTTGACCGAAAACAGTTTTTAATTGAAAACGCCCCCAAAAAGTGGGCGTGGCAAAAAACTTTATATGGACGAAATATAGATATTAATATTGTCTAAATATGTTGTTCAGAAACTTTTTTAAAATTCCTTACGGTTTGGTCAAAAACTGAGTTTTTCTTAAAAGGGGGCGTGGCAGTGGGCGGATTTCAAAAATGTTTACACTTGTTCTGTAGGCAGAGACGAGGATCCTATATACCAAATTTCATTATCCTAGCTCAAAATTTAAGGCCTAAAAATCGGTGACGTACAGACGGACGGACAGACAGACATGGCTTAATCGACTCAGCTAGCGATTCTGAGTCGATCCATATACTTTGAGGTATATGTAGCAAAATTATTTCTCTATGTTACAAACTAAGTATCAAAACTAATATACCCCCCTATGGGATAGGGTATAAACATATGAGAGGCTACAATCCGCTATGCGGATCGTTGAATACCCTATCCCATCCCATCCTTTTAATTAATATCCTCAAAATATAGGCCTTATGGCGATGAAATACAGAAAATGACATTGTCACAATATATTGCTCAGACAGTTTCTCAAAATCTTGTGTGGTTCGACAAAAAACAACGTATTTCTATTGCTAATGCCTTGGGATGGGGTATACAAATGGTTTTTGTAAGAAAACGCCCCCAAAATGTGGGCGTAGGTGAAAATGATCTATGGACAAAATGTTTATATTACCATTTCGGAAGTATGTGCATCAAAATTTTTTTCGAAAGTTTTAAAATTTGGACAAAAAGCGTTTTTTACTAAAAACGCCCCCAAAAAGTGGGCGTGGCAAAAAACTTTGTATGAACGAAATATAGATATTAGGATTTTCTAAATATGCTGCTCAGACACTTTTTTGAAATTCCTTACGGTTTGGCCAAAAAATAAGTTTTCCTAAAAAGGGGGCGTGGCAGTGGGCGGATTTCAAAAATTTTTACACTTGTTCTGGTGGCACGGACGAGGATCCAATATACCAAATTTCATTATCCTAGCTCAAAATTTAAGGCCCAAAAACCGCTGACGGACGGACGGACGGAAGGACGGACGGACAGACAGATATGGCTAATTCGACTCAGCTATCGATTCTGAGTCGATCCATATACTTTGAGGTATATGTAGCAAAATTATTTCTCTATGTTACAAACTAAGTATCAAAACTAATATACCCCCCTATGGGATAGGGTATAACCATTTTTATACACTACCCCATAACATATGCAGGAGAAAAACCTTGTCTTTTGTAGAACCGTAAAATTTGTTCTGACAATGTCATTTTGATACCCTATCCCATAGGGGTATATTAGTTTTGATACTTAGTTTGTAACATAGAGAAATAATTTAGCTCCATATACCTCAAAGTATATGGATCGACTCAGAATCGCTAGCTGAGTCGAATTAGCCGTCTCTGTCTGTCCGTCCGTCCGTCCGTCCGTCTGTCTGCTCGTCACCGATTTTTGGGCCTTAAATTTTGAGCTAGGATAATGAAATTTGGTATATAGGATCCTTGGCCGAGTCACCAGAACAATTGTAAAAAATTTAAAAATCCGCCTACTGCCAGGCCCCCTTTTAGAAAAACGTAGTTTTAAGCCAAACCGTAAGGAATTTCAAAAAAGTGTGTCAGCAACATATTTAGACAATCTTAATATCTATATTTCGTCCATACAAACATAGAGAAATAATTTATTTAATTTATAGAGAAATAATTTAGCTACATATACCACAAAGTATATGGATCGACTCAGAATCGCTAGCTGAGTCGATTAAGCCATGTCTGTCTGTCCGTCCGTCCGTCTGTACGTCACCGATTTTTAGGCCTTAAATTTTGAGCTAGGATAATGAAATTTGGTATATGGGATCCTCGCCCGTGCCTACAGATCAAGTGTAAAAATTTTTGAAATCCGCCCACTGCCACGCCCCTTTAAGATAAACTCAATTTTTGGCCAAACCGTAAGGAATTTTTAAAAAAAATGTCTGAAAAGCATATTTAGAGAATCGTAATATCTATATTTGGTCAATACAAAGTTTTTTCCACGCCCACTTTTTGGGGGCGTTTTCCATAAAAAATATGAACATTTCGTCAGTAGACCATTTTAACCCACGCCCACTTTTTCGGGGCGTTTTCCTACAAAAACCATTTGTATGCCCTACCCCAAGGCATATGCAATACCAAAACGTGGTTTTTTGTCGAACCATAAAAGAATTTGACAATCCTTCGGAACAATATGTTGTAACAACGTCATTTTCAATACTTTATGACCATAAAGACCATATTTTGGGGATATCAATTTTAAGGATGGGATGGGATAAGGTATTAAACGATCCGCACAGCGGATTGTAGCCTTCTAATATGTTTAAAATTAATATCCACAAAATATAGGCCTTATGGCGATGAAATACAGAAAATGACATTGTCACAATATATTGCTCAGACAGTTTATCAAAATCTTTTGTGGTTCGGCAAAAAACAACGGGTTTCTATTGCTAATGCCTTGGGAGGGGGTATACAAATGGTTTTTGTAAGAAAACGCCCCCAAAATGTGGGCGTAGGTGAAAATGATCTATTGACGAAATGTTTATATTACCATTGCGGAAGTATTTGCATCAACATTTTTATACCCTATCCCATAGGGGTATATTAGTTTTGATACATAGTTTGTAACATAGAGAAATAATTTAGCTACATATACCTCAAAGTATATGGATCGACTCAGAATCGATAGCTGAGTCGATTTAGCCATGTCTGTCCGTCCGTCCGTCCGTCCGTACGTCACCATTTTTTGGGCCTTAAATTTTGAGCTAGAAGGATGAAATTTGGTACACGTGCTCTTTGTTGCTCCCAGCAGAACAAGTGTAAAAATTTTTGAAATCCGCCCACTGTCACGCCCCCTTTTTAGAAAAACGTATTTTTTGGCCAAACCATAAGGAATTTTGAAAAACTTTCTGACCAACATATTTAGACAATCTGAATATCTGTATTTCGTTAATATAAAGTTTTTTGCCACGCCCACTTTTTGGGGGCGTTTTTAATAAAAAACGTTTTACGGTCAAATTTTAATATTTTCTAAAAAAACTTTTGATGCAGAATCATTAGTAATATAAATATGAACATTTCGTCAATAGACCATTTTAACCCACGCCCACTTTTTGGGGGCGTTTTTATATAAAAACCATTTTTATACCCTACCCCATAACATATGCAAGAGAAAACCTTGTCTTTTGTAGAACCGTAAAAGTTTTTTATAAGCAGTCTGAAGAATTTGTTGTCACCATGTCATTTTCTTTATTTTATCCACATCGTGTTTTTAGCCATGTCCACTTTTTGGGGATTTAAGTTTTACAGATAGGATGGGATAGGGTATTCAACGATCCGCACAGTGGATTGTAGCCTTCTCATATGTTTTTCGAAAGTTTTAATATTTGAACAAAAAGCGTTTTTTACTTAAAACGCCCCCAAAAAGTGGGCGTGGCAAAAAAACTTTGTATGGACGTAATATAGATATTAGGATTGTCTAAATATGTTGCAAACACACTTTTTTGAAATTCCTTACGGTTTGGCTTAAAACTACGTTTTTTTTAAAAGGGGGCGTGGCAGTGGGCGGATTTTAAAAATTTTTACACTTGTTCTGGTGACTGGGCCAAGGATCCTATATACCAAATTTCATTATCCTAGCTCAAAATTTAAGGCCCAAAAATCGGTGACGAACAGACAGACGGACGGACGGACACACTGACGGACGGACGGACGGACGGACGGACGGACAGACAGACATGGCTAATTCGACTCAGCTAGCGATTCTGAGTCGATCCATATACTTTGAGGTATATGTAGCTAAATTATTTCTCTATGTTACAAACTAAGTGTCAAAACTAATATACCCCTATGGGATAGGGTATAATAATATACCCCTATGGGATAGGGTATAAAAATGCTGTCGTTCTCCTCATTCCATTTGCAACGAAAGTAAAGATTCTCACCGTATTTCTTCAGTCAGTGAACGGACAGCAGCACTTAGCGAACCCGACGGTATTTGAAGAGCTTGTTTCGAAGCTACCAATGAGCAAGAAACTATAGTGGGCTAGATGCGCTATACAAGTTAAACCATACCCAACAGTTATGGACTTTAGCAACTGGTTGAGCGACATGGCGAATTTAATTTGCACGGTGCACGAGGGTGAAACCAAAGAGCAAAGGCGTCGTATGCCAATTTGACATGCCGCAAGTAAGCCACGTCAGCCAACCACCAAGTGCCCTTTATGCGAAGGTCAACATCGTCATCGTTTTATTGATGTTGCTGTATCGGAGAGGTGGTCAAAGGTTAAAGAACATCGCCTGTGTTTTAGGTGTCTCAAGATGGGGCATTCAATGCAAAACTGCCGCAGCAAAGACCGATGTTCCGCTAGTGGTTGACGGAGACTGCATCACTAGTTACTTCATGAAGTGACTATCGTTTCATCTAGTTCACAGCAATAACAAGCAGAGGGTGAAGTCGCCAACGAAGCAGTTTCTGTAATAGCACATTACTCTGGTTCTACTAACGACTTCATCGCAGAGCAGGAGGTAGAAACTAATGACTTGTTTTTCCACGTACTTCCAGTAACGGTATATGGTCCGAAGAAAGTGATAAACACTTACGCTTTATTAGATGAAGGTTCGTCCATAACCGTGCTTGACTCAGAACTGGTAGAGCAGCTAGGTCTACGAGGTCAACAGTGCCGATTAAACATGCAATGGGTAGGGGGAGACAGGCACAAGAGCCCACAGTACTGGTCGATCTGTATGTCAGTGGAGCTGGCAAGAAGAAAAAAAACACATGCTACGAAATGTGTACGGAGTATCAAACCTTAGTCTTCCCAGTCAAAGCTTGAGTGTTAGCCAAATTCGAAACGCTGGTAGCCGCTTTGGAGAGTTGAAACTGCCACCGTACTGTAATGCTGAACCCAAGCTTTTAATCGGTCTCGACCACTGCCACTTGGGACTGCCACATGAATTCCGGCGGATCAATTGCAATGGTTGTAGCAATCACTTGAGAAAACAAACATTTTTATACCCTATCCCATAGGGGGGTATATTAGTTTTGACATTAAGTCTGTAACATAGAGAAATAATTTCGATACATATACCTCAAAGTATATGGATCGATTCAGAATCGCTAGCTGAGTCGATTAAGCCATGTCTGTCTGTCCGTCCGTCCGTCCGTCTGTGTGTCACCGATTTTTGAGCTAGAGTGTTGAAATTTGGTATATAGACTCTCTGGCCGACGAAGCAGAACAAGTGTAAAAAATTTTGAAATCCGCCCACTGCCACGCCCCTTTTAGAAAAACGTAATTTTAAGCCAAACCGTAAGGAGTTTCAAAAAAGTGTCTGAGCAGCATATTTAGACAATCTTAATATCTATATCTCGTCTATACAAAGTTTTTTGACACGCCCACTTTTTGGGGGCGTTTTAAGTAAAAAACGTTTTTTGTCCAAATTTTAAAACTTTCGAAAAAAATGTTGATGCAAATACTTCCGCAATGGTAATATAAACATTTTGTCCGTACATCATTTTCACCTATGCCCACATTTTGTGGGCGTTTTCTTACAAAAATCCATCCCAAGGCATTAGCAATAGAAATACGTTATTTATTGTCGAACCACAAAAGATTTTGATAAACTGTCTGAGCAATATATTGTGACAATGTCATTTTCTGTATTTCATCGCCATAAGGCCTATATTTCGAGGACATTAATTTTAAGGATGGGATGGGATAGGGTATTCAACGATCCGCACAGCGGATAGTAGCCTCTCTTATGTTTTTTTATAGAATAATTATTTTCAAATAAATAACGACAGCTTTCGCAAGCATACGTCACTTCTTGTAAGCGCATCAGTCCCGTTTCGAAACTTCGAAACTCTCAACTTTAAATTGGAGTTGGCAGGCGTGGTTTCGGTTTAGTTGCGATGGCTGATACTCTTTTCCGGCCTCGTACGCACACTTTCTTTTCGCACAAAACCGCAGAGAGTGACGCACAAGCTAGTGGAGTTTTGCTTACGAGTTATTATTTCTGTTGAGAAAAGCAACTTGCCTCCGAACGCTATTAAAAGCAAGTAGTGCACACAAAATTTAATCTTGGAATTTTATTAATTAAACAAAGGTAAGCAACGATTTTTGCTTGACAAAAATTGCCTTTTAGTGATACATTGTCTCATCTTAGACACGTGCAAGACTTCGATCCGAAGACATTCACAAAAATAGGCACAAGTCATATTATGTGGAGTCTTGACTTTTTGCCGGAGCCATCACAACTCGTTCCACTGTATTTGGTGCGAAATTGAGGAAAAAGTCTTGCACGGCTTGTTCACACCACATAACCTCTGAGAGCAGACGCAACATTGGACTAGCAAAGCAACGGAGGTGCTCCATATCACCCATCCAACCTCAGTCAACAATCTAATCTCTCTCTTCATGCTGATCCCTATCTCGTGCGAAATAAAGGTCTCAAAACAAAGACCAAACAGAACAAAAAAACATATGAGAGGGTACAATCCGCTATGCGGATCGTTGAATACCCTATCCCATCCCATCCTTTAAATTAATATCCTCAAAATATAGGCCTTATGAAATTCTCACAATATATTGCTCAGACAGTTTCTCAAAATCTTGTGTTTTTCGACAAAAAACAACGTATTTCTATTGCTAATGCCTTGGGATGGGGTATACAAATGGTTTTTGTAAGAAAACGCCCCCAAAATGTGGGCGTAGGTGAAAATGATCTATGGACAAAATGTTTATATTACCATTTCGGAAGTATTTGCATCAAAATTTTTTTCGAAAGTTTTAAAATTTGGACAAAAAGCGATTTTTACTAAGAACGCCCCCAAAAAGTGGGCGTGGCAAAAAACTTTGTATGAACGAAATATAGATATTAGGATTGTCTAAATATGCTACTCAGACACTTTTTTGAAATTCCTTACGGTTTGGCCAAAAAATAAGTTTTCCTAAAAAGGGGGCGTGGCAGTGGGCGGATTTCAAAAATTTTTACACTTGTTCTGGTGGCACGAACGAGGATCCTATATACCAAATTTCATTATCCTAGCTCAAAATTTAAGGCCCAAAAACCGCTGACGAACAGACAGACGGACGGACGGACAGACAGACATGGCTAATTCGACTCAGCTAGTGATTCTGAGTCGATCCATATACTTTGAGATATATGTAGCAAAATTATTTCTCTATGTTACAAACTAAGTATCAAAACTAATATACCCCCCTATGGGATAGGGTATAAACATATGAGAGGCTACAATCCGCTATGCGGATCGTTGAATACCCTATCCCATCCCATCCTTTAAATTAATATCCTCAAAATATAGGCCTTATGGCGATGAAATACAGAAAATGACATTCTCACAATATATTGCTCAGACAGTTTCTCAAAATCTTGTGTGGTTCGACAAAAAACAACGTATTTCTATTGCTAATGCCTTGGGATGGGGTATACAAATGGTTTTTGTAAGAAAACGCCCCCAAAATGTGGGCGTAGGTGAAAATGATCTATTAACAAAATGTTTATATTACCATTTCGGAAGTATTTGCATCAAAATTTTTTTCGAAAGTTTTAAAATTTGGACAAAAAGCGTTTTTTACTAAAAACGCCCCCAAAAAGTGGGCGTGGCAAAAAACTTTGTATGAACGAAATATAGATATTAGGATTGTCTAAATATGCTACTCAGACACTTTTTTGAAATACCTTACGGTTTGGCCAAAAAATAAGTTTTCCTAAAAAGGGGGCGTGGCAGTGGGCGGATTTCAAAAATTTTTACACTTGTTCTGGTGGCACGAACGAGGATCCTATATACCAAATTTCATTATCCTAGCTCAAAATTTAAGGCCCAAAAACCGCTGACGAACAGACAGACGGACGGACGGACGGACGGACGGACAGACAGACATGGCTAATTCGACTCAGCTAGCGATTCTGAGTCGATCCATATACTTTGAGGTATATGTAGCAAAATTATTTCTCTATGTTACAAACTAAGTATCAAAACTAATATACCCCCCTATGGGATAGGGTATAAACATATTAGAAGGCTACAATCCGCTGTGCGGATCGTTTAATACCCTATCCCATCCCATACTTAAAATTGATATCCCCAAAATATGGTCTTTATGGTCATTAAGTATTGAAAATGACGCTGTTACAACATCTTGTTCCGAAGGATTGTCAAATTCTTTTATGGTTCGACAAAAAACCACGTTTTTGTATTGCATATGCCTTGGGGTAGGGCATACAAATGGTTTTTGTAGGAAAACGCCCCGAAAAAGTGGGCGTGGGTTAAAATGGTCTACTGACGAAATGTTCATATTTTTTATGGAAAACGCCCCCAAAAAGTGGGCGTGGCAAAAAACTTTGTATTGACCAAATATAGATATTACGATTCTCTAAATATGCTTTTCAGACATTTTTTTTTAAATTCCTTACGGTTTGGCCAAAAATTGAGTTTATCTTAAAGGGGGCGTGGCAGTGGGCGGATTTCACTTTTTTACCCTTGTTCTGTAGGCACGGGCGAGGATCCCATATACCAAATTTCATTATCCTAGCTCAAAATTTAAGGCCTAAAAATCGGTGACGTACAGACGGACGGACGGACGGACAGACAGACATGGCTAATTCGACTCAGCTAGCGATTCTGAGTCGATCCATATACTTTGAGTTATATGTAGCTAAATTATTTCTCTATGTTACAAACTAAGTAGCAAAACTAATATACCCCTATGGGATAGGGTATAAACATATGAGAAGGCTACAATCCGCTGTGCGGATCGTTGAATACCCTATCCCATCCTATCCATAAAACTAAAATCCCCAAAAAAGTGGGCATGGCTAAAAACACGATGTGGATAAAATAAAAAAAATTATATAGTGACAACAAATTCTTCAGACTGCTTACAAAACAATTTTACGTTTCTACAAAAGACAAGGTTTTCTCCTGCATATGTAATGGGGTAGTGTATAAAAATGGTTTTTATATAAAAACGCCCCCAAAATGTGGGCGTGGGTTAAAACGGTACATAGACGAAATGTTTATATTAATAATGTTAATGATTCTGCATCAAAATTTTTTTCGAAAAATTTAAAATTTGACCGAAAACAGTTTTTAATTGAAAACGTCCCCAAAAAGTGGGCGTGGCAAAAAACTTTATATGGACGAAATATAGATATTAATATTTTCTAAATATGTTGTTCAGAAACTTTTTTAAAATTCCTTACGGTTTGGTCAAAAACTGAGTTTTTCCTAAAAGGGGGCGTGGCAGTGGGCGGATTTCAAAAATTTTTACACTTGTTCTGTAGGCAGAGACGAGGATCCTATATACCAAATTTCATTTTCCTAGCTCAAAATTTAAGGCCTAAAAATCGGTGACGTACAGACGGACGGACGGACAGACAGACATGGCTTAATCGACTCAGCTAGCGATTCTGAGTCGATCCATATACTTTGAGGTATATGTAGAAAAAATATTTCTCTATGTTACAAACTAAGTATCAAAACTAATATACCCCTATGGGATAGGGTATAAACATATGAGAAGGCTACAATCCGCTGTGCGGATCGTTGAATACCCTATCCCATCCTATCCATAAAACTAAAATCCCCAAAAAAGTGGGCATGGCTAAAAACACGATGTGGATAAAATAGAAAAAATGATATAGTGACAACAAATTCTTCAGACTGCTTACAAAACACTTTTACGGTTCTACAAAATACAAGGTTTTCTCCTGCATATGTTATGGGGTAGTGTATAAAAATGGTTTTTATATAAAAACACCCCCAAAAAGTGGGCGTGGGTGAAAATGGTACATAGACGAAATGTTTATATTAATAATGTTAATGATTCTGCATCAAAATTTTTTTCGAAAAATTTAAAATTTGACCGAAAACAGTTTTTTACTGAAAACGCCCCAAAAAGTGGGCGTGGCAAAAAACTTTATATGGACGAAATATAGATATTAATATTGTCTAAATATGTTGTTCAGAAACTTTTTTAAAATTCCTTACGGTTTGGTCAAAAACTGAGTTTTTCTTAAAAGGGGGCGTGGCAGTTTGCGGATTTCAAAAATTTTTACACTTGTTCTGTAGGCAGAGACGAGGATCCTATATACCAAATTTCATTATCCTAGCTCAAAATTTAAGGCCTAAAAATCGGTGACGTACAGACGGACGGACGGACGGACGGACGGACAGACCGACAGACATGGCTTAATCGACTCAGCTAGCGATTCTGAGTCGATCCATATACTTTGAGGTATATGTAGCAAAATTATTTCTCTATGTTACAAACTAAGTATCAAAACTAATATACCCCTATGGGATAGGGTATAATGAACGAAAAGTAAAGAAAGCATATGAGAGGCTACAATCCGCTATGCGGATCGTTGAATACCCTATCCCATCCCATCCTTTAAATTAATATCCTCAAAATATAGGCCTTATGGCGATGAAATACAGAAAATGACATTCTCACACTATATTGCTCAGACAGTTTCTCAAAATCTTGTGTGGTTCGACAAAAAACAACGTATTTCTATTGCTAATGCCTTGGGATGGGGTATACAAATGGTTTTTGTAAGAAAACGCCCCCAAAATGTGGGCGTAGGTGAAAATGATCTATGGACAAAATGTTTATATTACCATTTCGGAAGTATTTGCATCAAAATTTTTTTCGAAAGTTTTAAAATTTGGACAAAAAGCGTTTTTTACTAAAAACGCCCCCAAAAAGTGGGCGTGGCAAAAAACTTTGTATGAACGAAATATAGATATTAGCATTGTCTAAATATGCTACTCAGACACTTTTTTGAAATTCCTTACGGTTTGGCCAAAAAATAAGTTTTCCTTAAAAGGGGGCGTGGCAGTGGGCGGATTTCAAAAATGTTTACACTTGTGCTGGTTGCACGGACGAGGATCCTTTATACCAAATTTCATTATCCTAGCTCAAAATTTAAGTCCCAAAAACCGCTGACGAACAGACAGACGGACGGACGGACGGACGGACAGACAGACATGGCTAATTCGACTCAGCTAGCGATTCTGAGTCGATCCATATACTTTGAGGTATATGTAGCAAAATTATTTCTCTATGTTACAAACTAAGTATCAAAACTAATATACCCCCCTATGGGATAGGGTATAAACATATGGAAGGCTACAATCCTCTGTGCGGATCGTTGAATACCCTATCCCATCCTATCTGTAAAACTAACATATGAGAAGGCTACAATCCACTGTGCGGATCGTTGAATACCCTATCCCATCCTATCAGTAAAACTAAAATCCCCAAAAAGTGGACATGGCTAAAAACACAATGTGGATAAAATAAAGAAAATGGAATGGTGACAACAAATTCTTCAGACTGCTTACAAAAAACTTTTACGGTTCTACAAAAGACAAGGTTTTCTTCTGCATATGTTATGGGGAAGTGTATAAAAATTGTTTTTATATAAAAACGCCCCCAAAAAGTGGGCGTGGGTTAAAAAAGTCTATGGACGAAATGTTCATATTTATATTACTAATGATTCTGCATCAAAAGTTTTTTCGAAAATTTTGAAATTTGACCGAAAAACGTTTTTTATTAAAAACGCCCCCAAAAAGAGAGCGTGGCAAAAAACTTTATATGAACGAAATACAGATATTCAGATTGTGTAAATATGTTGTTCAGAAAGTTTTTTCAAAATTCCTTATGGTTTGGCCAAAAAATACGTTTTTCTAAAAAGGGGGCGTGGCAGTGGGCGGATTTCAAAAATGTTTACACTTGTTCTGCTGGGAGCAACAAGGAGCACGTGTACCAAATTTCATCCTTCTAGCTCAAAATTTAAGGCCCAAAAACTGGTGACGTACGGACGGACGGACGGACAGACATGGCTAAATCGACTCAGCTATCGAGTCTAAGTCGATCCATATACTTTGAGGTATATGTAGCTAAATTATTTCTCTATGTTACAAACTATGTATCAAAACTAATATACCCCTAGGGGATAGGGTATAAAAATAGAGCCTATGCGTAAGGATTCGAAACTAGTTCCCCAGTACAAGCGCTGCCAAGGATACAATCATACGCAAAACTATTATCAAACATATGAGAGGCTACAATCAGCTATGCGGATCGTTGAATACCCTATCCCATCCCATCCTTTAAATTAATATCCTCAAAATATAGGCCTTATGGCGATGAAATACAGAAAATGACATTGTCACAATGTATTGCTCAGACAGTTTCTCAAAATCTTTTGTGGTTCGACAAAAAACAACGTATTTCTATTTTTAATGCCTTGGGATAGGGTATACAAATGGTTTTTGTAAGAAAACGCCCCCAAAATGTGGGCGTAGGTGAAAATGATCTATGGAAAAAATGTTTATATTACCATTGCGGAAGTATTTGCATCAAAAAATTTTTCGAAAGTTTTAAAATTTGGACAAAAAGCGTTTTTTTAAAAACGCCCCCAAAAAGTGGGCGTGGCAAAAAACTTTGAATGAACGAAATATAGATATTAGGATTGTCTAAATATGCTGCTCAGACACTTTTTTGAAATTCCTTACGGTTTGGCCAAAAAATAAGTTTTCCTAAAAAGGGGGCGTGGCAGTTTGCGGATTTGTTCTGGTGGCACGGACGAGGCTCCTATATACCAAATTTCATTATCCTAGCTCATAATTTAAGGCCCAAAAATCGGTGACGAACAGACAGACGGACGGACGGACGGACAGACAGACATGGCTAATTCGACTCAGCTCGCGATTCTGAGTCGATCCATATACTTTGAGGTATATGTAGCAAAATTATATCTCTATGTCACAAACTAAGTATCAAAACTAATATACCATCCTATGGGATAGGGTATAAAAAGAACCGCGGTGTGTAAAATGTGCCGGAAATCATCTGACGGTAGATTGTATGTCAGATAAGAAAACTCTTGCTATCTGCAATCATCCGTCAAATTATCGCTGCTGCGAAGTAGGTAAAGAGTTGCAAAAAAGACGGACGAAATTTAATAGTATTAATTCACAGAAATAAAATTTAAAACATATGAGAGGCTACAATCCGCTATGCGGATCGTTGAATACCCTATCCCATCCCATCCTTTAAATTAATATCCTCAAAATATAGGCTTTATGGCGATGAAATACAGAAAATGACTTTGTCACAATATATTGCTCAGACAGTTTCTCAAAATCTTTTGTGGTTCGACAAAAAACAACGTATTTCTATTGCTAATGCCTTGGGATGGGGTACACAAATGGTTTTTGTAAGAAAACGCCCCCAAAATGTGGGCGTAGGTGAAAATGATCTATAGACAAAATGTTTATATTACCATTGCGGAAGTATTTGCATCAAAAATTTTTTCGAAAGTTTTAAAATTTGGACAAAAAGCGTTTTTTACTAAAAACGCCCCCAAAAAGTGGGCGTGGCAAAAAACTTTGTATGAACGAAATATAGATATTAGGATTGTCTAAATATCCTGCTCAGACACTTTTTTGAAATTCCTTACGGTTTGGCCAAAAAATAAGTTTTTCTAAAAAGGGGGCGTGGCAGTGGGCGGATTTCAAAAATTTTTACACTTGTTCTGGTGACTCGGACAAGGATCCTATATACCAAATTTCATTATCCTAGCTCAAAATTTAAGGCCCAAAAATCGGTGACGAACAGACAGACGGACGGACGGTCGGACGGACGGACGGACGGACGGACAGACAGACATGGCTAATTCGACTCAGCTAGCGATTCTGAGTCGATCCATATACTTTGAGGTATATATAGCAAAATTATTTCTCTATGTTACAAACTATGTATCAAAACTAATATACCCCCCTATGGGATAGGGTATAAAAAGCAAAAGCCTAAAATTCCGATTAAAAACATATGAGAGGCTACAATCCGCTATGCGGATAGTTGAATACCCTATCCCATCCCATTCTTTAAATTAATATCCTCAAAATATAGGCCTTATGGCGATGAAATACAGAAAATGACATTGTCACAATATATTGCTCAGACAGTTTCTCAAAATCTTGTGTGGTTCGACAAAAAACAACGTATTTCTATTGCTAATGCCTTGGGATGGGGTATACAAATGGTTTTTTTAAGAAAACGCCCCCAAAATGTAGGCGTAGGTGAAAATGATCTATTGACAAAATGTTTATATTACCATTTCGGAAGTATTTGCATCAAAATTTTTTTCGAAAGTTTTAAAATTTGGACAAAAAGAGTTTTTTACTAAAAACGCCCCCAAAAAGTGGGCGTGGCAAAAAACTTTGTATGAACGAAATATAGATATTAGGATTGTGTAAATATGCTACTCAGACACTTTTTTGAAATTCCTTACGGTTTGGCCAAAAAATAAGTTTTCCTAAAAAGGGGGCGTGGCAGTGGGCGGATTTCAAAAATTTTTACACCTGTTCTGGTGGCACGGACGAGGATCCTATATACCAAATTTCATTATCCTAGCTCAAAATTTAAGGCCCAAAAACCGCTGACGAACAGACAGACGGACGGACGGACGGACGGACAGACAGACATGGCTAATTCGACTCAGCTAGCGATTCTGAGTCGATCCATATACTTTGAGGTATATGTTGCAAAATTATTTCTCTATGTTACAAACTAAGTATCAAAACTAATATACCCCCCTATGGGATAGGGTATAAACATATGAGAAGCTACAATCCGCTATGCGGATCGTTGAAAACCCTATCCCATCCCATCCTTAAAATGAATATCCTCAAAATATACGCCTTATTGCGATGAAATACAGAAAATGACATTGTCACAATATATTGCTCAGACAGTTTATCAAAATCTTTTGTGGTTCGACAAAAAACAACGGTTTTCTATTGCTAATGCCTTGGGATGGGGTTTACAAATGGTTTTTGTAAGAAAACGCCCCAAAATGTGGGCGTAGGTGAAAATGATCTATTGACAAAATGCTTATATTACCATTGCGGAAGTATTTGCATCAAAATTTTTTTCGAAATTTTTAAAATTTGGCCAAAAAACGTTTTTTACTAAAAACGCCCCCAAAAAGTGGATGTGGCAAAAAACTTTGTATGGACGAAATATAGATATTAGCATTGTCTAAATATGTTGCTAACTCACTTTTTTGAATTTTTTTACGGTTTGGCTTAAAACTACATTTTTTCTAAAAGGGGGCGTGGCAGTGGGCGGATTTTAAAAATTTTTACACTTGTTCTGGTGACTCGGCCAAGGATCCTATATACCAAATTTCATTATCCTAGCTCAAAATTTAAGACCCAAAAATCGGTGACGAACAGACACACAGACGGACGGACGGACGGACGGACGGACAGACAGACATGGCTAATTCGACTCAGCTAGCGATTCCTAGTCGATCCATATACTTTGAGGTATATGTAGCTAAATTATTTCTCTATGTTACAAACTAAGTATCAAAACTAATATACCCCTATGGGATAGGGTATAAACATATGTGAAGGCTACAATCCGCTGTGCGGATCGTTTAATACCCTATCCCATCCCATCGTTAAAATTGATATCCCCAAAATATGGTCTTTATGGTCATAAAGTATTGAAAATGACGTTGTTACAACATATTGTTCCGAAGGATTATCAAATTCTTTTATGGTTCGACAAAAAACCACGTTTTTGTTTTGCATATGCCTTGGGGTAGGGCATACAAATGGTTTTTGTAAGAAAACGCCGCCAAAAAGTGGGCGTGGGTTAAAATAGTCTACTGACGAAATGTTCATATTAATACTACCAATGATTTTGCATCAAAAATTTTTTCGAAAATTTTCAAATTTGGCCAAAAAAGGTTTTTTATGGAAAACGCCCCCAAAAAGTGGGCGTGGCAAAAAACTTTGTATTGACGAAATATAGATATTACGATTCTCTAAATATGCTTCTCAGACACTTTTTTGAAATTCCTTACGGTTTGGCCAAAAACTGAGTTTATCTTAAAAGGGGGCGTGGCAGTCAGCGAATTTCAAAAATGTTTACACTTGTTCTGTAGGCACGGGCGAGGATCCCATATACCAAATTTCATTATCCTAGCTCAAAATTTAAGGCCTTAAAATCGGTGGCGTACAGACGGACGGACGGACGGACAGACAGATATGGCTTAACCGACTCAGCTAGCGATTCTGAGTCGATCCATATACTTGAGGTATATGTAGCTAAATTATTTCTCTATGTTACCAACTAAGTATCAAAACTTATATACCCCTATGGGATAGGGTATAAATATGTCGAAGACAAAGCAAAACTTGAGGAACAAAGCAAAACGAATAAATTTATTTTTGACAGGCTCGTTAAGCCCGAAAATAGTATTCGCAATAGAAGTACCCCACATTTAACATGAATAGATTGCTTAAAATTCCTACGTGGAATGCCAATGACCTATGGCAAAAACTTGGAGAACTTGAATTATTTATACAGGAAAAAGATATAGACATCTGTTTAATATCCGAAACTCACGCAAAGAGTAATACGAACTTAAACATATGAGAGGCTACAATCCGCTATGCGGATCGTTGAATACCCTATCCCATCCCATCCTTTAAATTAATATCCTCAAAATATAGGCCTTATGGCGATGAAATACAGAAAATGACATTGTCACAATATATTGCTCAGACAGTTTCTCAAAATCTTGTGTGGTTCGACAAAAAACAAAGTATTTCTATTGCTAATGCCTTGGGATGGGGTATACAAATGGTTTTTGTAAGAAAACGCCCCCAAAGTGTGGGCGTAGGTGAAAATGATCTATAGACAAAATGTTAATATTACCATTTCGGAAGTATTTGCATCAAAATTTTTTTCGAAAGTTTTAAAATTTGGACAAAAAGCGTTTTTTACTAAAAACGCCCCCAAAAAGTGGGCGTGCCAAAAAAATTTGTATGAACGAAATATAGATATTAGGATTGTCTAAATATGCTACTCAGACACTTTTTTGAAATTTCTTACGGTTTGGCCAAAAAATAAGTTTTCCTAAAAAGGGGGCGTGGTAGTGGGCGGATTTCAAAAATGTTTACACTTGTTCTGGTGGCACGGACGAGGATCCTATATACCAAATTTCATGATCCTAGCTCAAAATTTAAGGCCCAAAAACCGCTGACGAACAGACAGACGGACGGACGGACGGACAGACAGACATGGCTAATTCGACTCAGCTAGCGATTCTGAGTCGATCCATATACTTTGAGGTATATGTAGCAAAATTATTTCTCTATGTTACAAACTAAGTATCAAAACTAATATACCCCCCTATGGGATAGGGTATAAAAATTAAAGTTTACCTCGACTATAATGTTCTACATCCATCTTCTGAAGATAACGTCTATTTAGTACCCACCACGATGCAAGGTTGAGAAAATTGACTTTGAAAACTTGCTTAATTCTCTTGGTCAACGTTTTGTCATCGGAGGGGACTTTAATGCAAAACATACATTCTGGGGATCTAGATGCATATCACAGAAAGGTAGAATGCTTTATGATGTAGGTAGAAAGTACTATACCGAATTTCATTCTACGGGAAAACCAACTTACTGGCCAACTGATGTTAGAAAAATACCGGATTTGATCGATTTTTTCATTGTAAAAGGTCTGCCGTCCAATAGAGTTGTTCATGAGACTATCTCCCTCCCAAGTGCGTTGTCTCTTTTTTTTAAAACGTCAAAATCAATAGAGTTGTTCATGAGACTATCTCCCTCCCAAGTGCGTTGTCTCTTTTTTTAAAACGTCTAAATCAATTGGAGGAAAACAATGTGATATTTTATATGGCGGGCGTACTAATTTTTGGATAATTTGCTTTGAAATATGAAAATATAAGTTGTTCAAAGTGAAACTCAAATTATAAATACATAACGATACTAAGAGAGTGTGTATAATTATAAAATAGAAATAAAAACATATGAGAAGGCTACAATCCACTGTGCGGATCGTTGAATACCCTATCCCATCCTATCTGTAAAACTAAAATCCCCAAAAAGTGGACATGGCTAAAAACACGATGTGGATAAAATTAAGAATATGACATGGTGACAACAAATTCTTCAGACTGCTTATAAAAAACTTTTACGGTTCTACAAAAGACAAGGTTTTCTCCTGCATATGTTATGGGGTAGGGTATAAAAATGGTTTTTATATAAAAACGCCCCCAAAAAGTGGGCGTGGGTTAAAATGGTCTATTGACGAAATGTTCATATTTATATTACTAATGATTCTGCATCAAATTTTTTTTAGAAAATTTTAAAATTTGACCGAAAAACGTTTTTTATTAAAAACGCCCCCAAAAAGTGGGCGTGGCAAAAAACTTTATATGAACGAAATACAGATATTCAGATTGTCTAAATATGTTGTTCAGAAAGTTTTTCAAAATTCCTTATGGTTTGGCCAAAAAACACGCTTTTCTAAAAAGGGGGCGTGGCAGTGGGCGGATTTCAAAAATTTTTACACTTGTTCTGCTGGGAGCAACAAAGAGCACGTGTACCAAATTTCATCCTTCTAGCTCAAAATTTAAGGCCCAAAAACTGGTGACGTACGGACGGACGGACGGACGGACGGACGGAC
Organism: Rhingia campestris; assembly: GCA_932526625.1. NCBI lineage: Eukaryota > Metazoa > Arthropoda > Insecta > Diptera > Syrphidae > Rhingia > Rhingia campestris. Next base: position 67,852,403 of record OW052183.1, read on the forward strand.
AGACATGGCTAAATCGACTCAGCTATCGATTCTGAGTCGATCCATATACTTTGAAGTATATGTAGCTAAATTATTTCTCTATGTTACAAACTATGTATCAAAACTAATATACCCCTATGGGATAGGGTATAAACATATGAGAGGCTACAATCCGCTGTGCGGATCGTTGGATACCCTATCCCATCACATCGTTATTATAAATATCCTCAAAATATAGGCCTTATGGCGATGAAATACAGAAAATGACATTGTCACAATATATTGCTCAGACAGTTTATCAAAATCTTTTGTGGTTCGCCAAAAAAACAACGTATTTCTACTGCTAATGCCTTGGGATTGGGTATACAAATGGTTTTTGTAAGAAAACGCCCCCAAAATGTGGGCGTAGGTGAAAATGATCTATGGACCAAATATTTATATTGCCATTGCGGAAGTATTTGCATCAAAAATTTTTTCGAAAGTTTTAAAACTTGGACAAAAAGCGTTTTTTACTAAAAACGCCCCCAAAAAGTGGGCGTGGCAAAAAACTTTGTATGAACGAAATATAGATATTAGGGTTGTCTAAATATCCTGGTCAGACACTTTTTTGAAATTCCTTACGGTTTGGCCAAAAAATGAGTTTTTCTAAAAAGGGGGCGTGGCAGTGGGCGGATTTCAAAAATTTTTACACTTGTTCTGGTGGCACGGACGAGGATCCTATATACAAAATTTCATTATCCTAGCTCAAAATTTAAGGCCCAAAAATCGGTGACGAACAGACAGACGGACGGACGGACAGACGGACGGACGGACGGACGGACGGACGGACGGACGGACGGACGGACGGACAGACAGACATGGCTAATTCGACTCAGCTAGCGATTCTGAGTCGATCCATATACTTTGAGGTATATGTAGCAAAATTATTTCTCTATGTTACAAACTAAGTATCAAAACTAATATACCCCCCTATGGGATAGGGTATAAAGAGTGAAATTGATAACCAGTGCCATTGCAAAGCGTGAACATAAATCCGAGTGCAAACGAAGTTGATTAGTTTTCGTGTAGTAAAGATTATAATGTTCTTGTTTTCACAAACAACAACAGCTCTGAATGTTTTTATTTTGTTTATAAATTGTTCTGTTCTCATTTAGCACTTTTACACAATTTTAAAGCAATTTTAAAAATGTTCCAAAAAAACAACCCCTGTCCCTTGCCAATGAATTTGCCTTCATACAAATGTCAAATGTTTGTTTTCCTACAGATGCTGTCAGTTTGTCATTGACACTGACGTTGTCCTGAACAACTCTATTGGAGGAAAACAATGTGATATTTTATATGGCGGGAGTACTAATTTTTGTATAATTTGCTTTGAAATATGAAAATATAAGTTGTTCAAAGTGAAACTCAAATTATAAATACATAGCGATACTAAGAGAGTGTGTATAATTATAAAATAGAAATAAAAAGAGTGAAATTGATAACCAGTGCCATTGCAAAGCTGGACATAAATCCAAATGCAAACGAAGCTGGTTAGTTTTCGTGTAGTAAAGATTATTATGTTCTTGTTTTCACAAACAACAACACCTCTGAATATTTTTATTTAGTTTATAAATTGTTCTGTTCTCATTTAGCACTTTTACACAATTTTAAAGCAATTTCAAAAATGTTCAAAAAACAACCCCTGTCGCTTGCCAATGAATTTGCCTTCATACAAATGTCAAATGTGTTTGTTTTCCTACAGATGCTGTCAGTTTGTCATTGACACTGACGTTGTCCTGAACAACTCTATCGAATAAACGTTGAAGAATGCTTTGATCTTTCCTCTGATCATTCTCCAGTCATTTTAACAACGAGCGAGTCACTGATTATAAATGAAAAACCACCCAGATTAACAAACGCGAAAACCAACTGGGAAGGTTTCAAAAACGATATTGCAAATAATATCCGACTGGGTGTATCGCTTAGAACCCCATTGGAACTCGAAGTCGCGGTTGACGCCTTTATCGATACCATCCAAAAAGCAGCATGGAATAATACTCCTCAACAGAACAAAATAGTGAGCTATAGTAAAATTAAGTACCCCCGAGAAATACAAGATTTAGTAAGACAAAAAGGAAAAGCTCGTAAAAGATGGCACCAAACTCGTGCCCTGCAAGATAAAGCACATCTCAATCGGTTGAGTAATTTGCTATCAAATTCGATTAAAAATTTTAAAAACCATGCAGTAGAAACTTATCTGCAAAGCCTAACCGCTGGAAAGGAATCGAATTATTAGCTCTGGAAAGCAATTAGAGTCATAAAACGGCAAAAAATCGCTGTGCCGCCAATTAGGGTAACTCAAGACGTTTGGGCAAAAGCGATTAGGAAAAAGCTGACGTTTTTGCCTCACATCTTGAGGAAACATTTAAGCCATTTGATGGTCCAGCGCAAAATGAAAACATTAATATATTCGAGAGTACAACCGATAATAATATAGTAAGATATGCAAGTATTGCCGAGCTTAAACGGGAAATACAGAAACTAAATCCTAAAAAAGCTCCGGGTTATGACCTGATTACAGGAGAACTTCTTAAAATGTTGCCTCGGATAGCATTAACTAAGCTTCTTTTTATTATACATGCAGCAATCAGATTAGAATACATACCAAGACAGTGGAAAGTCGCGGAAGTGATTATGGTTCTAAAACCAGGAAAATCACCAAATGAAATAAAATCCTACAGGCCTATTTTACTTCTTCCAATCATTTCAAAACTAATATACCCCTATGGGATAGGGTATAAATATGTCGAAGACAAAGCAAAACTTGAGGAACAAAGCAAAACGAATAAACTTATTTTTGACAGGCTCGTTAAGCCCGAAAATAGTATTCGCAATAGAAGTACCCCACATTTAACATGAATAGATTGCTTAAAATTCCTACGTGGAATGCCAATGACCTATGGCAAAAACTTGGAGAACTTGAATTATTTATACAGGAAAAAGATATAGACATCTGTTTAATATCCGAAACTCACGCAAAGAGTAATACGAACTTAAACATATGAGAGGCTACAATCCGCTATGCGGATCGTTGAATACCCTATCCCATCCCATCCTTTAAATTAATATCCTCAAAATATAGGCCTTATGGCGATGAAATACAGAAAATGACATTGTCACAATATATTGCTCAGACAGTTTCTCAAAATCTTGTGTGGTTCGACAAAAAACAACGTATTTCTATTGCTAATGTCTTGGGATGGGGTATACAAATGGTTTTTGTAAGAAAACGCCCCCAAAATGTGGGCGTAGGTGAAAATGATCTATGGACAAAATGTTTATATTACCATTTCGGAAGTATTTGCATCAAAAATTTTTTCGAAAGTTTTTAAATTTGGACAAAAAGCGTTTTTTACTAAAAACGCCCCCAAAAAGTGGGCGTGGCAAAAAACTTTGTATGAACAAAATATAGACATTAGGATTGTCTAAATATGCTACTCAGACACTTTTTTGAAATTCCTTACGGTTTGGCCAAAAAATAAGTTTTCCTAAAAAGGGGGCGTGGTAGTGGGCGGTTTTCAAAAATTTTTACACATGTTCTGGTGGCACGGACGAAGATCCTATATACCAAATTTCATTATCCTAGCTCAAAATTTAAGGCCCAAAAACCGCTGACGAACAGACAGACGGACGGACGGACGGACGGACAGACAGACATGGCTAATTCGACTCAGCTAGCGATTCTGAGTCGATCCATATACTTTGATGTATATGTAGCAAATTATTTCTCTATGTTACAAACTAAGTATCAAAACTAATATACCCCCCTATGGGATAGGGTATAAAAATTAAAGTTTACCTCGACTATAATGTTCTACATCCATCTAATAAGGCTAGAGGTGGAGCCTCACTATATATTAAAGAGTGTATCGAACATTCGATTGATCTTAAACTAGAAATCGAAACAATGCAAGTTAGCTCTATACAAGTCAAAAGCAGACAATCCATTCTGAAGATAACGTCTATTTAGTACCCACCACGATGCAAGGTTAAGAAAATTGACTTTGAAAACTTGCTTAATTCTCTTGGACAACGTTTTGTCATCGGAGGGGACTTTAATGCAAAACATACATTCTGGGGATCTAGATGCATATCACAGAAAGGTAGGATGCTTTATGATGTAGGTAGAAAGTACTATACCGAATTTCATTCTACGGGAAAACCAACTTACTGGCCAACTGATGTTAGAAAAATACCGGATTTGATCGATTTTTTCATTGTAAAAGGTCTGCCGTCCAATCGAATAAACGTTGAAGAATGCTTTGATCTTTCCTCTGATCATTCTCCAGTCATTTTAACAACGAGCGAGTCACTGATTATAAATGAAAAACCACCCAGAATAACAAACGCGAAAACCAACTGGGAAGGTTTCAAAAACGATATTGCAAATAATATCCGACTGGGTGTATCGCTTAGAACCCCATTGGAACTCGAAGTCGCGGTTGACTCCTTTATCGATACCATCCAAAAAGCAGCATGGAATAATACTCCTCAACAGAACAAAATAGTGAGCTAAAGTAAAATTAAGTACCCCCGAGAAATACAAGATTTAGTAAGACAAAAAGGAAAAGCTCGTAAAAGATGGCACCAAACTCGTGCCCCGCAAGATAAAGCACATCTCAATCGGTTGAGTAATTTGCTATCAAATTCGATTAAAAATTTTAAAAACCATGGTAGAAACTTATCTGCAAAGCCTAACCGCTGGAAAGGAATCGAATTATTAGCTCTGGAAAGCAATTAGAGTCATAAAACGGCAAAAAATCGCTGTGCCGCCAATTAGGGTAACTCAAGACGTTTGGGCAAAAGCGATAAGGAAAAAGCTGACGTTTTTGCCTCACATCTTGAGGAAACATTTAAGCCATTTGATGGTCCAGCGCAAAATGAAAACATTAATATATTCGAGAGTACAACCGATAATAATATAGTAAGATATGCAAGTATTGCCGAGCTTAAACGGGAAATACAGAAACTAAATCCTAAAAAAGCTCCGGGTTATGACCTGATTACAGGAGAACTTCTTAAAATGTTGCCTCGGATAGCATTAACTAAGCTTCTTTTTATTATAAATGCAGCAATCAGATTAGAATACATACCAAGACAGTGGAAAGTCGCGGAAGTGATTATGGTTCTAAAACCAGGAAAATCACCAAATGAAATAAAATCCTACAGGCCTATTTTACTTCTTCCAATCATTTCAAAACTAATATACCCCTATGGGATAGGGTATAAATATGTCGAAGACAAAGCAAAACTTGAGGAACAAAGCAAAACGAATAAACTTATTTTTGACAGGCTCGTTAAGCCCGAAAATAGTATTCGCAATAGAAGTACCCCACATTTAACATGAATAGATTGCTTAAAATTCCTACGTGGAATGCCAATGACCTATGGCAAAAACTTGGAGAACTTGAATTATTTATACAGGAAAAAGATATAGACATCTGTTTAATATCCGAAACTCACGCAAAGAGTAATACGAACTTAAACATATGAGAGGCTACAATCCGCTATGCGGATCGTTGAATACCCTATCCCATCCCATCCTTTAAATTAATATCCTCAAAATATAGGCCTTATGGCGATGAAATACAGAAAATGACATTGTCACAATATATTGCTCAGACAGTTTCTCAAAATCTTGTGTGGTTCGACAAAAAACAACGTATTTCTATTGCTAATGCCTTGGGATGGGGTATACAAATGGTTTTTGTAAGAAAACGCCCCCAAAATGTGGGCGTAGGTGAAAATGATCTATGGACAAAATGTTTATATTACCATTTCGGAAGTATTTGCATCAACATTTTTTTCGAAAGTTTTAAAATTTGGACAAAAAGCGTTTTTTACTAAAAACGCCCCCAAAAAGTGGGCGTGGCAAAAAACTTTGTATGAACGAAATATAGACATTAGGATTGTCTAAATATGCTACTCAGACACTTTTTTGAAATTCCTTACGGTTTGGCCAAAAAATAAGTTTTCCTAAAAAGGGGGCGTGGTAGTGGGCGGATTTCAAAAATTTTTACACTTGTTCTGGTGGCACGGACGAGGATCCTATATACCAAATTTCATTATCCTAGCTCAAAATTTAAGGCCCAAAAACCGCTGACGAACAGACAGACGGACGGACGGACGGACGGACAGACAGACATGGCTAATTCGACTCAGCTAGCGATTCTGAGTCGATCCATATACTTTGATGTATATGTAGCAAATTATTTCTCTATGTTACAAACTAAGTATCAAAACTAATATACCCCCCTATGGGATAGGGTATAAAAATTAAAGTTTACCTCGACTATAATGTTCTACATCCATCTAATAAGGCTAGAGGTGGAGCCTCACTATATATTAAAGAGTGTATCGAACATTCGATTGATCTTAAACTAGAAATCGAAACAATGCAAGTTAGCTCTATACAAGTCAAAAGCAGACAATCCATTCTGAAGATAACGTCTATTTAGTACCCACCACGATGCAAGGTTAAGAAAATTGACTTTGAAAACTTGCTTAATTCTCTTGGACAACGTTTTGTCATCGGAGGGGACTTTAATGCAAAACATACATTCTGGGGATCTAGATGCATATCACAGAAAGGTAGGATGCTTTATGATGTAGGTAGAAAGTACTATACCGAATTTCATTCTACGGGAAAACCAACTTACTGGCCAACTGATGTTAGAAAAATACCGGATTTGATCGATTTTTTCATTGTAAAAGGTCTGCCGTCCAATCGAATAAACGTTGAAGAATGCTTTGATCTTTCCTCTGATCATTCTCCAGTCATTTTAACAACGAGCGAGTCACTGATTATAAATGAAAAACCACCCAGATTAACAAACGCGAAAACCAACTGGGAAGGTTTCAAAAACGATATTGCAAATAATATCCGACTGGGTGTATCGCTTAGAACCCCATTGGAACTCGAAGTCGTGGTTGACTCCTTTATCGATACCATCCAAAAAGCAGCATGGAATAATACTCCTCAACAGAACAAAATAGTGAGCTAAAGTAAAATTAAGTACCCCCGAGAAATACAAGATTTAGTAAGACAAAAAGGAAAAGCTCGTAAAAGATGGCACCAAACTCGTGCCCCGCAAGATAAAGCACATCTCAATCGGTTGAGTAATTTGCTATCAAATTCGATTAAAAATTTTAAAAACCATGCAGTAGAAACTTATCTGCAAAGCCTAACCGCTGGAAAGGAATCGAATTATTAGCTCTGGAAAGCAATTAGAGTCATAAAACGGCAAAAAATCGCTGTGCCGCCAATTAGGGTAACTCAAGACGTTTGGGAAAAAGCGATAAGGAAAAAGCTGACGTTTTTGCCTCACATCTTGAGGAAACATTTAAGCCATTTGATGGTCCAGCGCAAAATGAAAACATTAATATATTCGAGAGTACAACCGATAATAATATAGTAAGATATGCAAGTATTGCCGAGCTTAAACGGGAAATACAGAAACTAAATCCTAAAAAAGCTCCGGGTTATGACCTGATTACAGGAGAACTTCTTAAAATGTTGCCTCGGATAGCATTAACTAAGCTTCTTTTTATTATAAATGCAGCAATCAGATTAGAATACATACCAAGACAGTGGAAAGTCGCGGAAGTGATTATGGTTCTAAAACCAGGAAAATCACCAAATGAAATAAAATCCTACAGGCCTATTTTACTTCTTCCAATCATTTCAAAACTAATATACCCCTATGGGATAGGGTATAAATATGTCGAAGACAAAGCAAAACTTGAGGAACAAAGCAAAACGAATAAACTTATTTTTGACAGGCTCGTTAAGCCCGAAAATAGTATTCGCAATAGAAGTACCCCACATTTAACATGAATAGATTGCTTAAAATTCCTACGTGGTATGCCAATGACCTATGGCAAAAACTTGGAGAACTTGAATTATTTATACAGGAAAAAGATATAGACATCTGTTTAATATCCGAAACTCACGCAAAGAGTAATACGAACTTAAACATATGAGAGGCTACAATCCGCTATGCGGATCGTTGAATACCCTATCCCATCCCATCCTTTAAATTAATATCCTCAAAATATAGGCCTTATGGCGATGAAATACAGAAAATGACATTGTCACAATATATTGCTCAGACAGTTTCTCAAAATCTTGTGTGGTTCGACAAAAAACAACGTATTTCTATTGCTAATGCCTTGGGATGGGGTATACAAATGGTTTTTGTAAGAAAACGCCCCCAAAATGTGGGCGTAGGTGAAAATGATCTATGGACAAAATGTTTATATTACCATTTCGGAAGTATTTGCATCAACATTTTTTTCGAAAGTTTTAAAATTTGGACAAAAAGCGTTTTTTACTAAAAACGCCCCCAAAAAGTGGGCGTGGCAAAAAACTTTGTATGAACGAAATATAGACATTAGGATTGTCTAAATATGCTACTCAGACACTTTTTTGAAATTCCTTACGGTTTGGCCAAAAAATAAGTTTTCCTAAAAAGGGGGCGTGGTAGTGGGCGGATTTCAAAAATTTTTACACTTGTTCTGGTGGCACGGACGAGGATCCTATATACCAAATTTCATTATCCTAGCTCAAAATTTAAGGCCCAAAAACCGCTGACGAACAGACAGACGGACGGACGGACGGACGGACAGACAGACATGGCTAATTCGACTCAGCTAGCGATTCTGAGTCGATCCATATACTTTGATGTATATGTAGCAAATTATTTCTCTATGTTACAAACTAAGTATCAAAACTAATATACCCCCCTATGGGATAGGGTATAAAAATTAAAGTTTACCTCGACTATAATGTTCTACATCCATCTAATAAGGCTAGAGGTGGAGCCTCACTATATATTAAAGAGTGTATCGAACATTCGATTGATCTTAAACTAGAAATCGAAACAATGCAAGTTAGCTCTATACAAGTCAAAAGCAGACAATCCATTCTGAAGATAACGTCTATTTAGTACCCACCACGATGCAAGGTTGAGAAAATTGACTTTGAAAACTTGCTTAATTCTCTTGGACAACGTTTTGTCATCGGAGGGGACTTTAATGCAAAACATACATTCTGGGGATCTAGATGCATATCACAGAAAGGTAGGATGCTTTATGATGTAGGTAGAAAGTACTATACCGAATTTCATTCTACGGGAAAACCAACTTACTGGCCAACTGATGTTAGAAAAATACCGGATTTGATCGATTTTTTCATTGTAAAAGGTCTGCCGTCCAATCGAATAAACGTTGAAGAATGCTTTGATCTTTCCTCTGATCATTCTCCAGTCATTTTAACAACGAGCGAGTCACTGATTATAAATGAAAAACCACCCAGATTAACAAACGCGAAAACCAACTGGGAAGGTTTCAAAAACGATATTGCAAATAATATCCGACTGGGTGTATCGCTTAGAACCCCATTGGAACTCGAAGTCGTGGTTGACTCCTTTATCGATACCATCCAAAAAGCAGCATGGAATAATACTCCTCAACAGAACAAAATAGTGAGCTATAGTAAAATTAAGTACTCCCGAGAAATACAAGATTTAGTAAGACAAAAAGGAAAAGCTCGTAAAAGATGGCACCAAACTCGTGCCCCGCAAGATAAAGCACATCTCAATCGGTTGAGTAATTTGCTATCAAATTCGATTAAAAATTTTAAAAACCATGCAGTAGAAACTTATCTGCAAAGCCTAACCGCTGGAAAGGAATCGAATTATTAGCTCTGGAAAGCAATTAGAGTCATAAAACGGCAAAAAATCGCTGTGCCGCCAATTAGGGTAACTCAAGACGTTTGGGCAAAAGCGATAAGGAAAAAGCTGACGTTTTTGCCTCACATCTTGAAGAAACATTTAAGCCATTTGATGGTCCAGCGCAAAATGAAAACATTAATATATTCGAGAGTACAACCGATAATAATATAGTAAGATATGCAAGTATTGCCGAGCTTAAACGGGAAATACAGAAACTAAATCCTAAAAAAAGCTCCGGGTTATGACCTGATTACAGGAGAACTTCTTAAAATGTTGCCTCGGATAGCATTAACTAAGCTTCTTTTTATTATAAATGCAGCAATCAGATTAGAATACATACCAAGACAGTGGAAAGTCGCGGAAGTGATTATGGTTCTAAAACCAGGAAAATCACCAAATGAAATAAAATCCTACAGGCCTATTTTACTTCTTCCAATCATTTCAAAACTAATATACCCCTATGGGATAGGGTATAAATATGTCGAAGACAAAGCAAAACTTGAGGAACAAAGCAAAACGAATAAACTTATTTTTGACAGGCTCGTTAAGCCCGAAAATAGTATTCGCAATAGAAGTACCCCACATTTAACATGAATAGATTGCTTAAAATTCCTACGTGGAATGCCAATGACCTATGGCAAAAACTTGGAGAACTTGAATTATTTATACAGGAAAAAGATATAGACATCTGTTTAATATCCGAAACTCACGCAAAGAGTAATACGAACTTAAACATATGAGAGGCTACAATCCGCTATGCGGATCGTTGAATACCCTATCCCATCCCATCCTTTAAATAAATATCCTCTAAATATAGGCCTTATGGCGATGAAATACAGAAAATGACATTGTCACAATATATTGCTCAGACAGTTTCTCAAAATCTTGTGTGGTTCGACAAAAAACAACGTATTTCTATTGCTAATGCCTTGGGATGGGGTATACAAATGGTTTTTGTAAGAAAACGCCCCCAAAATGTGGGCGTAGGTGAAAATGATCTATGGACAAAATGTTTATATTACCATTTCGGAAGTATTTGCATCAAAATTTTTTTCGAAAGTTTTAAAATTTAGACAAAAAGCGTTTTTTACTAAAAACGCCCCCAAAAAGTGGGCGTGGCAAAAAACTTTGTATGAACGAAATATAGACATTAGGATTGTCTAAATATGCTACTCAGACACTTTTTTGAAATTCCTTACGGTTTGGCCAAAAAATAAGTTTTCCTAAAAAGGGGCGTGGTAGTGGGCGGATTTCAAAATTTTTTACACTTGTTCTGGTGGCACGGACGAGGATCCTATATACCAAATTTCATTATCCTAGCTCAAAATTTAAGGCCCAAAAACCGCTGACGAACAGACAGACGGACGGACGGACAGACAGACATGGCTAATTCGACTCAGCTAGCGATTCTGAGTCGATCCATATACTTTGATGTATATGTAGCAAATTATTTCTCTATGTTAAAAACTAAGTATCAAAACTAATATACCCCCCTATGGGATAGGGTATAAAAATTAAAGTTTACCTCGACTATAATGTTCTACATCCATCTAATAAGGCTAGAGGTGGAGCCTCACTATATATTAAAGAGTGTATCGAACATTCGATTGATCTTAAACTAGAAATCGAAACAATGCAAGTTAGCTCTATACAAGTCAAAAGCAGACAATCCATTCTGAAGATAACGTCTATTTAGTACCCACCACGATGCAAGGTTGAGAAAATTGACTTTGAAAACTTGCTTAATTCTCTTGGACAACGTTTTGTCATCGGAGGGGACTTTAATGCAAAACATACATTCTGGGGATCTAGATGCATATCACAGAAAGGTAGGATGCTTTATGATGTAGGTAGAAAGTACTATACCGAATTTCATTCTACGGGAAAACCAACTTACTGGCCAACTGATGTTAGAAAAATACCGGATTTGATCGATTTTTTCATTGTAAAAGGTCTGCCGTCCAATCGAATAAACGTTGAAGAATGCTTTGATCTTTCCTCTGATCATTCTCCAGTCATTTTAACAACGAGCGAGTCACTGATTATAAATGAAAAACCACCCAGATTAACAAACGCGAAAACCAACTGGGAAGGTTTCAAAAACGATATTGCAAATAATATCCGACTGGGTGTATCGCTTAGAACCCCATTGGAACTCGAAGTCGTGGTTGACTCCTTTATCGATACCATCCAAAAAGCAGCATGGAATAATACTCCTCAACAGAACAAAATAGTGAGCTATAGTAAAATTAAGTACTCCCGAGAAATACAAGATTTAGTAAGACAAAAAGGAAAAGCTCGTAAAAGATGGCACCAAACTCGTGCCCCGCAAGATAAAGCACATCTCAATCGGTTGAGTAATTTGCTATCAAATTCGATTAAAAATTTTAAAAACCATGCAGTAGAAACTTATCTGCAAAGCCTAACCGCTGGAAAGGAATCGAATTATTAGCTCTGGAAAGCAATTAGAGTCATAAAACGGCAAAAAATCGCTGTGCCGCCAATTAGGGTAACTCAAGACGTTTGGGCAAAAGCGATAAGGAAAAAGCTGACGTTTTTGCCTCACATCTTGAAGAAACATTTAAGCCATTTGATGGTCCAGCGCAAAATGAAAACATTAATATATTCGAGAGTACAACCGATAATAATATAGTAAGATATGCAAGTATTGCCGAGCTTAAACGGGAAATACAGAAACTAAATCCTAAAAAAAGCTCCGGGTTATGACCTGATTACAGGAGAACTTCTTAAAATGTTGCCTCGGATAGCATTAACTAAGCTTCTTTTTATTATAAATGCAGCAATTAGATTAGAATACATACCAAGACAGTGGAAAGTCGCGGAAGTGATTATGGTTCTAAAACCAGGAAAATCACCAAATGAAATAAAATCCTACAGGCCTATTTTACTTCTTCCAATCATTTCAAAACTAATATACCCCTATGGGATAGGGTATAAATATGTCGAAGACAAAGCAAAACTTGAGGAACAAAGCAAAACGAATAAACTTATTTTTGACAGGCTCGTTAAGCCCGAAAATAGTATTCGCAATAGAAGTACCCCACATTTAACATGAATAGATTGCTTAAAATTCCTACGTGGAATGCCAATGACCTATGGCAAAAACTTGGAGAACTTGAATTATTTATACAGGAAAAAGATATAGACATCTGTTTAATATCCGAAACTCACGCAAAGAGTAATACGAACTTAAACATATGAGAGGCTACAATCCGCTATGCGGATCGTTGAATACCCTATCCCATCCCATCCTTTAAATAAATATCCTCAAAATATAGGCCTTATGGCGATGAAATACAGAAAATGACATTGTCACAATATATTGCTCAGACAGTTTCTCAAAATCTTGTGTGGTTCGACAAAAAACAACGTATTTCTATTGCTAATGCCTTGGGATGGGGTATACAAATGGTTTTTGTAAGAAAACGCCCCCAAAATGTGGGCGTAGGTGAAAATGATCTATGGACAAAATGTTTATATTACCATTTCGGAAGTATTTGCATCAAAATTTTTTTCGAAAGTTTTAAAATTTAGACAAAAAGCGTTTTTTACTAAAAACGCCCCCAAAAAGTGGGCGTGGCAAAAAACTTTGTATGAACGAAATATAGACATTAGGATTGTCTAAATATGCTATTCAGACACTTTTTTGAAATTCCTTACGGTTTGGCCAAAAAATAAGTTTTCCTAAAAAGGGGCGTGGTAGTGGGCGGATTTCAAAATTTTTTACACTTGTTCTGGTGGCACGGACGAGGATCCTATATACCAAATTTCATTATCCTAGCTCATAATTTAAGGCCCAAAAACCGCTGACGAACAGACAGACGGACGGACGGACAGACAGACATGGCTAATTCGACTCAGCTAGCGATTCTGAGTCGATCCATATACTTTGATGTATATGTAGCAAATTATTTCTCTATGTTAAAAACTAAGTATCAAAACTAATATACCCCCCTATGGGATAGGGTATAAAAATTAAAGTTTACCTCGACTATAATGTTCTACATCCATCTAATAAGGCTAGAGGTGGAGCCTCACTATATATTAAAGAGTGTATCGAACATTCGATTGATCTTAAACTAGAAATCGAAACAATGCAAGTTAGCTCTATACAAGTCAAAAGCAGACAATCCATTCTGAAGATAACGTCTATTTAGTACCCACCACGATGCAAGGTTGAGAAAATTGACTTTGAAAACTTGCTTAATTCTCTTGGACAACGTTTTGTCATCGGAGGGGACTTTAATGCAAAACATACATTCTGGGGATCTAGATGCATATCACAGAAAGGTAGGATGCTTTATGATGTAGGTAGAAAGTACTATACCGAATTTCATTCTACGGGAAAACCAACTTACTGGCCAACTGATGTTAGAAAAATACCGGATTTGATCGATTTTTTCATTGTAAAAGGTCTGCCGTCCAATCGAATAAACGTTGAAGAATGCTTTGATCTTTCCTCTGATCATTCTCCAGTCATTTTAACAACGAGCGAGTCACTGATTATAAATGAAAAACCACCCAGATTAACAAACGCGAAAACCAACTGGGAAGGTTTCAAAAACGATATTGCAAATAATATCCGACTGGGTGTATCGCTTAGAACCCCATTGGAACTCGAAGTCGCGGTTGACTCCTTTATCGATACCATCCAAAAAGCAGCATGGAATAATACTCGTCAACAGAACAAAATAGTGAGCTATAGTAAAATTAAGTACCCCCGAGAAATACAAGATTTAGTAAGACAAAAAGGAAAAGCTCGTAAAAGATGGCACCAAACTCGTGCCCCGCAAGATAAAGCACATCTCAATCGGTTGAGTAATTTGCTATCAAATTCGATTAAAAATTTTAAAAACCATGCAGTAGAAACTTATCTGCAAAGCCTAACCGCTGGAAAGGAATCGAATTATTAGCTCTGGAAAGCAATTAGAGTCATAAAACGGCAAAAAATCGCTGTGCCGCAAATTAGGGTAACTCAAGACGTTTGGGCAAAAGCGATAAGGAAAAAGCTGACGTTTTTGCCTCACATCTTGAGGAAACATTTAAGCCATTTGATGGTCCAGCGCAAAATGAAAACATTAACCCATTAGGTCTCAGCGTTCTCGTTTGAGATCAATGTAAAAAAAAAAATTTCTATTTTTTTTGTGAGCCGCTGGTACGAAACCGTTAGGATATTATATTTGTTTAGCATATACTCTAATAAATAAGAGCCATTGTAGTAGGCTATGGTTTTCACTTTGTTGGTAAAGCGCATTTGAATTCGGAGTAATCAGTGCGTCGTAAATCGATTTTCGTATAGTTTTTATTATAAAGTGAATTTAAGATAAAAGGTAATTTTTTTGGCATATTTTACTCTTCAAATATCTTATCAATGGTGTTGTGAAAGTTACGAGTCGATATGTTTACCATTGACGTAAATATCTATATGTAAACATTACTGATCTCGATCGATACCGCTGGGACTTTTCGTTATCTCAAAACAATGCCTTAGCAGCCACAAACAAACATGACAGGAGTTTCAAAATAAGACCCTTGATGGATTTGATGTGTAAGAACTTTCAAAAGTGGAGCGTTTTTCACCAGGACTTGTCAATTGATGAAATGATAGTTAGGTATTATGGCCACTACCCAATCAAACAATTTATTCGTGCAAAACCAATAAGGTTTGGATACAAACTTTGGGCCATGTGTGGTCAAGATGGTTATTGCTACAATTTTTCACTTTACTGCGGAAAGCCATCTAGTGGGAAACTAGACACACCTCTTGGATCAAGGGAAGTTTTGGAAATGCTGCAGTGCGTCGAAGATCCCTCTAAGCACCGAGTTTTTTTTGACAATTTTTTTACTGGGTACGAACTACTTATTGCTTTGAAAAACAAAGGTTTTCGAGCAACAGGAACCATAAAGAGGTGCGAACTAAAAAGTGCCAATTGATAAATGACAAAGATATGCAAAAACATATGAGAAGGCTACAATCCGCTGTGCGGATCGTTGAATACCCTATCCCATCCTATCCATAAAACTAAAATCCCCAAAAAAGTGGGCATGGCTAAAAACACGATGTGGATAAAATAGAAAAAATGATATAGTGACAACAAATTCTTCAGACTGCTTACAAAACAGTTTTACGGTTCTACAAAAGACAAGGTTTTCTCCTGCATATGTTATGGGGTTGGGTATAAAAATGGTTTTTATATAAAAACGCCCCCAAAAAGTGGGCGTGGGTTAAAATGGTATATAGACGAAATGTTTATATTAATAATGTTAATGATTCTGCATCACCATTTTTTTCGAAAAATTTAAAATTTGACCGAAAACAGTTTTTTTATTGAAAACGCCCCCAAAAAGTGGGCGTGGTAAAAAACTTTATATAGACGAAATATAGATATTAATATTGTCTAAATATGCTGTTCAGAAACTTTTTTAAAATTCCTTACGGTTTGGCCAAAAACTGAGTTTTTCTTAAAAGGGGGCGTGGCAGTGGGCGGATTTCAAAAATTTTTACACTTGTTCTGTAGGCAGAGACGAGGATCCTATATACCAAATTTCATTATCCTAGCTCAAAATTTAAGGCCTAAAAATCGGTGACGTACAGACGGACGGACGGACGGACGGACGGACAGACAGACATGGCTTAATCGACTCAGCTAGCGATTCTGAGTCGATCCATATACTTTGAGGTATATGTAGCAAAATTATTTCTCTATGTTACAAACTAAGTATCAAAACTAATATACCCCTATGGGATAGGGTATAAAAAGGAAGGGGGTACTACGACACCAAGTTTGACAACGAAAACAAAATTTTGATAGTAAAATGGAAGGATAACAAGTGTTTCTCTGTAGCTACGAACTTTGACACTGTTCTTCCCTTGTCACAAGTGAAGCGATGGTGTCCAGATAGTAAAGAGAAAATCAATGTGGGTCAACCGAATGTAATAAACAATTACAAAACATATATGGGAGGCGTTGATCATCACGATTGGCTCTTGGAAAAACACACAATTGCTATTCGTGGCAAAAAATGGTACTGGTGCCTTTTTACAAGAATGGTTGATATGGCTGTGGTGAACACGTTTACTTTATATAAAAGGATAAACGACGACAACACGATTTCTATAAAATCTGTAAGGAGAGAAATAGCCAGGACTTATCTAAAGTTGGGAAATGATATAAGAGTCGCTCGTGGTCGCCCAACATCAACACCATCATCTTCGCGTTCTAAGGTCTTACCAGGAATAAGATATGATGGCAAGAACCATATTTTAGACAAAAGATCTAACCAGCGGCATTGCCAATTAGACGGATGCACAGGAAGGCCTAGAACATTTTGCGCAAAATGTGATGTAACATTATGTATTTCTTGTTTTAAAACTTTTCATAATATGTAAAATAAAAAAAATAATTTTTAGACGTTTTTTTTATATTATAGTCCCAGCGATCTCAAAAGAGATCAGCTCATAAAACTTAGACCCCTTACCAAAAAATTATAATTTTTACAAAAAACAGTAATTTACTTATTTCTAAGCCAGGGTTATAAATATGGAAGGTTTGTATAAAAAAAATAATTCGGGACTTAATGGGTTAATATATTCGAGAGTACAACCGATAATAATATAGTAAGATATGCAAGTATTGCCGAGCTTAAACGGGAAATACAGAAACTAAATCCTAAAAAAGCTCCGGGTTATGACCTGATTACAGGAGAACTTCTTAAAATGTTGCCTCGGATAGCATTAACTAAGCTTCTTTTTATTATAAATGCAGCAATCAGATTAGAATACATACCAAGACAGTGGAAAGTCGCGGAAGTGATTATGGTTCTAAAACCAGGAAAATCACCAAATGAAATAAAATCCTACAGGCCTATTTTACTTCTTCCAATCATTTCAAAAGTTTTTGAACGGATATAACTCGGTCGCTTACACCCCATAATTGACCAGAAAAGTCTTTTACCTGACCATCAATTTGGGTTTAGAAGTAAACATTCAACGGTGGACCAAGTACATCGAATTACAAATGTAATTGAGAAAGCTTTCGAAGAAAAGAAAATTTTTTCAGCCGTATTTCTTGACGTGTCGCAAGCGTTTGGCAAGGTGTGGCACAAAGGCCTTACGTATAAACTAAGTCAAGTTCTGCCGGAACAATTATATAAAATCATAGTGTCGTATCTTGAGCATAGACTCTTCCGTGTGAAACTTGGAAGCGAATATTCCGAGTTCAAAGAAGTAATGGCAGGTGTACCGCAAGGAAGCGTCCTTGGACCAATACTGTACCTCCTATTCACTAGTGATATCCCACAAACAAACGACACAATAGTTGCAACGTTTGCTGACGATACTGCTATACTAGCAGTTGGCACAACAATAGAGGAAACAAATATCAAATTAAACGTATGAGAAGGCTACAATCCACTGTGCGGATCGTTGAATACCCTATCCCATCTGTAAAACTAATATCCCCAAATGTCCACCAAGGCTTAAAACACGATGGGGATTTAAACATAGAACATATGAGAAGGCTACAATCCGCTGTGCGGATCGTTGAATACCCTATCCCATCCTATCCACAAAACTAAAATCCCCAAAAAAGTGGGCATGGCTAAAAACACGATGTGGATAAAATAGAAAAAATGATCTAGTGCCAACAAATTCTTCAGACTGCTTACAAAACACTTTTACGGTTCTACAAAACACAAGGTTTTCTCCTGCATATGTTATGGGGTAGTGTATAAAAATGGTTTTTATATAAAAACGCCCCCAAAAAGTGGGCGTGGGTTAAAATTGTATAAAGACGAAATGTTTATATTAATAATGTTAATGATTCTGCATCAAAATGTTTTTCGAAAAAATTAAAATTTGGCCGAAAACAGTTTTTTATAGAAAACGCCCCCTGAAAGTGGGCGTGGCAAAAAACTTTATATGGACGAAATATAGATATTAATATTGTCTAAATATGTTGTTCAGAAACTTTTTTAAAATTCCTTACGGTTTGGTCAAAAACTGAGTGTTTTCTTAAAAGGGGGCGTGGCAGTGGGCGGATTTCAAAAATGTTTACACTTGTTCTGTAGGCAGAGACGAGGATGCTATATACCAAATTTCATTATCCTAGCTCAAAATTTAAGGCCTAAAAATCGGTGACGTACAGACGGACGGACGGACGGACAGACAGACATGGCTTAATCGACTCAGCTAGCGATTCTGAGTCGATCTATATACTTTGAGGTATATGTAGCTAAATTATTTCTCTATGTTACAAACTAAGTATCAAAACTAATATACCCCTATGGGATAGGGTATAAACATAGAGAAATAATTTCGATAAATATAACTTAAAGTATATAGATCGATTCAGAATCGCTAGCTGAGTCGATTAAGCCATGTCAGTCTGTCCATCTGTGTCACCGATTTTTGGGCCTTAAATTTTGAGCTAGAGTGTTGAAATTTGGTATATAGACTCTCTGGCCGACGAAGCAGAAGAAGTGTTAAAATTTTTGAAATCCGCCCACTGCCACGCCCAATTTTAGAAAAACGTAGTTTTAAGCCAAACCGTAAGGAATTTCAAAAAAGTGTCTGAGCAGCATATTTAGACAATCCTAATATCTATATTTCGTTCATACAAATTTGTTTGGCACGCCCACTTTTTGGGGGCATTTTTAGTAAAAAACGCTTTTTGTCCAGATTTGAACACGGCGTTTTCTTACAAAAAACATTTGTATACCCCATCCCAAGGGATTAGCAAGAAATACGTTGTTTTTTGTCGAACCACACAAGATTTTGATAAACTGTCTGAGCAATATACTGTTTATACCCTATCCCATAGGGGGGTATATTAGTTTTGACATTAAGTTTGTAACATAGAGAAATAATTTCGATACATATACCTCAAAGTATATGGATCGATTCAGAATCGCTAGCTGAGTCGATTTAGCCATGTCTGTCTGTAAGTCCGTCCGTCCGTCTGTGTGTCACCGATTTTTGGGCCTTAAATTTTGAGCTAGAGTGTAGAAATTTGGTATATAGACTCTTTGGCCGACGAAGCAGAACAGGTGTAAAAAATTTTGAAATCCGCCCACTGCCACGCCCCCTTTTAGAAAAACGTAGTTAAAAGCCAAACGGTAAGGAATTTCAAAAAAGTGTCTGAGCAGCATATTTAGACAATCCTAATATCTATATTTCGTCCATACTGAGTTTTTTGCCACGCCCACTTTTTGGGGACGTTTTTAGCAAAAAACGCTTTTTGTCCAAATTTAAAAACTTTCGAAAAAATTTTTGATGCAAATACTTCCGCAATGGTAATATAAACATTTTGTCTGTAGATCATTTTCACCTACGCCCAAATTTTGGGGGCGTTTTCTTACAAAAACCATTTGATTTCCCCATCCCAAGGCATTAGCAATAGAAATACGTTGTTTTTTGTCGAACCACAAAAGATTTTGATAAACTGTCTGAGCAATATATTGTGACAATGTCATTTTCTGTATTTCATCGCCATGAGGCCTATATTTTGAGGATATTAAATTTAAGGTGGGATGGGATAGGGTATTCAACGAACCGCACAGCGGATTGTAGCCTCTCATATGTTACAATTTCATTTTCTGTATGATCCTCGCCCGTGCCTACAGAACAAGTGTAAAAAATTTTGAAATCCGCCCACTGCCACGCCCCCTTTTAAGATAAACTCAGTTTTTGGCCAAACCGTAAGGAATTTTAAAAAAGTGTCTGAGAAGCATATTTAGAGAATCGTTTAACTTTATTATATTCGAAGTGGTCTTTGTGTACCTGATTAGCATGTATGGAACCATATTGTCTGCCAATATATTAAACAAGCCCCCGCCATGAGACTGGTGTTCGGGTTTCGTTACAACCTTTCTAATCCTTTTAAAATTGCAGATGCTGCGTAAGTAAAACAAATACATTTCAAATGAAACCAAATAATTGTAATATCATTTATATTTATATCATATTATCATTTATCGACTTAATAAACATGCTTTCCATCTGTTGCTGTTGCGCCCCATCTTAAACGATAATCGATTCCTTGTGTGTTGCAGTTAGGTTAGGTTAGGTTAGGTTAGATGGGCTGTTGACGCTCGGGTGAGTCGTCAAACTCGCATAGGCCTACGTGGGCCCATAGCGATACTCTTCGAAGAAAGTATTCTGAAATAGATAAAGAGGATACCTGGTTAAGTTCGCTAGTGATACTTATGCGGTGCTGGTCTGTGTTGCTCCTTCAGCCTCAAAGAGGTAGTTGCTCCATCCTGATCTGCTACAAAAACGGACTATCAGCGCTATTGGGATAGTCGTTAGGTCACTTAGGTCATCGAAGTAAAGGCTGCCTAGTATTTTAAAACGACTGCCACTGATCGCAGGGCAGTGGCATAGCAGGTGTGAGACATCTTCTTCGACGTCAGGGTCGCTGCATTTCCGGCAAAGTTGGTTCGCAACAGTCAGTTTTATCTTATTTGAGTGCTTACCCAACAGGTTGTGACCTGTTATCACTCTCACCGCTATAGAAATGGAAGCTATAATCAAAGCTAATAGCTTGTTCGATTTGCTGCCGCTTAATTCTGGCCAGAGAGATTTTGTGTGTGTACAAGTTATTGTATTTTGCCATCTTGTTATGGTTGCTTTTTAAGTGTGCTTTAATATTTCATGTTTTTTAGATGCTAGCGGGGGATTGACCCTTTTATCAGCTAGGGAAATGCAACTGTACGATCCTAGTCTGGCTAGTTCGTCTGCTTTCTCATTTCCTATACTGTCATTATGTCCTGGCACCCAGATAATTTGGACTTTGTTTTGGTTACAAAGAGCCTTCAGCTCTTCGCGGCAGCATCCAACTACCCGTGATTTTACTATATTGGATGCCAGAGCTTTAATGGCCGCTTGACTATCCACGTAGATGGAGATATCCTCATGTGATATGTCCAATACCCTAGCCGATTCGGCAGCTTCGAGTATGGCCAGGATCTCAGCTTGGAATACACTACACGAGTTTGCTAATCTCAAGGATGTAGCTAGCCCGATCTTTTCAGAGTAGACACCAAAGCTTACTCCGACTTCCATTTTGGATCCGTCGGTATAGAATAGCAATCTATACCGACGGATCCAAAATGGAAGTCGGCGTGGGCTTTTGGTCGTTCTGGTCTCTTTTTTTGAATTTACAGAGGCTGGTTCTATAAGAGTGCCAGTCTGTTTCTGCGTTTGATCCTTTTGCTATTTTGAAGAGTTCTCTCGTTGCGCTGTGTTGGCTGGCCAGTTCCCTAGACCACCAGTGGCTTTGTTTCTTTTTCTTTTTTGTATCTTTGCTTAGTGGGCACGCTTTTGCAAAAGCATTCTTAAAAACCGAGACGAGTTCGTTGACGTTTGTGTCAACATCTGCTTGGTTGCGTGCGACACTACTAAAGGTGGGCTCGGAGACTACGGAGATGAAGGTGTCCCAGTTTGTCTTTCTCGGATTACGAAACGGAGCGATGTTAGCTAACGTTTCAAGTAGTGAGAACTGTATAATACTGTGATCTGAAAAGCTAGGCTGGTTTGATACCCTCCAGTCTGAGACTGATAGGGTGACAGAGTTAGAGGAAAGTGTAAGGTCTAAGACTTCCCTACGATTTTTAATGATGAAAGTGGGTTCAATACCCCGATTATGAATTAAAAAGCTATGTTTGATTATATATTGGAATAAGGACTCACCTCTAGTATTTGTAGCACTACTGCCCCAGCTGGTGTTATGAGCGTTAGCGTCGCATCCTATAAGTAGGTCCCAATCTCTCGCTTTACTATGTCGGACGAGGTCTTTGATAGCAATGGGAGGAGGTGGAGCTTCCGAGTTGTATGGCATGCAAGCTGAGGAGAGAATCAATGGCTTTGAATCTTTCCTTTCCCACATGACTGCTGCTAGGTCATCGTTGCTGAGTTGGGGTAGAAAAATTACATTAATACTTTTCCTAGCCATGACGCAGCTACGACAATTGCCGTTGGTGCTTTTATTATAATAAATGTTATAATCATCGGATTTTAGTCCGCAAATTACCCTGTTTGAGAGCCAGGGTTCCTGAAGGAGTGCAATGTCGACTTGGTACTTGGCTAGGTGGAGAAGTAGGTTGGCGCTGGCCGCCCTACTGTGATGGAGGTTTAGTTGAAGCACCTCCATCAGATTTGGCAGTACTGGGTCGGGGTGCATTTTGACCACCTACCCTGTCGTCAACTAAGTTAAACCCCACCTTGAGTCTGAAGCCTGAAGTCTGGAATTTCACCAACGTTTGATAGTTCAGTGAAATTCGGATACTTTGTCCTTTTACCGATGGCTCAAACATTTCTGTTATGGCCCAGTCATCAGACGGAAATTCGGGGTTTTGCCGTTTGAGCATCTCCAATAGCCTTTCCTTTGGAATGGCTGGACCTGGTATAAACATCCTACCCCTGGGAGCGGATGGAAGCTCTTTATGCTCTAGAAGCGCAAGGTCGGCGCCTGACCAGATATTAGTCATTTTTGCGATCTGGCTTTTGAGCCACTGAAGGGTCCAGTCGTTGTCGCAAGACATAACACGGAACCCCTTGTAGTAAACCATCTTGCCAAAGGTCGGAGCTTTTTGGGGGTCGTTTGCCAGTGAGGTGCTGAGGCACAGCAAAAGATTGTTGTGCACCAGTCGCCAATGTTCCTCGTTTAGCCGTAGGTCAGGATTAGCTGCGTCAATTACCGCAACACGCAGGTGTTCCGCATAAGCAGGAACCCCCTTGTTAGCGGCGAATTTTGTTCGCTTTTTTGGTCCTGCGTATTGTGGAGAACCGCTGATGTCTATCCGACTCCGCTTAACTGCACCTTGCGGCGGTCTCGCAGTAGTCGGCATGCTAGTGCCAGCTTGCCTCACGTCACACCTCGCCATCTCAGCTGGTATTGCCTTACCTTGGACTCTCCCTCTGATACGGCCGGTTTCGACGCTTGGTTAGCGGCGATTTTTGCGCTAACAGGTTTCCAATTGGCGTCGCTCGCCACCCCAGCTGATCTTCCATTAGCGGCCGTGGATACTCCCAACGGTGCTTTAGGGTCGCCCTCTGGAGCGGCCGATCTTGCCTCTTGGTTGCCTTTGCTGATGGTTGTTGGCTTCCGCTTGGTATCGCCCGCCACTCTAGCTGATCTACCTTCAGCGACCGTGGGTAGTCCCGACGATGCTTCCGGATCGCCCTCTAGAGCGCCGATCTAACCTCATGGTTGCCGGTATTTATCACCTTAGTCATGTCGTTCTCGCGCGATACCGATGAGGGGGGGGGGGCAGACTTAAAGAGGCGGTAACGCTGGCTGGCTAGCTCGCGGCGTCGATTTTTGTTAGCGTATCTACGTCCCCTCGTATGTGTCTCACTGTCATGTTGAGACATGTTTCGGCGGTGGTGTTGGCTGAGTCCACGGTAACGAACGAGTCGTTCAGATCCAGTTCCATGGCCGGTGTCGTTGCCACCCCCGACTTAACCGCAAGGAATAGCTTCCTTGGGTCGCCAGCCAGTGATGACTTGACACCCGCTACGGCACTGGATTGTGTCGCGGTGACCGATAACGTCTCTGCGGCATCGCACGAGGCATGTAAGCTTGTATCCATTGCAGAGACTGTCACTTCCGCCATCTTTTCCGCAAGGGATTTCTCCCTTGGGTTATCAGATGACGTTGGCTTGGTCAATGCGCAGGTCCTATTGGGTACCGGTAGGGTCTGACGATCTGGGGCAAAAACACCCCTCCCTCCCTAGCTGTGTTGCAGTTAGCAGCAGAGATTAATTGGAAAAGATTGTGATGTTGCTTTGGGCCGTAGCACTGTGTCAAAGATTTCTCAATGTTTTTGCCCAAGATGGATAAAACTTTCCATGTCAGATGAAGAAAAACGGAAATCAGGACAACATTTCATGGAATTTCGTATTCCTGGGGTCGTCGACTGCTTTGACGGCACACATATTAGAATCTCGCAACCACATCCAGATCCTACGCTTTTTATAAAAGGAAAGGATATTTCTCAGTATATGCAATGCTTAAAGGTAGGATATTATTTACTTACATTTTCAATCGCGTCAGTATTTGTATTTGTATTTATTGAAATATGAATTTTCTGTACAATAAGAAATACTTTCTTTTTGAGTGCACAGTTTACAAAGATTATTTTGAACACATTATAAATAGAACTAACAATTAAGATATAATATATAAAATTAACAGAAAAGAACAATTTTAAAGAAGAATTCATCCCGACAATTTTACAGATACTAAAACGATAAAACCGAATTGTGGAACATGAAAATTTACTTTTTTTTAACTTCGAAAAATCTGAACTTAAAATCGCTAAGAGGTGAATGTGGAGCCCAAAATTTAAGAAATTTCATTTCGAGTGAAAGTGAAACGTTGAACCTAGCTGATTGCCTAGAATTGTATCCATAAAAACGTTTAATACAAATGAAGAAAATCGGTCCGGATTCGCGAGAACCATTATTTTGGGTTCCCCTTATATTTCATGAAAACGAGTACAAGAAAGTTAAAAGTAAGAATTTACGCACCTGTTAAAAAACAAATATCGGTGATTAAGAAACATTTACTTTGATGGTTAGTGTTTTTAATTAGCAATAAATTAATACTTAACCATTTTGTGCTTGTAAAATATAAAAGAGGACATGTATTTGTTCATCTATTTTATTTTTTAAAAGGGTAGACAAAATATATTGTACTGTTTAGTAGTTTTTCAAGGAATCCAAGCATCTTCTCTTTTAATATCCAATACGTCTCTTAAATGTACGCATCTTTCCACCCAAAAATTTGGACGGTTCATCATTTCTCGCCAAAGAAACAATTCCTTTCCTTTTGAATCCATCCAATTCACTTTACGACCAGAGTGTTCTCCTGTATTGAGTGAAAAAATAGTTATTTAAAACATCACAGAATAATTCGCATATTCCAACAACAAAAACAAAAAAAAATTAAAATGTTAATAATAAAATATTTATGATTTTCTAAGTTTCGTTATGAAATAAATGTTAATAAACATAATATGTAAAATTTAAAATCAACTGTGCGTTTAATATCCTAGCCCATCCCTTAAAAGTAAAAATCCGCAAAAAATATTTAATAGGTTTTCGTTTTTCGCATTTTTTCATTTACAAAAAAAAAGATGAGAAGGCTACAATCCGCTGTGCGGATCGTTGAATACCCTATTCCATCCTATCCATAAAACTAAAATCCCCAAAAAAGGGGGCATGGCTAAAAACACGATGTGGATAAAATAGAAAAAATGATATAGTGACAACAAGTTCTTCAGACTGCTTACAAAACAATTTTGCGGTTCTACAAAAGACAAAGTTTTCTCCTGCATATGTTATGGGGTAGTGTATAAAAATGGTTTTTATATAAAAACGCCCCCAAAAAGTGGGCGTGGGTTGAAATGGTATATAGACGAAATGTTCATATTAATAATGTTAATGATTCTGCATCAAAATTTTTTTCAAAAAATTTAAAATTTGACCGAAAACAGTTTTTAATTGAAAACGCCCCCAAAAAGTGGGCGTGGCAAAAAACTTTATATGGACGAAATATAGATATTAATATTGTCTAAATATGTTGTTCAGATTTTTTTTTTAAAATTCCTTACGGTTTGGTCAAAAACTGAGTTTTTCTTAAAAGGGGCGTGGCAGTGGGCGGATTTCAAAAATTTTTACACTTGTTCTGTAGGCAGAGACGAGGATCCTATATACCAAATTTCATTATCCTAGCTCAAAATTTAAGGCCTAAAAATCGGTGACGTACAGACGGACGGACGGACAGACAGACATGGCTTAATCGACTCAGCTAGCGATTCTGAGTCGATCCATATACTTTGAGGTATATGTAGCAAAATTATTTCTCTATGTTACAAACTAAGTATCAAAACTAATATACCCTCCTATGGGATAGGGTATAAAAATGATATAGTGACAACAAATTCTTCAGACTGCTTACAAAACAATTTTACGGTTCTACAAAAGACAAGGTTTTCTCCTGCATATGTTATGGGGTAGTGTATAAAAATGGTTTTTATATAAAAACGCCCCCAAAAAGTGGGCGTGGGTTAAAATGGTATATAGGCGAAATGTTCATATTAATAATGTTAATGATTCTGCATCAAAATTTTTTTCGAAAAATTTAAAATTTGACCGAAAACAGTTTTTAATTGTAAACGCCCCCAAAAAGTGGGCGTGGCAAAAAACTTTATATGGACGAAATATAGATATTAATATTGTCTAAATATGTTGTTCAGAAACTTTTTTAAAATTCCTTACGGTTTGGTCAAAAACTGAGTTTTTCTTAAAAGGGGGCGTGGCAGTGGGCGGATTTCAAAAATTTTTACACTTGTTCCGTAGGCAGAGACGAGGATCCTATATACCAAATTTCATTATCCTAGCTCAAAATTTAAGGCCTAAAAATCGGTGACGTACAGACAGACGGACGGACGGACGGACTACGCCCACATTTTGGGGGCGTTTTCTTACAAAAACCATTTGAATACCCCATCCCAAGGCATTAGCAATAGAAATACGTTGTTTTTTGTCGAACCACACAAGATTTTGAGAAACTGTCTGAGCAATATATTGTGACAATGTCATTTTCTGTATTTCATCGCCATAAGGCCTATATTTTGAGGATATTAATTTAAAGGATGGGATGGGATAGGGTATTCAACGATCGGCATAGCGGACTGTAGCCTCTCATATGTTTTTAATATAAAAACGCCCCCAAAAAGTGGGCGTGGGTTAAAATGGTATAAAGACGAAATGTTCATATTAATAATGTTAATGATTCTGCATCAAAATTGTTTTCGAAAAATTTAAAATTTGACCGAAAACAGTTTTTAATTGAAAACGCCCCCAAAAAGTGGGCGTGGCAAAAAATTTATATGGACGAAATATAGATAATAATATTGTCTAAATATGTTGTTCAGAAACTTTTTTAAAATTCCTTACGGTTTGGTCAAAAAATGAGTTTTTCTTAATAGGGGGCGTGGCAGTGGGCGGATTTCAAAAATTTTTACACTTGTTCCGTAGGCAGAGACGAGGATCCTATATACCAAATTTCATTATCCTAGCTCAAAATTTAAGGCCTAAAAATCGGTGACGTACAGTCAGACGGACGGACGGACGGACAGACAGACATGGCTTAATCGACTCAGCTAGCGATTCTGAGTCGATCCATATACTTTGAGGTATATGTAGCTAAATTATTTCTCTATGTTACAAACTAAGTATCAAAACTAATATACCCCTATGGGATAGGGTATAAACATATGAGAAGGCTACAATCCGCTGTGCGGATCGTTGAATACCCTATCCCATCCTATCCATAAAACTAAAATCCCCAAAAAAGGGGGCATGGCTAAAAACACGATGTGGATAAAATAGAAAAAATGATATAGTGACAACAAGTTCTTCAGACTGCTTACAAAACAATTTTGCGGTTCTACAAAAGACAAAGTTTTCTCCTGCATATGTTATGGGGTAGTGTATAAAAATGGTTTTTATATAAAAACGCCCCCAAAAAGTGGGCGTGGGTTGAAATGGTATATAGACGAAATGTTCATATTAATAATGTTAATGATTCTGCATCAAAATTTTTTTCGAAAAATTTAACATTTGACCGAAAACAGTTTTTAATTGAAAACGCCCCCAAAAAGTGGGCGTGGCAAAAAACTTTATATGGACGAAATATAGATATTAATATTGTCTAAATATGTTGTTCAGAAACTTTTAAAGAATTCCTTACGGTTTGGTCAAAAACTGAGTTTTTCTTAAAAGGGGGCGTGGCAGTGGGCAGATTTCAAAAATGTTTACACTTGTTCTGTAGGCAGAGACGAGGATCCTATATACCAAATTTCACTATCCTAGCTCAAAATTTAAGGCCTAAAAATCGGTGACGTACAGACGGACGGACGGACGGACGGACGGACAGACAGACATGGCTTAATCGACTCAGCTAGCGATTCTGAGTCGATCCATATACTTTGAGGTATATGTAGCAAAATTATTTCTCTATGTTACAAACTAAGTATCAAAACTAATATACCCTCCTATGGGATAGGGTATAAAAATGATATAGTGACAACAAATTCTTCAGACTGCTTACAAAACAATTTTACGGTTCTACAAAAGACAAGGTTTTCTCCTGCATATGTTATGGGGTAGTGTATAAAAATGGTTTTTATACCCTATCCCATAGGGGGGTATATTAGTTATACCCTATCCCATAGGGGGGTATATTAGTTTTGACATTAAGTTTGTAACATAGAGAAATAATTTCGATACATATACCTCAAAGTATATGGATCGATTCAGAATCGCTAGCTGAGTCGATTAAGCCATGTCTGTCTGTCCGTCCGTCCGTCCGTCCGTCTGTGTGTCACCGATTTTTGGGCCTTAAATTTTGAGCTAGAGAGTTCAAATTTGGTATATAGACTCTCTGACCGACGAAGCAGAACAAGTGTAAAAATTTTTGAAATCCGCCCACTGCCACGCCCCCTTTTTAGAAAAACGTAGTTTTAAGCCAAACCGTAAGGAATTTCAAAAAAGTGCCTGAGCAGCATATTTAGACAATCTTAATATCTATATTTCGTCCATACAAAGTTTTTTGCCACGCCCACTTTTTGGGGCGTTTTTAGTAAAAAACGCTTTTTGTCCAAATTTTAAAACTTTCGAAAAAATTTTTGATGCAAATACTTCCGCAATGGTAATATAAACATTTTGTCTATAGATCATTTTCACCTACGCCCACATTTTGGGGGCGTTTTCTTACAAAAACCATTTGTATACCCCATCCCAAGGCATTAGCAATAGAAATACGTTGTTTGTTGTCGAACCACAAAATATTTTGATAAACTGTCTGAGGAATATATTGTGACAATGTCATTTTCTGTATTTCATCGCCATAAGGCCTATATTTTGAGGATATTAATTTTAAGGATGGGATGGGATAGGGTATTCAACGATCCGCACAGCGGATTGTAGCCTCTCATATGTTTTTGACATTAAGTTGGTAACATAGAGAAATAATTTCGATACATATACCTCAAAGTATATGGATCGATTCAGAATCGCTAGCTGAGTCGATTAAGCCATGTCTGTCTGTCCGTCCGTCCGTCCGTCCGTCCGTCTGTGTGTCACCGATTTTTGGGCCTTAAATTTTGAGCTAGAGTGTTCAAATTTGGTATATAGACTCTCTGGCCGACGAAGCAGAACAAGTGTAAAAATTTTTGAAATCCGCCCACTGCCACGCCCCCTTTTAGAAAAACGTAGTTTAAAGCCAAACCGTAAGGAATTTCAAAAAAGTGCCTGAGCAGCATATTTAGACAATCCTAATATCTATATTTCGTCCATACAAAGTTTTTTGCCACGCCCACTTTTTAAGGGCGTTTTTAGTAAAATACGTTTTTTGTCCAAATTTTAAAACTTTCGAAAACAATTTTGATGCAAATACTTCCGCAATGGTAATATAAACATTTTGTCTATAGATCATTTTCACCTACGCCCACATTTTGGGGGCGTTTTCTTACAAAAACCATTTGTATACCCCATCCCAAGGCATTAGCAATAGAAATACGTTGTTTTTTGTCGAACCACAAAAGATTTTGATAAACTGTCTGAGCAATATATTGTGACAATGTCATTTTCTGTATTTCATCGCCATAAGGCCTGTATTTTGAGGATATTAATTTTAAGGATGGGATGGGATAGGGTATTCAACGATCCGCACAGCGGATTGTAGCCTCTCATATGTTTTTTATATAAAAACGCCCCCAAAAAGTGGGCGTGGGTTAAAATGGTATATAGGCGAAATGTTCATATTAATAATGTTAATGATTCTGCATCAAAATTTTTTTCGAAAAATTTAAAATTTGACCGAAAACAGTTTTTAATTGAAAATGCCCCCAAAAAGTGGGCGTGGCAAAAAACTTTATATGGACGAAATATAGATATTAATATTGTCTAAATATGTTGTTCAGAAACTTTTAAAGAATTCCTTACGGTTTGGTCAAAAACTGAGTTTTTCTTAAAAGGGGGAGTGGCAGTGGGCGGATTTCAAAAATGTTTACACTTGTTCTGTAGGCAGAGACGAGGATCCTATATACAAAATTTCATTATCCTAGCTCAAAATTTAAGGCCTAAAAATCGGTGACGTACAGACGGACGGACGGACGGACGGACGGACAGACAGACATGGCTTAATCGACTCAGCTAGCGATTCGGAGTCGATGCATATACTTTGAGGTAAATGTAGCAAAATTATTTCTCTATGTTACAAACTAAGTATCAAAACTAATATACCCCTATGGGAGAGGGTATAAAAACCTGGAAAACCGGAAACTTATAGAAGAAATTAAAAATAAAAACATATGAGAGGCTACAATCCGCTGTGCGGATCGTTGAATATCCTATCCCATCCCATCCTTTAAATTAATATCCTCAAAATATAGGCCTTA
The DNA here is from genome assembly GCA_932526625.1 of Rhingia campestris. NCBI lineage: Eukaryota > Metazoa > Arthropoda > Insecta > Diptera > Syrphidae > Rhingia > Rhingia campestris. Next base: position 67,883,650 of record OW052183.1, read on the forward strand.
TGGCGATGAAATACAGAAAATGACATTGTCACAATATATTCCTCAGACAGTTTATCAAAATCTTTTGTGGTTCGACAACAAACAACGTATTTCTATTGCTAATGCCTTGGGATGGGGTATACAAATGGTTTTTGTAAGAAAACGCCCCCAAAATGTGGGCGTAGGTGAAAATGATCTATAGACAAAATGTTTATATTACCATTGCGGAAGTATTTGCATCAAAAATTTTTTCGAAAGTTTTAAAATTTGGACAAAAAGCGTTTTTTTCTAAAAACGCCCCCAAAAAGTGGGCGTGTTAAAAAACTTTGTATGAACGAAATATAGATATTAGGATTGTCTAAATATGCTACTCAGACACTTTTTTGAAATTCCTTACGGTTTGGCCAAAAAATAAGTTTTCCTAAAAAGGGGGCGTGGCAGTGGGCGGATTTCAAAAATTTTTACACTTGTTCTGGTGGCACGGACGAGGATCCTCTATACCAAATTTCATTATCCTAGCTCAAAATTTAAGGCCCAAAAACCGCTGACGAACAGACAGACGGACGGACGGACGGACGGACGGACGGACGGACGGACGGACGGACGGACGGACAGACAGACATGGCTTATTCGACTCAGCTAGCGATTCTGAGTCGATCCATATACTTTGAGGTATATGTAGCAAAATTATTTCTCTATGTTACAAACTAAGTATCAAAACTAATATACCCCCCTATGGGATAGGGTATAAACATATGAGAGGGTACAATCCGCTATGCGGATCGTTGAATACCCTATCCCATCCCATCCTTTAAATTAATATCCTCAAAATATAGGCCTTATGAAATTCTCACAATATATTGCTCAGACAGTTTCTCAAAATCTTGTGTTTTTCGACAAAAAACAACGTATTTCTATTGCTAATGCCTTGGGATGGGGTATACAAATGGTTTTTGTAAGAAAACGCCCCCAAAATGTGGGCGTAGGTGAAAATGATCTATGGACAAAATGTTTATATTACCATTTCGGAAGTATTTGCATCAAAATTTTTTTCGAAAGTTTTAAAATTTGGACAAAAAGCGATTTTTACTAAGAACGCCCCCAAAAAGTGGGCGTGGCAAAAAACTTTGTATGAACGAAATATAGATATTAGGATTGTCTAAATATGCTACTCAGACACTTTTTTGAAATTCCTTACGGTTTGGCCAAAAAATAAGTTTTCCTAAAAAGGGGGCGTGGCAGTGGGCGGATTTCAAAAATTTTTACACTTGTTCTGGTGGCACGGACGAGGATCCTATATACCAAATTTCATTATCCTAGCTCAAAATTTAAGGCCCAAAAACCGCTGACGAACAGACAGACGGACGGACGGACGGACGGACGGACGGACGGACGGACAGACGGACAGACAGACATGGCTAATTCGACTCAGCTAGTGATTCTGAGTCGATCCATATACTTTGAGATATATGTAGCAAAATTATTTCTCTATGTTACAAACTAAGTATCAAAACTAATATACCCCCCTATGGGATAGGGTATAAACATATGAGAAGGCTACAATCCGCTGTGCGGATCGTTGACTACCCTATCCCATCATATCCATAAAACTAAAATCCCCAAAAAAGTGGGCATGGCTAAAAACACGATGTGGATAAAATAGAAAAAATGATATAGTGACAACAAATTCTTCAGACTGCTTACAAACACTTTTCCGGTTCTACAAAAGACAAGGTTTTCTCCTGCATATGTTATGGGGTAGTGTATAAAAATGGTTTTTATATAAAAACGCCCCCAAAAAGTGGGCGTGGGTTAAAATGGTATATAGACGAAATGTTTATATTAATAATGTTAATGATTCTACATCAAAATTTTTTTCGAAAAATTTAAAATTTAACCGAAAACAGTTTTTTATTGAAAACGCCCCCAAAAAGTGGGCGCGGCAAAAAACTTTATATAGACGAAATATAGATATTAATATTGTCTAAATATGTTGTTCAGAAACTTTTTTAAAATTCCTTACGGTTTGGTCAAAAACTGAGTTTTTCTTAAAAAGGGGCGTGGCAGTGGGCGGATTTCAAAAATTTTTACACTTGTTCTGTAGGCAGAGACGAGGATCCTATATACCAACTTTCATTATCCTAGCTCAAAATTTAAGGCCTAAAAATCGGTGACGTACAGACGGACGGACGGACGGACGGACAGACAGACATGGCTTAATCGACTCAGCTAGCGATTCTGAGTCGATCCATATACTTTGAGGTAGATGTAGCAAAATTATTTCTCTATGTTACAAACTAAGTATCAAAACTAATATACCCCTATGGGATAGGGTATAAACATATGAGAAGGCTACAATCCACTGTGCGGATCGTTGAATACCCTATCCCATCCTATCTGTAAAACTAAAATCCCCAAAAAGTGGACATGGCTAAAAACACGATGTGGATAAAATAAAGAAAATGGAATGGTGACAACAAATTCTTCAGACTGCTTATAAAAAACTTTTACGGTTCTACAAAAGACAAGGTTTTCTACTGCATATGTTATGGGGTGGTGTATAAAAATGGTTTTTATATAAAAACGCCCCCAAAAAGTGGGCGTGGGTGAGAATGATCTATAGACGAAATGTTCATATTTATATTGCTAATGATTCTGCATCAAAAGTTTTTTCGAAAATTTGAAAATTTGACCGAAAAACATTTTTTATTAAAAACGCCCCCAAAAAGTGGGCGTGGCAAAAAACTTTATATGAGCGAAATACAGATATTCAGATTGTCTAAATATGTTGTTCAAAGAGTTTTTCAAAATTCCTTATGGTTTGGCCAAAAAATACGTTTTTCTAAAAAAGGGGGCGTGGCAGTGGGCGGATTTCAAAATTTTTTACACTTGTTCTGCTGGGAGCAACAAAGAGCACGTGTACCAAATTTCATCCTTCTAGCTCAAAATTTAAGGCCCAAAAATTGGTGACGTACGGACGGACGGACGGACGGACGGACGGACAGACATGGCTTAATCGACTCAGCTATCGATTCTGAGTCGATCCATATACTTTGAGGTATATGTAGCTAAATTATTTCTCTATGTTACAAACTATGTATCAAAACTAATATACCCCTATGGGATAGGGTATAAACATATGAGAGGCTACAATCCGCTATGCGGATCGTTGAATACCCTATCCCATCCCATCCTTTTAATTAATATCCTCAAAATATAGGCCTTATGGCGATGAAATACAGAAAATGACATTGTCACAATATATTGCTCAGACAGTTTCTCAAAATCTTGTGTGGTTCGACAAAAAACAACGTATTTCTATTGCTAATGCCTTGGGATGGGGTATACAAATGGTTTTTGTAAGAAAACGCCCCCAAAATGTGGGCGTAGGTGAAAATGATTTATGGACAAAATGTTTATATGACCATTGCGGAAGTATTTGCATCAAAATTTTTTTCGAAAGTTCTAAAATTTGGACAAAAAGCGTTTTTTACTAAAAAACGCCCCCAAAAAGTGGGCGTGGCAAAAAACTTTGTATGAACGAAATATAGATATTAGGATTGTCTAAATATGCTACTCAGACACTTTTTTGAAATTCCTTACAATTTGGCCAAAAAAGAGGTTTTCTTAAAAAGGGGGCGTGGCAGTGGGCGGATTTCAAAAATTTTTACACTTGTGCTGGTGGCACGGACGAGGATCCTATATACCAAATTTCATTATCCTAGCTCAAAATTTAAGGCCCAAAAACCGCTGACGAACAGACAGACGGACGGACGGACGGACGGACGGACAGACAGACATGGCTAAATCGACTCAGCTAGCGATTCTGAGCCGATCCATATACTTTGAGGTATATGTAGCAAAATTATTTCTCTATGTTACAAACTAAGTATCAAAACTAATATACCCCCCTATGGGATAGGGTATAAACATATGAGAAGGCTACAATCCGCTGTGCGGATCGTTTAATACCCTATCCCATCCCATCATTAAAATTAATATAACCAAAATATGGTCTATATGGTCATAAAGTATTGAAAATGACGTTGTTACAACGTATTGTTCCGAAGGTTTATCAAATTCTTTTATGGTTCGACAAAAAACAACGTTTTACTTTGCATATGCCTTGACGTAGGGCATACAAATGGTTTTTGTAAGAAAACGCCCCCAAAAAGTGGGCGTAGGTTAAAATGGTCTATTGACGAAATGTTGGTATTAATACTTGTGCATCAAAATTTTTTTCGAAAAATTTAAAATTTGACCGAAAACAGTTTTTAATTGAAAACGCCCCCAAAAAGTGGGCGTGGCAAAAAACTTTATATGGACGAAATATAGATATTAATATTGTCTAAATATTTTTTTCAGAATTTTTTTTAAAATTCCTTACGGTTTGGTCAAAAACTGAGTTTTTCTAAAAAGGGGGGGTGGCAGTGGGCGGATTTCAAAATTTTTTACACTTGTTCTGTAGGCAGAGACGAGGATCCTATATACCAAATTTCATTATCCTAGCTCAAAATTTAAGGCCTAAAAATCGGTGACGTACAGACGGACGGACGGACGGACGGACGGACGGACGGACAGACAGACATGGCTTAATCGACTCAGCTAGCGATTCTGAGTCGATCCATATACTTTGAGGTATATGTAGCAAAATTATTTCTCTATGTTACAAACTAAGTATCAAAACTAATATACCCCCCTATGGGATAGGGTATAAACATATGAGAGGCTACAATCCGCTATGCGAATCGTTGAATACCCTATCCCATCCCATCCTTTAAATTAATATCCTCAAAATATAGGCCTTATGGCGATGAAATACAGAAAATGACATTGTCACAATATATTGCTCAGACAGTTTCTCAAAATCTTTTGTGGTTCGACAAAAAACAACGTATTTCTATTGCTAATGCCTTGGGATGGGGTATACAAATGGTTTTTGTAAGAAAACGCCCCCAAAATGTTGGCGTAGGTGAAAATGATCTATAGACAAAATGTTTATATTACCATTGCGGAAGTATTTGCATCAAAAATTTTTTTCGAAAGTTTTAAAATTTGGACGAAAAGCGTTTTTTGCTAAAAACGCCCCCAAAAAGTGGGCGTGGCAAAAAACTTTGTATAGACGAAATATAGATATTAGGATTGTCTAAATATCCTGCTCAGACACTTTTTTGAAATTCCTTACGGTTTGGCCAAAAAATAAGTTTTTCTAAAAAGGGGGCGTGGCAGTGGGCGGATTTCAAAAATTTTTACACTTGTTCTGGTGACTCGGACAAGGATCCTATATACCAAATTTCATTATCCTAGCTCAAAATTTAAGGCCCAAAAATCGGTGACGAACAGACAGACGGACGGACGGACGGACAGACAGACATGGCTAATTCGACTCAGCTAGCGATTCTGAGTCGATCCATATACGTTGAGGTATATGTAGCAAAATTATTTCTCTATGTTACAAACTAAGTATCAAAACTAATATACCCCCCTATGGGATAGGGTATAAACATATGAGAGGCTACAATCCGCTTTGCGGATCGTTGAATACCCTATCATCCCATCCTTTAAATTAATATCCTCAAAATATAGGCCTTATGGCGATGAAAAACAGAAAATGACATTGTCACAATATATTGCTCAGACAGTTTCTCAAAATCTTTTGTGGTTCGACAAAAAAAAACGTATTTCTATTGCTAATGCCTTGGGATGGGGTATACAAATGGTTTTTGTAAGAAAACGACCCCAAAATGTGGGCGTAGGTAAAAATGGGATCTGGTATACAAATGATCTATAGACAAAATGTTTATATTACCATTGCGGAAGTATTTGCATCAAAAATTTTTTCGAAAGTTTTAAAATTTGGACGAAAAGCGTTTTTTGCTAAAAACGCCCCCAAAAAGTGGGCGTGGCAAAAAACTTTGTATAGACGAAATATAGATATTAGGATTGTCTAAATATCCTGCTCAGACACTTTTTTGAAATTCCTTACGGTTTGGCCAAAAAATAAGTTTTTCTAAAAAGGGGGCGTGGCAGTGGGCGGATTTCAAAAATTTTTACACTTGTTCTGGTGACTCGGACAAGGATCCTATATACCAAATTTCATTATCCTAGCTCAAAATTTAAGGCCCAAAAATCGGTGACGAACAGACAGACGGACGGACGGACGGACAGACAGACATGGCTAATTCGACTCAGCTAGCGATTCTGAGTCGATCCATATACGTTGAGGTATATGTAGCAAAATTATTTCTCTATGTTACAAACTAAGTATCAAAACTAATATACCCCCCTATGGGATAGGGTATAAACATATGAGAGGCTACAATCCGCTATGCGGATCGTTGAATACCCTATCATCCCATCCTTTAAATTAATATCCTCAAAATATAGGCCTTATGGCGATGAAAAACAGAAAATGACATTGTCACAATATATTGCTCAGACAGTTTCTCAAAATCTTTTGTGGTTCGACAAAAACAACGTATTTCTATTGCTAATGCCTTGGGATGGGGTATACAAATGGTTTTTGTAAGAAAACGACCCCAAAATGTGGGCGTAGGTAAAAATGATCTATGGACAAAATGTTTATATTACCATTGGGGAAGTATTTGCATCAAAAATTTTTTCGAAAGTTTTAAAATTTTGACAAAAAACGTTTTTTACTAAAAACGCCCCAAAAATTGGGCGTGGCAAAAAACTTTTTATGAAAGAAATATAGATATTACGATTGTCTAAATATGCTGCTCAGACACTTTTTTGAAATTCCTTACGGTTTGGCCAAAAAATACATTTTCCTAAAAAGTGGGCGTGGCAGTGGGCGGATTTCAAAATTTTTTACACTTGTTCTGGTGGCACGGACGAGGATCCTATATACCAAATTTCATTATCCTAGCTCAAAATTTAAGGCCCAAAAATCGGTGACGAACAGACAGACGGACGGACGGACGGACGGACAGACATGGCTATTACAATTTCTATTACAATTTTACGGTTCTACAAAAGACAAGGTTTTCTCCTGCATACGTTATGGGGTAGTGTATAAAAATGGTTTTTATATAAAAACGCCCCCAAAAAGTGGGCGTGGGTTAAAATGGTATATAGACGAAATGTTCATATTAATAATGTTAATGATTCTGCATCAAAATTTTTTTCGAAAAATTTAAAATTTGACCGAAAACAGTTTTTAATTGAAAACGCCCCCAAAAAGTGGGCGTGGCAAAAAACTTTATATGGACGAAATATAGATATTAATATTGTCTAAATATGATATTCAGAAACTTTTTTAAAATTCCTTACGGTTTGGTCAAAAACTGAGTTTTACTTAAAAGGGGGCGTGGCAGTGGGCGGATTTCAATAATTTTTACACTTGTTCTGCAGGCAGAGACGAGGATCCTATATACCAAATTTCATTATCCTAGCTCAAAATTTAAGGCCTAAAAATCGGTGACGTACAGACGGACGGACGGACGGACAGACAGACATGGCTTAATCGACTCAGCTAGCGATTCTGAGTCGATCCATATACTTTGAGGTATATGTAGCAAAATTATTTCTCTATGTTACAAACTAAGTATCAAAACTAATATACCCCTATGGGATAGGGTATAAACATATGAGAAGGCTACAATCCGCTGTTCGGATCGTTGAATACCCTATCCCATCCTATCCATAAAACTAAAATCCCCAAAAAAGGGGGCATGGCTAAAAACACGATGTGGATAAAATAGAAAAAATGATATAGTGACAACAAGTTCTTCAGACTGCTTACAAAACAATTTTGCGGTTCTACAAAAGACTAGGTTTTCTCCTGCATATGTTAAGGGGTAGTGTATAAAAATGGTTTTAATATAAAAACGCCCCCAAAAAGTGGGCGTGGGTTAAAATGGTATAAAGACGAAATGTTCATATTAATAATGTTAATGATTCTGCATCAAAATTTTTTTCGAAAAATTTAAAATTTGACCGAAAACAGTTTTTAATTGAAAACGCCCCCAAAAAGTGGGCGTGGCAAAAAAACTTTATATGGACGAAATAAAGATATTAATATTGTCTAAATATGTTATTCAGAAACTTTTTTAAAATTCCTTACGGTTTGGTCAAAAACTGAGTTTTTCTTAAAAAGGGGCGTGGCAGTGGGCGGATTTCAAAAATTTTTACACTTGTTCCGTAGGCAGAGACGAGGATCCTATATACCAAATTTCATTATCCTAGCTCAAAATTTAAGGCCTAAAAATCGGTGACGTACAGACGGACGGACGGACGGACGGACGGACAGACAGACATGGCTTAATCGACTCAGCTAGCGATTCTGAGTCGATCCATATACTTTGAGGTATATGTAGCTAAATTATTTCTCTATGTTACAAACTAAGTATCAAAACTAATATACCCCTATGGGATAGGGTATAAACATATGAGAAGGCTACAATCCGCTGTGCGGATCGTTGAATACCCTATCCCATCCTATCCATAAAACTAAAATCCCCAAAAAAGGGGGCATGGCTAAAAACACGATGTGGATAAATAGAAAAAATGATATAGTGACAACAAATTCTTCAGACTGCTTACAAAACACTTTAACGGTTCTACAAAAGACAAGGTTTTCTCTTGCATATGTTATGGGGTAGTGTATAAAAATGGTTTTTATATAAAAACGCCCCCAAAAAGTGGGCGTGGGTTAAAATGGTATATAGACGAAATGTTCATATTAATAATGTTAATGATTCTGCATCAACATTTTTTTCGAAAAATTTAAAATTTGACCGAAAACAGTTTTTTATTGAAAACGCCCCCAAAAAGTGGGCGTGGCAAAAAACTTTATATGGACGAAATATAGATATTAATATTGTCTAAATATGATGTTCAGAAACTTTTTTAAAATTCCTTACGGTTTGGTCAAAAACTGAGTTTTTCTTAAAAGGGGGCGTGGCAGTGGGCGGATTTCAAAAATTTTTACACTTGTTCTGTAGGCAGAGACGAGGATCCTATATACCAAATTTCATTATCCTAGCTCAAAATTTAAGGCCTAAAAACCGGTGACGTACAGACGGACGGACGGACGGACGGACAGACAGACATGGCTTAATCGACTCAGCTAGCGATTCTGAGTCGATCCATATACTTTGAGGTATATGTAGCAAAATTATTTCTCTATGTTACAAACTAAGTATCAAAACTAATATACCCCTTTGGGATAGGGTATAAACATATGAGAGGTTACAATCCGCTATGCGGATCGTTGAATACCCTATCCCATCCCATCCTTTAAATTAATATCCTCAAAATATAGGCCTTATGGCGATGAAAAACAGAAAATGACATTGTCACAATATATTGCTCAGACAGTTTCTCAAAATCTTTTGTGGTTCGACAAAAAAACAACGTATTTCTATTGCTAATGCCTTGGGATGGGGTATACAAATGGTTTTTGTAAGAAAACGCCCCCAAAATGTGGGCGTAGGTGAAAATGATCTATGGACAAAATGTTTATATTACCATTTCGGAAGTATTTGCATCAAAATTTGTTTCGAAAGTTTTAAAATTTGGACAAAAAGAGTTTTTTACTAAAAACGCCCCCAAAAAGTGGGCGTGGCAAAAAACTTTATATGAACGAAATATAGATATTAGGATTGTCTAAATATGCTATTCAGACACTTTTTTGAAATTCCTTACGGTTTGGCCAAAAAATAAGTTTTCCTAAAAAGGGGGCGTGGCAGTGGGCGGATTTCAAAAATTTTTACACTTGTTCTGGTGACTCGGACAAGGATCCTATATACCAAATTTCATTATCCTAGCTCAAAATTTAAGGCCCAAAAATCGGTGACGAACAGACAGACGGACGGACGGACGGACAGACAGACATGGCTAATTCGACTCAGCTAGCGATTCTGAGTCGATCCATATACGTTGAGGTATATGTAGCAAAATTATTTCTCTATGTTACAAACTAAGTATCAAAACTAATATACCCCCCTATGGGATAGGGTATAAACATATGAGAGGCTACAATCCGCTTTGCGGATCGTTGAATACCCTATCATCCCATCCTTTAAATTAATATCCTCAAAATATAGGCCTTATGGCGATGAAAAACAGAAAATGACATTGTCACAATATATTGCTCAGACAGTTTCTCAAAATCTTTTGTGGTTCGACAAAAAAAACGTATTTCTATTGCTAATGCCTTGGGATGGGGTATACAAATGGTTTTTGTAAGAAAACGACCCCAAAATGTGGGCGTAGGTAAAAATGGGATCTGGTATACAAATGATCTATAGACAAAATGTTTATATTACCATTGCGGAAGTATTTGCATCAAAAATTTTTTCGAAAGTTTTAAAATTTGGACGAAAAGCGTTTTTTGCTAAAAACGCCCCCAAAAAGTGGGCGTGGCAAAAAACTTTGTATAGACGAAATATAGATATTAGGATTGTCTAAATATCCTGCTCAGACACTTTTTTGAAATTCCTTACGGTTTGGCCAAAAAATAAGTTTTTCTAAAAAGGGGGCGTGGCAGTGGGCGGATTTCAAAAATTTTTACACTTGTTCTGGTGACTCGGACAAGGATCCTATATACCAAATTTCATTATCCTAGCTCAAAATTTAAGGCCCAAAAATCGGTGACGAACAGACAGACGGACGGACGGACGGACAGACAGACATGGCTAATTCGACTCAGCTAGCGATTCTGAGTCGATCCATATACGTTGAGGTATATGTAGCAAAATTATTTCTCTATGTTACAAACTAAGTATCAAAACTAATATACCCCCCTATGGGATAGGGTATAAACATATGAGAGGCTACAATCCGCTATGCGGATCGTTGAATACCCTATCATCCCATCCTTTAAATTAATATCCTCAAAATATAGGCCTTATGGCGATGAAAAACAGAAAATGACATTGTCACAATATATTGCTCAGACAGAAATTTCAAAAATTTTTACACTTGTTCTGGTGACTCGGACAAGGATCCTATATACCAAATTTCATTATCCTAGCTCAAAATTTAAGGCCCAAAAATCGGTGACGAACAGACAGACGGACGGACGGACGGACAGACAGACATGGCTAATTCGACTCAGCTAGCGATTCTGAGTCGATCCATATACGTTGAGGTATATGTAGCAAAATTATTTCTCTATGTTACAAACTAAGTATCAAAACTAATATACCCCCCTATGGGATAGGGTATAAACATATGAGAGGCTACAATCCGCTATGCGGATCGTTGAATACCCTATCATCCCATCCTTTAAATTAATATCCTCAAAATATAGGCCTTATGGCGATGAAAAACAGAAAATGACATTGTCACAATATATTGCTCAGACAGTTTCTCAAAATCTTTTGTGGTTCGACAAAAACAACGTATTTCTATTGCTAATGCCTTGGGATGGGGTATACAAATGGTTTTTGTAAGAAAACGACCCCAAAATGTGGGCGTAGGTAAAAATGATCTATGGACAAAATGTTTATATTACCATTGGGGAAGTATTTGCATCAAAAATTTTTTCGAAAGTTTTAAAATTTTGACAAAAAACGTTTTTTACTAAAAACGCCCCAAAAATTGGGCGTGGCAAAAAACTTTTTATGAAAGAAATATAGATATTACGATTGTCTAAATATGCTGCTCAGACACTTTTTTGAAATTCCTTACGGTTTGGCCAAAAAATACATTTTCCTAAAAAGTGGGCGTGGCAGTGGGCGGATTTCAAAATTTTTTACACTTGTTCTGGTGGCACGGACGAGGATCCTATATACCAAATTTCATTATCCTAGCTCAAAATTTAAGGCCCAAAAATCGGTGACGAACAGACAGACGGACGGACGGACGGACGGACAGACATGGCTATTACAATTTCTATTACAATTTTACGGTTCTACAAAAGACAAGGTTTTCTCCTGCATACGTTATGGGGTAGTGTATAAAAATGGTTTTTATATAAAAACGCCCCCAAAAAGTGGGCGTGGGTTAAAATGGTATATAGACGAAATGTTCATATTAATAATGTTAATGATTCTGCATCAAAATTTTTTTCGAAAAATTTAAAATTTGACCGAAAACAGTTTTTAATTGAAAACGCCCCCAAAAAGTGGGCGTGGCAAAAAACTTTATATGGACGAAATATAGATATTAATATTGTCTAAATATGATATTCAGAAACTTTTTTAAAATTCCTTACGGTTTGGTCAAAAACTGAGTTTTACTTAAAAGGGGGCGTGGCAGTGGGCGGATTTCAATAATTTTTACACTTGTTCTGCAGGCAGAGACGAGGATCCTATATACCAAATTTCATTATCCTAGCTCAAAATTTAAGGCCTAAAAATCGGTGACGTACAGACGGACGGACGGACGGACAGACAGACATGGCTTAATCGACTCAGCTAGCGATTCTGAGTCGATCCATATACTTTGAGGTATATGTAGCAAAATTATTTCTCTATGTTACAAACTAAGTATCAAAACTAATATACCCCTATGGGATAGGGTATAAACATATGAGAAGGCTACAATCCGCTGTTCGGATCGTTGAATACCCTATCCCATCCTATCCATAAAACTAAAATCCCCAAAAAAGGGGGCATGGCTAAAAACACGATGTGGATAAAATAGAAAAAATGATATAGTGACAACAAGTTCTTCAGACTGCTTACAAAACAATTTTGCGGTTCTACAAAAGACTAGGTTTTCTCCTGCATATGTTAAGGGGTAGTGTATAAAAATGGTTTTAATATAAAAACGCCCCCAAAAAGTGGGCGTGGGTTAAAATGGTATAAAGACGAAATGTTCATATTAATAATGTTAATGATTCTGCATCAAAATTTTTTTCGAAAAATTTAAAATTTGACCGAAAACAGTTTTTAATTGAAAACGCCCCCAAAAAGTGGGCGTGGCAAAAAAACTTTATATGGACGAAATAAAGATATTAATATTGTCTAAATATGTTATTCAGAAACTTTTTTAAAATTCCTTACGGTTTGGTCAAAAACTGAGTTTTTCTTAAAAGGGGGCGTGGCAGTGGGCGGATTTCAAAAATTTTTACACTTGTTCCGTAGGCAGAGACGAGGATCCTATATACCAAATTTCATTATCCTAGCTCAAAATTTAAGGCCTAAAAATCGGTGACGTACAGACGGACGGACGGACGGACGGACGGACAGACAGACATGGCTTAATCGACTCAGCTAGCGATTCTGAGTCGATCCATATACTTTGAGGTATATGTAGCTAAATTATTTCTCTATGTTACAAACTAAGTATCAAAACTAATATACCCCTATGGGATAGGGTATAAACATATGAGAAGGCTACAATCCGCTGTGCGGATCGTTGAATACCCTATCCCATCCTATCCATAAAACTAAAATCCCCAAAAAAGGGGGCATGGCTAAAAACACGATGTGGATAAATAGAAAAAATGATATAGTGACAACAAATTCTTCAGACTGCTTACAAAACACTTTAACGGTTCTACAAAAGACAAGGTTTTCTCTTGCATATGTTATGGGGTAGTGTATAAAAATGGTTTTTATATAAAAACGCCCCCAAAAAGTGGGCGTGGGTTAAAATGGTATATAGACGAAATATTCATATTAATAATGTTAATGATTCTGCATCAACATTTTTTTCGAAAAATTTAAAATTTGACCGAAAACAGTTTTTTATTGAAAACGCCCCCAAAAAGTGGGCGTGGCAAAAAACTTTATATGGACGAAATATAGATATTAATATTGTCTAAATATGATGTTCAGAAACTTTTTTAAAATTCCTTACGGTTTGGTCAAAAACTGAGTTTTTCTTAAAAGGGGGCGTGGCAGTGGGCGGATTTCAAAAATTTTTACACTTGTTCTGTAGGCAGAGACGAGGATCCTATATACCAAATTTCATTATCCTAGCTCAAAATTTAAGGCCTAAAAACCGGTGACGTACAGACGGACGGACGGACGGACGGACAGACAGACATGGCTTAATCGACTCAGCTAGCGATTCTGAGTCGATCCATATACTTTGAGGTATATGTAGCAAAATTATTTCTCTATGTTACAAACTAAGTATCAAAACTAATATACCCCTTTGGGATAGGGTATAAACATATGAGAGGTTACAATCCGCTATGCGGATCGTTGAATACCCTATCCCATCCCATCCTTTAAATTAATATCCTCAAAATATAGGCCTTATGGCGATGAAAAACAGAAAATGACATTGTCACAATATATTGCTCAGACAGTTTCTCAAAATCTTTTGTGGTTCGACAAAAAAACAACGTATTTCTATTGCTAATGCCTTGGGATGGGGTATACAAATGGTTTTTGTAAGAAAACGCCCCCAAAATGTGGGCGTAGGTGAAAATGATCTATGGACAAAATGTTTATATTACCATTTCGGAAGTATTTGCATCAAAATTTGTTTCGAAAGTTTTAAAATTTGGACAAAAAGAGTTTTTTACTAAAAACGCCCCCAAAAAGTGGGCGTGGCAAAAAACTTTATATGAACGAAATATAGATATTAGGATTGTCTAAATATGCTATTCAGACACTTTTTTGAAATTCCTTACGGTTTGGCCAAAAAATAAGTTTTCCTAAAAAGGGGGCGTGGCAGTGGGCGGATTTCAAAAATTTTTACACTTGTTCTGGTGGCACGGACGAGGATCCTATATACCAAATTTCATTATACTAGCTCAAAATTTAAGGCCCAAAAACCGCTGACGAACAGACAGGCGGACGGACGGACAGACAGACATGGCTAATTCGACTCAGCTAGCGATTCTGAGTCGATCCATATACTTTGAGGTATATGTAGCAAAATTATTTCTCTATGTTACAAACTAAGTATCAAAACTAATATACCCCCTATGGGATAGGGTATAAACATATGAGAGGCTACAATCCGCTATGCGGATCGTTGAAAACCCTATCCCATCCCATCCTTAAAATTAATATAATCAAAATATAGGCCTTATGGCGATGAAATACAGAAAATGACATTGTCACAATATATTGCTCAGACAGTTTATCAAAATCTTTTGCGGTTCGACAAAAAACAACGGTTTTCTATTGCTAATGCCTTGGGATGGGGTATACAAATGGTTTTTCTAAGAAAACGCCCCCAAAATGTGGGCGTAGGTGAAAATGATCTATTGACAAAATGTTTATATTACCATTGCGGAAGTATTTGCATCAACTTTTTTATACCCTATCCCATAGGGGTATATTAGTTTTGATACTTAGTTTGTAACATAGAGAAATAATTTAGCTACATATACCTCAAAGTATATGGATCGACTCAGAATCGCTAGCTGAGTCGATTAAGCCATGTCTGTCTGTCCGTCCGTCCGTCCGTCCGTCTGTACGTCACCGATTTTTAGGCCTTAAATTTTGCGCTAGGATAATGATATTGAAAACGGGATCCTCGCCCGTGCCTACAGAACAAGTGTAAAAATTTTTGAAATCCGCCCACTGCCACGCCCCCTTTTAAGATAAACTCAGTTTTTGGCCAAACCGTAAGGAATTTCAAAAAAGGGTCTGAGTAGCATATTTAGAGAATCCTAATATCTATATATCGTCAATACAAAGTTTTTTGCCACGCCCACTTTTTGGGGGCGTTTTCCATAAAAAACCTTTTTTGGCCAAATTTGAAAATTTTCGAAAAAAATTTTGATGCAAAATCATTGGTAGTATTAATATGAACATTTCGTCAGTAGACCATTTTAACCCACGCCCACTTTTTGGGGTCGTTTTCCTACAAAAACCATTTGTATGCCCTACCCCAAGGCATATGCAATACAAAAACGTGGTTTTTTGTCGAACCATAAAAGAATTTGATAATCCTTCGGAACAATATGTTGTAACAACGTCATTTTCAATACTTTATGACCATAAAGACCATATTTTGGGGATATCAATTTTAAGGATGGGATGGGATAGGGTATTAAACGATCCGCACAGCGGATTGTAGCCTTCTCATATGTTTTTCGAAAGTTTTAAAATTTGGACAAAAAATGTTTTTTACTAAAAACGCCCCCAAAAAGTGGGCGTGGCAAAAAACTTTGTATGGACGAAATATAGATATTAAGATTTTCTAAATATGTTGCAAACACACTTTTTTGAAATTCCTTACGGTTTGGCTTAAAACTACGTTTTTTCTAAAAGGGGGCGTGGCAGTGGGTGGATTTTAAAAATTTTTACACTTGTTCTGGTGACTCGGCCAAGGATCCTATATACCAAATTTCATTATCCTAGCTCAAAATTTAAGGCCCAAAAATCGGTGACGAACAGACAGACGGACGGACGGACGGACGGACAGACAGACATGGCTAATTCAACTCAGCTAGCGATTCTGAGTCGATCCATATACTTTGAGGTATATGTAGCTAAATTATTTCTCTATGTTACAAACTAAGTATCAAAACTAATATACCCCTATGGGATAGGGTATAAACATATGAGAAGGCTACAATCCGCTGTGCGGATCGTTGAATACCCTATCCCATCCTATCCATAAAACTAAAATCCCCAAAAAAGGGGACATGGCTAAAAACACGATGTGGATAAATAGAAAAAATGATATAGTGACAACAAATTCTTCTGACTGCTTACAAAACACTTTAACGGTTCTACAAAAGACAAGGTTTTCTCTTGCATATGTTATGGGGTAGTGTATAAAAATGGTTTTTATATAAAAACGCCCCCAAAAAGTGGGCGTGCGTTAAAATGGTATATAGAAGAAATGTTCATATTAATAATGTTAATGATTCTGCATCAAAATTTTTTTCGAAAAATTTAAAATTTGACCGAAAACAGTTTTTTATTGAAAACGCCCCCAAAAAGTGGGCGTGGCAAAAAACTTTATATGGACGAAATATAGATATTAATATTGTCTAAATATGTTGTTCAGAAACTTTTTTAAAATTCCTTACGGTTTGGTCAAAAACTGAGTTTTTCTTAAAAGGGGGCGTGGCAGTGGGCGGATTTCAAAAATTTTTACACTTGTTCTGTAGGCAGAGACGAGGATCCTATATACCAAATTTCATTATCCTAGCTCAAAATTTAAGGCCTAAAAATCGGTGACGTACAGACGGACGGACGGACGGACAGACAGACATGGTTTAATCGACTCAGCTAGCGATTCTGAGTCGATCCATATACTTTGAGGTATATGTAGCAAAATTATTTCTCCATGTTACAAACTAAGTATCAAAACTAATATACCCCTATGGGATAGGGTATAAACATATGAGAGGCTACAATCCGCTATGCGGATCGTTGAATACCCTATCCCATCCCATCCCTTAAATTAATATCCTCAAAATATAGGCCTTATGGCGATGAAATACAGAAAATGACATTGTCACATTATATTGCTCAGACAGTTTCTCAAAATCTTGTGTGGTTCGACAAAAAACAACGTATTTCTATTGCTAATGCCTTGGGATGGGGTATACAAATGGTTTTTGTAAGAAAACGCCCCCAAAATGTGGGCGTAGGTGAAAATGATCTATGGACAAAATGTTTATATTACCATTTCGGAAGTATTTGCATCAAATTTTTTTTCGAATGTTTTAAAATTTGGACAAAAAGCGTTTTTTTTTAAAAAACGCCCCCAAAAAGTGGGCGTGGCAAAAAACTTTGTATGAACGAAATATAGATATTAGGATTGTCTAAATATGCCACTCAGACACTTTTTTGAAATTCCTTACGGTTTGGCCAAAAAAAAAGGTTTTCCTAAAAAGGGGGCGTGGCAGTGGGCGGATTTCAAAAATTTTTACACTTGTTCTGGTGGCACGGACGAGGATCCTATATACCAAATTTCATTATCTAGCTTACAATTTAAGGCCCAAAAACCGCTGACGAACAGACAGACGGACGGACGGACGTACAGACAGACATGGCTAATTCGATTCAGCTAGCGATTCTGACCCGATCCATATACTTTGAGGTATATGTAGCAAAATTATTTCTCTTTGTTACAAACGAAGTATCAAAACTAATATACCCCCCTATGGGATAGGGTATAAACATATGAGAGGCTACAATCCGCTATGCGGATCGTTGAATACCCTATCCCATCCCATCCTTTAAATTAATATCCTCAAAATATAGGCCTTATGGCGATGAAATACAGAAAATGACACTGTCACAATATATTGCTTAGACAGTTTCTCAAAATCTTGTGTGGTTCGACAAAAAACAACGTACCCCAAGGCATATGCAATACAAAAACGTGGTTTTTTGTCGAACCATAAAAGAATTTGATAATCCTTCGGAACAATATGTTGTAACAACGTCATTTTCAATACTTTATGACCATAAAGACCATATTTTGGGGATATCAATTTTAAGGATGGGATGGGATAGGGTATTAAACGATCCGCACAGCGGATTGTAGCCTTCTCATATGTTTTTCGAAAGTTTTAAAATTTGGACAAAAAATGTTTTTTACTAAAAACGCCCCCAAAAAGTGGGCGTGGCAAAAAACTTTGTATGGACGAAATATAGATATTAAGATTTTCTAAATATGTTGCAAACACACTTTTTTGAAATTCCTTACGGTTTGGCTTAAAACTACGTTTTTTCTAAAAGGGGGCGTGGCAGTGGGTGGATTTTAAAAATTTTTACACTTGTTCTGGTGACTCGGCCAAGGATCCTATATACCAAATTTCATTATCCTAGCTCAGCTAGCGATTCTGAGTCGATCCATATACTTTGAGGTATATGTAGCTAAATTATTTCTCTATGTTACAAACTAAGTATCAAAACTAATATACCCCTATGGGATAGGGTATAAACATATGAGAAGGCTACAATCCGCTGTGCGGATCGTTGAATACCCTATCCCATCCTATCCATAAAACTAAAATCCCCAAAAAAGGGGACATGGCTAAAAACACGATGTGGATAAATAGAAAAAATGATATAGTGACAACAAATTCTTCTGACTGCTTACAAAACACTTTAACGGTTCTACAAAAGACAAGGTTTTCTCTTGCATATGTTATGGGGTAGTGTATAAAAATGGTTTTTATATAAAAACGCCCCCAAAAAGTGGGCGTGCGTTAAAATGGTATATAGAAGAAATGTTCATATTAATAATGTTAATGATTCTGCATCAAAATTTTTTTCGAAAAATTTAAAATTTGACCGAAAACAGTTTTTTATTGAAAACGCCCCCAAAAAGTGGGCGTGGCAAAAAACTTTATATGGACGAAATATAGATATTAATATTGTCTAAATATGTTGTTCAGAAACTTTTTTAAAATTCCTTACGGTTTGGTCAAAAACTGAGTTTTTCTTAAAAGGGGGCGTGGCAGTGGGCGGATTTCAAAAATTTTTACACTTGTTCTGTAGGCA
The DNA here is from genome assembly GCA_932526625.1 of Rhingia campestris. Taxonomy (NCBI): domain Eukaryota; kingdom Metazoa; phylum Arthropoda; class Insecta; order Diptera; family Syrphidae; genus Rhingia; species Rhingia campestris. The sequence goes on from OW052183.1 coordinate 67,902,981, forward strand.
GAGACGAGGATCCTATATACCAAATTTCATTATCCTAGCTCAAAATTTAAGGCCTAAAAATCGGTGACGTACAGACGGACGGACGGACGGACAGACAGACATGGTTTAATCGACTCAGCTAGCGATTCTGAGTCGATCCATATACTTTGAGGTATATGTAGCAAAATTATTTCTCCATGTTACAAACTAAGTATCAAAACTAATATACCCCTATGGGATAGGGTATAAACATATGAGAGGCTACAATCCGCTATGCGGATCGTTGAATACCCTATCCCATCCCATCCCTTAAATTAATATCCTCAAAATATAGGCCTTATGGCGATGAAATACAGAAAATGACATTGTCACATTATATTGCTCAGACAGTTTCTCAAAATCTTGTGTGGTTCGACAAAAAACAACGTATTTCTATTGCTAATGCCTTGGGATGGGGTATACAAATGGTTTTTGTAAGAAAACGCCCCCAAAATGTGGGCGTAGGTGAAAATGATCTATGGACAAAATGTTTATATTACCATTTCGGAAGTATTTGCATCAAATTTTTTTTCGAATGTTTTAAAATTTGGACAAAAAGCGTTTTTTTTTAAAAAACGCCCCCAAAAAGTGGGCGTGGCAAAAAACTTTGTATGAACGAAATATAGATATTAGGATTGTCTAAATATGCCACTCAGACACTTTTTTGAAATTCCTTACGGTTTGGCCAAAAAAAAAGGTTTTCCTAAAAAGGGGGCGTGGCAGTGGGCGGATTTCAAAAATTTTTACACTTGTTCTGGTGGCACGGACGAGGATCCTATATACCAAATTTCATTATCTAGCTTACAATTTAAGGCCCAAAAACCGCTGACGAACAGACAGACGGACGGACGGACGTACAGACAGACATGGCTAATTCGATTCAGCTAGCGATTCTGACCCGATCCATATACTTTGAGGTATATGTAGCAAAATTATTTCTCTTTGTTACAAACGAAGTATCAAAACTAATATACCCCCCTATGGGATAGGGTATAAACATATGAGAGGCTACAATCCGCTATGCGGATCGTTGAATACCCTATCCCATCCCATCCTTTAAATTAATATCCTCAAAATATAGGCCTTATGGCGATGAAATACAGAAAATGACACTGTCACAATATATTGCTTAGACAGTTTCTCAAAATCTTGTGTGGTTCGACAAAAAACAACGTATTTCTATTGCTAATGCCTTGGGATTAGGTATACAAATGGTTTTTGTAAGAAAACGCGCCCAAAATGTGGGCGTAGGTGAAAATGATCTATGGACAAAATGTTTATATTACCATTTCGGAAGTATTTGCATCAAAATTTTTTTTCGAAAGTTTTAAAATTTGGACAAAAAGCGTTTTTTACTAAAAACGCCCCCAAAAAGACGGACGGACAGACAGACATGGCTAATTCGACTCAGCTAGCGATTCTGAGTCGATCCATATACTTTGAGGTATTTGTAGCAAAATTGTTTCTCTATGTTACAAACTAAGTATCAAAACTAATATAACCCCCTATGGGATAGGGTATAAAAATTAAAGTTTACCTCGAATATAATGTTCTACATCCATCTAATAAGGCTAGAGGTGGAGCCTCACTATATATTAAAGAGTGTATCGAACATTCGATTGATCTTAAACTAGAAATCGAAACAATGCAAGTTAGCTCTATACAAGTCAAAAGCAGACAATCCATTCTGAAGATAACGTCTATTTAGTACCCACCACGATGCAAGGTTGAGAAAATTGACTTTGAAAACTTGCTTAATTCCCTTGGACAACGTTTTGTCATCGGAGGGGACTTTAATGCAAAACATACATTCTGGGGATCTAGATGCATATCACAGAAAGGTAGGATGCTTTATGATGTAGGTAGAAAGTACTATACCGAATTTCATTCTACGGGAAAACCAACTTACTGGCCAACTGATGTTAGAAAAATACCGGATTTGATCGATTTTTTCATTGTAAAAGGTCTGCCGTCCAATCGAATAAACGTTGAAGAATGCTTTGATCTTTCCTCTGATCATTCTCCAGTCATTTTAACAACGAGCGAGTCACTGATTATAAATGAAAAACCACCCAGATTAACAAACGCGAAAACCAACTGGGAAGGTTTCAAAAACGATATTGCAAATAATATCCGACTGGGTGTATCGCTTAGAACCCCATTGGAACTCGAAGTCGCGGTTGACTCCTTTATCGATACCATCCAAAAAGCAGCATGGAATAATACTCCTCAACAGAACAAAATAGTGAGCTATAGTAAAATTAAGTACCCCCGAGAAATACAAGATTTAGTAAGACAAAAAGGAAAAGCTCGTAAAAGATGGCACCAAACTCGTGCCCCGCAAGATAAAGCACATCTCAATCGGTTGAGTAATTTGCTATCAAATTCGATTAAAAATTTTAAAAACCATGCAGTAGTAACTTATCTGCAAAGCCTAACCGCTGGAAAGGAATCGAATTATTAGCTCTGGAAAGCAATTAGAGTCATAAAACGGCAAAAAATCGCTGTGCCGCCAATTAGGGTAACTCAAGACGTTTGGGCAAAAGCGATAAGGAAAAAGCTGACGTTTTTGCCTCACATCTTGAGGAAACATTTAAGCCATTTGATGGTCCAGCGCAAAATGAAAACATTAATATATTCGAGAGTACAGCCGATAATAATATAGTAAGATATGCAAGTATTGCCGAGCTTCAACGGGAAATACAGAAACTAAATCCTAAAAAAGCTCCGGGTTATGACCTGATTACAGGAGAACTTCTTAAAATGTTGCCTCGGATAGCATTAACTAAGCTTCTTTTTATTATAAATGCAGCAATCAGATTAGAATACATACCAAGACAGTGGAAAGTCGCGGAAGTGATTATGGTTCTAAAACCAGGAAAATCACCAAATGAAATAAAATCCTACAGGCCTATTTTACTTCTTCCAATCATTTCAAAAGTTTTTGAACGGATATAACTCGGTCGCTTACACCCCATAATTGAACAGAAAAGTCTTTTACCTGACCATCAATTTGGGTTTAGAAGTAAACATTCAACGGTGGACCAAGTACATCGAATTACAAATGTAATTGAGAAAGCTTTCGAAGAAAAGAAAATTTTTTCAGCCGTATTTCTTGACGTGTCGCAAGCGTTTGGCAAGGTGTGGCACAAAGGCCTTACTTATAAACTAAGTCAAGTTCTGCCGGAACAATTATATAAAATCATAGTGTCGTATCTTGAGCATAGACTCTTCCGTGTGAAACTTGGAAGCGAATATTCCGAGTTCAAAGAAGTAATGGCAGGTGTACCGCAAGGAAGCGTCCTTGGACCAATCCTGTACCTCCTATTCACTAGTGATATCCCACAAACAAACGATACAATAGTTGCAACGTTTGCTGACGATACTGCTATACTAGTAGTTGGCACAACAATAGAGGCAACAAATAAAAAATTTAACGTATGAGAAGGCTACAATCCACTGTGCGGATCGTTGAATACCCTATCCCATCCCATCTGTAAAACTAATATCCCCAAATGTCCACCAAGGCTTAAAACACGATGGGGATTTAAATATAGAACATATGAGAAGTCTACAATCCGCTGTGCGGATCGTCGAATACCCTATCCCATCCTATCCACAAAACTAAAATCCCCAAAAAAGTGGGCATGGCTAAAAACACGATGTGGATAAAATAGAAAAAATGATCTTGTGCCAACAAATTCTTCAGACTGCTTACAAAACACTTTTACGGTTCTACAAAAGACAAGGTTTTCTCCTGCATATGTTATGGGGTAGTGTATAAAAATGGTTTTTATATAAAAACGCCCCCAAAAAGTGGGCGTGGGTTAAAATTGTATAAAGACGAAATGTTTATATTAATAATGTTAATGATGCTGCATCAAAATGTTTTTCGAAAAAATTAAAATTTGGCCGAAAACAGTTTTTTATAGAAAACGCCCCCTGAAAGTGGGCGTGGCAAAAAACTTTATATGGACGAAATATAGATATTAATATTGTCTAAATATGTTGTTCAGAAACTTTTTTAAAATTCCTTACGGTTTGGTCAAAAACTGAGTTTTTTCTTAAAAGGGGGCGTGGCAGTGGGCGGATTTCAAAAATGTTTACACTTGTTCTGTAGGCAGAGACGAGGATCCTATATACCAAATTTCATTATCCTAGCTCAAAATTTAAGGCCTAAAAATCGGTGACGTACAGACGGACGGACGGACGGACAGACAGACATGGCTTAATCGACTCAGCTAGCGATTCTGAGTCGATCCATATACTTTGAGGTATATGTAGCTAAATTATTTCTCTATGTTACAAACTAAGTATCAAAACTAATATACCCCTATGGGATAGGGTATAAACATAGAGAAATAATTTCGATAAATATAACTTAAAGTATATAGATCGATTCAGAATCGCTAGCTGAGTCGATTAAGCCATGTCTGTCTGTCCATCTGTGTCACCGATTTTTGGGCCTTAAATTTTGAGCTAGTGTTGAAATTTGGTATATAGACTCTCTGGCCGACGAAGCAGAACAAGTGTTAAAATTTTTGAAATCCGCCCACTGCCACGCCCAATTTTAGAAAAACGTAGTTTTAAGCCAAACCGTAAGGAATTTCAAAAAAGTGTCTGAGCAGCGTATTTAGACAATCCTAATATCTATATTTCGTTCATACAAATTTGTTTGGCACGCCCACTTTTTGGGGGCATTTTTAGTAAAAAACGCTTTTTGTCCAGATTTGAACACGGCGTTTTCTTACAAAAAACATTTGTATACCCCATCCCAAGGGATTAGCAAGAAATACGTTGTTTTTTGTCGAACCACACAAGATTTTGATAAACTGTCTGAGCAATATACTGTTTATACCCTATCCCATAGGGGGGTATATTAGTTTTGACATTAAGTTTGTAACATAGAGAAATAATTTCGATACATATACCTCAAAGTATATGGATCGATTCAGAATCGCTAGCTGAGTCGATTTAGCCATGTCTGTCTGTCCGTCCGTCCGTCCGTCTGTGTGTCACCGATTTTTGGGCCTTAAATTTTGAGCTAGAGTGTAGAAATTTGGTATATAGACTCTTTGGCCGACGAAGCAGAACAAGTGTAAAAATTTTTGAAATCCGCCCACTGCCACGCCCCCTTTTAGAAAAACGTAGTTAAAAGCCAAACGGTAAGGAATTTCAAAAAAGTGTCTGAGCAGCATATTTAGACAATCCTAATATCTATATTTCGTCCATACTGAGTTTTTTGCCACGCCCACTTTTTGGGGGCGTTTTTAGCAAAAAACGCTTTTTGTCCAAATTTTAAAACTTTCCAAAAACTTTTTGATGCAAATACTTCCGCAATGGTAATATAAACATTTTGTCTATAGATCATTTTCACCTACGCCCAAATGTTGGGGGCGTTTTCTTACAAAAACCATTTGATTTCCCCATCCCAAGGCATTAGCAATAGAAATACGTTGTTTTTTGTCGAACCACAAAAGATTTTGAGAAACTGTCTGAGCAATATATTGTGACAATGTCATTTTCTGTATTTCATCGCCATGAGGCCAATATTTTGAGGATATTAAATTTAAGGTGGGATGGGATAGGGTATTCAACGAACCGCACAGCGGATTGTAGCCTCTCATATGTTACAATTTCATTTTCTGTATTTCATCGCCATAAAGCCTATATTTTGATATTTTGAGGATATTAATTTTAAGGATGGGATGGGATAGGGTATTCAACGATCCGCACAGCGGATTGTAGCTTTCTCATATGTTTATACCCTATCCCATAGGGGTATATTCGCTTTGATACTTAGTTTGTAACATAGAGAAATAATTTAGCTACATATACCTCAAAGTATATGGATTGACTCAGAATCGCTAGCTGAGTCGATTAAGCCATGTCTGTCTATCCGTCCGTCTGTACGTCACCGATTTAGGCCTTAAATTTTGAGCTAGGATAATGAAATTTGGTATATGGGATCCTCGCCCGTGCTGTTACGGCAGCCTTACGACACTGTAGCTTATAAAATAAAACTTAATCTTACCCCCTATACCCACCCAACCACATCAAAACAACACACTAACTACCTACCACTAAAATGACATACCCCCTTACTAAACACTACTATTAAAATTAACACTTACAACCCCGTTTTCACTCTACCACATATACCTCCGTACACGCGAGTTACGTCACCAGCCTGACCCCACACTCATCCAGTACATTACCTGCAGCACCAATCAGGTTATTAACCTGCAACGTTGACAATAAACATTGTATCCAATTCCAGCTAATGTAATGCTGAGGTGACCCAAGAACTGATGACCTAGCGTCTGGTGCATTTCCTTTCTATCAGTTGTGGTTCTTGGAATTCACCTTTGCAATTAGGTTTCATTTATTAATTATGTATCAATACCACTCAGTTGTAAATTTACTCTCAAGAAATAAAGACCAATTCGGTCTAGTAAAATATATTTTTTGCCTTCCTCGTAGTTTATATATCTAACTGGCGCAGTCGGTAGTCCGGTGACGGTTTTTTCAAAAAAAAAAAAATAAAATAAGATAAAAAATGGGGGAACTATTGCGTAAAAATGAAAAAAAAAAAAAAAAAAAGAACCGTGGGTATCGACCCTTTATCACCGCGAACAAACAAAAAAACAACATAAGAAAATATATATAAATAGAACAAAAAGTGAAGTACTGTTAATAACTCAAAAACAAAAAAAAAACGAACAACCACTACAACACAAGATATACAACAATGATATTCCTGATTTTTGGGTGCATGTAAGTGATTGATGTTTGACAACATATGCAATAATATACTCTTCTAAATTCATGATAAATTCATTATATATATTACAAAAACTTATAATTATAAAAAAAAAAAAACAAAAAATTTTTATTACATTATTATACAATAATTAACAGTTGGTCAATTCATAATAAATATAACAATACATAAATATATATATAATTAAATAACCTTAATGAGCAAGTTACCAAAAACTAAATCAAAAAGATCGTTTCCATACAGTCTCAGAAATATTTCAAGAAGCTTACAATCCTTAACGGAGAGACCAAAGGAAGACGATTTATCTAACTCCACTTCTTCAAATTCCTTCTCAGAAACCATGTCAACCGACCAAACTAATACTTCAGGCTTACAGAACCCTACCCCTACCATAACAATCATTCCCACTCCAATAAATAATGGAGATATTTTCAATCTGCTTACAAAAGGGTTTATTTAAATTCCTAATATTTAGATTCCATAATTTTTTTCGATGGCCTTCTAGGGTTAGATTCACTTCTGCAAATTAATGCCAAAATAGCCCTCGAGGAAAAAATATTCACTACAAAAAATTCCATGCTAGACATTATTCTCAAATCGAACAATTCCTCTAAACTTATAAAAGTTCCAGCTTACTCTAAAATTAGAACAAAACTCCCTGTAGATAAAACAAATTGCGACATCTTCGTTAACAACATAGAAATCAAACCGGAAGTATTCATTACTCAAGGCATTTACAAAGCAGTAAATGGCTATTGCAACGTGGAAGTCACAAACTACACCGAAAAGGATGAGAACATAATTTTAGAAGAACCAATCCAAGCAGAAGAATATAAGCCAGAAGAATTTATATATATATATACACGAAGGAAACAATGAAGAACAAACGAAGAACAACATTTCTGATATGATCAGGACCGACCACTTGAACGCAGAACAACGTGAGGAACTACTTAAACTATGTAGGAAATACTCGGATATAATGTACATTGAAGAAAGGAACCTAACCTTCACGAATCAAATCAAACATAAGATCAACACCATAGACGACGTCCCTGTTTATATAAAATCATATAAATACCCTTACGTTCACAAACAAGAGGTTCAAGAACAAATCTCCAAGATGTTGGACCAAGGTATTATCCGTCAAAGCTACTCCCCTTGGAGTTCTCCTGCCTGGATAGTTCCCAAAAAACTGGACGCCAGCGGCAAACAGAAATGGAGACTCGTCATCGACTATAGGAAAGTAAATGAAAAAACTATCTCAGATAGGTACCCGATTCCTAATATCAATGAGATATTAGACAAACTGGGAAGGTGTATGTATTTCAGTACGCTCGATCTAGCAAGCGGCTTTCATCAAATAGAGATGCACGCCGAACACATACCAAAGACAGCATTCACTGTAGAGGGAGGACATTACGAATATCTTCGAATGCCCTTCGGACTAAAAAACGCTCCATCTACATTCCAACGTGTGATGGATAATGTTCTAAGAGATTTAGTAGGCAAAGTCTGCCTAGTTTATCTCGATGACATAATTATTTATTCCACCTCTCTACAAGAACACCTCGAAAGCATTAAGTTAGTTTTCGATAGACTTCGAAAATCTAACTTCAAAATCCAAATGAGCAAATGTGAGTTTCTCCGCCAAGAGATTTCTTTTTTGGGTCACGTCGTTACCCCCGAAGGAATCAAACCAAACCCCAACAAGGTAAAGGCCATTCAAGATTTTCCAATTCCTAAAACCCAAAAATAAATTAAATCTTTTTTAGGTCTAATAAACTACTATAGGAAATTTATTAAAGACCTAGCCAAGCTAACCAAACCCCTTACAAATAGACTGAAAAAAGATGCCAATACTATTATAGACCAAAACTATATAAACGCTTTTGAAACATGCAAAACCCTACTTATTCGGTAGAAAGTTTCAAATTGTCACAGATCATAAACCTCTATTATGGCTTATGAGCTTACGAGAACCAAATTCGAAACTCATAAGGTGGCGCCTAAAACTAGCAGAGTACGATTTTGAAGTAAGTTATAAAAAAGGAAAAGCGAACACGAACGCTGATGCCCTTAGCCGCATCAAAATAACTAACCCAGAATCAACAAAAGAGATCTATCACAACGAAGAAGATCTAGACACGATACATAGCGCTCACAGTAATACTAACGATGGAATTCCGATTTCCGAAAAACCTTTAAACGAATTTAATCTCCAGGTATTATTCGAAATTAACGGCGAGGGATCTCCAATGACTGTCGAGACTATTTTTAAGAATAGGCAACGACGAGTGATTCGGAGAGATCGGTTTGACGAAAACATCATCATAAATATCCTGAAAAATCACTTTCCTCCAAATAAACTTTCCGCAATCCATACTACGGATGATATATTTTCCATTATTCAAGCCACATTTTCTAAGTACTTTTCACATAACAAAGCCTTCCGCTTAGTGAGGTGCACAGAGATCCTTTCCGACATTCGTTCACCTGATGATCAAGAAAAAACTATAAGAGATTATCACGAACGAACAAACCACAGAGGGATTAACGAAACATACTTACACCTTAAGCGGAAATATTATTTTCCTAACATGAAAGAAATTATCACAAAAACTCTAAATTATTGCGATCAATGCAAACTTATGAAGTACGACCGAAACCCTCCTAAAATAAAGTACATCCCACCTGAAAACCCTTATAAACCGCTTGAAATTATACACATAGATATATATAGCATCAACAACAACCAAATACTAACAATTATAGATAAATTCTCTAGATTTGCCAGTGGTTTTACTCTAACTTGCAGAAGTAGTATAACTGTACTCAAATATCTAAAGACATACATAAGCCTATACGGCATTCCAAAAAAAATCATTTGTGACCAAGGATCTGAATTCGTAGCTTGCATATTCCAAGATTTCTGTAAACAACACGAGATTTCCTTACATTTCACATCATTTCAACAAACTTCCAGTAACTCACCTGTGGAACGTCTCCATTCTACCTTAACGGAAATTTACAGATTAATCTTCGCAAAGAGGAAAGAAGAAAAGCTCTTTGCAGATCATGACGAAATCTTAGCAGAGACCTTGATCACCTACAACAATGCTATTCACTCACTAACTAAACATACACCATATGAACTGTTTTTCGGCAGACCCTACAAATTTCTTAAAACTAGTAAACCATCCAACGACCACGAATACCTAACAAAGCTAAATGAATTCCTTGACAGACTTTATCCTAAGATTCAAGAAACTGTTGAGAATATAACACAAAAAAGGACAAAACGCCTGAATGAAGAAAGAGAAGAACCAATGGAGTTAGAAGCAGACGAAAACGTCTTCAGAAGGGAAGCTAGGCGAAATAAACTCACGCCCAGATTTTCCAAACAAAAAGTAAAAATAGATAACAAATTCACACTCATAACCCAAAACAATAAAAAATTACATAAAAGTAAACTTAGGAAAAGACCTATCAAGAAATAACCTGAACACTTTTCCTCACCTTCCGTATTTCTGTTTCTATTTCTCTAACTAATACTACTTTCTACACTATTGCGTAATAATAATAATAATAAAAAAAAAACATATGAGAGGCTACAATCCGCTATGCGGATCGTTGAATACCCTATCCCATCCCATCCTTTAAATTAATATCCTCAAAATATAGGCTTTATGGCGATGAAATACAGAAAATGACTTTGTCACAATATATTGCTCAGACAGTTTCTCAAAATCTTTTGTGGTTCGACAAAAAACAACGTATTTCTATTGCTAATGCCTTGGGATGGGGTACACAAATGGTTTTTGTAAGAAAACGCCCCCAAAATGTGGGCGTAGGTGAAAATGATCTATAGACAAAATGTTTATATTACCATTGCGGAAGTATTTGCATCAAAAATTTTTTCGAAAGTTTTAAAATTTGGACAAAAAGCGTTTTTTACTAAAAACGCCCCCAAAAAGTGGGCGTGGCAAAAAACTTTGTATGAACGAAATATAGATATTAGGATTGTCTAAATATCCTGCTCAGACACTTTTTTGAAATTCCTTACGGTTTGGCCAAAAAATAAGTTTTTCTAAAAAGGGGGCGTGGCAGTGGGCGGATTTCAAAAATTTTTACACTTGTTCTGGTGACTCGGACAAGGATCCTATATACCAAATTTCATTATCCTAGCTCAAAATTTAAGGCCCAAAAATCGGTGACGAACAGACAGACGGACGGACGGTCGGACGGACGGACGGACGGACGGACAGACAGACATGGCTAATTCGACTCAGCTAGCGATTCTGAGTCGATCCATATACTTTGAGGTATATATAGCAAAATTATTTCTCTATGTTACAAACTATGTATCAAAACTAATATACCCCCCTATGGGATAGGGTATAAAAAGGATAATACCTACTACATATGTCGCCAGGGAATATGGCTGACATATATTTTTTTATATATACTCTGCGATCCCTACTGTTGGGCACTCCAGAATGAATATGAAATTTAGAATTAAGAATAAAAAAAAAAAAAAAAAGGCTAATGCCTACTACATATGTCGCCAGGGAATATGGCTGACATATATTTTTTATATATACTCTGCGATCCCTACTGCTGGGCACTCCAGAATGAATATGAAAATTAGAATTAAGAATATAAAAAAAAAAAAAAAAAAAAAAAAAAAAGAGGCTACTACATACATATGTCTCCAGGGAATATGGCTGACATATATTTTTTTTTTTTATATATACTCTGCGATCCCTACTGCTGGGCACTCCAGAATGAATATAAAATGTAGAATTAAGAAAACAAAATATACACATATTTTAATCTGCGATCCCTACTGCTGGGCACTCCAGAATGAATATGGAATCTAGAATTAAGAATAAATAAATAACAAAAAAAAAAAATTTTTTTAAATACGCAAGAAAGTATATTACCTACCAATTACTACATAACTTCCCATTTCATCCTTCCCTTCTAAACCTACTTAAATAACTTCCATTTTCTCTAACTTTAGCTTACCATCTATCTCCACCCAACTAATCGAAATTCGAAACATCCCAAGAAACCACAGCATCTTACCACTTCGTCTAGGACCCTCTAGAAGCATTACTAATTACAACAACCTTGTACACATAATAAATCTGGAGGATTATAACAAAAACATAGAAGAAATAACTAAAACTCTAGACACTTTTTCAGACCTAGCTATCTACAAAGAATCTACAAAATTAACTCGACTTAAACTCAAAGAACTCGAGAGGAAATTCCTCACTTTGTATCCAATAACAAGAAATAAAAGAGGTTTAATAGATGGATTAGGTTCTACTATAAAATTTATCACAGGAAATATGGATGCACAAGATGCACACAAAATAAACAGCCAAATCGAAAATATCAATACTAACATACTAAACCTAACCAACAATATAGAAAAACAGGATTTTATCAATACCCAAATGATAGAGAGATTTAAAAATATTACCGATCACATAAATAACGAACAAAATATCATAAAATTATTTTTGGAATCCTCTGCTAACAAAATAAAAACCGATGAGGACTTGGTCACACAAATCCAATTCCTTAATCAAATAAATTTTAATATTGACCTTCTGAACAATCATATTTCCGATATAGCCGAAGCTCTAATATTAAGTAAATTAAATATTATACCAAAACTACTACTGAGCACTAAAGAACTCGAACTAATAAAAAACAGATTGTACAACCAAGAAATACAAATTACCTCTCCTGAACAAATTTATGAATTATTAAAACTCCAAGGCTATTATAATGGATCTAACATTGTATTTAACATTCAAATTCCTAACTTTTCGAAACCTAACTACCACATGTATCATATTTTAAAACTTCCAATTAACGAAACAAAAATTGTAAAAATGAGTCCCTATATTGCATATAATGATCATAACATTCAATACTTTGATACGATATGCCCCAAGATAGCAGGAATTTTCATGTGCAACTCGCCGGAGCTGGAAGAAGAGACGGCCGAATCCAAATGTCTGGGCAGACTAATGACGAACAAAATGGCTTACTGTGCTTTTGACGATGTGGGAAAACTCCAAATAATATCGCAGCCTCAACCAAACTTTATCCTTTTTACTAATGTACCACAAGTCTATTTTAATTCCACTTGCAGCACCAAAGCCGGGTCGATAGAAGGTACAGCCCTATTGCACTTTCAAGGCTGTAATGTTGATGTGAATGGTATCGTTTATGAAGACACCCCCTCATCATTCTGGGACGACATCCATTTACCACCCCTATCCAGTAGCAAAATACACACTACACGCATCAACAATATTGTCAATCTGGACAAGCTACAAGAGCATCAATTTCTCACTGAAGGGAAGCTGACTACTCTACATTTCAAGACCGAAATCCTGCACTATCTAGCAGCCTCATCTTCAGGATCCATAATAATAGCAATAGTGGCATTTACCATCATCATCATCGGAATCAAGAAACAAATCGAAAGGGACCAACTTCCATCACTTCGTTCGTTCGCTCCAGCCCCGTTAACATCACTTTGGCCGTCGCTCTACACTAAGGGGGGAGGAGTTACGTCACCAGCCTGACCCCACACTCATCCAGTACATTACCTGCAGCACCAATCAGGTTATTAACCTGCAACGTTGACAATAAACATTGTATCCAATTCCAGCTAATGTAATGCTGAGGTGACCCAAGAACTGATGACCTAGCGTCTGGTGCATTTCCTTTCTATCAGTTGTGGTTCTTGGAATTCACCTTTGCAATTAGGTTTCATTTATTAATTATGTATCAATACCACTCAGTTGTAAATTTACTCTCAAGAAATAAAGACCAATTCGGTCTAGTAAAATATATTTTTTGCCTTCCTCGTAGTTTATATATCTAACTCGCGCAATATCCAATGGTCCAGCTGATCCTATTCCATATCCAAGATAACATGTATACCTGAAAAAAAAAAATTAACATTAACAACCCCGAAAATCACAATAATACAACTGGAGATTTCTAATCGGTGAAAACCTAAGTTGTTTCACTCAATTAGAGACCTCCAATATGATGAAATTCCTTCTTACCTGGTCCAAGACAGTTCCTTCCGTGTTCCTTCTATCCTTGTCCTTATCCTTTTCCAGAGATAAAGGAAGTAAAGAGATACCAAACTTCTGGATTTGCCTACAAGCTTGAACTCACCAAAAAACCATAACTCAAACATGTGTGCGTGAGTTATGGTATTCACCAATTTTCTCCAGTTTTCCTCCTGCTCTTCACCGACCTTTCCCAAAAACTTCAGCCAAAATAGGGGAAATTTGTTGTGTCATCACAAAGTTATGGTTTTCCACCACAAAGTTACGGTTTTCCACCACAAAGTTACGGTTTTCGAACTGCGCATGCGCAAGTGAGTGCATCCGACAAAAATATTATGAACTCAGAAACTCGTTCAGCAAACATATCGCAACTGTAGAGAATCGTTAAAACCTTTAACCAATATTAATTTTTTTACATTCGGAAAAATTAGAGGAAATTCTTGAATAAATTGCAACCAAACATAATAAAAGAGAAATCAGTATTCTCCGGTGTTTATATTCGATATTTTTACAATTATTTTATTATTTTAATTATTGTAAGAAAAAAACATGTTTTCTAAATAAATACAAATTAAACCGTTGAAACTGATTTAAACAAATTACATGTAAACTACATTATCAAACTTTTAAATGCGTTTATTTTTTAACATATTTTATCAGAGCTATAATCAAACGTAATTTGCACCCACTAATTCATCTTTTTAATTCAGAAAAATAAATAACTTATCGAAATGAAAATTTCAAACTGACATAAGGAAGCAAGTAGGTGGTGTAAGTAGGTAGGAAATCGAGATTTTCCAATGCGATCTAGATCATAATAAAATCAATTTTATTTCCTTATAATCCTTATTCTTATAATCCTCTAATTCACAAGTTATCCAATCTGTTGAACAACCGAAAATTGGACACAAAGTGTGAAAGTATGTGCAAAATAGTTTCCAAAAAATAAAGGTAGTAAATAAATAAAACTTCTCATAGAATTCATTGCTAGAACTGTGTGCCTTAAAAGTCTCATTTATACTTGTTTCCCTACCTGTGCTCTACTTAACAAAAAAAACAAAACTAAAATTCCAATTGACATCATCTTTTCGCCAAATTTCAATTTAATTCCTAATTAATTCACCTACTTCCGTGAATTAGTAGATTTTATGTTAAAAAATAAAAAATAAATTATATATTAATTTGGTACAAAACACCTTTATACAATTACACCCTTATTTATTAGAATTTCCTAAAACATATGCAGCCTCTAATATTCATTGTATAAGTTTTATAAGGTTTTTGCGTTTAGAGGTATTTTAAGAAGTACATAACTTTATTCAACCCTTATAATGAGTTTATGAATAAGCGTGTTAAGATACACAACAACAAAGAATTTGTATTTGAAATAGCTGACAAGCCACCAGTAGGAATTCTCATATACCTCATGAAAAATTATCCATAAATTTCATTATTTGCTTAGTAAATTATTTTCATCGAGCAAATCTATTTTTAAAAAATATATATGTATTCATGAACTTCCTACTTGGTGTTTTTTTTAACTGGTAACGACGTGGGTACAGTTCGAATTCGAAATGTTAATTTCTTGTGCATACCGTTTTTTGCACCATTTTGTTTTCGATACGCACATTACCACGTTGACCGTATCAAGATTCCTAATTTTCATACCAATGTAAGAATGAATAATATTTCTTTTATGTATTATTAACGTTTTTGTTTTTAGAAAATAAAATCAATCATTTTTAATCATTTTTTAAATCCATTTTGGATATTTATTTTGAAGAGGGAATTTTCCAGCTAGCCGCTGGCCAACAATTATATTTTATTCCTTAGATTCTTTAATATCAAATTACCCTACTCATAAAATCTGACTTGAGAATATATTATCCTCAGAATCTTTCATATTAAATTACGCAACATGTATTAATGGTCTACAAATACCCGTAGGCGATTATAAAATTAATAAATACTCGTGGAAATCATTTTGGTAATTATAGATAATAAAATATATAAATAGTTTGTTTTACGTTCTAACCGAAGAGTTGAATACATTCAATTTATTTTATTTGAAAAAAAATATTTACTTAACTGAATACGTTCATAACCATTTGATTATATTCACCAAATTCTGAATCTGTCACTATTAGAATGTAAACAAACATTTTTACTTTTTTTTATTTTGTGAATCCATTTAAAATTATTTCTAAAAGTGTCACTGTGTTATGACTGGAAAACGGGCTGGAGATAAACGGGCAAGAAGTGCTGAATAAGGTTATGCATAACAACTGAATCCCAGTGAAATCCCAGTATGGAAATGAAATCAGCATTAAAAAAGGTAAACTTATTGCGAGCAGAGGTTGAGTGAAATAGGTTATTAAATTCAATTTACATTCTAGGAACCTCATCATACCATCTACAATAATACTCCCTGCAATGGCTCACAAAATAGTCTCTTCGGAACGTTAATCCTTCAATCATTACTACTAAGTTCATGGACAAGGTTAGTTGACAATGAGTGTACTTGAGTCATGTGGTTTCACGCTATTAATTTGTTATACCTTATTTCTCCTAGCCTTATGGAAACGCCTTCTTATGGATCAGATACGCTGTCGTGACCATGTTGTTCTATACTACCTCATCGATCGAGGCTCTATAGAAACAATTCACCTCACAGATAAAAAAGAAGTCGCCCAACACTTTACATCAAACATCGAGAATGTTCCACAAAATTTGAGCATGATCATTGTGATAAATTCGGGCATAGAATATTGTCCAGATCCATCGTATAGAATGTATTCGATTAACATTCGCCAGCAAGATTCTTCAAGTGGATATCCGTGAAAGAATGAGGTGAGTAAAACAACAGTCTCTTCTTTTGATGTAATTTAATCAGGAAATCTCTATTTTCAGTCATATGGAACAGGAGTTGATGAACCGGAAAGGAGAAATCGAACCATACGAAGTCACCTTAAAGCAGATCCGGCCAGAGTTGCAAGCTACAAAAAAGAACATCCAACAGAATCGAGAAATTGAATCGAATTGATGATCGAATCAGCGAATTGGATAACTATGAGTACCCGGACACAAATGAAATGGATCTACTGGTAAAGTCACATATCATATGGACTAATTTTATTTATTTCTACAAACTTTTTTTAATAGGCCAATGAACTTGAAGAATACAAAACCAAACTTAACCAAGTTCAACTACAACTTCAAGAAAAGACAAACGAGTCGTCTGAATCCAAGATTACACGCAGAGCGAAGCAAGAGGCACTTACTGAAATTGAAATTACTAATGCTGCGGTCGCCGAATCTGAAAGTGTGCCAATATATCGACTATTACAACCATTGTAGTATTAAATGTGTATTTTTTTTTTTTTTTTTTTAAATAAATGTTGACCATTATGAAATACAATATATAGAATTTGTAGAATCATTTCTAGATGTATTTGCCACTGAGTGCAAATTATTTAAAGAGCCAAAACAGACTGGTCTTCTACATCGGCGACAGTGATTACTCTTATCAGTACAGATTCACTCAACATCTGCAAGCATCATTTCAGGTAGCTCCTTGAGCGTTATAGGTTCGCCATACCTGAATAAAGATAAGCTAATAAATAAAAACGTTCTTCACCGACAACACATTTAATATACAGCTTCGTCTTACACGCTCTGATATTTCGAGGGTGGTTTTTAGGCATCGTAAAGACGAAACCATATAAATTATCAAAAAAGTATCTAACTCTGCATCAGATAATGAAGGATAATTATCCGTTTGTACAACATCAAACAACAAAGTCAATTGTTTTCAAAGTTATTTTTATTAATAGAAAATATTAAAAATTAATCGAATTCATTTGGGTTACATCGATTGCTGGTATATTTCACAATTCATATGGAAAGTCCATTGTATTTGTAGTACATTGACTCCCTTGTAGCAATTTATACCATGCACTTAAGCGGTTATGGCATTACATTTTGAAATTGGTTCTGTGAGTTTCTTTGTATAATTTATGTTTTTATGAATTTAAATTCTATTTTGTTTTATTAATATAATAAAATAATATGCAACTTTGGTTGAGTTTTTAAAGAATATACACCTGCCGTGTGTACGTTATTTCTTTTTATAAATATATACCTGTGTTAGGCGGTATTGAATAAATTTAAAAAAAAACTAAACTAAACTATATTCCGGGGAGCGCTCAAGTGTGTAATCTCAGATAGCGTCTCTTTGTGTACAACGCTGAAGAGAATTAACTCTCCTTTGATTTGTTGCTCGGCTACAAGGGCTCTCCTCGAATTCCGTATGGCATTCATTTGTTCCTCCATTCGACGAATCCGTTCATTTGGGACGTTAAATGCTGCAATGCGAAATGGGTCCTGCAAAATAAAGACTTTAGTTACTTTCGTCGTGCAAATGCAAGTAGTACCTACCTCAAAAAGATCATCAAATCGCTTTGGTAATCGCGGTTCGTAGTCACGACATCGGAGTGCCAAATTTCTCTGCAAACTGTTGGCCGCTTATATATCATTTGGATTATTGGCTGGTGGTGCGAGTGGGGCCAGTTAAACTGAATCATTATGATTGCGAACGGCTTTTTATTGTGGATGGTTGTGGTTTCTGTCTTCAGGAACAGACAGAATGTTATTGTTGTTGTGTTGATGGTTTTTGTTCAAGCCAACTCACCTTCTATTCATGCATATCATCGACAGTTCGAAAGTTATCCAAACGATTAAGTTCACATGCACGTCCCACTTTTTGTTTCTTATCGGTACTATTTTCCATTGCCACACCTCCTTAGACATATCCAAAAGCCATGAGTCCGTATACATGCTATTTGGTCCGCCACAACCTCCAACAATCAGCAGACGATCGTCATCCAAATCAATTTTAAAGTGCCCATACCTTGGTGGTGGTTTGTGTTGCAATTTTCGGGGCAGACCATGTTGACGAATCGAAGTCCAGCAGGTCGCCGATGGTGAAGAATCGCTATCCTGATGTCACTGAATGCATATATCTATAAAAAAAATGTTTAATCGACATGATAAATTTTACTTTTCGATTGCTTACCCATCCACGGTCATAGTTATTGTCTTCATTCTTTCTGTTTTGTTTTTTTTTCGCCTCCACCGCTACCACCATTTTTCTGTGTTATTTTAAAATTTCCACATTTGCGAAAAAATATTATGCCAATTGAAATGTCAAAACAAAAATAAATCCACCACACTACTAAACA
Source organism: Rhingia campestris (assembly GCA_932526625.1). NCBI lineage: Eukaryota > Metazoa > Arthropoda > Insecta > Diptera > Syrphidae > Rhingia > Rhingia campestris. Next base: position 67,922,135 of record OW052183.1, read on the forward strand.
GCTGTTAATGAAAATGTCCAAACCCAAAATTGTTCGTCTGCTGAATTCATTCAGTCGGAAATACATGTATTCACAGACAGGAGTGCATTGGTGGTGGATTACAACAAAAACAACCAACTTTTGCGGGGATTCAGGGTGAGAGAGGTAGAAGTTTGGTATCTCTTTACTTCCTTTATCTCTGTCCTTTTCGATTTTTCCTTTTCCTTTTTGGATGTCTTTAAAATTATTGCAGCACAAGTGTGCAAAATTGCAAATGTTGTTTGTTTGGGTTTTGTTTTGACAGTTCCACTCTAGTGGAAGGCCATCCTGGAATGCACTTGTGGAATGCAATTGTGGAGCGCGTTCCACACTAATATGGATGATCAAAACATTATTCGTCGATAAAGTCGTGTCCTATGTCTTAAGTTATGTTACATATTTAGTTAGTAAGATTATATGAGTGCAATAATTAGTGTTAGGAATAGAGAGTATGTTTAAATGTATTGATGATAGGATAGGAATTGAGGATAGGGAACAATTACCCCTTCATACTCATTCCAATAAAGAAAACGAATGTTATGATAACCGAAAAATTTAAAGGAGAGAATTAGACAAGACCAAACGTACTCGACATTGCAAAAAAAGGGTAAAATAACAGAGACGATAATAGGAAAGGTGGGTAAGACAAAGGCAGGGGAAATTGTAAGACAAAAATTTGAATTCGACGATCCCGCTCAAGCTCACAATCAATTGAATAAGATTGAGAGTGGACGGCTGCCAAGAGCTTTACGTTTTTTTTATTGAGTGCGAGATTTTGGGAACAAAAGAAAAAAGTACTGTGCAAGTGCACTTAAAGGAAATTTTCACTGGGTGTAAATTTGAATTTGGGTAAGTCAAATTTTTGAATTTGGCCGTTGCGAAATAAATTGTGATACCATTTTTTAGACCTAGAAGATTAACTGGTGGAAATAGAGGAAGGTGTAGGAGTGCAGGTGTCATAGTTTCGTTGCAGAGGTAGGTTACACTAAATTGAATAAATCTGTGGAAGTGCTAAAGTGTTTCGTTTAGTCGGACCTCGCTTTTGTAGGCCGGCTATTTTAGTGAAACTGCGCCGCGCCACATTTTGGGTGAAAGAAGGGTGACGTAAGACCGAGGACCGTTTAGTAGCTGATCAAAAATAGCGGCGCCGCCACGAATTGCCCTCAACTTTATTGACCGCTACAACGGCAACAAACGGTTTCCATCGGCTGAAGACCCTTCTTGGCCAGTGTCCTCAACAACCACCAGTCCTCAATCAACGCATAGGAACCGTCTTCGCCGAAATAGTGGGTGATTCCAAGGAATCCAAGGAATTCCAAGGAACACGCCATCAGCGACGGTCCAAGTGCGAAATTTCTGTGTCCCATTGAGGAGCTTCATGGGACTGAATCGCCAACAACAACATCAACAGCAGCAGTAGCAGCAATACCTTAAAAGATATATTGTGAAGTGCCAGATAGATTTTAATTTAGTTTTTTTTTTGGATTTTTTTCTTTGAATTAACGTAAGGTTAGGGCTAGTCGTGTATTTCTCTTTTAACTTTTACAAAAATTTAAGTGCGCGTTTTCAGCGGAAGCGACGAATAATACCGCTTCAGGAGTCTTCTTCTGGTGCTGCCGGCAGGACTTCGGAGGACTTTCTTCAACACGTTTGTAAAGGAGTGAGTACTAAAAGTTATATTGCCACTTATATTAAATTTTTATAAAAGAGAAGTTAGATACACTTGTTTTAAGTTAAATTTTAGTTATATAGTTCATTTCATAGTTTAAGTTTTAAATTTTATTTTTGAATTCCTTTTTATTTAGATTTTTTTTGAATTTTTATCTTAGTTTTTTTAATTTCATTTCAATTTCAAATAAAACTGGCACTAATGAGTGTAGATACTCTTGTATCTGTAACGCTTTCTCTATTTGCGTTCATCATGACATACATGGGCTAGTGCGATTTTTGTTTGGTGTGTGATTTTCTGGGAAGGCCGTCCCTTTACAGGTAGACCATGACATAACGCGACATTAACAAACGACGACGACATGACTTGACGACTATTTGCGCGCGGATGGATGTGACTGGAAGCTGTCTATAGGGCTATCATCCGTAATATCGGTCAGGGTGATAGCGACGGTCGTGTTTCGACACGAGGGGTGGGTAGGCCAAATTTTGCCATAACAACTGGCTTATTTCGGATCTCAATCCAGTGAACCTGCTATGAAGGATAAATGTTTGGGAAACCTTTTATTTTTCGTATTAGGGTATTGTAGCGTAGTTTTATTTCTAGATATAGGGTTTATTTTTGAAATTTAAGTTTAGTTTTAGGTTTAGTTTAGCTTAGGTTTAGTTTCGCGAAGTTTTCCCTAGCAGTATCCTTTTAAGTGGGCCAAAGTCATTGTACAGTTCTTCCTTTTCACTTTTCTTCTCTCTACTATCATCTTCTCTCGTCCCTAAGTCCGTCCGAGATCAAGTAACGTAACTTTCTTTACTCTTTCTTTCCTTTTTTTGATTAGGCACGATATAAAAAGTTTGTTGAGCATGGTGGTGCATGGTGGGAGGCAAGAACTTCCCCGTCCGACGAGCTTAGCCGAGCAACCGCGAGCGTGCCGCGCCTACCTCACCTGCACCGAAGTTGCCTCTGTGGCCCATCCTAAGCTCATTGACTGTTTAGGCTTCTGAAATTGGAGTAGACTGAAGATTGCTATCCAATCCTTAGGCGTTTAGCCAGCGGATCTAGTGAGGTAATCGAAGGTCTACAATAAAATCAGAAGCGGGCTCAAGGCGATAAGTCAAATAGCTGACTGCTACCCGAGGAAGCAAGGTCCAGGCCTGCTTCGTCGTGAGGCGTAAGCGATTGACTTTGAAACTTGAGCCGTGTTGGGGTATATTCTGAAGGCTCTTGCCAACCTGATATTTGGTACAGCCAGATGCCAGTGGGGTAGAGAAAGGAAGTATATACTTCAATACTCGCTGGGGGATCCGAAGTACCAGTCACATCGATACGGTACAAACTTTCAACGGCTACAAACAGTGACAATACAGACCAACAATCCTGTAGAGAGTGTTGCGGAGAACTGGAACAGGGAATCACACACCAATACAAGTATTATAGAGAAGAATAAGAAAGACTTAGTAAAACCCATTAGTTAAGCTATTTTATTGAAAACATTAGTTTTGAAACTGAATTTTAATATCCATATCGAATTAGGACTTCTTAGATCTGATTGGTTAATTAAAACAATTTTTTTGAAACATTTTTCTGAAACGTTTGAATATTTATTATTGTTTTACATTTCTTTGAAACCTTTCGAAATTTTTTTTATTTTTTTATCCTTTTTTTGAATTTTAATTTTCTTTTAAAAGCGTCTACCCTCAACAATTTTTGAAATTTTGGGGAGTTTCAATACGCTATTTTGAGGCAAACAAAATTTTATTTCGGCCAGGGTGCAGCTGTTAGTTGTTGCTTCAATGGACGAATCCAGAAGCTTAGGGGCAGTCCCTAAAGGCACGGCGGGTAAAGGTCGAATTGAAGGGCAAAGTCGAAGTGGTAGAAGATCATCGCTATTTGACCTAACAGACCTAACCATGTACTCATACGACTTACTCAACTTTAGCCCAGACAACAGAGAACGAAAGAAGACCATTACGACTGACACAACGAACATTACTAAGCTGGCGCTTCCCATGAGGGCGATATCTGAGGAATCAGAAGAGGAGCCAGGACATCAACAACACCGCTACGAACAAGGACACGACACAAGAACAGAACTAACGTCTACTCAGAAACGGGCTCCGATACATCGACAGGACGCAATAATAGAAAAACAACAACGCCAACCATTAGACCTCGACGAAGACGACTTACGAACGAGGGGACAGACTAAAGAAAACGAACAACAAATAACGCAACCGATTCAAGAGTTTGTCTCTAGCGCTGTACGGGAGAACCAGGGCGTTATGATGACAGCGTTCACCCAGAGTATGAAGGAGCTAATGGCGTCTTTTCAAGACAACATTAAGGTCCTTCATAACAAGATTAACGACCTGGAACTCTCCGTTGCAACGCCAAGAGACACACCCAACACGACTAACAGACTCCAAGAGACGACTAGACACAGACAGAACAAAAACCACTCTACGACAATGCCCCATCGTACCGATGAATCGGAACCCCATTTCTTCCAAGATGTAGGGCGGAAAACCGAAATTCCGGTTCATAAATGGGGCGTAAAGTTTGACGGAAGCGCAAAAGCAATGTCCGTAGAAAGTTTTATTTTTCGAATCGAGACCCTGCAACGAAAATGTGGGATTTCCGAAACCCAACTATTTTCCCAGTTCCACCACTTAGTTTCAGGTTTAGCAGAAAAATGGTATTGGCAATTCCTCCAAGAAAATGAGCGCGACGAAGGCCTAAATTATTTTGACCTTAAGGACGAATTGCGTAGACAATTTGGTCAAGGAAAAAGGGACCACGAAATCCTGCGTAGCATAATGGACAGAAGACAATTGCCCCATGAGACATTCGACGAGTTTTACAGCGACGTACGTTCACTTACTTTGCAAATGACAAACAGACCTCACGAACGCGACCTCGTCGATATATTGAGACAGAACATCAAGGACAGAGTAGCGACGCTGATCTTCGGATGCTCCATTAAGAGTATCCAAGATCTAAGAGAAGAATGTCGACGAGCCGAACGATACATGACGACTAGGGACCTAAAGTATAGACGACAAGTAACAGAAATCGAGGCACAAACTGGGTGCGCAACAAACGAAGAGCAGCAAACAGAAACGGACGAAGACGATTTGGAGATAGCTGCCCTCCAAAATACTAGGACAAACCGTCAAACAAACTTTTCTAGGACGGACAAAACAATTCGAAATGACCAACCTTACAAAACACATACTGACGCAACAAAAAAGATTACAACGACGCCACCGACATGTCCTTCCAGCTTCCATACTCTGACTTGTTTTAGCTGTGGGGTTGGCAACATCACGTTCAACTGTGCAAAGTGTCAGGGAAACCTGAAGATCGGCGTTGCTTCCGGGAGCAAACCGCCGATGAATTTCACTCTCCCGGAGAGTCAGGACCAATCCAGATCCTGAAGAGACGAGGCACAGGAGATCGAGAAAAGAATAAGACTGATCCGAGGCGAAAAAGTCTACACCAACGTCTCGTTGAGTATAAGGAAGCAAGGCGAAGAATTTTCGGTGAGGAAGTGACACTGTCGGTGAAGAGCACAAGAAATTACAAAAAAATACAAAAACTGAGGGAAAGATGTGCAATAAATAGACGAAGAATGAAAAACATAGTTGCTTCGGTAATAACCATCAACGACGATAATAGGCCCTATGCAAAAGTGAAGATAGAAGGTGAAGAGTTCATGGGCCTATTAGATAGTGGAGCTTCAATAAGCTGTATAGGGAGAGGTGCAATAAACTTTGTAAACATGACTACAGAATTAAGAACGGCAGACGGAAACCAACAACGAATACTGGGACGATTTATGACTACAGTCACATGGGGAAGTAAGTCCCATAAAAAAGAGCTATTCGTGGTCCCAAACCTGCAACAGACACTGTATCTTGGGGTTGATTTTTGGAAGTTGTTTAAGGTTGCTCCAAACGTAATCAACGAACTCGACATTCCATCACCGACGGAAGATAGGTCACCGGTCCAGACACTCTCACCAGAACAGGCTAAAGGTTTGGAGAGAGCTAGGCAGTTGTTCCCCTCTTTCGCAGAGCTGGGATTGGGAAAGACTCGCCTCGAAGAGCATATTATCGAGGTAGAAGATGAAAAAATGCCTATTAAACAGAGACACTACCCGATCTCACCAGCGATACAGAAGCTCCTATATGACGAGTTAGATCGGATGATCTCCTTAGGAGTCATCGAGGAGAGCAACAGTGCCTGGAGCTCTCCAGTAGTCTTGGTGAGGAAACCCGGCAAAAATAGGTTATGTCTGGATTCTCGAAAAGTAAACGCAGTGACCAAAAAGGATGCTTATCCCCTCCCCCACATAGAAGGTCTTCTCAGTAGGCTCCAGGACACAAGGTTTATCTCAGGGATAGATTTGAAGGATGCGTTCTGGCAGATACCTCTGGAGCGCAAATCAAGGGAGAAGACGGCCTTCACAGTCCCTGGACGACCGTTGTACCAATACACGGTGATGCCGTTCGGTTTGTGCAACGCCGCCCAGAGAATGTGTAGACTTATGGACAAAGTCATACCCGCTCGATTGAGAGAGTATGTCTTTGTCTACCTCGATGACCTCTTGGTTTGCTCTCCGGATTTTGAGTCCCATGTCAGAGCGCTAGAAGAGGTAGCAAAGTGCCTTAGGGAAGCGGGGCTTACAATAAATGTGCAGAAGAGCAAGTTCTGCTATAGGGAGATAAAGTATCTGGGGTACATAGTCGGTGATGGAAGCCTACGAACGGACCCAGACAAGGTATCGGCGGTTGAGAACTTCCCAGTTCCGAAGACCCCCAAACAACTCCGTCGGTTTCTGGGAATGACAGGCTGGTACCGGCGATTCATGCCAAACTTCGCGGTAATGGCCGCACCAATGACGGACTGCCTTAAGAAAGGACAGACTTTCAAGATGACAGAAGAAGCGCTTAACGCATCGAACAACTTAAGGCGACTTTGGTGTCCGCACCCATTTTGACAAATCCTGATTTTTCAAAGCGCTTTTACATACAATGTGACGCTTCGACCACAGGAGTAGGGAGTGTTCTTTTCCAGACGGATGCGGAGAATAACGAACGACCGATAGCATTCATGTCCCAGAAGCTTAATTCCGCACAACGAAATTATAGCGTAACGGAACTTGAATGCTATGCGGCCGTTCTGTCAGTGAAGAAGTTCAGGGCTTATGTGGAGGGCTTACCTTTCACTATAATTACCGATCATACGAGTCTGAAGTGGTTGATGACCCAAAAGGATCTGTCTGGACGTTTGGCCAGATGGAGTCTGAAACTTCAGGGCTTCGACTTCATGATCGAGCATAGGAAAGGTACCCAAAACGTAGTCCCTGACACTCTCTCACGCATCCATATGGAAGAGCTCATGCCCGAATTTGAAATCCTCCATGTTGATCTCAATTCACCATACTTTTCTTCTGAAGAGTATCATGAATTGAGAAAAACCGTTGACGACCGACAAGACAAACTACCCGACTTATGCGTTTCTGATGGATTTGTTTACAAACGAACAGATATACGAACAGGCGACGCGATCCAAGAAGACAGGGCCTGGAAGCTCTGGATACCGAGGGAGTTGCGTGGGGGACTTGTAGAATCTGCCCACAATTCACCATCAGCGGGACATGGTGGCATACACAAGACTTTAGCCAAGCTAAAGCAATTGTACTTTTGGCCGGGGATGGCTAGTGAAGTACAAAACTATGTCAAAGCTTGTGATACTTGCAAATGTAGCAAACCCATGAACATGATCTCTCGACCGCCGATGGGACAACAGACAATTACGGAGCGACCCTTCCAAAGACTATATATAGACTTTTTAGGACCCTACCCAAGAACAAAGAACGGAAACACTCACATATTCATAGTCTTAGATCATTTCAGCAAGTTTATTTTCCTTAAACCCATCAAGAAAGCAACGGCAGTTGAGGTAGTAAGGTATTTAGAAGAGAATGTGTTCCATGCATTTGGTGTACCAGAGTTTATTCACTCAGACAACGGAAAGCAGTTCGTATCAGAACTGTTCGCCAGCTTACTTCGTAAATATGGCATCAGACACGTTCGCACCGCGTTCTACTCGCCTCAGGCCAACGCGTCCGAACGGGTTAACCGGTCCGTCTTGGCCAAGATCAGGTCTTACCTGAAAGACGACCAAAAGAACTGGGACAGATTGGTTAGCGATGCGGCGTTCTCATTGAGGAGTGTGGTACATGATGCGACAATGTTCGAGCCTTACTACGCACTGTTCGGTACACACATGATCCAACATGCAAGTACATATGAAATTATCCGAAGACTTGACAACATCAAAGACATGGATACACAAGTGATAGACAAAACAGATAAACAAGAGCTAATCCGGAGTAAAATATTTGACAATCTAGTACGATCGCATGAAAGAGCAGAAAAAACATATAACTTAAGAAGTAGGGAAGTGCAATTTAGGGTAGGACAGATAGTTTATAGACGAAATTTTCGACAAAGCAATCAATCAGACAATTACAACGCTAAGCTGGGACCAAAATTTATTAAATCCATTATTCTGAAGACAATAGGAAACTCACTGTACGAAGTAGGAAACGCCAATGGAGAGAAGTCTGGTGTATACCACGCAAAAGACCTTCATACATGAGAGAAAGGGCAAAATTAAGACGCACTAAAACTGTCGTTGCTTTACGGAAATACTGTGATAGCCAAGTTAATTTATGTAAGCTAGAAAATGTCATCCTTTATTTATCCTATATGTTATTTATTCTATCTGTTAGTTAAAGGGTACTTATTCTATGTTATTTATTATTTATATGTATATTAAGTCCACTTATTACTTATATTATGTTATGTATTTAATTAGCGTTGCGATTTAGTTTAGTAATTAAAATTTCCCCTCTTGTTGTTCCCCTCTTTCGCAGAGCTGGGATTGGGAAAGACTCGCCTCGAAGAGCATATTATCGAGGTAGAAGATGAAAAAATGCCTATTAAACAGAGACACTACCCGATCTCACCAGCGATACAGAAGCTCCTATATGACGAGTTAGATCGGATGATCTCCTTAGGAGTCATCGAGGAGAGCAACAGTGCCTGGAGCTCTCCAGTAGTCTTGGTGAGGAAACCCGGCAAAAATAGGTTATGTCTGGATTCTCGAAAAGTAAACGCAGTGACCAAAAAGGATGCTTATCCCCTCCCCCACATAGAAGGTCTTCTCAGTAGGCTCCAGGACACAAGGTTTATCTCAGGGATAGATTTGAAGGATGCGTTCTGGCAGATACCTCTGGAGCGCAAATCAAGGGAGAAGACGGCCTTCACAGTCCCTGGACGACCGTTGTACCAATACACGGTGATGCCGTTCGGTTTGTGCAACGCCGCCCAGAGAATGTGTAGACTTATGGACAAAGTCATACCCGCTCGATTGAGAGAGTATGTCTTTGTCTACCTCGATGACCTCTTGGTTTGCTCTCCGGATTTTGAGTCCCATGTCAGAGCGCTAGAAGAGGTAGCAAAGTGCCTTAGGGAAGCGGGGCTTACAATAAATGTGCAGAAGAGCAAGTTCTGCTATAGGGAGATAAAGTATCTGGGGTACATAGTCGGTGATGGAAGCCTACGAACGGACCCAGACAAGGTATCGGCGGTTGAGAACTTCCCAGTTCCGAAGACCCCCAAACAACTCCGTCGGTTTCTGGGAATGACAGGCTGGTACCGGCGATTCATGCCAAACTTCGCGGTAATGGCCGCACCAATGACGGACTGCCTTAAGAAAGGACAGACTTTCAAGATGACAGAAGAAGCGCTTAACGCATCGAACAACTTAAGGCGACTTTGGTGTCCGCACCCATTTTGACAAATCCTGATTTTTCAAAGCGCTTTTACATACAATGTGACGCTTCGACCACAGGAGTAGGGAGTGTTCTTTTCCAGACGGATGCGGAGAATAACGAACGACCGATAGCATTCATGTCCCAGAAGCTTAATTCCGCACAACGAAATTATAGCGTAACGGAACTTGAATGCTATGCGGCCGTTCTGTCAGTGAAGAAGTTCAGGGCTTATGTGGAGGGCTTACCTTTCACTATAATTACCGATCATACGAGTCTGAAGTGGTTGATGACCCAAAAGGATCTGTCTGGACGTTTGGCCAGATGGAGTCTGAAACTTCAGGGCTTCGACTTCATGATCGAGCATAGGAAAGGTACCCAAAACGTAGTCCCTGACACTCTCTCACGCATCCATATGGAAGAGCTCATGCCCGAATTTGAAATCCTCCATGTTGATCTCAATTCACCATACTTTTCTTCTGAAGAGTATCATGAATTGAGAAAAACCGTTGACGACCGACAAGACAAACTACCCGACTTATGCGTTTCTGATGGATTTGTTTACAAACGAACAGATATACGAACAGGCGACGCGATCCAAGAAGACAGGGCCTGGAAGCTCTGGATACCGAGGGAGTTGCGTGGGGGACTTGTAGAATCTGCCCACAATTCACCATCAGCGGGACATGGTGGCATACACAAGACTTTAGCCAAGCTAAAGCAATTGTACTTTTGGCCGGGGATGGCTAGTGAAGTACAAAACTATGTCAAAGCTTGTGATACTTGCAAATGTAGCAAACCCATGAACATGATCTCTCGACCGCCGATGGGACAACAGACAATTACGGAGCGACCCTTCCAAAGACTATATATAGACTTTTTAGGACCCTACCCAAGAACAAAGAACGGAAACACTCACATATTCATAGTCTTAGATCATTTCAGCAAGTTTATTTTCCTTAAACCCATCAAGAAAGCAACGGCAGTTGAGGTAGTAAGGTATTTAGAAGAGAATGTGTTCCATGCATTTGGTGTACCAGAGTTTATTCACTCAGACAACGGAAAGCAGTTCGTATCAGAACTGTTCGCCAGCTTACTTCGTAAATATGGCATCAGACACGTTCGCACCGCGTTCTACTCGCCTCAGGCCAACGCGTCCGAACGGGTTAACCGGTCCGTCTTGGCCAAGATCAGGTCTTACCTGAAAGACGACCAAAAGAACTGGGACAGATTGGTTAGCGATGCGGCGTTCTCATTGAGGAGTGTGGTACATGATGCGACAATGTTCGAGCCTTACTACGCACTGTTCGGTACACACATGATCCAACATGCAAGTACATATGAAATTATCCGAAGACTTGACAACATCAAAGACATGGATACACAAGTGATAGACAAAACAGATAAACAAGAGCTAATCCGGAGTAAAATATTTGACAATCTAGTACGATCGCATGAAAGAGCAGAAAAAACATATAACTTAAGAAGTAGGGAAGTGCAATTTAGGGTAGGACAGATAGTTTATAGACGAAATTTTCGACAAAGCAATCAATCAGACAATTACAACGCTAAGCTGGGACCAAAATTTATTAAATCCATTATTCTGAAGACAATAGGAAACTCACTGTACGAAGTAGGAAACGCCAATGGAGAGAAGTCTGGTGTATACCACGCAAAAGACCTTCATACATGAGAGAAAGGGCAAAATTAAGACGCACTAAAACTGTCGTTGCTTTACGGAAATACTGTGATAGCCAAGTTAATTTATGTAAGCTAGAAAATGTCATCCTTTATTTATCCTATATGTTATTTATTCTATCTGTTAGTTAAAGGGTACTTATTCTATGTTATTTATTATTTATATGTATATTAAGTCCACTTATTACTTATATTATGTTATGTATTTAATTAGCGTTGCGATTTAGTTTAGTAATTAAAATTTAAACGATCAATGAACAAAAATATCTAATGGATAATAATGAAAGACTTCAATTAGTAATTTAAATAAACTAAAACTTGCCCGGCTCTTTAAAATTTTCCGACTCAGGGAGTGGGCCCTTGCCACACGTTTAGAGAAAAAAAAAACAAACAAACAGTCGTGTCGAAGGACTTCCTTTTTTTTTACGAACCCGGAGTACTCGCGACCACTCATACTCCGTTGTCGAGCCTGTTACGGCAGCCTTACGACACTGTAGCTTATAAAATAAAACTTAATCTTACCCCCTATACCCACCCAACCACATCAAAACAACACACTAACTACCTACCACCAAAATGACATACCCCCTTACTAAACACTACTATTAAAATTAACACTTACAACCCCGTTTTCACTCTACCACATATACCTCCGTACACGCGCAATATCCAATGGTCCAGCTGATCCTATTCCATATCCAAGATAACATGTATACCTGAAAAAAAAAATTAACATTAACAACCCCGAAAATCACAATAATACAACTGGAGATTTCTAATCGGTGAAAACCTAAGTTGTTTCACTCAATTAGAGACCTCCAATATGATGAAATTCCTTCTTACCTGGTCCAAGACAGTTCCTTCCGTGTTCCTTCTATCCTTGTCCTTATCCTTTTCGATTTTTCCTTTTCCTTTTTGGATGTCTTTAAAATTATTGCAGCACAAGTGTGCAAAATTGCAAATGTTGTTTGTTTGGGTTTTGTTTTGACAGTTCCACTCTAGTGGAAGGCCATCCTGGAATGCACTTGTGGAATGCAATTGTGGAGCGCGTTCCACACTAATATGGATGATCAAAACATTATTCGTCGATAAAGTCGTGTCCTATGTCTTAAGTTATGTTACATATTTAGTTAGTAAGATTATATGAGTGCAATAATTAGTGTTAGGAATAGAGAGTATGTTTAAATGTATTGATGATAGGATAGGAATTGAGGATAGGGAACAATTACCCCTTCATACTCATTCCAATAAAGAAAACGAATGTTATGATAACCGAAAAATTTAAAGGAGAGAATTAGACAAGACCAAACGTACTCGACATTGCAAAAAAAGGGTAAAATAACAGAGACGATAATAGGAAAGGTGGGTAAGACAAAGGCAGGGGAAATTGTAAGACAAAAATTTGAATTCGACGATCCCGCTCAAGCTCACAATCAATTGAATAAGATTGAGAGTGGACGGCTGCCAAGAGCTTTACGTTTTTTTTATTGAGTGCGAGATTTTGGGAACAAAAGAAAAAAGTACTGTGCAAGTGCACTTAAAGGAAATTTTCACTGGGTGTAAATTTGAATTTGGGTAAGTCAAATTTTTGAATTTGGCCGTTGCGAAATAAATTGTGATACCATTTTTTTAGACCTAGAAGATTAACTGGTGGAAATAGAGGAAGGTGTAGGAGTGCAGGTGTCATAGTTTCGTTGCAGAGGTAGGTTACACTAAATTGAATAAATCTGTGGAAGTGCTAAAGTGTTTCGTTTAGTCGGACCTCGCTTTTGTAGGCCGGCTATTTTAGTGAAACTGCGCCGCGCCACATTTTGGGTGCAAGAAGGGTGACGTAAGACCGAGGACCGTTTAGTAGCTGATCAAAAATAGCGGCGCCGCCACGAATTGCCCTCAACTTTATTGACCGCTACAACGGCAACAAACGGTTTCCATCGGCTGAAGACCCTTCTTGGCCAGTGTCCTCAACAACCACCAGTCCTCAATCAACGCATAGGAACCGTCTTCGCCGAAATAGTGGGTGATTCCAAGGAATCCAAGGAATTCCAAGGAACACGCCATCAGCGACGGTCCAAGTGCGAAATTTCTGTGTCCCATTGAGGAGCTTCATGGGACTGAATCGCCAACAACAACATCAACAGCAGCAGTAGCAGCAATACCTTAAAAGATATATTGTGAAGTGCCAGATAGATTTTAATTTAGTTTTTTTTTTGGATTTTTTTCTTTGAATTAACGTAAGGTTAGGGCTAGTCGTGTATTTCTCTTTTAACTTTTACAAAAATTTAAGTGCGCGTTTTCAGCGGAAGCGACGAATAATACCGCTTCAGGAGTCTTCTTCTGGTGCTGCCGGCAGGACTTCGGAGGACTTTCTTCAACACGTTTGTAAAGGAGTGAGTACTAAAAGTTATATTGCCACTTATATTAAATTTTTATAAAAGAGAAGTTAGATACACTTGTTTTAAGTTAAATTTTAGTTATATAGTTCATTTCATAGTTTAAGTTTTAAATTTTATTTTTGAATTCCTTTTTATTTAGATTTTTTTTGAATTTTTATCTTAGTTTTTTTAATTTCATTTCAATTTCAAATAAAACTGGCACTAATGAGTGTAGATACTCTTGTATCTGTAACGCTTTCTCTATTTGCGTTCATCATGACATACATGGGCTAGTGCGATTTTTGTTTGGTGTGTGATTTTCTGGGAAGGCCGTCCCTTTACAGGTAGACCATGACATAACGCGACATTAACAAACGACGACGACATGACTTGACGACTATTTGCGCGCGGATGGATGTGACTGGAAGCTGTCTATAGGGCTATCATCCGTAATATCGGTCAGGGTGATAGCGACGGTCGTGATTCGACACGAGGGGTGGGTAGGCCAAATTTTGCCATAACAACTGGCTTATTTCGGATCTCAATCCAGTGAACCTGCTATGAAGGATAAATGTTTGGGAAACCTTTTATTTTTCGTATTAGGGTATTGTAGCGTAGTTTTATTTCTAGATATAGGGTTTATTTTTGAAATTTAAGTTTAGTTTTAGGTTTAGTTTAGCTTAGGTTTAGTTTCGCGAAGTTTTCCCTAGCAGTATCCTTTTAAGTGGGCCAAAGTCATTGTACAGTTCTTCCTTTTCACTTTTCTTCTCTCTACTATCATCTTCTCTCGTCCCTAAGTCCGTCCGAGATCAAGTAACGTAACTTTCTTTACTTTCTTTCCTTTTTTTGATTAGGCACGATATAAAAAGTTTGTTGAGCATGGTGGTGCATGGTGGGAGGCAAGAACTTCCCCGTCCGACGAGCTTAGCCGAGCAACCGCGAGCGTGCCGCGCCTACCTCACCTGCACCGAAGTTGCCTCTGTGGCCCATCCTAAGCTCACAACAGTGCCTACAGAACAAGTGTAAAAAATTTTGAAATCCGCCCACTGCCACGCCCCCTTTTAAGATGAACTCAGTTTTTGGCCAAACCGTAAGGAATTTTAAAAAAAGTGTCTGAGAAGCATATTTAGAGAATCGTTTAACTTAATTATATTCGAAGTGGTCTTTGTGTACCTGATTAGCATGTATGGAACCATATTGTCTGCCAATATATTAAACAAGCCCCCGCCATGAGACTGGTGTTCGGGTTTCGTTACAACTTTTCTAATCCTTTTAAAATTGCAGATGCTGCGTAAGTAAAACAAATACATTTCAAATGAAACCAAATAATTGTAATATCATTTATATTTATATCATATTATCATTTATCGACTTAATAAACATGCTTTCCATCTGTTGCTGTTGCGCCCCATCTTAAACGATAATCGATTCCTTGTGTGTTGCAGTTAGGTTATGTTAGGTTAGGTTAGGTTAGATGGGCTGTTGACGCTCGGGTGAGTCGTCAAACTCGCATAGGCCTACGTGGGCCCGTAGCGATACTCTTCGAAGAAAGTATTCTGAAATAGATAAAGAGGATACCTGGTTAAGTTCGCTAGTGATACTTATGCGGTGCTGGTCTGTGTTGCTCCTTCAGCCTCAAAGAGGTAGTTGCTCCATCCTGATCTGCTACAAAAACGGACTATCAGCGCTATTGGGATAGTCGTTAGGTCACTTAGGTCATCGAAGTAAAGGCTGCCTAGTATTTTAAAACGACTGCCACTGATTGCAGGGCAGTGGCATAGCAGGTGTAAGACATCTTCTTCGACGTCAGGGTCGCTGCATTTCCGGCAAAGTTGGTTCGCAACAGTCAGTTTTATCTTATTTGAGTGCTTACCCAACAGGTTGTGACCTGTTATCACTCTCACCGCTATAGAAATGGAAGCTATAATCAAAGCTAATAGCTTGTTCGATTTGCTGCCGCTTAATTCTGGCCAGAGAGATTTTGTGTGTGTACAAGTTATTGTATTTTGCCATCTTGTTATGGTTGCTTTTTAAGTGTGCTTTAATATTTCATGTTTTTTAGATGCTAGCGGGGGATTGACCCTTTTATCAGCTAGGGAAATGCAACTGTACGATCCTAGTCTGGCTAGTTCGTCTGCTTTCTCATTTCCTATACTGTCATTATGTCCTGGCACCCAGATAATTTGGACTTTGTTTTGGTTACAAAGAGCCTTCAGCTCTTCGCGGCAGCATCCTACTACCCGTGATTTTACTATATTGGATGCCAGAGCTTTAATGGCCGCTTGACTATCCACGTAGATGGAGATATCCTCATGTGATATGTCCAATACCCTAGCCGATTCGGCAGCTTCGAGTATGGCCAGGATCTCAGCTTGGAATACACTACACGAGTTTGCTAATCTCAAGGATGTAGCTAGCCCGATCTTTTCAGAGTAGACACCAAAGCTTACTCCGACTTCCATTTTGGATCCGTCGGTATAGAATAGCAATCTATACCGACGGATCCAAAATGGAAGTCGGCGTGGGCTTTTGGTCGTTCTGGTCTCTTTTTTTGAATTTACAGAGGCTGGTTCTATAAGAGTGCCAGTCTGTTTCTGCGTTTGATCCTTTTGCTATTTTGAAGAGTTCTCTCGTTGCTCTGTGTTGGCTGGCCAGTTCCACCAGTGGCTTTGTTTCTTTTTCTTTTTTGTATCTTTGCTTAGTGGGCACGCTTTTGCAAAAGCATTCTTAAAAACCGAGACGAGTTCGTTGACGTTTGTGTCAACATCTGCTTGGTTGCGTGCGACACTACTAAAGGTGGGCTCGGAGACTACGGAGATGAAGGTGTCCCAGTTTGTCTTTCTCGGATTACGAAACGGAGCGATGTTAGCTAACGTTTCAAGTAGTGAGAACTGTATAATACTGTGATCTGAAAAGCTAGGTTGGTTTGATACCCTCCAGTCTGAGACTGATAGGGTGACAGAGTTAGAGGAAAGTGTAAGGTCTAAGACTTCCCTACGATTTTTAATGATGAAAGTGGGTTCAATACCCCGATTATGAATTAATAAGCTATGTTTGATTATATATTGGAATAAGGACTCACCTCTAGTATTTGTATCACTACTGCCCCAGCTGGTGTTATGAGCGTTAGCGTCGCATCCTATAAGTAGGTCCCAATCTCTCGCTTTACTATGTCGGACGAGGTCTTTGATAGCAATGGGAGGAGGTGGAGCTTCCGAGTTGTATGGCATGTAAGCTGAGGAGAGAATCAATGGCTTTGAATCTTTCCTTTCCCACATGACTGCTGCTAGGTCATCGTTGCTGAGTTGGGGTAGAAAAATTACATTAATACTTTTCCTAGCCATGACGCAGCTACGACAATTGCCGTTGGTGCTTTTATTATAATAAATGTTATAATCATCGGATTTTAGTCCGCAAATTACCCTGTTTGAGAGCCAGGGTTCCTGAAGGAGTGCAATGTCGACTTGGTACTTGGCTAGGTGGAGAAGTAGGTTGGCGCTGGCCGCCCTACTGTGATGGAGGTTTAGTTGAAGCACCTCCATCAGATTTGGCAGTACTGGGTCGGGGTGCATTTTGACCACCTACCCTGTCGTCAACTAAGTTAAACCCCACCTTGAGTCTGAAGCCTGAAGTCTGGAATTTCACCAACGTTTGATAGTTCAGTGAAATTCGGATACTTTGTCCTTTTACCGATGGCTCAAACATTTCTGTTATGGCCCAGTCATCAGACGTAAATTCGGGGTTTTGCCGTTTGAGCATCTCCAATAGCCTTTCCTTTGGAATGGCTGGACCTGGTATAAACATCCTACCCCTGGGAGCGGATGGAAGCTCTTTATGCTCTAGAAGCGCAAGGTCGGCGCCTGACCAGATATTAGTCATTTTTGCGATCTGGCTTTTGAGCCACTGAAGGGTCCAGTCGTTGTCGCAAGACATAACACGGAAACCCTTGTAGTAAACCATCTTGCCAAAGGTCGGAGCTTTTTGGGGGTCGTTTGCCAGTGAGGTGCTGAGGCACAGCAAAAGATTGTTGTGCACCAGTCGCCAATGTTCCTCGTTTAGCCGTAGGTCAGGATTAGCTGCGTCAATTACCGCAACACGCAGGTGTTCCGCATAAGCAGGAACCCCCTTGTTAGCGGCGAATTTTGTTCGCTTTTTTGGTCCTGCGTATTGTGGAGAACCGCTGATGTCTATCCGACTCCGCTTAACTGCACCTTGCGGCGGTCTCGCAGTAGTCGGCATGCTAGTGCCAGCTTGCCTCACGTCACATCTCGCCATCTCAGCTGGTATTGCCTTACCTTGGACTCTCCCTCTGATACGGCCGGTTTCGACGCTTGGTTAGCGGCGATTTTTGCGCTAACAGGTTTCCAATTGGCGTCGCTCGCCACCCCAGCTGATCTTCCATTAGCGGCCGTGGATACTCCCAACGGTGCTTTAGGGTCGCCCTCTGGAGCGGCCGATCTTGCCTCTTGGTTGCCTTTGCTGATGGTTGTTGGCTTCCGTTTGGTATCGCCCGCCACTCTAGCTGATCTACCTTCAGCGACCGTGGGTAGTCCCGACGATGCTTCCGGATCGCCCTCTAGAGCGCCGATCTAACCTCATGGTTGCCGGTATTTATCACCTTAGTCATGTCGTTCGCGCGCGATACCAATGAGGGGGGGGGGCAGACTTAAAGAGGCGGTAACGCTGGCTGGCTAGCTCGCGGCGTCGATTGTTTTTAGCGTATCTACGTCCCCTCGTATGTGTCTCACTGTCATGTTGAGACATGTTTCGGCGGTGGTGTTGGCTGAGTCCACGGTAACGAACGAGTCGTTCAGATCCAGTTCCATGGCCGGTGTCGTTGCCACCCCCGACTTAACCGCAAGGAATGGCTTCCTTGGGTCGCCAGCCAGTGATGACTTGACACCCGCTACGGCACTGGATTGTGTCGCGGTGACCGATAACGTCTCTGCGGCGTCGCACGAGGCATGTAAGCTTGTATCCATTGCAGAGACTGTCACTTCCGCCATCTTTTCCGCAAGGGATTTCTCCCTTGGGTTATCAGATGACGTTGGCTTGGTCAATGCGCAGGTCCTATTGGGTACCGGTAGGGTCTGACGATCTGGGGCATAAACACCCCTCCCTCCCTAGCTGTGTTGCAGTTAGCAGCAGAGATTAATTGGAAAAGATTGTGATGTTGCTTTGGGCCGTAGCACTGTGTCAAAGATTTCTCAATGTTTTTGCCCAAGATGGATAAAACTTTCCATGTCAGATGAAGAAAAACGGAAATCAGGACAACATTTCATGGAATTTCGTATTCCTGGGGTCGTCGACTGCTTTGACGGCACACATATTAGAATCTCGCAACCACATCCAGATCCTACGCTTTTTATAAAAGGAAAGGATATTTCTCAGTATATGCAATGCTTAAAGGTAGGATATTATTTACTTACATTTTCAATCGCGTCAGTATTTGTATTTGTATTTATTGAAATATGAATTTTCTGTACAATAAGAAATACTTTCTTTTTGAGTGCACAGTTTACAAAGATTATTTTGAACACATTATAAATAGAACTAACAATTAAGATATAATATATAAAATTAACAGAAAAGAACAATTTTAAAGAAGAATTCATCCCGACAATTTTACAGATACTAAAACGATAAAACCGAATTGTGGAACATGAAAATTTACTTTTTTTTAACTTCGAAAAATCTGAACTTAAAATCGCTAAGAGGTGAATGTGGAGCCCAAAATTTAAGAAATTTCATTTCGAGTGAAAGTGAAACGTTGAACCTAGCTGATTGCCTAGAATTGTATCCATAAAAACGTTTAATACAAATGAAGAAAATCGGTCCGGATTCGCGAGAACCATTATTTTGGGTTCCCCTTATATTTCATGAAAACGAGTACAAGAAAGTTAAAAGTAAGAATTTACGCACCTGTTAAAAAACAAATATCGGTGATTAAGAAATATTTACTTTGATGGTTAGTGTTTTTAATTAGCAATAAATTAATACTTAACCATTTTGTTCTTGTAAAATATAAAAGAGGACATGTATTTGTTCTATTTTATTTTTTTAAAGGGGTAGACAATATATATTGTACTGTTTAGTAGTTTTTAAAGGAATCCAAGCATCTTCTCTTTTAATATCCAATACGTCTCTTAAATGTACGCATCTTTCCACCCAAAAATTTGGACGGTTCATCATTTCTCGCCAGAGAAACAATTCCTTTCCTTTTGAATCCATCCAATTCACTTTACGACCACAGTGTTCTCCTGTATTGAGTGAAAAAATAGTTATTTAAAACATCACAGAATAATGCGCATATTCCAACAACAAAAACAAAAAAAAATGAAAATGTTAATAATAAAATATTTATGATTTTCTAAGTTTCGTTATGAAATAAATGTTAATAAAACTAAATATGTAAAATTTAAAATCAACTGTGCGTTTAATATCCTAGCCCATCCCTTAAAAGTAAAAATCCGCAAAAAATATTTAATAGGTTTTCGTTTTTCGCATTTTTTCATTTACAAAAAAAAATATGAGAAGGCTACAATCCGCTGTGCGGATCGTTGAATACCCTATCCCATCCTATCCATAAAACTAAAATCCCCAAAAAAGGGGGCATGGCTAAAAACACGATGTGGATAAAATAGAAACAATGATATAGTGACAACAAGTTCTTCAGACTGCTTACAAAACAATTTTGCGGTTCTACAAAAGACAAGGTTTTCTCCTGCATATGTTATGGGGTAGTGTATAAAAATGGTTTTTATATAAAAACGCCCCCAAAAAGTGGGCGTGGGTTGAAATGGTATATAGACGAAATGTTCATATTAATAATGTTAATGATTCTGCATCAAAATTTTTTTCGAAAAATTTAAAATTTGACCGGAAACAGTTTTTAATTGAAAACGCCCCCAAAAAGTGGGCGTGGCAAAAAACTTTATATGGACGAAATATAGATATTAATATTGTTTAAATATGTTGTTCAGAATTTTTTTTGAAATTCCTTACGGTTTGGTCAAAAACTGAGTTTTTCCTAAAAGGGGGCGTGGTAGTGGGCGGATTTCAAAAATTTGTACACTTGTTCTGTAGGCAGAGACGAGGATCCTATATACCAAATTTCATTATCCTAGCTCAAAATTTAAGGCCTTAAAATCGATGACGTACAGACGGACGGACGGACGGACAGACAGACATGGCTTAATCGACTCAGCTAGCGATTCTGAGTCGATCCATATACTTTGAGGTATATGTAGCAAAATTATTTCTCTATGTTACAAACTAAGTATCAAAACTAATATACCCCCCTATGGGATAGGGTATAAAAATGATATAGTGACAACAAATTCTTCAGACTGCTTACAAAACAATTTTACGGTTCTACAAAAGACAAGATTTTTGAGCCACTGAAGGGTCCAGTCGTTGTCGCAAGACATAACACGGAAACCCTTGTAGTAAACCATCTTGCCAAAGGTCGGAGCTTTTTGGGGGTCGTTTGCCAGTGAGGTGCTGAGGCACAGCAAAAGATTGTTGTGCACCAGTCGCCAATGTTCCTCGTTTAGCCGTAGGTCAGGATTAGCTGCGTCAATTACCGCAACACGCAGGTGTTCCGCATAAGCAGGAACCCCCTTGTTAGCGGCGAATTTTGTTCGCTTTTTTGGTCCTGCGTATTGTGGAGAACCGCTGATGTCTATCCGACTCCGCTTAACTGCACCTTGCGGCGGTCTCGCAGTAGTCGGCATGCTAGTGCCAGCTTGCCTCACGTCACACCTCGCCATCTCAGCTGGTATTGCCTTACCTTGGACTCTCCCTCTGATACGGCCGGTTTCGACGCTTGGTTAGCGGCGATTTTTGCGCTAACAGGTTTCCAATTGGCGTCGCTCGCCACCCCAGCTGATCTTCCATTAGCGGCCGTGGATACTCCCAATGGTGCTTTAGGGTCGCCCTCTGGAGCGGCCGATCTTGCCTCTTGGTTGCCTTTGCTGATGGTTGTTGGCTTCCGTTTGGTATCGCCCGCCACTCTAGCTGATCTACCTTCAGCGACCGTGGGTAGTCCCGACGATGCTTCCGGATCGCCCTCTAGAGCGCCGATCTAAACTCATGGTTGCCGGTATTTATCACCTTAGTCATGTCGTTCGCGCGCGATACCGATGGGGGGGGGGGGGGGGGCAGACTTAAAGAGGCGGTAACGCTGGCTGGCTAGCTCGCGGCGTCGATTGTTGTTAGCGTATCTACGTCCCCTCGTATGTGTCTCACTGTCATGTTGAGACATGTTTCGGCGGTGGTGTTGGCTGAGTCCACGGTAACGAACGAGTCGTTCAGATCCAGTTCCATGGCCGGTGTCGTTGCCACCCCCGACTTAACCGCAAGGAATAGCTTCCTTGGGTCGCCAGCCAGTGATGACTTGACACCCGCTACGGCACTGGATTGAGTCGCGGTGACCGATAACGTCTCTGCGGCGTCGCACGAGGCATGTAAGCTTGTATCCATTGCAGAGACTGTCACTTCCGCCATCTTTTCCGCAAGGGATTTCTCCCTTGGGTTATCAGATGACGTTGGCTTGGTCAATGCGCAGGTCCTATTGGGTACCGGTAGGGTCTGACGATCTGGGGCAAAAACACCCCTCCCTCCCTAGCTGTGTTGCAGTTAGCAGCAGAGTTTAATTGGAAAAGATTGTGATGTTGCTTTGGGCCGTAGCACTGTGTCAAAGATTTCTCAATGTTTTTGCATAAGATGGATAAAACTTTCCATGTCAGATGAAGAAAAACGGAAATCAGGACAACATTTCATGGAATTTCGTATTCCTGGGGTCGTCGACTGCTTTGACGGCACACATATTAGAATCTCGCAACCACATCCAGATCCTACGCTTTTTATAAAAGGAAAGGATATTTCTCACTATATGCAATGCTTAAAGGTAGGATATTATTTACTTACATTTTCAATCGCGTCAGTATTTGTATTTGTATTTATTGAAATATGAATTTTCTGTACAATAAGAAATACTTTCTTTTTGAGTGCACAGTTTACAAAGATTATTTTGAACACATTATAAATAGAACTAACAATTAAGATATAATATATAAAATTAACAGAAAAGAACAATTTTAAAGAAGAATTCATCCCGACAATTTTACAGATACTAAAACGATAAAACCGAATTGTGGAACATGAAAATTTACTTTTTTTTAACTTCGAAAAATCTGAACTTAAAATCGCTAAGAGGTGAATGTGGAGCCCAAAATTTAAGAAATTTCATTTCGAGTGAAAGTGAAACGTTGAACCTAGCTGATTGCCTAGAATTGTATCCATAAAAACTTTTAATACAAATTAAGATTCGCGAGAACCATTATTTTGGGTTCCCCTTATATTTCATGAAAACGAGTACAAGAAAGTTAAAAGTAAGAATTTACGCACCTGTTAAAAAACAAATATCGGTGATTAAGAAATATTTACTTTGATGGTTAGTGTTTTTAATTAGCAATAAATTAATACTTAACCATTTTGTTCTTGTAAAATATAAAAGAGGACATGTGTTTGTTCATCTATTTTATTTTTTTAAAGGGGTAGACAAAATATATTGTACTGTTTAGTAGTTTTTCAAGGAATCCAAGCATCTTCTCTTTTAATATCCAATACGTCTCTTAAATGTACGCATCTTTCCACCCAAAAATTTGGACGGTTCATCATTTCTCGCCAAAGAAACAATTCCTTTCCTTTTGAATCCATCCAATTCACTTTACGACCACAGTGTTCTCCTGTATTGAGTGAAAAAATAGTTATTTAAAACATCACAGAATAATGCGCATATTCCAACAACAAAAACAAAAAAAAATGAAAATGTTAATAATAAAATATTTATGATTTTCTAAGTTTCGTTATGAAATAAATGAAATATGTAAAATTTAAAATCAACTGTGCGTTTAATATCCTAGCCCATCCCTTAAAAGTAAAAATCCGCAAAAAATATTTAATAGGTTTTCGTTTTTCGCATTTTTTCATTTACAAAAAAAAATATGAGAAGGCTACAATCCGCTGTGCGGATCGTTGAATACCCTATCCCATCCTATCCATAAAACTAAAATCCCCAAAAAAGGGGGCATGGCTAAAAACACGATGTGGATAAAATAGAAAAAATGATATAGTGACAACAAGTTCTTCAGACTGCTTACAAAACAATTTGCGGTTCTACAAAAGAAAAGGTTTTCTCCTGCATATGTTATGGGGTAGTGTATAAAAATGTTTTTTATATAAAAACGCCCCCAAAAAGTGGGCGTGGGTTGAAATGGTATATAGACGAAATGTTCATATTAATAATGTTAATGATTCTGCATCAAAATTTTTTTCGAAAAATTTTAAATTTGACCGAAAACAGTTTTTAATTGAAAACGCCCCCAAAAAGTGGGCGTGGCAAAAAACTTTATATGGACGAAATATAGATATTAATATTGTCTAAATATGTTGTTCAGAATTTTTTTTTAAATTCCTTACGGTTTGGTCAAAAACTGAGTTTTTCTTAAAAGGGGGCGTGGCAGTGGGCGGATTTCAAAAATTTGTACACTTGTTCTGTAGGCAGAGACGAGGATCCTATATACCAAATTTCATTATCCTAGCTCAAAATTTAAGGCCTAAAAATCGGTGACGTACAGACGGACGGACGGACGGACAGACAGACATGGCTTAATCGACTCAGCTAGCGATTCTGAGTCGATCCATATACTTTGAGGTATATGTAGCAAAATTATTTCTCTATGTTACAAACTAAGTATCAAAACTAATATACCCCCCTATGGGATAGGGTATAAAAATGATATAGTGACAACAAATTCTTCAGACTGCTTACAAAACAATTTTACGGTTCTACAAAAGACAAGGTTTTCTCCTGCATATGTTATGGGGTAGTGTATAAAAATGGTTTTTATATAAAAACGCCCCCAAAAAGTGGGCGTGGGTTAAAATGGTATATAGGCGAAATGTTCATATTAATAATGTTAATGATTCTGCATCAAAATTTTTTTCGAAAAATTTAAAATTTGACCGAAAACAGTTTTTAATTGAAAACTCCCCCAAAAAGTGGGCGTGGCAAAAAACTTTATATGGACGAAATATAGATATTAATATTGTCTAAATATGTTGTTCAGAAACTTTTAAAGAATTCCTTACGGTTTGGTCAAAAACTGAGTTTTTCTTAAAAGGGGGCGTGGCAGTGGGCGGATTTCAAAAATGTTTACACTTGTTCTGTAGGCAGAGACGAGGATCCTATATACCAAATTTCATTATCCTAGCTCAAAATTTAAGGCCTAAAAATCGGTGACGTACAGACGGACGGACGGACAGACAGACATGGCTTAATCGACTCAGCTACCGATTCGGAGTCGATGCATATACTTTGAGGTAAATGTAGCAAAATTATTTCTCTATGTTACAAACTAAGTATCAAAACTAATATACCCCTATGGGATAGGGTATAAAAACCTGGAAAACCGGAAACTTATAGAAGAAATTAAAAATAAAAACATATGAGAGGCTACAATCCGCTGTGCGGATCGTTGGATACCCTATCCCATCACATCGTTATTATAAATATCCTCAAAATATAGGCCTTATGGCGATGAAATACAGAAAATGACATTGTCACAATATATTGCTCAGACAGTTTATCAAAATCTTTTGTGGTTCGCCAAAAAAAACAACGTATTTCTACTGCTAATGCCTTGGGATTGGGTATACAAATGGTTTTTGTAAGAAAACGCCCCCAAAATTTGGGCGTAGGTGAAAATGATCTATGGACCAAATATTTATATTACCATTGCGGAAGTATTTGCATCAAAAATTTTTTCGAAAGTTTTAAAACTTGGACAAAAAGCGTTTTTTACTAAAAACGCCCCCAAAAAGTGGGCGTGGCAAAAAACTTTGTATGAACGAAATATAGATATTAGGGTTGTCTAAATATCCTGCTCAGACACTTTTTTGAAATTCCTTACGGTTTGGCTTTAAACTACGTTTTTCAAAAAGGGGGCGTGGCAGTGGGCGGATTTCAAAAAATTTTACACTTGTTCTGCTTCGTCAGCCAGAGAGTCTATATACCAAATTTCAACACTCTAGCTCAAAATTTAAGGCCCAAAAATCGGTGACACACAGACGGACGGACGGACAGACAGACATGGCTTAATCGACTCAGCTAGCGATTCTGAATCGATCCATATACTTTGAGGTATATGTATCGAAATTATTTCTCTATGTTACAAACTTAATGTCAAAACTAATATACCCCCCTATGGGATAGGGTATAAAAAACATATGAGAAAGCTACAATCCGCTGTTCGGATCGTTGAATACCCTATCCCATCCTATCCATAACACTAAAATCCCCAAAAAAGTGGGCATGGCTAAAAACACGATGTGGATAAAATAGAAAAAATGATATAGTGACAACAAATTCTTCAGACTGCTTACAAAACAATTTTATAATTTTATTGTGACAATGAATCATTAACATTATTAATATAAACATTTCGTCTATATACCATTTTCACCCACGCCCACTTTTTGGGGGCGTTTTTATATAAAAACCATTTTTATACACTACCCCATAACATATGCAGGAGAAAACCTTGTATTTTGTAGAACCGTAAAAGTGTTTTGTAAGCAGTCTGAAGAATTTGTTGTCACTATATCATTTTTTCTATTTTATCCACATCGTGTTTTTAGCCATGCCCACTTTTTTGGGGATTTTAGTTTTATGGATAGGATGGGATAGGGTATTCAACGATGCGCACAGCGGATTGTAGCCTTCTCATATGTTTTTATTGATGGAACACTGCTGACTTGCACTGGTGATCTTTTTATACGATGCTACTAAATCATTTAGATTGATGTAGTAACCCCTGGTATGTTTTGTTTTGGTGGAGTTCTTAATGTTTTTGAACTCCTTCCGCGATTAATTTCTAAAAGCAATAAATGGTCCTCCCCAGAATCCTTAGGACCGACCTCCGAAGAGGGTGGATTTACCAGTTTAACTGGTCTGCCACCTGGGGTATTTATACCATATCCCATAGGTGTATATTAGTTTTGATACTTAGTTTGTAACATAGAGAAATAATTTTGCTACATATACCTCAAAGTATATGGATCGGCTCAGAATTGCTAGCTGAATCGAATTAGCCATGTCTGTCTGTCCGTCAGCGGTTTTTGGGCCTTAAATTTTGAGCTAGGATAATGAAATTTGGTATATAGGATCCTCGTCTCTGCCTACAGAACAAGTGTAAACATTTTTGAAATGCGCCCACTGCCACGCCCCCTTTAAAGAAAAACTCAGTTTTTGACCAAACCGTAAGGAATTTTTAAAAAGTTTCTGAACAACATATTTAGACAATATTAATATCTATATTTCGTCCATATAAAGTTTTTTGCCACGCCTATTTTTTTGGGGGCGTTTTCAAAAAAAAACTGTTTTCGGTCAATTTTAAAATTTTTCGAACAAAATTTGGATGCAGAATCACTAACATTATTAATATAAACATTTCGTCTATATACCATTTTAACCCACGCCCACTTTTTGGGGCGTTTTTATATAAAAAACATATGAGAGGCTACAATCCGCTATGCGGATCGTTGAAAACCCTATCCCATCCCATCCTTAAAATTAATATCCTCAAAATATAGGCCTTATGGCGATGAAATACAGAAAATGACATTGTCACAATATATTGCTCAGACAGTTTCTCAAAATCTTGTGTGGGTCGACAAAAAACAACGTATTTCTATTGCTAATGCCTTGGGATGGGGTATACAAATGGTTTTTGTAAGAAAACGCCCCCAAAATGTGGGCGTAGGTGAAAATGATCTATGGACAAAATGTTTATATTACCATTTCGGAAGTATTTGCATCAACATTTTTTTCGAAAGTTTTAAAATTTGGACAAAAAGCGTTTTTTACTAAAAACGCCCCCAAAAAGACGGACGGACAGACAGACATGGCTAATTCGACTCAGCTAGCGATTCTGAGTCGATCCATATACTTTGAGGTATATGTAGCAAAATTATTTCTCTATGTTACAAACTAAGTATCAAAACTAATATACCCCCCTATGGGATAGGGTATAAACATATGAGAGGCTACAATCCGCTATGCGGATCGTTGAATACCCTATCCCATCCCATCCTTTAAATTAATATCCTCAAAATATAGGCCTTATGGCGATGAAATACAGAAAATGACATTGTCACAATATATTGCTCAGACAGTTTCTCAAAATCTTGTGTGGTTCGACAAAAAACAACGTATTTCTATTGCTAATGCCTTGGGATGGGGTATACAAATGGTTTTTGTAAGAAAACGCCCCCAAAACGTGGGCGTAGGTGAAAATGATCTATGGACAAAATGTTTATATTACCATTTCGGAAGTATTTGCATCAAAATTTTTTTCAAAAGTTTTAAAATTTGGACAAAAAACGTTTTTTATTAAAAACGCCCCCAAAAAGTGGGCGTGGCAAAAAACTTTGCATGAACGAAATATAGACATTAGGATTGTCTAAATATGCTACTCAAACACATTTTTTGAAATTCCTTACGGTTTAGCCAAAAAATAAGTTTTCCTAAAAAGGGGGCGTGGCAGTGGGCGGATTTCAAAAATTTTTACACTTGTTCTGGTGGCACGGACGAGGATCCTATATACCAAATTTCATTATCCTAGCTCAAAATTTAAGGCCCAAAAACCGCTGACGAACAGACAGACGGACGGACGGACGGACGGACGGACAGACAAACATGGCTAATTCGACTCAGCTAGCGATTCTGAGTCGATCCATATACTTTGAGGTATATGTAGCAAAATTATTTCTCTATGTTACAAACTAAGTATCAAAACTAATATACCCCCCTATGGGATAGGGTATAAACATATGAGAGGCTACAATCCGCTATGCGGATCGTTGAATACCCTATCCCATCCCATCCTTTAAATTAATATCCTCAAAATATAGGCCTTATGGCGATGAAATACAGAAAATGACATTGTCACATTATATTGCTCAGACAGTTTCTCAAAATCTTGTGTGGTTCGACAAAAAACAACGTATTTCTATTGCTAATGCCTTGGGATGGGGTATACAAATGGTTTTTGTAAGAAAACGCCCCCAAAATGTGGGCGCAGGTGAAAATGATCTATGGACAAAATGTTTATATTACCATTTCGGAAGTATTTGCATCAAAATTTTTTTCGTAAGTTTTAAAATTTGGACAAAAAGCGTTTTTTTTTTTAAAAACGCATCCAAAAAGTGGGCGTGGCAAAAAACTTTGTATGAACGAAATATAGATATTAGGATTGTCTAAATATGCTACTCAGACACTTTTTTGAAATTCCTTACGGTTTGGCCAAAAAAAGGTTTTCTTAAAAAGGGGGCGTGGCAGTGGGCGGATTTCAAAAATTTTTACACTTGTTCTGGTGGCACGGACGAGGATCCTATATACCAAATTTCATTATCCTAGCTCAAAATTTAAGGCCCAAAAACCGCTGACGAACAGACAGACGGACGGACGGACGGACGGACAGACAGACATGGCTAATTCGATTCAGCAAGCGATTCTGAGCCGATCCATATACTTTGAGGTATATGTAGCAAAATTATTTCTCTATGTTACAAACTAAGTATCAAAACTAATATACCCCCCTATGGGATAGGGTATAAACATATGAGAAGGCTACAATCCACTGTGCGGATCGTTAAATACCCTATCCCATCCTATCTGTAAAACTAAAATCCCCAAAAAGTGGACATGGCTAAAAACACGATGTGGATAAAATAAAGAAAATGACATGGTGACAACAAATTCTTCAGACTGCTTATAAAAAAACTTTTACGGTTCTACAAAAGACAAGGTTTTCTGCTGCATATGTTATGGGGTAGGGTATAAAAATGGTTTTTATATAAAAACGCCCCCAAAAAGTGGGCGTGGGTTAAAATGGTATATAGACGAAATGTTCATATTAATAATGTTAATGATTCTGCATCAAAATTTTTTTCGAAAAATTTAAAATTTGACCGAAAACAGTTTAATTGAAAACGCCCCCAAAAAGTGGGCGTGGCAAAAAACCTTATATGGACGAAATATAGATATTAATATTGTCTAAATATATTGTGCAGAAACTTTTTTTAAAATTCCTTACGGTTTGGTCAAAAACTGAGTTTTTCTTAAAAGGGGGCGTGGCAGTGGGCGGATTTCAAAAATTTTTACACTTGTTCTGGTGGCACGGACGAGGATCCTATATACCAAATTTCATTATCCTAGCTCAAAATTTAAGGCCTAAAAATCGGTGACGTACAGACGGACGGACGGACAGACAGACATGGCTAAATCGACTCAGCTAGCGATTCTGAGTCGATCCATATACTTTGAGGTATATGTAGCAAAATTATTTCTCTATGTTACAAACTAAGTATCAAAACTAATATACCCCTATGGGATAGGGTATAAACATATGAGAGGCTACAATCCGCTATGCGGATCGTTGAATCCCCTTTCCCATCCCATCCTTTAAATTAATATCCTCAAAATATAGGCCTTATGGCGATGAAATACAGAAAATGACATTGTCACATTATATTGCTCAGACAGTTTCTCAAAATCTTGTGTGGTTCGACAAAAAACAACGTATTTCTATTGCTAATGCCTTGGGATGGGGTATACAAATGGTTTTTGTAAGAAAACGCCCCCAAACTGTGGGCGTAGGTGAAAATGATCTATGGACAAAATGTTTATATTACCATTTCGGAAGTATTTGCATCAAAATTTTTTTCGAAAGTTTTAAAATTTGGACAAAAAGCGTTTTTATTTTTAAAAACGCCCCAAAAAGTGGGCGTGGCAAAAAACTTTGTATGAACGAAATATAGATATTAGGATTGTCTAAATATGCTACTCAGACACTTTTTTGAAATTCCTTACGGTTTGGCCAAAAAAAAGGTTTTCCTAAAAAGGGGGCGTGGCAGTGGGCGGATTTCAAAAATTTTTACACTTATTCTGGTGGCACGGACGAGGATCCTATATACCAAATTTCATTATCCTAGCTCAAAATTTAAGGCCCAAAACCGCTGACGAACAGACAGACGGACGGACAGACGGACAGACAGACATGGCTTATTCGATTCAGCTAGCGATTCTGAGCCGATCCATATACTTTGAGGTATATGTAGCGAAATTATTTCTCTATGTCACAAACTAAGTATCAAAACTAATATACCCCCCTATGGGATAGGGTATAAACATATGAGAAGGCTACAATCCACTGTGCGGATCGTTAAATACCCTATCCCATCCTATCTGTAAAACTAAAATCCCCAAAAAGTGGACATGGCTAAAAACACGATGTGGATAAAATAAAGAAAATGACATGGTGACAACAAATTCTTCAGACTGCTTATAAAAAACTTTTACGGTTCTACAAAAGACAAGGTTTTCTGCTGCATATGTTATGGGGTAGGGTATAAAAATGGTTTTTATATAAAAACGCCCGCAAAAAGTGGGCGTGGGTTAAAATGGTATATAGACGAAATGTTCATATTAATAATGTTAATGATTCTGCATCAAAAATTTTTTTCGAAAAATTTAAAATTTGACCGAAAACAGTTTTTAATTGAAAACGCCCCCAAAAAGTGGGCGTGGCAAAAAACTTTATATGGACGAAATATAGATATTAATATTGTCTAAATATGTTGTTCAGAAACTTTTTTAAAATTCCTTACGGTTTGGTCAAAAACTGAGTTTTTCTTTAAAAGGGGCGTGGCAGAGGGCGGATTTCAAAAATTTTTACACTTGTTCTGTAGGCAGAGACGAGGAACCTATATACCAAATTTCATTATCCTAGCTCAAAATTTAAGGCCTAAAAATCGGTGACGTACAGACGGACGGACGGACGGACAGACAGACATGGCTAATTCGACTCAGCTAGCGATTCTGAGCCGATCCATATACTTTGAGGTATATGTAGCGAAATTATTTCTCTATGTCACAAACTAAGTATCAAAACTAATATACCCCCCTATGGGATAGGGTATAAACATATGAGAAGGCTACAATCCACTGTGCGGATCGTTAAATACCCTATCCCATCCTATCTGTAAAACTAAAATCCCCAAAAAGTGGACATGGCTAAAAACACGATGTGGATAAAATAAAGAAAATGACATGGTGACAACAAATTCTTCAGACTGCTTATAAAAAACTTTTACGGTTCTACAAAAGACAAGGTTTTCTGCTGCATATGTTATGGGGTAGGGTATAAAAATGGTTTTTATATAAAAACGCCCGCAAAAAGTGGGCGTGGGTTAAAATGGTATATAGACGAAATGTTCATATTAATAATGTTAATGATTCTGCATCAAAAATTTTTTTCGAAAAATTTAAAATTTGACCGAAAACAGTTTTTAATTGAAAACGCCCCCAAAAAGTGGGCGTGGCAAAAAACTTTATATGGACGAAATATAGATATTAATATTGTCTAAATATGTTGTTCAGAAACTTTTTTAAAATTCCTTACGGTTTGGTCAAAAACTGAGTTTTTCTTAAAAGGGGGCGTGGCAGAGGGCGGATTTCAAAAATTTTTACACTTGTTCTGTAGGCAGAGACGAGGAACCTATATACCAAATTTCATTATCCTAGCTCAAAATTTAAGGCCTAAAAATCGGTGACGTACAGACGGACGGACGGACAGACAGACATGGCTAATTCGATTCAGCTAGCGATTCTGAGTCGATCCATATACTTTGAGGTATATGTAGCTAAATTATTTCTCTATGTTACAAACTAAGTATCAAAACTAATATACCCCTATGGGATAGGGTATAAACATATGAGAAGAGTACAATCCCCTGTGCGGATCGTTTAATACCCTATCCCATCCCATCCTTAAAATTTATATCTCAAAAAAGTGGGCTTTATTAGCCTATAATATAGAAAATGACATTGTCACAACACATTGTTCAAACAGTTTATCAGAATCTTTTGTTGTTTGACAAAACACATCGTTTTCCACCTGCATATGCTATGGGGTATGGTATACAAACGGTTTTTGTAAGAAAACGCCCTCAAAAAGTGGGCGTGGGCTAAAATGGTCTATGGACGAAATGTTTATATTAATATTACTAACTATTCTGCATCAAAATTATTTTCGAAAATTTTAAAATTTCACCGTAAAACGTTTTTTTATTAAAAACGCCCCCAAAAAGTGGTCGTGGCAAAAAACTTTGTATTGACGAAATATAGATATTACGATTCTCTAAATATGCTTCTCAGACACTTTTTTAAAATTCCTTACGGTTTGGCCAAAAACTGAGTTTATCTTTAAAGGGGGCGTGGCAGTGGGCGGATTTTAAAAATTTTTACACTTGTTCTGCTGGGAGCAACAAAGAGCACGTGTACCAAATTTCATCCTTCTAGCTCAAAATTTAAGGCCCAAAAACTGGTGACGTACGGACGGACGGACGGACAGACATGGCTAAATCGACTCAGCTATCGATTTTGAGTCGATCCATATACTTTGAGGTATATGTAGCTAAATTATTTCTCTATGTTACAAACTATGTATCAAAACTAATATACCCCTATGGGATAGGGTATAAAAATTAAAATAAACTACAATCGGTAAAATGTTTATTGTATTATTATTTTTCAAATGTTAATAATGAATTTTTATATTCCAGGACAATTGGAGTCTAGAACAAAGGAAATTATATACAATTTGAAGGATCTTCCGAAGACGGAATATTTCCATCAACGAGTCTCTTCGTTCGTATGTATCTATTTATATTGTTTTAATGAGCAGGTATATGTCCGGGCTGTATGTGAACCTGCTGTACAAGTTCCCATCAGACTCGGACATTTCCTAACTCATAATGTATTGCTTAGTATTTTCTCAACATAGCAACGCGATGCCAAGTGCTTTGTACTTAGTCATCGGGACTTATGGCTATAAAAAGAAAAATGTATGGCTCAAAAATTTCTCCCACTATAACTGGGACGGTTACTGTAAGTGTCTTTGTCGTCCTAGACACTATTCTTTACAGCTAAACACGTTGGGGCGCCATTTTGCTGCGTGCTGGTTCACGAGTCGTTGCTGGCATGCTGGTCTTCAATCACCCTTTGTTTGGTCGAAACTGGCGATGTTGTGGCCACTTCATCCAGGTTTCTTCCTTTTCACTAAATGTATATATAATTTAAATTAAAATTTCTCCCTTTAATCAAAATCCCTTTACGTTAATGCGAGAACATATATGGCGCGGTTTTACTTAAATAGAAGGTTTTGATTTGAAATCTAATTTTTTTTTGCAGGCAATTTTCTTTTTTTAATTATGTTACTTTGATTATCTTCTTTTTGTACTATTTCTAAAATAAATTATTCGATTGTTAATCGTTTTTATAACTTTTAAACGTTAAAAAACATGTTCCACTCTACTACTCCGCTGGTGTTTGAACCTGAGATGGTGCTAACAGCTACTCCTTTTGCAGGTGGTTTTCCACTCTGCACTGTTCGGGGTGTTAGGGAATTGCTGCTTTCTTTTAGGCGGGTGCTCCACCACTTTTCATTTAGCGGCCAACACTTTGTTGAGCTGATTAAAAAAATCACTTTCTCTAATTTTTCACTATTTTCTTCTTCTACTTGCTTACCTAAATATGGATTATTCCTATTTTTTTGTAATATTGTTATAGGTAGTAAGTTCTTTGTGGTTTCCCGGGTTGCTCTTAACCGTCTACCTTCAGGAACTTTGAATTTTGAAGTGTCGGTTGCGGTTCAAATAACGTCCCGCCGACACCGAACATCAAATTTTCTGTTTTATAAACAAGTAGTCCCTACTTTTTTCAATCCTGTACCTAAACCCTTCTTATTCTCGCCGGATGAATTATCCACTCAACTAGTAAATTACTCAACTAGTAAATTAATTCATCGTTTTGAGAACAAGTGTAAACTGTCAGGTGACAGCTCTTCCTCGCAAGCATTTGTTTTGATTTTGCTCGCGTGTTACATCGTTCGTAATTAAGTAATAAACATTTTAAAACAATCTTCGTAACAGGGGCTTTTGACGTGCCGTGGAATTTTTGAACGTTGGCTAGAAACACAACACGCCCCACGTACGAAAGTCTTTGATGTCCGGATGAGACAAGTTATGGATGGCGTGAAAGACTATTGTGCGGAATCTTGGTGATACATATGGCCGAATCCTTTCAGCGACGTCGCAATAAAGAATTGTGTTGATGTAGTGATGCCTTTAGCTTTTTGTCCGTCTCCTGATCATGTGACATCATCTTAATTTATTGTTTCTGACAAAGGCTACAGTGTTCTCCTTGCCAGACACGTACCTAATAATATCGGTTGTATATTGACCTATTAGGTCCAAATGTCTAAGCTGACATGGGGAAGATTTGTCTTTCATTGAAAGACGTAGACCAGGGGTATATTAGTTTTGATACATAGTTTGTAACATAGAGAAATAATTTAGGTAAATATACCTCATATTATATGGATCGACTACGAATCGCTAGCTGAGACGGTCTTAGCTATGTCGGTCTGTCCGTCCGTCCGTCTGTTCTTCACCGATTTTTGGACCTTACATTTTGAGCTAGGATAATAAAATTTGGTATATAGGATCATTGTGCCTACAGAACAAGTGTACAAAAATTTAAAAATTGATTTTGGTCAAACGGTAAAGAATTTTAATAAAATGTCTGAACAAGATATTTAGAAATATCTATATTCCATCCATATAAATTTTTTTTTGCTACGCCCACTTTTTTGCGGAGTTTTTAGTACAAAAAAAAAGATTTTGGTAACATTTTTTTAAGAACTTTGAAAAAAAAATCGATGCAAATACTACCATAATGTTAATATAAACATTTCGTTTTTAGATAATTTTAACCCCAATTTCTGGATGCGTTTTCTAACAAAAATCATTTGTATACCTTTCCCCATAGCATTAGACATATGAAAACATCGTTTTTTTGTCGAACTTAAAAAGATGGGCTGCATGTTTAGAGGTTGATCTTTAAAATGGATGTGTCACCAAGGCAACATTAGAAAGGGTTCGTCAAATGGGAATTTTAGTGCAAATGTTGTTTGATGAAAATTGCTGCGGAATTAAACGAACGCGATTTTGTATTTTCTTCCACAATGGAACCTCGCAAGCAAATAGAGTTCCGATTGGAACTGACATTCTTTTCGGAAATTGTTCCGAACGGATAGGGATAAATCACCCTTATTCCAACAGTCGTTTAACGACAAGTCACAAAACGACAATGATATACTCGGCATTACAGCAGGCGTTTTATGAGTCGATTTACGTCCTTAAACGCTAGATGTCGTTTTAGCTCATGTGGAACTTAATTTCTTGTTCGACTTCGTATTCTACTAGGCGTTTTAGTCTCACAAAACGACTACTTAAACGTCATTTCTTGTCGTTGAAAAATTTGTAAACGTAAAGTAGTAAAAATCGCTTTAAAATGTGAGTTTTATTTATATTTTCAACTTTTTAGTATAGTTATAAGTTACTTAGTTATTTATTTGTCTTCAAGGGTGAAAATGAAGAATCCACAACAGATGAAATGCCTGGTAGAGTTGATGGAAAAGTTGCCTCATCTAGCAATACATTTTAAAAGGGATGTCCCACAATTAGATATATTTAAAACAAGAGGGAAAGACGTTGCTGGAGTGTTAAAAGGTTTTGGACCACTGATAAGAGAAAAAAGAATGGCAAAAAGTAACATATCATTTACTAGAGACATTTTTTTAGATTTTGATCTTATACTTCTGCTTATTTTCATGAAATCTCTTTTGTTGATTTCCACTTCACTAATCCACGATAGAAAAATCACAATGGTGCGCATATTTGCATTTAGGAATTTAGTAATCATCAAAATAAAGTAAAAGCACAGGAAATAAACTTACGAATGTAGTATATGTAATAAGTTAATATTCATTTGAAATTTCAAATTGCAAAACAAATTTCCTACTGTCTGTCATTCATCAGCTGTTGCTGTGGAACTCATGTGGAATGTAAAAAAAAATGAGAGCGGAGGCGTTTAGAGAATAGAATACCGACACTTAAACGACACTAAAATGAATCGACTCAAAAAACGCCATGTGTCGTTTAATAAAAACGCCATGTGGAATAAGGGTGAATATGTTTTAACAATACCATTTTTTATATTTCACCCCCATTCACGCCCCGTTTTTTGGGATATTAATTTTAAAGATGGGGTGTGATGGGATAGGGTACGATTCGCACAGCGGATTGTAGCCTTCTCATATGTTTCTATTGCATGTTAAAATGATCTACAACGAATTTTTTTCCAAATTTCTTTGAAGTTTTACCGAAAAGCGTGTTTTACTGAAAACGCACCAAACAGTAGGTTGAAAAATGTATTATATAGATCTAATATAGATAGGAGGTGGTCAAGGTTTTCGGGAAGACAACCAGAGGAACATGGCTCCTAAGACCGTTATACGTGGTAAAGAACCACATCCTGCACGAGGTGCCACTGCTGTAGACGAAATATAACGGATCTAGAGGGGAAACACTCGAAAAAAAACCGTAATTCCCGGTGTTAAATAACCGTGCCGATGGGATGTATGGCACTACGTTATGTGTCTTCTAACGGTGAACTCTAGATACCTGGGGACTTCTAGTTTCAAGTAATTCCCCTTTTCTGTGCACAGGGGGTGAATACAGAATGACATGGCCTTCCCCCTTACTCGTGGGTCCAAAATTGAACAACAAAAAACAACAAAAACAGGGACTGGTGCTAATGAATCGGGCACCATGAACTTTAAAAAAAGCGATTCTAAAGACACTACCATGCCGGAGTGTTTAATAGCTCCTAGAAATGAAACGCACGATTTCAAACTATTCAAATTTTATTTTAATTTAATAAGAAGTGGACTGTATCGTTTTTCTTTTTGAGAAGCTCCTTCCTTGTTGAATTATTAACTGCAAGTGAATTGACGATGATTTCCATCCTAGCAGGAAGGCCGCTCAATGGCCATATGCACACACGCTATATTGTGTGCCGCTGCTGATTGGCTCCAGACAGTCGAAAGTTATCGGCTGTTCTTCTTTGCTTTTCTGCTTCTTCGCGCCGCAGTCACCGTAGATCGACTTGTGCACGAAAGGTCGCTCCTGTGTTTGTTGTAATTTCTTGGGCGCAAATGCAGCTGGTGGTCGACACTGATTTCCTATTTTTCGGTCCATAAAGTACCGGTGCACAAATGATGTGACATCAATGCTATTGTGGACCGAGAAACCAATCGTCTTTGGATTTGTTGTTGCATTTTTGGTCGACAATTTGTTACGACGATACTTGCTAAATTTGGTCTGCAAGTACCGTTGGTAACAATGTTTTTTTTGTATGCTCTGTACTTTGTATGTGTGATTCTAGACACGGAGGAAGAAGAAAACCTTCTACTCCAAGAGCCAACGCCTAGTAAGACAGTTTCGGTTGAGGGAAGCGAAGGAACGGTAGACATTAACCTTGGGAAACTATTCCTCGAGGACGATGACAACCGGTCCGTCGCCAGCTCATCCAAATTCTCCATATCGTCAACGACGTCAATCAGGAAAAAAGTCCTGAATTGTAAAATGACGATAAAAAAGTTGAAAAGAAAACCCTTACTAGAGGACAACGACAAACGGAGGCTTCAGAACGCCCTCAACTTTCTGGAGAGTCGAGCTTTGAACCGCGTGCCTTGTGCTAACGCCCCACCAAAGATTGCTCTCCCCGAAGTTGAGAGCGAGGAAGATCTCATGCGACCACCAGTGTCTCTTGTATGTCTTAGCCTATCTGAGCACGGGTCGGTAGCATTGGATCCCGAAAAAGAAGTAGACAAGACGACGTCACCGGGAGAGGCAGACTCGACTCTAAACAGTATATGTACAGTTGTTGACAAGCTGAATAAGTCGGAAGACAGTACAAGTTCGGACTTTACCGAAGTCGATGCTGTCACGAAGACAAAACCGGTGAGCAACACTGTAGAGCAGTCAGACACGGTGGAGGACCCACTAAAATTACGCAGGAATGCGCGGCGACTGCTAGGTAGGTTTAAGAACCGTGAACCCAACTCCTTAACGGATAGGGAAACGGTTCAGATAAACAGGGCTCGGGAGATTGTCAAATCAACCGAGACAGCTTGGCGCAGCAGCCTTAAAAACAGGAAGGAAGTGATGGGAGTTTGACCGGACCAAGGAAGGAATGTACATCACAGTCCGCCTTGAGTAGGTCAAACCCCAAGAAAGCGAGTGTCATCCCAGCCAAGGACAAGTACAAAGCTGAGCCGACACCCAGCTGCTCCAAAACAGGTCTGCGAGGCAGTGCAGGGACCAGCTCAAATAGGGCGCTGGCATCTGGAGGAGACGTCGCAGGATTGACCGCATCGAGGAAGAAAGGTGTAATGCTGTTCACCTCGAATGCGGCCACTCTAAAGCGATCTGGAGCTGTCACACATAAGGAAATCCAAAGCGAAGACTCACCGAAGACCAATGGAAACTATTAGAAGTAAGAATCCTGGATGGCATCAATGACGCTATCCTGAAGGCAGACGGCGCGGTTCCACTTTTTGGACAACTTACTAACTTCAAAGGATTCAAGATAATTGAATGTGACAATGAACACAACTTGAGTTGGTTCAAGAATTTCATCGTCAACACAGACGCACCTTGTTCAAATGCTTACCTGCGCGTCGTTGACAGGAAAGAAATCCTCAACCTCACCAGACCAAAAGGTCGTATACACATACAAGGACCTTATCTCCCCGTGGACAGGATAGAACGCAACCTGCAGTTCCTTAACCCAGAACTGGAAAGCAGGGAGTGGAAAGTGGTATGGAAGTCCTCGTACTTCTAAGCCACAAATCACTGCCGCTACTCCGCAAGCAAAGCTTCAAAGTCCGTGTGGGTATAACACGATGTAAGCTTCGGTTGGTAACGGCAGACTACAAGATGGAAAGCATAGAGTCAGCTGGCCGTCATGAAGATAATGCAGATAAATCTTCATCACAGTAAGGCAGCCAGTGCCAAGCTTGCTCTCCATATGACAAAAACCAATGCTGACGTCGCCCTTATCCAGGAACCAGGGAAATAAAAGGGCTGAACTCAAAGGACCTGGTGGTCTATAACACCAATATACCAAATACCAGTAAGATTCGCACATGAATTGTTGCTAGAAAACAGATTAACCTATTTAACAGCAATACAGACTAAACAGTGGTAAAATGGTAGAGGAAAGGGAAGTGTCCGCTGATACTAGCAGCAGTGTACATGCCGTTTGACTCTCCAGACGGTCCACCGTCCGAGCTGACGCGCTCTCTTAGGAAGAAAGCGGAAAGGGAAAGATGGGACCTTATTCTAGGTTGCGATGCCAACGCCCATCACACCCAATGGGGCAGTACAGACACCAACATCAGAGGTGAGTCTCCTTTTGAATTCATTATTGAAAACAATTTGGACTGTTAGGACTGGACAATGGACTGTTTCCCAAGAAGCATCATTATTATTGAATTATTGAATTCCTGATTGAAGCTAATGTTGAAATAATAAGTAAATGCAGGAACCCCAGAATAACAAACTGGGAAATATTCTTCAACGAAGTCGGGAAGAATAAACAAAAACTGCAACAAAATACGTTAGATACCCCAGAGGAAATCGACGCAACCACAGAAACCCTAAATAAAATTCTGAACAATGCGTACGAAAAAGCTTGTCCTTTACGGACCCCAAAGAGCAAGAAATCTCAACCATGGTGGACGAAAGAGCTCCTCGAAATCAGGAGAAAGACTAGAGCGCTCTTTAACGCAGCCAAAGTAACAAACTTACAAACTGACTGGGATCTATATAAATCCAGCCAGCGCAAGTTTAAAAGTGCAATTACAAGAGCTAAACGCACTGCCTGGCACACGTCCAGCCAGACTCAGGAAAATTTTAACTAAAGAATTGACAGTTCCAAAGTATCTTAAAGATAGTAATGGCAACTGGACACAATCCTGTACGGACACACTCAACCTCCCACTAAAGACCCATTTTCCGGGATGTTCCAATTATGCTCCAAAAGACAAAAACCCTAATCATACCAGTCCTCACACGACTGTTTAAAAGCAGTATAATGTGTGGCTACATTCCAAGGGCTTGGCGAGAAGTAAAGGTCGTCTTCATTCCCAAAGCAGGTAAATCTAGCCATACAACTGCAACAGATTTTAGGCCTATAAGTCTGACGTCCTTCATTCTGAAGACTTTTGAAAAACTAATGAACATATACATTCGTGAAAAACTTAATTACAATGATATCTCCCCAGCCCAACATGCTTATACAAAGGGCAAAGGGGTTGAAACAGCACTGCATGACGTTGTTAGTGCTATAGAAAAGTCTCTAAAAGACAAAGAATACACACTCGCAGCTTTAATAGATATTGAAGGAGCTTTCCACAATGTCAAAACATGCAGAATTCCAACGTTGACCAGGCACTCACTAACGTGATTGTAAGTCTTCTAAAAGAAAGGAATATCAAG
Source organism: Rhingia campestris (assembly GCA_932526625.1). Lineage (NCBI taxonomy): Eukaryota > Metazoa > Arthropoda > Insecta > Diptera > Syrphidae > Rhingia > Rhingia campestris. The sequence goes on from OW052183.1 coordinate 67,963,269, forward strand.
GCAAAACTGGGCGACACTGAACTAAAAGTAAACGACTCAAGGGGCACACCACAAGGAGGAGTCATCTCTGCGTACGCAGACGATGTAGTATTGCTTGCGACAGGCAAATTCTTACCAACCATAAGCGAGCTGTTAGAAAACTCGCTCCGGACACTAAACACGTGGCAATGCGGCCTTGGGGTCAACCCCCAAAAAACCGAGCTTGTGCTGTTCACAAATAGAAGAACAATACCACACTTCGAACCACCAGCTATAGAGGGAATACCCCTTAAAATAGCTGAAAGTGCGAAATATCTGGGAATAATTCTAGACAGAATGCTCAATTGGAAACTCAATGTCAATGAAAGAGTTAAGAAAGCAGTAAATGCTTTCTACGCATGTAACCGAATATTCGGCAGAAAGTAGGGACCTAACCCCAAAATAATCCTGTGGATGTAACGGCTATCGTGCGACCAATACTCACATATGGCAGTATAGTCTGGTGGCAAGCCACAGACAGAGCAACCAACTTGATGCAAATGACAAAAATACAAAGACTAGCGTGTATAGGGACAACCAGTGCGATGAGAACAACGCCAACCTCTGGATTGGAGGTGATTCTGAATCTGCTACCCTTAGATCTATACATGCAGGAATCAGCTGCCAAAAGCTCCTCGAGGATCAGCCAAACGAACAGCTGGATCCCGAGCCTCGCTGGGCATGCGCAGATCCTAAAGAAATACGTAGGGAGCGTAGTAAACTCTGACTATCTATCTCCCTATCTAGACTTCGATCGACTTTTCACCTGCTCGTTTCCGAGCAGAGACGAATGGGCCAAGAATGAACCCACAAAAAGGAAATCGATATTCATCTTCACAGATGGATCAAAGATGCACTGTGGAACAGGTGCTAGCATATTCTCAGAGGAATTAGTAACACACAAATCAATCAGGCTTCCTGATCATAGTAGTGTGTTCCAGGATGAGGTGCTAGCAATCGCTGAAGCGGCTCATTTGGTGTCAATAATGGAAATACCACACAGTGATATCACCATATTCATTGACAGCCAAGCGGCCGTAAAACCAGTATCTGCTATCGAAATTAAATCAAAGCTAGTTCGCCGCTGTCGCGAAGAGCTCAAGGTTCTCTGCTCATACCATAATGCTGATTTCTGCTGGGTTCCTGGTCACAGGGACATAGACGGCAACGAGATATCCGACGAACTGGCAAGAAATGGATCTGCTACAGATCATGACCAGGCACTAGAAACGGTCGAACCACCACTCTGTAACCTGAGAGAAAGAGTGGAATACAAAACCCGAATGAAAGCCAATACCAGGTGGAAGTCATTGACTACCTGCGAAATATCTCGGAAGCTCTGGCCAGAATACAACGGAAACCGGACCAAAAAACTTTTGCGGTACGACAGAAGCTCCTTATCTAAACTGGTAGGGGCTCTCACTGGTCACAACTTTCTCAGAACCCATACAATGAAATTAAATCTCAAGGATGACGATATCTGTAGAGGCTGCGGCGATGAGGAAACACACGAGGATACACCTCATTTCCTCTGTCACTGGCCGAGTCTCTGTCACCTGCGGAACAGAAAACTTGGAAGCTACTACTTCCAAGACATCCAAGAGCTTTCCGATATTCCATTACCCTATCTTTACAGGTTCCTACGAACATCAGTATTGCTGGATAGAATGGAGTAACCCGTATTAACGATAAGGAGGGACGTAATCCCACCAAGAGTATCACAATGGGTCCACATGGACTAACTGTGGCGGAATAGAGAATCCTCTACTCCACCAACCCGTAAACCTAACCTAATATAGATAGGACAGACATTAACTTCAAGGTATAGTTGCCTAAATTATTTCTATATTCTACAAACTATGTAGCAAAACTAATATACCTCTATGGGATAGGCCGAGAGGCCTGCGGATATATTCTTCTCTTATCTGCTTCTTCATTCTATTGTTTGTTCGTTATGTATGTATGGCTATAATACGCAGTGCGAATCGTTTAATATTTTTTTTTTGGTTTAATTAATTAATTAATTAATAAATTTTTTGGTTTAATTTTTTTTTTAGTTGAAATTTTTATTTCGATTTTTTTAAACTTTTACTTAATTTTGTTTGGTAGTAATGACAGTGGGAATACTCTGTAACAGCTTTATTAATCACACTTATCATGAATTTCGCCCGAACAGCATTTCACCCGAAATATTTTTGTTCGCCCGAAATACAAAAAGGTTATTGTGAATTCCACCCGAACGAAATTTCACTTCGAATCAGCTGTGACATTTCGAACAATTTTGATCTTCACAAGTAGTGGGAAATAACAGTTGAAAAATAAACAAAATTGGCATATTTAAATAGAGTAAACAGTTTTTATAATTTTGTATTTAATTTAAAATGCACAGTATAGCCATGAGGATTTTATCAAATGAAGAAGAAATTAACCAATTGAAATTGATTCGAAGGCATTTAAGAGATAATTTTAATCCTTAGGAAATGCGTGAGCCTTTGTATGTTATCTAAAATGTTAGCCTTTGTAAAAATAAATTAATACATTTATATTTTACCAGATATCAATAATACTATAGGCTAAACATATCAGCTTTTAAGTACTTGCTGGATGTACTTGTCAACGTTTCGGTCCCAGCAAAAAAAAAAAAAATTTGCTGTTCCAACAATAGTGGAACGCCGCTTGCTTACGTTTTTTTGCATAAGGTGGGTACCAGAAAGGAGTAGGGAAGGATAGGCTGTATTGATGACACGCACGTCAACATTATATCGCCATCTTCAAATAAACACCTTTTCTGTAACCGAAAAGGAAAAATAATAAATAATAAGCATAATAATAAATTTCCTTTTCGCCATAATTAAAAGTGTAACTTACATTTTAATTGTGTGTTCCCTTCTCTTCACTTCCAAAAAGCAAGTGAACATTTTAGCTCTGTTTGAGATTTAATTTCGCCCGGAATTTGTGTTTGCAATAAGGGAATTTTTTTCGAACATAGGATTCTTTTTCACGCGAAATTTATGATAGGCGAAAAGAAAAAAGGGAAATTTTTCATGCGGAATGCTGTTCGGGCGAAATTCATGATAAGTGTGAATAACTTCATGTTTACGCCTGAGGATATGCAATATTTTCGATCTTTAGATCTTTTGTGTTAACTATACAAAATAATTTTCATATCTTAAGGCGCTTCAAATCGTTAAGACAACTAAGTTATTAAATGGAGTTGTTAGTGAAGTAACTCACTCATTAGGATAACTTACCACACTTGGTTATAAGTTAAGCTTTCACCACCGATCTAGTCAGTTTTGACTACACCGATCTGGTGTTGTATATTGTAGAATTAAATAAAGTCAGTTCGTTTCTGACTGTTAGACATATAAGTTGCGTAAAATATAGAAAAGGTAATAAGTGGTTTTTCATTTATTCTTTGATACTGCGGAATATTCTATTTCAAACAGATTAAACCTGTGCCAAAATTGCCCAGCCATAGCGATACAATTCGACTGTCTAAAAGGAGCAGCAAGTATCTATATTGATTGAAAGGATTAATAGAGAGGAATACCAGCAACATCCATTATAAGGAGTGTATAAAGTTATGCAGCCCTTTAATGCCTTTAAACGCAAAAACCTTATTCATAAAACGTATACAACGTTGAATAGAGGTTGGATATCCTAAACTCGTCTAATGGTTTGAAAAGTGCCTGTGTAAGGGTATTTTAATTTTGTTTATTTTAGGGTTAAACAAATTTAATTTCCCAAGATGATATCGTCAACTATCCAACCGAGGTTTTAAACTAGGTGAAATTACCCGGATTACCACCTCACAATTTCCACCTGAAAGTAGGATCGGTAATCATAATGTAACGAAATATAAACCAACCACGTCTGTGTAATGGCACTCGGCTTGAGGTGAAAAATTATATGAATAGCGTTATCGAAGCAACAATACTTAAAGTGAAGTACAAAAGAGAAGAGGTTTTTGTACCACGAATCCCAATAGTTCCGACTTGCCATTCCATTTTAAACGCTTGCAATTTCCGGGAAGGCTTCCATTCGCAATGACAATTAACAAATCTCAATTCATTGTCATTGCGTGTTTGCGGCATTAGGGTCCACTCATAACTATCATTCAAAAATCTTATTGGAAATGTTCTTTATCTTCTTGCGACTTTTTTATAAATTCAATCATTGGCGAGTTGGTGTCAAAAAATAGCTTATGCATTTTAAAACAAGATTATCTAAAAATATTTTAATTTTGATTAAAAATCGCAGAAAATTGTTTTTCAATGATCAAAATTCCGATTTTCTGAAAAAAATGTTTTTGATTCCAGCCAATTGAAACAGAATTTTCCAATGATTCCTATAACTTATAGCATGTTTTGTGTTCCAATGAGTTGTTCAATAGGATGCTAAACCTTGAAAATGAATAAGACTTTGTGCGACCCTGAATAAAGGCTGCATAAACAATTATGCACTGTAGAACTATACAACCTTTCAGATGTGTTTTAGCGAATTCTAATAAATAAAGTGATAAATGTTTTAACATGTTCTGCTGTTATGTTCGAAATTTCATCACTCTAGATCAAAGTTATAGGCACAAAAATTGTTAACATACGGATGGACTTGGATTGACTTGGCTTTGACTCTAATTAGACCTATACTTATACTTAACCATATTATATCTGTCTTAATTTTTTACTTCCTATTTGAGAGTGTATTTTTTTTTTTGTTTTGGCAATATGTAACAGACAAGAAATACAAATTAGTCAATAATGATAAACTTACCAGTTCCCAGAGAAAATCTTGCACCACCAAGAAATTGGTTGCTTATCAAGCGATCATGATCCCATACCGTTATTTGCAATGCTCTTTCCGATAGTTCTTGTAAGGTAACATCCTCGTAGACAAATGAAAAATTCCATAACGGATTTAAAGACTTTTTAAAAATTGGTGTTTTTTGCTTAGAGCTGCGAGTTCGATTTGGAAGAAGATAACTTTAAAACAAAATTAACATAATATAATAGTGAATAATGCTTACTCCAAATACAAATAAGAATTTGATTACCTTTTACAGAATGTATCGCATGTCCCACTCGCTCTTAGAGAACGTAATTGCTTTGCTTCTTTTATCAATACATGTAGTTGTCCCTTGATTTCTAGGTTAGTTGTTCTTATTTTACTTATACTACAATCTGAAGAAGAAATTTGGGTCTCCATTGATACAAACTTTAGCCCTATCGATATATTGCCACGATATCTTGTATTCTCACCATCTCTTTCATTCTTAATATCAAAATTGTTAAATGTGAAAAAAATATTTATTTAAACTCATACCTTTTCCTGTAACAAATACCATTCTGATTGTGGATTATCAAATACTTTTTCTTGTAAATTAATCGTGACTTCTCCCAAAAAGTTATTACGTCCAAACAAATCTGAATGCCAAACGGTAAGCCATATCGATCGAGTCTTTAAATTTACAATTGATACATTAAATCGCAAAATTTCGTCGAATATGGGATTCAACGTATGTTTTTTAACTTTTGTTTTCCGTTTTCCGTGTTTAGATTTATCTGGTAATAGATAGACCTTAAATATAAATAGGTTATATATATACATATGTTTGAAATAAAACGAAATAGGTTAAATACCTTCACGTAAGGATCACTACTACACCTCTTTGTATCAGCAATGGCCAAGTCCTTACATTTAATAATATGAATTTCGAATGCACTTGTTTTGTAATTGTATTGCATGGCGAATTCAATTTGACCTTTTACCTTAATACAGTCATGGCGATTATCAGACGCGTCAGAATAGACACTTGTTAAGGAATCTGACAGAATCTAAAATAAATACAGTTAATAATATCCGAAATCTTTTTCGTGTTGTTACAATTGCGTAAGACTAACATTATTACGTTTATAAAACTGATTTCGTTGAGGTCCTAAAGAAATATTTATGTTACAGAATTCTGATATCGAAAAATCATCTGAAAGTAAATGGAATTGAAAAATTATTTTAGCATATGTTTTAATATATAAAATTTAAATATATAAATGTAAATATATTTTAACGGTAAGTAAAGCGGAAACAGGCAAACTAAAATTATCTGTCATCATAACCCACACCAAATGAAGCTTTATATGTTTTCTTCTTAAAAGGTAAGATAATTTCATTTGCGTTTAAAATAACAAGCTCTGACAAAGATACACATACCTACCGTGTGATCCAAGTAGAGATACTTTTTTCAATAGCCTTTTTTGACAGATCACGTGTGAGTCGTGTCATGCTGTCATGTTATTTTTGTTTAGTATTGTTTGGCATTTCATAATGGAAAGACTTACGCGTGAACAACGTTTACAAATTGTTCAACTTTATTATGAAAATTCACGTTCTGTGAGGAATGTGTTTCGTGCATTTCGCTCAACTTATGGTCAACATAATCGGCCTACTGAGCGTACTATTCGCAACACCATCACCCATTTTGAGACCCAGCATTCATTATTGGATAATATTCGACCGAATAGACCACGTCCAGCACGCTGTGAAGAAAATATAGCGGCCGTAGCTGAGAGTGTACACGAAGACCGTGGAGAGTCGATTCGGCGCCGTTCGCAGCAACTCGGACCATGATAACCGACTATTTGATGCCTGAAATTGAAGTTCGTGATCTTGGCGACATTTGGTTTCAGCAAGACGGCGCCACTTCCCACACATCGCATCAATCAATGGACTTATTGGGAGAACATTTCGCTGAGCACATAATTTCACGTTTTGGGCCGGTCGATTGGCCACCAAGATCGTGTGATATCACACCGTTAGACTTTTTCCTGTGGGAATATGTAAAGTCAAAAGCTTATGCCGACAAACCCGCTTCGATTCAGGCCTTGGAGGAAAACATCACGCGTGTCATTCGCCAGTTACCAGTCGAAATGCTCGAACGAGTGATCGAAAATTGGACTCAACGGATGGACCATCTGCGACGTAGCAACGGCCAACATTTGATAGACATAATCTCCAAAAAATAAATGACAAAGAATGTTCTTTCAAATGATAATAAACATTATCCATTAAATTTGAATTTTCTGTGTTTTTTCTTTAAAAAAGTAGGGAACCTCGAAATGGATCACCCTTTATAATAGGTGTGATTTTTTTTTGGTAATTTATATATAGGCTTACAGATCAATTAACGTGCAAAATACAACAACGACTTATTATAGGGGTATATGTATTTTGATACAAAAAAATATTTCCCATAGATATACCATGAAGTATTTGGATCCAATCAGAATGTCTGTCCCTCCGTCCCTCCAGATTTTTGGGCTAAGATAATAAAATTTGGTACGTAGGATTCTTATCCTTGCATGCAGAAGGTATTCCATACCTCAAAGCATATGCAACATAGATAGTTAACTATCTATTAATTACATTAATTGCAGCTGTAAAACTTACTAAATTATTTTATAGACCTCTCCGATCAATAACTAACTAATGAATAGTTCAAAACGAACTACTCACCCAATTTTTATACCCTATCCCATAGGGGTATATTAGTTTTGATACTTAGTTTGTAACATAGAGAAATAATTTTGCTACATATACCTCAAAGTATATGGATCGACTCAGAATCGCTAGCTGAGTCGAATTAGCCATGTCTGTCTGTCCGTCCGTCCGTCTGTCTGTTCGTCACCGATTTTTGGGCCTTAAATTTTGAGCTAGGATAATGAAATTTGGTATATAGGATCCTTGGCCGAGTCACCAGAACAAGTGTAAAAATTTTTAAAATCCGCTAACTGCCACGCCCCCTTTTAGAAAATACGTAGTTTTAAGCCAAACCGTAAAGAATTTCAAAAAAGTGTGTTACCAACATATTTAGACAATCCTAATATCTATATTTCGTCTATACAAAGTTTTTTGCCACGCCCACTTTTTGGGGGCGTTTTTAGTAAAAAACGTTTTTGTCCAAATTTTAAAACTTTCGAAAAAAATTTAGATGCAAATACTTCCGCAATGGTAATATAAACATTTTGTCTATAGATCATTTTCACCTACGCCCACATTTTGGGGGCGTTTTCTTACAAAAACCATTTGTATACCCCATCCCAAGGCATTAGCAATAGAAAACCGTTGTTTTTTGTCGAACCACAAAAACTTTTGATAAACTGTCTGAGCAATATATTGTGACAATGTCATTTTCTGTATTTCATCGCCATAAGGCCTATATTTTGAGGATATTAATTTTAAGGATGGGATGGGATAGGGTTTTCAACGATCCGCATAGCGGATTGTAGCCTCTCATATGTTTATATTTCTACATGATGAAATTTTGGTTCATTATTAGGATTATGTTTAATTATTCAAATTCTTACAGGATTATTTTTAGCTATACATTATACTGCTGATTCTAGTTTTGCCTTTAATAGAGTTGACCATATTTGTCGAAATATAAATTATGGTTGATTATTACGAACTTTACATGCTAATGGTGCATCTTTATACCCTATCCCATAGGGGTATATTAGTTTTGATACTTAGTTTGTAACATAGAGAAATTATTTAGCTATATATACCTCAAAGTATATGGATCGACTCAGAATCGGTAGCTGAGTCGAATTAGCCATGTCTGTCTGCCCGTCCGTCCGTCCGTCCGTCTGTCTGTTCGTCACCGATTTTTGGGCCTTAAATTTTGAGCTAGAATAATGAAATTTGGTATATAGGATCCTTGGCCGAGTCACCAGAACAAGTGTAAAATTTTTTTAAAATCCGCCCACTGCCACGCCCGCTTTTTAGGAAAACGTATTTTTTGGCCAAACCGTAAAGCATATTTAGAGAATGGTAATATCTATATTTCGTCAATATAAAGTTTTTTGCCACGCCTACTTTTTAGGGGCGTTTTTTATAAAAAAAACCTTTTCCGGTCAAATTTTAAAATTTTCGAAAAAAGTTTTGATGCACTATCATTGGTAGTATTAATGTGAACATTTCGTCAATAGACCATTTTAATCCACGCCCACTTTTTAGGGGCGTTTTCTTACAAAAACCATTTGTATGCCCTACCCCAAGGCATATGCAATAGAAAAACGTTGGTTTTTGTAGAACCATAAAAGAATTTGATAAACCTTCTGAACATTATGTTGTGACAACGTCATTTACAATACTTTATGCCAATAAAGACCACATTTTTGGGAAAATTAATTTAAGGATGGGATGGGATAGGGTATTAAACGATCCGCACAGCGGATTGTAGCCTTCTGATGTTTTTTTATACCCTATCCCATAGGGGTATATTAGTTTTGATACTTAGTTTGAAACATAGAGAAATAATTTAGCTACATATACCTCAAAGTATATGGATCGACTCAGAATCGCTAGCTGAGTCGAATTAGCCATGTCTGTCTGTCCGTCCGTCTGTCTGTTCGTCACCGATTTTTGGGCCTTAAATTTTGAGCTAGGATAATGAAATTTGGTATATAGGATCCTAGTAAAAAACGTTTTTTTGTCCAAATTTTAAAACTTTCGAAAAAAAATGTTGATGCAAATACTTCCGCAATGGTAATATAAACATTTTGTCTATAGATCATTTTCACCTACGCCCACATTTTGGGGGCGTTTTCTTATAAAAACCATTTGTATACCCCATCCCAAGGCATTAGCAATAGAAAACCGTTGTTTTTTGTCGAACCACAAAAGATTTTGATAAACAATATATTGTGACAATGTCATTTTCTGTATTTCATCGCCATAAGGCCTATATCTTGAGGATATTAATTTTAAGGATGGGATGGGATAGGGTTTTCAACGATCCGCATAGCGGATTGTAGCCTCTCATATGTTTTATTATTTGTATTTATTTACATTAAGGACGAGGAATATACTATGGATCTTATTTATTTATTCTAATCGATCGAAAGCTTTGCCCTACGCACATCGTCATTAATCGTGCTATATTTCAATAAATTCGTTTGTTATTTAAATAGTTTATTTTACAAATTGTTTTGTTTTGCATTTCCAATTAAACTAGAAACAATACAAAAATGGTAGAAATCTGTGGAAATTGCAATACTGGCATAATTGCAATCTGATGATTTTGTTGGTTGCGGTGGGATATGCTATAAGAAATTCCACACACATTGTGTTAACCTTCCATCAGGGCCCTCCAACTCATAATTTCAACTGTGGGGCTTTGCTATTAGTGCAAAATCTGCGATAAACTACCATTATTTGGATTGATTTCGACACTGACTTCTTTTACTAAAAAACTCAGTGGTTTATAAAAGGAAATAAGTGAAATGAAGTGTTGTTCGCGTAGTGCCAGTAACATGCAAACCGATAGTCCTTTGACTTCGGAATCGGTAGCAGCTCTACCGATAATAATCGATCCGGAAGAAAAAGCTACCGAAGGCAACGAAAAAAGGAGCAAAGTGTCGCGTAAAAAACAAAGAAATAAGAAATGCGCACAAAATATAAAACCCATTATAGGCAACGACACATCCGCGTCGAATTGGTTGCTTTACCGATGAAGGAATTGCATGGATTTCGAGCAGACACCACTGAAAACGCGATAATTAATTATATTACACCGGAACTAGTAGTTGAAAAAGACCAAGTGGCATGTGTTAAATTAGTTAAATCACCTTCTGATTGAACTAAAATGCGTTATATTAATTTTAAAATTTCATTACGTGAAGATATTTTAGCTCGCGCATTAAATCCTGTAAATTGACCGTCGGTCGGGAATTCGCATTAAACATTTCATTCCAAAAAACGGGGTTGCTTATTGCTTTACCCGTCGTCGCGAAGATCAAAATGTAAACATTGATCAGCTGCAATCGTCGCGGTCAAGCAGCGTCGTTGAAAGTGGATACAAGTGTCCGTTAAACATTTACTATCAAAATGTTAGTGGGATGAGAAGCAAAACAAAAGAGCTTTTTGTTGCGCTCTCATCCCATAGATATGATGTTATTGTTTGAACGGAAACTTGGTTACACCCACACATTTGTTCGACTGACATCTTCGATTCAACGTATATGTGGTTTACCGATGTATTGATGCCTACGTTCGAAGTTTGATGGTGGTAGTCTCCTATATACCCCCTAGAAGTGTATGTATAACATATGAGAAGGCTACAAACCGCTGTGCGGATCGTTTAATACCTTATCCCATCCCATCCTTGAAATTAATATCCCCAAAATGTAGGTTTTATGAAGATGAAATATAGATAATGACAACATATTATTCAGACAGTTTATCAACATTTTTTATAGTTCGACAAAAAACAACGCGTTTCTCCTGCATATGCTATGGGGTAGGGTATATAAATGGCTTTTGTAAGAAACGACCCTAAAAAGTGGACGTCGGTTAAAATGATCTAAGAACGAAATGTTTATTTTATCATAACCAATGGTTCTGCATCCAAATTTTATTATACCCTATCCCATAGGGGTATATTAGTTTTGATACTTAGTTTGTAACATAGAGAAATAATTTTGCTACATATACCTCAAAGTATATGGATCGACTCAGAATCGCTAGCTGAGTCGATTAAGCCATGTCTGTCTGTCCGTCCGTCCGTCCGTCTGTACGTCACCGATTTTTAGGCCTTAAATTTTGAGCTAGGATAATGAAATTTGGTATATAGGATCCTCGTCTCTGCCTACAGAACAAGTGTAAAAATTTTTGAAATCCGCCCACTGCCACGCCCCCTTTTAAGAAAAACTCAGTTTTTGACCAAACCGTAAGGAATTTTAAAAAAGTTTCTGAACAACATATTTAGACAATATTAATATCTTTATTTCGTCCATATAAAGTTTTTTGCCACGCCCACTTTTTGGGGGCGTTTTCAATAAAAAACTGTTTTCGGTCAAATTTTAAATTTTAAGAAAAAAATGTTGATGCAGAATCATTAACATTATTAATATGAACATTTCGTCTGTATACCATTTTAACCCACGCCCACTTTTTGGGGGCGTTTTTATATAAAAACCATTTTTATACACTACCCCATAACATATGCAAGAGAAAACCTTGTCTTTTGTAGAACCGTTAAAGTGTTTTGTAAGCAGTCTGAAGAATTTGTTGTCACTATATCATTTTTTCTATTTATCCACATCGTGTTTTTAGCCATGCCCCCTTTTTTGGGGATTTTAGTTTTATGGATAGGATGGGATAGGGTATTCAACGATCCGCACAGCGGATTGTAGCCTTCTCATATGTTTTTATTTTAAATTTGTATTTTAAAATTGTACCGGAAAGTTTTTTTTTACTGAAAACGCCCCCAAAAAGTGGGCGTGGCCAAAAAACTTTATAAAGACGAAATTTCGGCGGATTTCAAAAATGTTTACACTTGTTCTGCTGGGAACAACAAAGAGCACAGCTAGCGATTCTGAGTCGATCCATATACTTTGAGGTATATCTAGCAGTGGCGAGGCGTCCATATAACTCGATTCCTACCGAGTTACCTTTTGAAATTCTACTTTTCAACAATGTACCAATAAAACAAGCAACATGAATCTTAATATCCCCATATAAACACAATATTTGTGTTTCCCACACCTGCACAGCACACGCAAGCCACAAATTCTATCAACAACCCCTCAACCTGCTGCAAGTCATCCGCTTTCATATCGTTCTACTGCTTTACGCACACACATACACACATCATTGCATGGTTATTCTCTATCCCATACTCCACATATTTCATAGCCCATAAGAAAGACAACTGCAAACCGCTAGCAAAACAAAGCAAAGTGTAACCCGACAAACGCCGTGTTATAAAATATCTGGCTAGCTAGAACAAATTGGTTTTCTTTCCTTGTTTTCCCTTTATCGTTCACCGTGTTTGACTCCTCTCTGTTTAACACACGCTTTCTTATGCAAAAAAATAACCCGATGTTCAACGACTTATTGGTGAATTTTGTCTTTTCTTTTAGATTATTTCTGTTGGAAAAAATTAGTTATGAAGCAGATTGCGATGCGTAGCTTAAAGAAAATTTTGAGTGTAATTATTGATGTGCAATAAAAAAGAAATTTTAAACAGTGAAAAGTGTGAAAAGTTTAAATTGTGGTATTTTCAGTTGAATTCAGATAATTTCAAATAGCTAATTATTAAGAGATAATGGCATTATTAACTGTAAATTGTTGTTTGGTAGATTTGCTTTTGGAGGAAGAAAATGCTTTTTGTAAGTTGAATTTTCTTAAAAAAAAAGTTATAGAGATAGGGCGCTCTACTCCTTCTATGAAAATAGATTATAAGCGCAAGGATGGTTTTGTTTCGCATTTTAATGCATCCATGTACCAAAAATATACTTGGTTGACTGGCAGTTGTAAGCTTAACAAAATGTATTGCTTTCCTTGTCTTCTTTTTTCAAATTCCCCTAGTGTTTGGAGCCATACTGGCTACGCTGACATAAACAATTTAGTTAATTCCGCAAATAAACATGTCAAAACGGAAAAACATATTCGAAGCTGTTTATCTTTGCACGAATTCGGCACTAATCGCATTGAAACCTCCTTAGGTAATTCCTTTGAAGCTCACAACAAAAAAGTTGATAGAAACCGTAAGTTAATGGAAGGTTTTATAGATACAGTAGTTCTTTTAGGCAAACAGGAACAAGCATTTCGGGGTCACAACGAAAAGCAAGATTCTATTAATCGTGATAATTATGTTGAAACAATTTTATACTTATCTAAGTATGACACATTAATAGACTCCCATTTAGAACAGTGTTCAAGTGCACATCGAGTTTTTTCGGGTCTTTCAAATGACATACAAAACGATTTGATACATAGTATCGCTGCAGTGATTAAAGATGAAATTAAAGTTGAAATAAGTGAAACCCGATTTGTGTCCATTATGATCGATGAAACACCAGACGTGAGCCATAGGGAACAACTAAGTGCCGTATTGCGATACTTATCGGGGGAAGGAATAGAGGAAAGGTTTCTTGGTTTTTTTGACGTGAGTGAGAGTCGAAATGCAGAAGAGCTCTCAAAACACATTTTTAATATACTTGATGTATACGGTTGCAAGGAAAAGTTAATAGGGCAATCTTACGATGGTGCCGCGGTTATGTCCGGGGAAGTAGGTGGAGTTAAAAAAAAGGTCCTCGATGCATGTCCAATGGCTAATTTTATTCCTTGCTACGCACATGTTTTAAATTTGGTGTTATCCCGATCACTTGAAAATATACCTGAGTTAAAAGTTTTTTTTGGCAATATAAATACTGTAGTGCGCTTTTTCAATAAATCAACTAAACGTTCAAATCTTTTGAAACAAAAAGCAAACCGACGCATGCCGGGAGTATCAGAAACTCGCTGGCATTACCATTCACGAATAATTAACGTTATTTGTAACTGTAGATTAGATATAATTGAAACTTTTAACCAAATATTAGGCAATCCAAAAGAATGGGATAATGACGCACTTTCAATGGCCGAAAGTTTATTGCTTAAATTAGAAGGGAAAGAGTTTTGTTTTATATTGAACACGCTTTCCGAGATTTTTGCTAAAATCGATGTATTGTTTAATTTAATACAAAATAAACAAACGGATGTTGAAGTTGCTAAGCGAGAAATCGAGTGTTTTGAGTCTTGGCTTTGTACTGACTTTCTAAACAAATTTGATTCCATTTTTGAGAGCATAAACGATTGTGCTGAACCTCCACGAAAACGCAGATTACTCGATATTGATTTAAAAACTCACTATAAGCGCCTTCTTGTAGAAATAAAGGACAATATTATATCCCAACTTCAGACAAGATATAAATCTTTCACGAATTTAATTTTTTTGGATCTACTTAATAAATCAAAATACAGTAATTTTGCACTATCAAGCCCAGATGATAAAATATCTTCTCTGATTAATTTTTTTCCTGGAATTTTCGATTTCACAGCTTTGAAAAATGAACTAAAAGTTCTCTATACTACATCTTCACTTCAACAACTTGACGTTCTACTACTTTATAACCATTTGAGAAGCGAAATATTGCGTGAAACATTTTCCCAAATTTTAAAATTAACTGCACTATTTTTAACACTACCGCTTACTGTTGCCTCCGTGGAGAGATCTTTTTCCACTCTGAAAAGAATTCATACATATTTAAGAAATTCTCAAGGAGAAAACAGGATCTCTGATTTAGCACTTTTATCAATAGAAAAGCGACTCCTTTTAAAAATGAAAAGTAGAAAAGTAGAATATGTTAAAAAAGATCGGAGAATAGACTTAGAGTACAAATAAAAAAATCAGTTTAGCAAAACTTTTCACAATTTTTTCAAACTTTTGCTGTTTTTAAATTCCTACTTATCATTAATATTTCCTATTTTTAACTTTTTTTTGTATATATTATATGTGGATTTTTTTATTATTGTATTTATTTATTTAATTTAACAAAAAGTAATTTGTGCAGTTCCTTTTTTTAACATCAATTTTCTTAAAGGTATTGCATTTGCATCTGCCAAAAAAGGTTTCTTTCGAAGCCACTTTTATTATACTTCAGGTTCATTGTAAATTTTGGCTTTAATGACTTGAAGTATACGAAATTGGTTTGAATTGCTTTACTTATATGCGATTTGCAATACACAATATAATTTCAGAAAGCGTTTGCAGGTGCATATTTTTGCCGACTTACCATATAACATTTTCCACGCCACGTCACTGATATCTAGCTATATTATTTCTCTATGTTACAAACTATGTATCAAAACTAATATACACCTATGGGATAGGGGTAAATGTATAAACACATTAGTAACATTAATAGTGTAATTACACCTCTTGAACCCACTCAACTACCTTGTGTGTTGGGCGACTTCAATATTGGTGATATCACTTGAAGGTATGTGGATGGTGACTTAATACCATTCAAAATCAAACATGAATTCGAGCATGTAGTCATTGATGGACTTCCATCGGTAGATTTATTTCAAATAAACAATATTCGGAATAGCTCAAATGGAATTCTGGATTTGATCTTTTCAAATTATCAAGTTAATTTTAACATTATGAAGCATTGGATACTATTGATTCAAATAGTATTCATCGTTAAGCTTTACTTTTACAATTAAATTTTATAAATTTTGCTCGTTCTAATAAAATTAATTCCGCAAAAACCAATTTTGTTGCACTCGAGAGTTACTTAAATAATAATAGTTGGGTTTTATTATTATCATCGTCCAAATTGGAAAGTAATTATAATAAATGCAATATGCTGAAGGATGCATTTCCCGGGCGCCTTATCTCCCGTTTTGGCAATTTGCACTGGCCAGCAAGATCGCCTGATTTGACCGCTCCAGACTTCTTTTTGTGGGGCTTTTTGAAGTCGCGGGTTTATGTCAACAAGCCTCAGACTCTTGCAGCTCTTAAAGACAATATCCGTTAAGAATGTGAGGACCTATCGCCGGAAGTTTTAGCCAAAGTGATGGAAAATGCCATAAAAAGGGCTCATATGACAGTCAACTGTGGCGGCGGTCATTTACATGACATCATATTCTCGACTTGATGTAAAAAAAATTAAAAGACCAAATAAAAATAATCCACAAGAAGAATCAAAGTTTTTCATTTTGTTTTTAAATAACCGCCAAAAAACATCGGAAGGTTAGCTAGAAATTTAAGGCCAAAAATCGGTGACACACAGACGGACGGACAGACAGACAAGGCTAGATCGACTCAGCTAGCGATTCTGAATCGATCCATATACTTTGAGGTATACCTAAGGTGACCATAATTTTTTACTCCTAAAGCGGGACACCTGCATAGATATATCTTTTGGCAAAACAAATAATTTTTTTTGTTTATTATTTTATTTTTTAAAACAAATTTTATTTATTATTACTTACTTACTTAAGTGGCGCTACAGTCCGGAATGAACCTGGGCCTCAACCAACATGCCTCTCCAATTAGCCCGGTCCTTAGCTAACTGCCTCCAGTTGCGCACTCCAAGTTGGTTGAGGTCGGTTTCCACTTGTGCGCGCCACTTAAGGCGAGGTCTTCCTCTACTGCGTCCGACGTCTGGCTGGGAATCGAAGACTCTGCGAGCCGGAGTATTGGTGTCCATTCGTTCTACATGTCCTAGCCATCTTAAACGTCCAATGCGGAGTTTTTTGACCAGGGGCATGTCGCTGTACAGCTCGTATAGTTCTTGGTTGAATCTTCGTCTCCATAGCCCGTCAACGCAAACGGGACCGAAGATTTTTCGAAGAATTTTCCTCTCGAATCTACCAAGGATTTCTTCATCCGCTTTTGATACGGTCCATGCTTCAGCGCCGTAGAGCAGGACTGGGATGATCAGGGTCTTATATAGGGTTTCCTTAGTAGTTCGAGTGAGGGCTTTACTACTAAATTGCCTTCTTAGCCCGAAGAAACAGCGGTTGGCAAGAGTAATTCTTCGTTTAATTTCTGACGAGATGTTGTTGTCAGAGCTAATAGCGGAGCCGAGGTAGACAAAGTCCCGTACTACCTCAAAGTTATATCTGTCAATGGTGACGTTCTGTCCAATTCGTCGATGTTGTGAGTCCTTTCGTGATGACAGCATATACTTAGTCTTACCCTCATTTACTGCTAAACCCATTTTCGCCGCTTCCTTCTCTATACTAGCAAACGTGGCTATGACATCACGTTGAGTCCTGCCAATGATGTCAATATCGTCAGCGTATGCTAGTAGTTGCACCGACTTTTGGAAAATTGTGCCTCTGGTGTTGGCTTTGGAGTTTTGCACAATTCTCTCAAGAATCAGATTAAAGAAGTCACATGACAGCGCATCGCCTTGCCTAAATCCTTTTTTGGTATCGAATGTGTCGGTGAGGTCGTTTCCGACCCTGATGGAGCAGCGAGAATTCTCCATCGTCATCCTACACAAACGGACGAGTTTGGGCGGTATACCAAAACTAGACATGGCTCTGTACAGTTCGTCTCTATAAATGCTGTCATATGCGGCTTTGAAATCGATGAATAGGTGGTGGGTATCGATTTGGACTTCTTGAGTTTTTTCCAGGATCTGCCGAAGTGTGAAAATTTGATCGGTTGTGGACTTTCCTGGCCTAAAACCACACTGATAAGGGCCAATCAGGTTGTTGGTAAACGGTTTCAGGCGTTCACATATTACGGCAGATAGGATCTTGTAGGCGATGTTGAGGAGACTTATGCCTCTGTAGTTGGCGCAGTTCAGAGGGTCTCCTTTTTTGTGGATCGGGCAAACGATGCTGAGGTTCCATTCTTCAGGCATATTTTCATCCGACCAGATTTGGCTTATGAGTTGGTGGATGTTACTTACCAAGTCATCTCCGCCGGCCTTATAGAGCTCAGCGGGAAGGCCGTCATTTCCGGCAGCCTTATTAAGCTTGAGTTTAGATATTGCTATCCTCACTTCACTCAGGTCGGGTGGTTGGCAGTCTTCGCTGTCGTTGCCAATATTGAATGGTTCGTTCTGCCTGACAGCGGAATGTTGTTCGTCATCGCCGTTTAACAGTCTGCAGAAGTGGTTCTTCCATATCCTCAGCATCGACTGTGTCTCAACTACAATATTTCCTTGTTCATCTCGACAGGATTCTGTTCGAGCCTTGTATCCTTGGCTTTGACGTTTTACACTTTGGTAAAACTTGCGAACATCGTTCCTGGAGTGGCACCTCTCTATATCCTCGATCGCGAGCTTTTCTTGCTCTTTTTTCTTCTTGCTGAAAAGTCGATGTTCTTCCCTTCTTCTTTGCCTATAGAGCTCAATGGCAGCTCTCGTCTTCACCTGCAGCTTAGCCTTGTAGGCCTCGTTCTTGGCTGCGAGCATCTGTCGGCATTCCTCATCAAACCAGGGGTTTCTTGCTGGTGGGCGCGAGAAACCTAGCACATCAGTTGCGGCTGATCTAATGGCCTGTTGGCATCGTTGCCATTGCTCTTCGACATTCGATGCTGGTGGTATGGTGTTAATCGAGAGGTTAAGGGATACGCGTTGTGCGAAGGTCTTGGCGGTCTCTTGCGATTGCAGTCTTCCGACATTAAATTTTTTCACAGTATTTCTGGATTGTATTTATTATTATTCATTATTAATTAATAAGTCCAACGCTTTTTGAACCTCCCCCCAAGAGAGGACTCTCGTTAGGTTCGCACAATCAATAATTTCAAATTCAGCGTTAAAGCTGGAGCAGTGGCGTCGCTTTAAATATTAATTACTAGTCTTGTAAAATTCAGCTGGTGCAGTTTTACGTTCCCCTAATTGATAGCACCAGTTTCCTGTAACTTCGCCATTATATTACGGGTGGCGTGGGAACTGAAGCCAAAAACATTAAATTGCTTACAAGCTGATTTTTTTTTAATTCGCGGCCTCTGTTGCAGATACGTTCTTTTTCTCGATCTTTAACACAGCTTGTTGAAATGAAGAAGAAGAACCATAAATCTGAGCTAGGTTTGTTAAAAAAATCTTTCAAAATAATGCTTAGAAAATAGTTTTTTTTTTCAACTATGACACATTTGCAATACTCTTTCCAGCGCCGGCATCAGCGCAAGCTAGGTGACTTTTACTGTATCCCCAAAATTTCTTATATTCTATGTCAGAGGCATGACAGCATTCTTTTAAGTGTTTTAAAACGAATGCTATAAATGTAAAAAAATTAATAAATTTTCACAATTAGGTATTCAAAATCAAAAGGTAGACAATCTGCAGCAGTTTTGATTGCATTGTGGATTATATGAGCTCTACTTCATATTCATAAGACTGTCCTTCCAAGATACATGTTCAATTTCCAGCAAACATGATTAGCTCCTTTTCAATTGCCTCCACAAAATGTTTTAGCTCATTTTTTATCAACACTTGTTTCGAATAATCAACCTGTTTCACTTGGTAGCTCTTGGAACTCGAATTTTTTTACTTGTGTTGTACGCCTTCGCATGGTAAACATAGCGAAAAAGGACAGGAAATCATTTTTCGTTGAAGTATTTGAAGAAGGTTTGAAGCAACCGTTAATAAAGTTATAGTTAGCCTTACGAAGGTATTCTTATAATTAAGAAGCCAGAACAACAATAGCCTCGAAACATGCATCCATATAGGGTAGCCTTTTTCAAAGCGGGACATTTTGTGTTCTTTGGGGACATCGGGACGCAAAGCTCGAAAGCGGGACTGTCCCGACGAAAGCGGAACGTATGGTCACCTTAGGTATACCTATCGAAATTATTTCTCTATGTTACAAAATTAATATACCCCAAAACTAATATACCCCTATGGGATAGGGTATAAACAAGCCCCCGTGCAAAATGTGAACCCGCACGCTCTGAAATCGGTTTTATTTCACAAGCAATGTTCGGCGTTATTTCATTTTGTCATTGTGTGTTATTTTACGGCACCGCCGACGATATTGATTTCATCGGTAGGACTCAATGCGATGTCATAGTAACATTTGCTAGTATAGAGAAGGAAGCGGCAAAAATGGGTTAAGAAGTAAATATGGGTAAGACTAAGTATATGCTGTCAATAAGAAAGGACACACAACATCGACGAATTGGACAGAACGTCCACGTTATATTGACAGATATAACTTTGAGGTAATACTGGACTTTGTCTACCTCGGCTCTGCTATTAACTCTGAAGACAGCATCTCGCCAGAAAGTAAACGAAGAATTACTCCCGCCAACCGCTGTTTCTTCGTGCTAAGAAGCAATTTTGTACTAAGGTCCTTACTCGATATACTAAGGAGATCCTATATAAGACCCTGCATGGACCGTATCAAAAACGGATGAAGAAATCCTTGGTCGATTCGGAGAAAAATTCTTCGAAAAATCTTCGGTCCCGTTTGCGTTGACGGGGTGTGGACACGAAGATTTAACCAAGAACTATACGAGCTTTACAGCGACACGCACCTAGTCAAACAAAACTCCGCATTAAACATTTAATATAACTAGGGCATGTAGAACGAATGGACGCCAATACTCCGACTCGCAGTCATTTATTCCCAGCCAGACGTCGGACGCAATAGAGGAAGACCTCGCTAGAAGTGGCGCATAAGTAGAAACCAACCTCAACCAACTTGGAGTGCGCAACTGGAGGCAATAAGTTAAAGACCGGGCTAATTGGAGAGGCATATTGGTTGAGGCCCAGGTTCATTCCGGAGTGTAGCGCCACTTACGTACGTAAGTAAGTAAATAAATAAGTGTAAGATTTTAAGCATAAGCGAAATATAATTTTTGCAACGGATTTTAAAAAGTTGACCGAGTATGGCCGTCCATTTTCTTTCAACGAAACACAAGAAATGTCAAACTATGGAAGGCGTACCAAACTCTGAAAATCAGAAATGTATTTTTACTGCCCCCTGATGTTGAGTGGGATCTACTGTTTATCCCAACTCAATCTTTCTAAACATAAACAGCTAAAGTAACTCCAAGTCATTTGTTGTATTTGTACTCCTTGCTAAAACTTTATTCACTTGGAAGCGAAGTCTCACCAAAACACGACTAATGTCTATATTTCTATATTTCATTCCCATTAAGTTTAAGACACGTCCACTTTTTTGGGAAATATAATTTAAAGATGTAATGAAATAGGGTATGCAACGATTCGCACAGCAGATTTTATCCTTCTCATATGTTCGTACTTTATGTGACACAACTATTATGTGTGGAGAAATATTTTATGACGAAGAATTTGTGCGACCCTGAATATATGCTGCATAAATATGTACTATATAACTATAAAAACGTGAAGATGAGTTTTTGTGAATTCTATTTAATACTTTTTGGGCCGTTTTCATTTAAACAAGGTTTTCCGTTCAGTTTAATGTAAATTAAACAAAAATGTCCATACAAATACTTTGGCTATATAAAATATGAACATTTCGTCTTTAGATCATTTTAACACACGCTCACTTTTTGGGGGCGTTTTTGAAAAAAAAAGTACTGTGTGTACTTTTATCACTATAAAGTTTTTAGCCACGCCCACTTATTGGGGATATTATTTTAAAAATAGGATGGAATGGGTAGGGTATTTAACGTTTCGCACTGCGGATTGGTATGTTTATACCTTATCCCATAGGGGTTTATTAGTTTTGACATTAAGTTTGTATCATAGAGAAATAATTTAACTATATATACCTTTAAGTATATGGATCGACTTAGGTTAGGTTAGGTTGGTGGGTTGATGAGGCAGACGGTGTGTGTCTTCCCTCATCGCACTCAGGTTAATATAGACCCATTGTGATGCCCGTTGGGGGTCCACTTGTGTGGTTGGTTCATTCGCTGTCCCGTTACTGTCCATTGTTGTTAGCCTCTTTCCAGCCATCCAGATGTTATATGGTTCGACTTAGAATCTGAGTCGATTTAGCCATGTCTGTCTGTCTGTCCGTCCGTCCATTCGGTCATTAGGCTGTAGGTCACCGGTTTTTAGGCCTTAAATTTTGAGCTAAGATAGTGAAATTTGGTATATGCGATCCTTGATCGCGCTGTCCGAACAAGTGTAAACATTTTCAAAATCCGCCCACAGCCACACAAGAAATTGAAAAAAGTTTCTGAACAAGATATTTAGACAATCTTAATATCTATATTTGGCCCATATTAAGTTTTTTTACCACGCCCACTTTTTTTGGGGCGTTTTCCGTAAAAAGCAATTTTTAGTACAATTTCAAAAAAAAATTAAAAAAAAAAACTTTTAATGAAAATATTTAGAGAATAATAAAATGAATATTTCGTCTATACATCATTTTAACCCACGCCGCGCCGGGGCGTTTTCTTAAAAAAAAACATTTGTAAAACAAGATGTTAAACGATTCTCAGAGCGGATTGTAGCCTTCTCATATGATTATTATTTATGATTTTACAACTGGTCAAAACTGCAGCCCAGCAGTTGTGGAGAATAATTTGAGATTTGATCGTATCTACGCAGATTGTATACGAATATTGCTATTCAATTAAATTCAATATTTATTCAATTTCAATTCAATGAAGCATATGAAAAACCAACATTCCACACCCATACATTATTAATGGTATGACAATAGCCTTCACCAATTTGAGTTTCACGTTGGTTGGCAAGCTATCTCTGCATATTGATAGACCACGTACCACGTACCAAGTACCAACGATTTTAGATCTCACTGAGTTGATATGGTCGCACAAGTAAGGTTTCTATTAACGATAATAAAAAGGTTTTAAATTTTTGAAACCATTTCGGAGTCCATTTTGGAGTCCATTATCAACAGGTCAACATTTTTCTTAAAAGTGGGCGTGGCAGCGGTTGAATATTTTATCATTTTAGCTTAACATTTAAGAACCAACAACATGAGGTTGAGCTGGCCAACACAATACTATGTACGATTTCCATGTGGTATTAAATTATTTTCAAGTAATTTTTAAAAGATTTTGGTGCTGTTATAGATGTAGGACATTTTACAATTAAATTAAAAAAGGGAATCCATAATTCATTTGCTATAATAAGTCTACAATATGCAAGAGGAACCTATTACAGAATTACAGAAATTTAGACATGTGATTAAATACATATGGATAAATGACGTAATTGGTCATAATGATTTTTTATTGCCATATATTACTGACATTTATGACATGGTAGGAGAAGCAATATACAAGTTATAGCGTTTTTGATTGGGGTTTTCAGGTTTCCCAATCGAACATAAAAGAGGTTGATCTGGTTTTGTGTGTGAGTAAGTGTGCTATTTGACAGCTTATTGTTCATCCTTAGACCGCAGTTATAGCTGTCATTGAAAACATCATTTGAAATGTTCTTTTACTCATTGCGGCTATTTTATAAATTCAACCATTGTCGAGTTTGTGTTAAAACATACCAAATCATCTGACGGTAGATTGTAAGTTAGATAATAAAACTCATGCTATCTGCATTAACTGTAAAGGCAATTATCCGGTAAAATAACGCGGCTGCGAAGTAGCGAAAGAGTTGCAAAAAAGACGAACAAAATTTAAGAGTATTAATTCACAGGAATACATTTTAAACAAGCAAGAGCATAAAATTCCGATTAAAAATATGTCGAACCAAAGCAGGCTACAATCGAAAAACCTAATTTTTGGCATTTAATAAAAACTTGGAGAACTTGAATTGTTTATGCCTCAATACCCCGACTGTCATGCTCTACATCTATCGAGTCACTCATTATAAATGAAAAACCACCCAGACTAACAAACGGAAAAACCAACTGGGAAGGTTTCAAAAACGATATTGAAAATAATATCCGACTGGGTGTATCGCTTAGAACACCATTGGAACTCAAAGTCGCGGTTGACTCCTTTATCGATACCATCCAAAAAGCAGCATGGACTAATACTCCTCAACAGAACAAAATTGTGAGCTATAGTAATATTAAGTACCCCCGAGAAATACAAGATTTAGTAAGTCAAAAAATAAAACCTCGTAAAAGATGACACCAAACTAGTGCCCCGCAAGATAAAATCGGTTAAGTAATTTGCTATCAAATTCGATTAAAAATTTTAAAAACCATGCAGTACAAACGTATCTGCAAAGCCTAACCGTTGGAAAGGAATTATTCGCTCTGGAAAGCAATTAGAGTCATAAAACGGCCAAAAATCGCTGTGCCGCCAATAAGGGTAACTCAAGACCTTTGGGCAAAACGCGATAAGGAAAAAGCTGATGTTTTTGCCCCACATCTTGAGGAAACATTTAAGCCATTTGATGGTCCAGTGCAAAATGAAAACATTAATATATTTGAGAGTACAACCGATAATAATATAGAAAGATATGCAAGTATTGCCGAGCTTAAACGGGAAATACAGAAACTTAAGCCCAAAAAAGCTCCGGGTTATGACCTGATTACAGGAGAACTTCTCAATATGTTACATCGGAAAGCATTAATTAAGCTGCTTTTTATTATAAGTGCGGCAATCAGATTAGAATATATACCAAGACAGTGGAAAGTCGCGGAAGTGATTATGGTTCTAAAACCAGGAAAATCACCGAATGAAATAAAATCTTACAGGCCTATTTCCCTTCTTCCAATAATTTCAAAAGTTTTTGAACGGATATTACTCGGTCGCTTACACCCCATCATTGAACAGAAACGTCTTTTACCTGACCATCAATATTTCCACCAGCACACGAAAAAAAAAGAAATGATTTAGCATCGAAATTTTTTTTTTAATTTTCTAACAATTTTAACGACAAGCGTTTTTTACAGAAAACGACGAAACGAAACGAAAACGGACGAAAGACATATATTAGCATTGTTTAATAAGTGGCCGAATTTTGAAATTTTGTATACTTGTTCGAACAGCATGTACTTCGATCGCATATACCAAATTTTATTATCTAAAGCTTAGTACGCTGCTCGAGCTTAATTTTAGCTCCCATACAAAATTCTCTCCAAAAATTAGCTGAGCTAAATTTAAGCGAATCCATTTAGCCGAGCGGTACGCTGCTTCAGCTAAAAAATCAAACATTCATTTCAGACTGTACTGGATGTATCTGTCACAATTTAGCGCGCCCATTAATAGTTCGGGACATTTTCTCAAGCTAAATTTTGACACATCGTATTGTTTTCTTCTGTTGTGCTTTTGAGTTGTTGAAATAAACTTATTTTTCAAAGAACAGCTGTTTGTTATGACACTTATCCACAAAGCACTCTATGTCAAAATTTAGCGAGGATTTTAGCTAGTGTTTGGAGAGAAATAATGGAGAGCAGCTTAAATTTAGTTTCGCTCGAGCAGCGTACTAAGCTTTAGCTTTAAATGTAAGGTCTTAAAAATGGTGACTTACAGACAGACAGGCATGGCTAAATCGAATCAAAAAACATATGAGAAGGCTACAATCCGCTGTGCGGATCGTTGAATACCCTATCCCATTCTATCCATAAAACTAAAATCCCCAAAAAAAGTGGGCATGGCTAAATATACGATGTGGATAAAATAGGAAAAATGATATAGTGACAACTAAATCTTCAGACTGCTTACAAAACACTTTTACGGTTCTACAAAAGACTAAGTGGGCATGGGTTAAAATTGTATATAGACGAAATGTTCATATTAATAATGTTAATCATTCTGCATCAAAAATTTTTTCGAAAAATTTAAAATTTGACCGAAAACAGTTTTTTATTGAAAACGCCCCCAAAAAGTGGGCGTGGCAAAAAACTTTATATAAACGAAATATAGATATTACGATTCTCTAAATATGCTGCTCAGACACTTTTTTAAAATTCTTTACGGTTTTGCCAAAAATTACGTTTTTCGAAAAAGGGGGCGTGGCAGTGGGCGGATTTCTAAAATTTTTACACTTGTTCTGGTGACTCGGACAAGGATCCTATAAACCAAATTTCATTATCCTAGCTCAAAATTTAAGGCCCAAAAATCGGTGACGAACAGACAGACGGAAACACGGACGGACGGACGGACAGACAGACATGGCTAATTCGCCTCAGCTAGCGATTCTGAGTCGATCCATATACTTTGAGGTATATGTAGCAAAATTATTTCTCTATGTTACAAACTATCTATCAAAACTAATATACCTCTATGGATATAAACATATGAGGGCTACAATCCGCTGTGCGGATCTTTGTATACCCTATCCCATCCCATTTGTAAAACTAATATCCCCAAAATATGGACATGGCTTAAAACACGATGGGGATTAAATATAGAAAATGAAATTGTCACAACAAATTGTACGGTTCTACAAAAGACAAGGTTTTTCTAATGCATATGTTATGGGGTAATGTATAAAAATGGTTTCTATATAAAAACGCCCCCTAAAAGTGGGCGTGGGTTAAAATGGTCTATGGACGAAATGTTTATATTAATATAACTAATTATTCTGAATCAAATTTTTTTTTGAAAATTTTAAAATTTAACTGTAAAACGTTTTTTTATTAAAAAGTGGGCGTGGCAAAAACAAAATATAGATATTTCGATTGTCTAACTACGCTTCTCAGACACTTTTTTCAAATTCCTTACGGTTTGGCCAAAAACTACGTTTTTCTGAAAAGGGGGCGTGGCAGTGGACGATTTCAAAAATTTTTACACTTGTTCTGCTGGGAGCAACAAATACCACGTGTACCAAATTTCATCATTCTAGCTCAAAATTTAAGGCCCAAAAACTGGTGACGTACGGACAGACGGAAACACGGACGGACGGACGGACGGACAGACAGACATGGATAATTCGCCTCAGCTAGCGATTCTGAGTCGATCCATATACTTTGAGGTATATGTAGCAAAATTATTTCTCTATGTTACAAACTATCTATCAAAACTAATATACCCCTATGGATATAAACATATGAGAGGGCTACAATTCGCTGTGCGGATCATTGAATACCCTATCCCATCCCATCTGCAAAACTAATATCCCCAAAAAGTGGACATAGCTGAAAACACGATGAGTATTAAATATAGAAAATGATATTTTCACAACAAATTGGTAAGACTGCTTTGAAAACACTTTTACGTTTCTACAAAAGATAATGTTTTTCTCCTGCATATGTTATAGGGTAGTGTATAAAAATGGTTTTTATATAAAAACGCCCCCAAAAAGTGGGCATGGGTCAAACTTTTCTATAGACGAAATGTTCATATTAATATTACTAATGATTCTGCATCAACATTTTTTCTCGAAATATTTAAAATTTGGCCGAAAAAAGTTTTTTATTAAAAACGCCCACAAAAAGTGGGCGTGGCAAAAAAACTTTATTTTGACGATATATAGATAATTCGATTCTCTAAATATGCTGCCCAGACACTTTTTTTAAAATTCCTTATGCTTTAGGCAAAGAATACGTTTTTCTAAAAAGGGGGCGTGGCAGTGGGCGGATTTGAAATTTTTTTACACTTGTTCTGCTGGGAGCAACAACGAGTACGTGTACCAAATTTCATCTTTCTAGCTCAAAATTTAAATTTAATTTAAACTTAACGACTCCGCTATCGATTCTGAGTAGATATCTATATCTAGCTAAATTATTTCTCTCTGTTACAAACTATGTATCAAAACTAATATACCCCTATGGGATAGGATATAATTAAACATTGTTCTGCTGTACATAGGTAAACCAGAAATTATTTTTTCTTTTTAAAGCTGCCAGCTTGTCTCTCACAAAAAATACTGATATTGATTTCCCTGCAAAGTTAAACTGCAGTTTCGTTTAACTTTTCAAAAATGTGTGCAAAATAAGCAAATTTTGTTATCCATTTCTCATCATTCAATACATCAAATAGGTTTACAGATCAAGATTTTTGTCCTGTTAGAAAATGTGATACTCATCACAAAGTTGAAAAAATCTAAATAAAGATTTTTCTCTGGAAAGCCATCTTACTTCCGTGTGCAGAAGAAGGGATTCGTATTGACTTCCCATATCTTTGCACCTTTCGTACCATTAATGCAGTACGAGCGGTTTCCAAAGGTGTGCAGAGGAGCAAATCTTCTTGAATAAATGTGTCGAAGGGATACCTTATGAATCATGAACACAAGAAGTTTTGAAAGGCCGGCAACATCTGTGCTTTCATCTAGTTGCATTGCAAACATATCACAAGTATTCGAAATATTATTATTACCTACCTACCATTAAGTCGCAGCAATGCTGGTAGGAAAGGTTAAAGGGGTCGTGTCAATTGAAAAAAACATAAGAGAAGGCTACAATCCCCTGTGCAGATCGTTTAATACCCTATCCCATCCCATCCTTAAAATTAATATCCCCAAAATGTCATCTTTCTGGCCATAAAGTATTAAAAATGACCTCGTCACAACATATTGTTCAGACGGTTTATAAAAAGCTTTTATGGTTCGACAAAAACAACGTTTTTCTATTGAATATGAATTGGGGTAGGGCATACAAATGATTTTTGTGGGAAAACGCCCCAAAAAGGTGGACATGGGTTAAAGTGGTATATAGACGAAATGTTCATATTAATATTGTTAATGATTCTGCATCAACAATTCTTTCGACAAATTTAAAATTTTAGCGAAAACAGTTTTTATTGAAAACTTCATATAGACGTAAAACAGATATTAAGATTGTCTAAATATGTTGTTCAGAAACTTTTTAAAAATTCCTTACGGCCAAAAACTGAGTTTTTCTTAAAAGGGGGCGTGGCAGTGGGCGGGTTTCAAATTTTTTACACTTGTTCTGTAGGCACGGACGAGGATCCTATATACCGAATTTCATCATCCTAGCTCAAAATTTAAGGCCTAAAAATCGGTGACGTACAGACGGACGGGCAGACAGACACGGCTTAATCGACTCAGCTAGCGATTCTGAGTCGATCCATATACTTTGAGATATATGGAGCTAAATGATTTCTCTATGTTACAAACTATGTATAAAACTAATATACCCCTATGGGATAGGGTATAACCATTTCACCAGGAAGTACCAGCAGTCATTGTATTTTTCATCGTTATGCACTTGTGGTAAGAAAAATTCCAACTGATTTGAAGAAAGTTGTTGTGGGAAGAAGCTATGCAGATTGTAAATTTCGTAAAAAGTCATTCTCTCCAATCGAGTTGTTCACAAAAGTATCCAAAGATATGGGAAGTCAATTCGAAACACTTCTTCGGATTTTTGGTATTCTGTAATCAATGATCGAGTATATTTATACCCTATCCCATAGGGGTATATTAGTTTTGATACATAGTTTGTAACATAGAGAAATAATTTAGCTACATATACCTCAAAGTATATGGATCGACTCAGAATCGATAGCTGAGTCGATTTAGCCATGACTGTCCGTCCGTCCGTCCGTACGTCACCAGTTTTTGGGCCTTAAATTTTGAGCTAGAAGGATGAAATTTGGTACACGTGCTCTTTGTTGCTCCCAGCAGAACCAGTGTAAACATTTTTGAAATCCGCCCACTGCCACGCCCCCTTTTTAAAAAAACGTGTTTTTTGGCCAAACCATAAGGAATTTTGAAAAACTTTCTGAACAACATATTTAGACAATCTAAATATCTGTATTTCGTTTACATAAAGTTTTTTGCCACGCCCACTTTTTGGGGGCGTTTTTAATAAAAAACTTTTTTCGGTCAAATTTTAAAATTTTCTAAAAAACTTTTGATGCAGAATCATTAGTAATATAAATATGAACATTTCCTCAATCGACCATTTTAACCCACGCCTACTTTTTGGGGGCGTTTTTATATAAAAAAACATTTTTATACCCTACCCCAAAACATATGCAGGAGAAAACCTTGTCTTTTGTAGAACCGTAAAAGTTTTTTTATAAGCAGTCTGAAGAATTTGTTGTCACCATGTCATATTCTTTATTTTATCCACATCGTGTTTTTAGCCATGTCCACTTTTTGGGGATTTTAGTTTTACAGATAGGATGGGATAGGGTATTCAACGATCCGCACAGTGGATAGTAGCCTTCTCATATGTTTTTATACTGCATTCAAAATTTAAGAATTTAAGAATAGAACATTCACAGAAAAAAACAATGCATTTGACATTGTCCGCCATCACACATCAATGTACAAGCATTGTGCTAGTACAATTGGTACCCTAAAGGTGGGCGTATGTTGAAATGGTCCATAGACGAAATGTTCACAATAATATTACTAATAATTCTGCATCAAATGTTTTTCGAAAATTTTAAAACATGACCGAAAAACGTTTTTTATAAAAAAAAACTCTCCCAAAGAGTGGGCGTGTCAAAAAACTTTAAAAACTTTAACTTGGCAATGCACAGTGGTTGTAAGTCTGACTACTCATCAACTGTGCTTATTTTTCCCTCAAAAGGTAACCAGGGAACTGGTCTCATCCAACCGGATTTGACTTGCTAAACGATAAGTGCGAGTGTTGATAACAAGACGAAAAACAGCGACACTATAAACAGCCTGTTCAGAATGGCACGGAATACGCGGCCTGTTGTGCAAGGTGAACCTTTCTGAGCTGCTTCGACATATTCGGACAACAGGTATTTATGAATATTAAGGGTAAGTCAGGCCCTTTGAACAGAGATGGTGGCGGATGAACCGAAACCGATGAACAACAGGTTGGGGGTTGTGCGTTGGTTTATCTACCCACCCAAGAAAAAAATTGGTTGCGAAGCAACCAATAGCCTCGGTAAGGACTGATTTTATCCTGCAAAACGAAAAAAGGACAACGACGTTCATATTTGCACCTGGGATGTGAGAACATTAAACAGGAGAAGCGCATGCGAACAACCAGCGGAAGCCCTAAGCTGCTACAAAGCATTTATTACTGCCATCCAGGATAAACGATGGGATGGGCTGGCAAAAAGAGTTTGAAAAACTGTAACATCTACTACGGACCGTGTTATAGTGAGCAGGAACAGCGACTATTCGGATCCGGATTTGTTATAAGTGCCAGTCTTAGGCAAGAAGTCTTATGTTTCCAAGACATTAGCGAACGCAATGTAACAATTCGCATCAAGGCCAAATTCGCCAACATAAGCCTTATATTCCCTGACGCCCCGACGGACTGGGCTACCCCAGTGAGCTCAGTAGCGCGATGGTTAGTGCGATGAACTGCCGCGCAGAAGGTCTGGGTTCGATTCCCAGTCGTAGCAACACCTAAATGAATTTTCACTGGCCCTCCTCTCATGTTGATCTGACAAATCATTGGAGTAGTATCAATTGTCAAGAATAGCTTATCTCAACTTAGCCGTTCGGAGTCGGCATAATCGCATGATCGCAGTTCCATCTCTAGCAATTTTGAAAGCGCTAAATCGGGCGAACCGTACGCGAAGCAGGGGACTTTAGGCGTCTCCACGGTGTCGCACAGGATATGCAGCCTTCCGGTGGATCTGATGGATAAGAGTTCAACTCCTGAACGTCAGACCCTGCCGGAACCCACTACGACCTACGCGGAGGTCAAGCTAATGTCATCTGGCAACCCGATGGAGCAATTTCTTGCGAATAAGGTGGCAGAAGTGACGGCCGCTACAATGGAAATAAGTTTGGGCAACTCTGGTGACACCGTTGAGACGCCACTGGTCGCCGCGGCCCACTCGAGCACCGTTGCTGGGCTCAAGTTTTTGCCGGCTAGCAACCCCAGAGAGCAATCCCTTGTGGATAAGTCGACGATGGTCACGGCCCCAGCGATGGAACTGAACTTGGACGACTCGTACGCCACTGTCAATTCCGCAGACGCCACCAACGAAACCTGTCTCAATACGACCGTGAGGCAAATACGGGGGGACGCAGATACTATCTCTCTAGCATCGGGGCTTAGCGGTAAAAGCAGACGAAACACTAAACGGGCTATAAGACGGGTCTCCCCCTCGGATGTTCGCGTAACAGCAGCATCCAATAAATCCGACAACCATAAGGTAAGACTGGCCACCCTAGTAGGCGACCCTGCGGGACTCTGTCGGGACTACCCACAGATGCTGCAGGTAGTTCACCGGAATGGCGGGCGACATCAAGTGGACACCGTGATTACAATTGACGGCGACGAAATCCACCAAGCCGAAAAGCAATCCTATTGTAGCAAGCCGACCGTCGAAACCGGCCCGACTAGTTGTATCAGCTAGGATGGCGGGAGCTGACGATCGGCTATTACATAACAATACTCGGACTACTGCAGGACCATCGCAAGGTGCAGTCAAGCGCAGTCGGCTCAATATCAGTGGTTCCCCACAATATGTGCCACCCAGGAAACGTACTCGTTTCACCGCTCACAATGATATTCCCGCTAGCGAGGAACACCTGCATGTTGCGGTGATCGACAAATCGAACAACAATTTATCGCTGTGCCTCAGCTCTTCTCTGGTAACGGACACGCATAATGCCCCCAACCTTTGGAAAAAGGGTACACTATAAGGGGTTCCGGATTATGTCTTGCGACAACAACATGACCCTTCAGTGGCTAAAAGCCCAGGTTGAAAAGATGACCAACGTTTGACCGGGAGCCGACCTTACTTCCATCAAATAACAAGGCATTCGCTTATCGCTCAACAATCAATAATGATGGCTTTATGCTAAAGGTGGGCTTTAACTATGTGGATGCCAGAGTCGGTGGTCAAAACGCCCACCTATCAAACAATGCTTAGCCTGATTAAGGTACTCCAGCTAAACCTTCATCACAGTCGGCTAGCGCCAACCTACTCCTCCACCTAGCCAAACATCATGTCGACATTACCCTCTTTCCGGAACCGTGGTATTCATAAGGGGTAATTTGCGGATTAAAATCCGATTCTTTCAACATCTATTTTAACAAAAGCAACAATGGCAAATGCCGTAGCTGTATTTTGGCTAGGAAAAAACATTAATTTATTTTTTCTACCCCAATTTAGCAGCGATGATCATTCAACGGTAGTGTGGGAGATGAAAGACTCAACCGCGTTGATTCTCTGCTCAGCCTACACAGCATACGACTCAGCAACACCCCCTCCTGCCAAAGCTATCAAAGATCTGGTCCGGCATAGTGTAACGAAAGAATGGGATATAATAATCGGTTGCGACGCTAACGCACAGCACACAAGCTGGGGCAGTAGTAATACTAACATCAGAGGTGAGTCTCTCTTCCAATATATTACTAAACATGTCAACACAGATCCAAACTGCATATCTGGAGACAACTCCAATATAGACACTATTATATGTAAAGAAAAAATTATATGGGCCATTAACACCGTTAAGCCCTATAAAACAGCTGGCCCTGACGGCATAACCCCAATGATGCTACAAAAAACTGCCAACTGTATCATACCAACTTTAGTCAACATTTCCAGTATATGCCTGAAGTTGAAATACCTCCCCAAAGCGTGGCATGAAGTTAATGTAATATTCATACCAAAAGCAGGGAAATGCAGTTACACAACTGCGAAAGACTATATGCCAATAGGCTTATGTATCTTCATTCCTATTGAATACACTGGAAATACTACTTGACATTCCGATACGTCGTAAATTGAATCCAGATTACCTATCCCCAAACCAACATGCCTATAGCAAAGGCAAATCGGTTGAAACTGCCCTACATGATGTAGTTCAAACGACAGAAAAATCTCTATACTAAAGGGTGTTTTTTTTAGAGGTATAGAAATTCGAATTGAAATAAAACACAAGAAAATCATTTTAATGTCCATCAATTTGGCTTTATTAAAAGGCTAATTTTATGCCATTAATGTTTAAATATGATTTTGGGCATGTGGCCGCCGCGCCTGGTTCGAATAAAGCCAAGTCTAGAGGTCCAATTTTCAACCACTTTTTCGAGCATTTGGGGCCGTATGTCGGCAATAACGCCACGAATGTTGGCTTCCAAGTCCCCTAACGTTTCTGGTTTGTTGGCGTAGACGAGCGACTTCACATATCCGCAAAGAAAATAATCCAATGGTGTCAATTGCCAATTGACAGGTCCATTCCGCGAAATTATGCGCTCATCGAATGTTTTCTTCAATAAATCGATTGTGACGTGCGCTGTGTGGCATGTAGCGCCGTCTTGTTGGAACCATATCTCATCCACATTCATGTCATCCAATTCGGGAACAAAATAGTGGGTTATCATGGCTCTATACCGGTCTCCATTAACGGTAACTGGCTCTCCAGCATCATTTCGGAAGAAGTATGGCCCAATGACTCCACCACGCGTATCAAGGGTCTCATGTGGATTCTCTTCACTCCAAATGCGGCAATTTTGCTTGTTGTCGTAGACATTCAACCAAAAATGAGCTTCAACACTGAACAAAATTTTTCGAGGAAAATCAATTGCTGTGCACGGCGGCGAATCGATTCATTCGGGTCCTCTTCAACACTTTGCTCTACAGCGACAATTGTTTCTTCGGTGCACACTGTTCGACGTCTCTGCGGATGCGTAATATCACATAGAGTAAACGTAGTGCGAAAGCGATCCATGGTTAACCTAATTAATTGCTCTGATCGACGATTATGTCGACCATAAAATGGACGGAGCTTGCGGTAGACTTCGCGAACTGAAACATTATTTTCGAAATAAATTCGCGTCATTTGCAAGCGTTGTTCATTTGTCAACCTCACGATGAAATGGAAAACCAAATTGAACATAAATGACTTTAGAGTTGCCCGATTTGACCACAAAATGTCAGTTTTATCTCTATTCGAAAAACCAACCTCTAAGAAACACCCGTTATAAAGAATCCACACTAGCAGCCTTTCTAGATATAGAAGGAGCTTTACGTAAAAGCAGAAGTTATCGAGACAGCACTTATAAAAGCAGGTACAGAAATGGTTAACAGCAACTGGATCACAACCATGCCGTAATATGTGAATACCTAAAACCGTTTACCAACATCCTGATTGAATGGAGAATTCCCGCTGCTTCATCAGGGTCGGAAACGATCTCACCGACACATTCAATACCAAAAAGGGACTTGGGCATGGCGATGCGCTGTCAAGTGACTTCTTTAATTTGATTCTTGAGAGGATTATGCAAAACTCCCGAGCCAACACCAGAGGCACAATTTTCCAAAAATCATTGCCACGTTTGCTAGTATAGAGAATGAAGCTGCAAATATGACTTTAGAAGTAAATTAGAGTAAGCCTATGTATATGCTGTCAACACGAAAGGACACACAACATCTACGAATTAGTCAGAACGTCACCATTGATAGATTTATCTTTGAGGTTTACGGGACTTTGTTTACGTAGGCACCGCTATTAACGCTGACAATAACATCTCGTCAGAAATTAAGCTAAGGTAATTAAGTAGTAAAGCCCTCACTCTACTACTAAGAAGATCTTATATAAGAGTAGTGATGGGCGCATTCGAATGAAACAATCAATTATAATTTATAATCGATTTTGAGAACATCTCGAGATGTCTCGATTCTTCACCCAAAATCATTCGAATGATTTCGTTTTCAATTTTTCTTACACGTTGTGCTTGTGTGTCGTCTCTTGTTTTGTGATTTGCGATTGTGACTTGTGGTCTCTTCTCTTTCTTCTACAACTGTAATCATTACTGGCGGAGAGCGCCATACATTATTTTCGTATTTCATTTAATCACTCACTTAGAATATCCAGAGGGATTTTCTTCATGCCCTTTCAGTTTCTTGTATCTTGTATGTTTCATTCGTAATTCATATCTCATGTCTCACATCTCGAATGCTTTGAATCAAATGAATGAAGAGCACAATGAGTGAGAGCTCTTCGAGAATGTGAAGTGTATGCACCAAACATTTTCAAATTAAGATCAGATTTATTTTGACCACAGATCTATTTGTTTCTCATTCTACTGACAGACACCTATGGCCCCTATAGCTTTAGCAGATCCCTATGGCGTTTACGGCTTGCTGCAGTTAGGTAGACTTATTAAACCTTTTCCTGTTGTTGATAACAAAATCATTACAAGAACTCGATATTAGTAATTGTAGATCAGCTAATCAGCCTTATTCCTCATGGCGTTTTTATTAAACGATAAATGGCGTTTTTTGAGTCGATTCATTTTAGTGTCGTTTAAGTGTCTGTATTCTATTCTCTGGGCGCCTCTGCTCTCATTTTTTTACATTCCAAATGAGTTCCACAGCAATAGCTGAATGACAGATAGGCAATTTGTTTTGCAATTTGAAATTTTAAATGAACATTCATTTATTATTTATAATAACTACATTTGTAAGTTTATTTCCTGTACTTTTACTTTATTTTGATTATTACTAAATACTAAATGCAAATATGAACACCTTTGTGATTTTTCTATCGTGATACCACAAGTGAAGGTAATAGGTCTGATTTAAATTGGTCTAATGAAACGCCTAGTGGGGAACAGTCTTCGGTTCAAACAGCGCATAATGCTGACCGGATGCCCAACAAACGGATACTTTAAATAATTTAGTGCTAATATGTAAGTGGGGCTTGGATAGTTCGGCACAGTCAGAATACAAATAACATTTTGCTGACCCATACGATTGATTTCAAACAATACAGGAGAGTAAAAGCAATTGTTTATTTAAAAAAGGAAAGATCTTCATGAACACAATACTGCAGACCAACTAAGATTATTTTTCATCATGAAACAAAAGAATTCAGAAAAAAACTAGGTTGAAATAATGCGCAAACAAATTGAAAAGTGACATATCAAATTAATAACATCGAAATACGTGCTACGATTGCTATCCTATTAACTATAGTAGACGGAAAGATTTGTAATGCCATAACAGACACCAAATCAACACAAATATACGGACTCCTAAAGATTTCAATATAATTGAACAAGTATCAAACAAAAATATAATAGACACTTATCGACTAAAATTTGGATTATCTGTGCTCCATGCCTGGATAAGGTTCTTCAAATGTTTGTTGCACCTTAGTTACAAACTTAAATTTCAATTCGTTTAAGAGAAATTGATAACATGGCCTAAATCCATTAATGCGTTATATGGAAAAAAAACTAGGTGCGCAGTTGCGGTGGGACTATTGTGTGTAATTTTTATATTGGAGATATCGTTAATAAAATGTAACAAAAAATGGCCTAGAATTGTGACCAAATGAATTGTTTATACAACTACATGGTTGAAGAAAATCGGTTAAGCCGTTTAGGCTGAGAGCACATTACGGATAGACGGATCAATGGACAGACGGACAAGATCTAAAAATCTATCTATCTTGCCTCGTTTGGGCGAATGGGGCAATATCATGAAACTAATAACAACTGTAAAATTATATATTATTTCTGATATTCGTTGCTCAAAATAATTCTTAATCAAAAACTGAAAACTAGATGATTTTTTTGCCTTCTAGTTTTTGAAAGACTATGCATAGATTTCACTTGATTTAAAAAATTCACTAATAGAACAAAGTATTGGCTAGGTAAAATACTTATTTGTAAGTAGTACCGTGATTTTTAATTTTTTTTTTCATTTTTAGTCCTTTTTTATGAAATTGCCCACCCGGCCAAACGGGGGGAGATAGACCCCCTCCAATAGTAAAAACAAAACAGTTATTATTTCATGGCGCCTAAATTATCGTACTGATGTCCTTCATCTTCTAAGAGCCTCTATTGTGATTTGGGGGATGGGTCGTTGATGGACCTGAGAATTAGTAGTCATCATAGGTTTTGTGTACGTTTCACAAAATTTCAGCCAAAGGCTTTTTTGCTGGTGCTGTTACAATTGTACGTTAGAAAGTAAATTTATTTACATGTTTTTGTTAGATAAGCATAAAATATTGCTTAAAATGTTTAATAATTGTATAACAGATTCTTACCTAGTGATATACTCGATGTCATGCCATTTTGCGATTTTTTTTTTAAATATAAGCTAGACAATTGAGGACTGCTGTTTTTAGAAAATGGTAACAAAATGGTACTCTGATTGATTGGAGATCGATAACGCGCACTTTTTGCATTACCTTGAGCAGCATTAGAATCACTTTGCATTTTTTCAGATCCATTATGTGAAAATTCTAGTGACTGAATCCTTGAAAGTGAATTGGTGTTTATAAGATTTTCAACATTCGGTGAATAAAATTCCAAATCAGTTTTAATCTTGGTTTGAGTTAAATAAGGTGTGCATGATTTCTGGACGTCTGGTACTTTCTTATTATCACCAACTCCTATACTTCCGCAGCTTTGGACGCGGTCTAATTGTTCATTTTTCTTAATTACAGTAAAAATCTGTGATAAGTTATCCACAGATGCCCTTTTTGATATAGACATTTCAGATGAATGCAAAAAATTATCTTTATCGATATTCAACAATTTATTTCTAGAGTCGCCAGGAGCAAGCAATGCTGATTCGAAACTCCCACGCCATGAAAACCGGTCGCAGTCACTTATCTCTCCAGTAATATCATTTACGGTACTGTTCGAATTGAAGTGCCACGAACGATTTGCGGATCCTAATAGAATATCATGGGACTTGCTTCGTGGTAAAATTCCTAACTGATTTGGAAGTTGCGAAGAATAATCAAAATAATCCACATCAACAGGCACCGAACTATCATTCGATTTTGTTAAATCATTTTGAAAATTGTTATTAACAGTTGTTATCGTATCAGTACCGATACTGACATCATGCATTAGTGTAGCCAGTTTCCTTCCAATATGCTGCATAACGTTAGCAATTGGTGGTGACGTATCATTGAATTTAAAATTGTCATATTTGTTACTTAAATTAGAATTGTTAGCTAAAATAGTTTTTATTAATTTCGTGTACACCAATACTCTTTCAGTATTAATGCGTCCACCAACTCCACCAGTTTCATTAGTGTAATTTTTTTCAATTTTCATATATTTGGAAACCTGTTCGGGATTCGAATTTGTAACATCTACGTCATGGTTTGAACCTTTAAAGTCGGATGAATCATTAGAGTCGGACCATGTATCTTCGCTACTAAAATACTCAACCATTTCTCGAACTTGGTTACTATTTATACCTGGAACTGTTTTCATTAATCGTATAAGCTCATCTTCAAAATATGAAAATTGTAAAGGATTGTCATGCTGTCCATATCTACTTTGAAACATTTGATCAGGGTATGTTTTAAAGTCATTTGATTGTGAATAATTTTGTGTTGTCATCGAAATAAGTGCTTTAAAGAATTGGCGCATTTTTGACATCATAAGATTTGTTTCCTCGTCTGAACTCCAATTATTAAAACTATCTTTTCGAATGATAGACGTTTTAGAAGAAAGAGAGTTTTCATTTGATAACCTATTTGTTTTAAGGTGTGTCTTAATTTGTGACTCTGATATTCCATTAACACTGTCCTTATAGCTTATAGCTGTCTCTAATAGATTATATGATTTGTCCATGTACAATTTTTGTTCTAATAATTCACGTTTTCTGTAGTTTTTTTTGCGTTTAGCAGAATCAGCATTTACTAATCTATCACATACCATATCCAATTCCGGGATAGAACCAGTTTCCGATTCTGATGAATCGAAACTTTCAACTGCTTGGTCTGAAAGAGTATCAGTTGATTCCACAAGTAAATTATCTAATGATGAATTTGTAGACCTAGGTGTTCCACGAGACCGTAAATTTTTTTTTTTTCGCTGACTTGGGCTCGGGTGACCTTCACTATCACTGCCCACACTACCATCTGATCTATTTTCCATGCTAAACCCCATAAACCCTGAAAGAAAATATTTTTCCAACCTGGATGTTGATAGATCCAAAGCACATTTTTTATCCGCTGAGCATTCATTTTTTGCTAGGGTATCAAAATTATCACTACAGTCGCTGCACAATTCCGATGAACTTTCCTCCATGGCACCACTTCTATCACCCTCGCCAAGACCGAAGAAAAAATATCTTTCCAGTTCTGAGGGAGATATACAAGCTACTTTATCAGCAGTTTCTTCTTTTAGTTCAATTGATCCGGTATCGTTTTGTTCCAATTCGCTATCTTCGCAACTTTCTTCAACAATTGTATGTAAAGTTAGATCTAAAATATTGCAACTTGGATATTCTCCAACATTCTCTTCTTGACTTTTTGAATTTGAGTGAAAAACACCATCGAATTCATTAAGATCATCTTCATCCTGACTAACATTGTCTACCCATGAATCATCATCCGCCAATCCATCATCAGGGTAATTTCTTTCATCAACAAGTATTAAAATTTCATCTGGAGGTAAAACGCAATTATTTACAGTAGCCATAGAAAAGTCTAGATGCATGTGAAATGGTATGACTCTATTCACCGAAACCATTTATATTGAACAAAATATCCAACACAACGCTATATTTTCCCTTTTTAATGTTTCATAGTATTTTATTTATTTATATATTTTTTTTTAAAACGGTAAACACTTTCCGGATTTTAAGCTAGGTCAAGCAAGTAAATAAAAAATATTTCAAAATTCCTCTAGCATCCAAATTGTTGATGATTAATGGGATATATATATTACCTGTTTACACGT
Organism: Rhingia campestris; assembly: GCA_932526625.1. Taxonomy (NCBI): domain Eukaryota; kingdom Metazoa; phylum Arthropoda; class Insecta; order Diptera; family Syrphidae; genus Rhingia; species Rhingia campestris. The sequence continues at coordinate 68,004,033 of OW052183.1, forward strand.
GGAATTAAATTCGAGCAACATTTAAACGTACGGATCGCTGTCATTTTATTAAGCAAACATTTGACGGCTTTAAACAACGCCAGCCGTATTTATAAAAGCATTTTAGATGTTGCCTAACTTTAGGCAACCTTTAAGTACTCCCTAAGTTCAAAAACGGTATTTATAATCGATTTTCACATTTAGGCAACGTTGCCTAAAGGCCGCCTAACTTAAGCGCGAGCGAACCCTGCCTAGAGGCTGCCTAAGGAATTTTCATTTCATTTTCATTTTGATGTTTACAAGAATTTCAATCTGGAAATTTATTTTGAGATTTTGTGTGGTGGTTTGCAATAAAGTGAAAATATTTTAATGAAAATGGACTCAAGCTACATTTCATTTGTAAATGATGTAAGTGTAGTGAATATTATAAATTCATACATGCCAACTAGTAGGAGACCAAAAATATACAAAACGGTGATGGGGGCTATGCCTGCTCCAACATTCTTTTCACTCCACTGTTGAATCCTCAAACTAATTCCGAACAGCAATATAACATTGCCCATATAGCTCCATGTTCTTCCTTACCCCCAAGGCAATCTCGACGCAACGGACGGTATCGACGCAGACGGTTTCGCGTTGAAATGTCAAAAACTCATCGAGCTTATGGGAACATGTATAAGTGGGCAATCTGAACGCCGACGCGACGCAATGGACGTTAGCTACACAGAAAAGTTGATTCAACTTCAACTTTCTTGCGCATCGACGCATTGGAATGTCAGTTTGAAAGCTGTCAGATGGTATGTTTGTGAGAATCTTGAGATAACTTTCATAGGTTATAAAGTTAAAAGTACTGAATTAATAATTGTGTTGTGTGACTAACAACTAATTAAATTTTCTTCTGTGAGAATTGAAAAACAAACAAAATCTTCGACGGCTAATGGTGAACTGTCAATCAAGTGACATCGCATCGCGTCGCGTCGTGAGCGTCGAGATTGCCACCACCACTCAAATCCTCACCATTTTTGACACTTCAATGCGAAACCGTCTGCGTCGCGTTCGTCGCGTGCGTCGAGATTGCCACCACCATTAAAGATATTTGTTTACAAATAACATATGCTGTCAAACTCAAAAAAAAGAAAATCTGATGTGAACAAAGTACAAGAATCTTAATTTTTATACCCTATCCCATAGGGGTATATTAGTTTTGATACTTAGTTTGTAACATAGAGAAATAATTTTGCTACATATACCTCAAAGTATATGGATCGACTCAGAATCGCTAGCTGAGTCGATTAAGCCATGTCTGTCTGTCCGTCCGTCCGTCCGTCCGTCTGTACGTCACCGATTTTTAGGCCTTAAATTTTGAGCTAGGATAATGAAATTTGGTATATAGGATCCTCGTCTCTGCCTACAGAACAAGTGTAAAAATTTTTGAAATCCGCCCACTGCCACGCCCCCTTTTAAGAAAAACTCAGTTTTTGACCAAACCGTAAGGAATTTTAAAAAAGTTTCTGAACATCATATTTAGACAATATTAATATCTATATTACGTCCATACAAAGTTTTTTGCCACGCCCACTTTTTGGGGGCGTTTTCAATAAAAAACTGTTTTCGGTCAAATTTTGATGCAGAATCATTAACATTATTAATATGAACATTTCGTCTATATACCATTTTAACCCACGCCCACTTTTTGGGGGCGTTTTTATATAAAAACCATTTTTATACACTACCCCATAACATATGCAAGAGAAAACCTTGTCTTTTGTAGAACCGTTAAAGTGTTTTGTAAGCAGTCTGAAGAACTTGTTGTCACTTATATCATTTTTTCTATTTATCCACATCGTGTTTTTAGCCATGCCCCCTTTTTTGGGGATTTTAGTTTTATGGATAGGATGGGATAGGGTATTCAACGATCCGCACAGCGGATTGTAGCCTTCTCATATGTTTTATGCTAGATTTGTAAATTCTACTACTTCTTTTGACATAAACTTCGCCTAGTTAGGCAGCAATGGAAAATCGATTATAGATAAGAATTTAAGCAACGTTGCCTAGAGGCAACTTAAATATTTAGGCATGCCTAACTAGGCAACCTCTGAGACCCCACCTAAGGATATCTAATAAATACGGCTGCGCATGTTTAGAAAGATTCAAATGAGTGCAAAAGATAGGGATAATGAAACAAAAAATACGCCTGCTCGGCGTACTCAACGAGTGGTGGGTGAATAACTGTGTAGTACACAACTTTAAGGCTGCGTTCATGGCTACGCGCATTCGCGTCGCGCAACGCGATTTGATTCGCTACTAGCGATCAATTACATTTGTACATATGGAAGTGTTTATGGCGCGGCGATTTACCCGGGGTTTAGATTTGCATGTAGTAAATTCATTACTTCTTTAATGTCGTTAGTTTTGTGAGTGTATGTGTAACTTTCAAGTGGGGATGGGTTCTAATTACATGCACGAAATTACAGTTATGAAATTACCTGGCATGTCATACTCCGGTATTTTCATAACTATTCATACTTCTGAATATACAAATCAAACCAAAGAAGGGTATTAAAATAAAAATTGATACCTATTGGTTGAAATTTAAAATAAAATCAAAACAAAGCCGCCGTCGAAAAATAGAAGATATTTGACCATAGACATAATATAATCGCAAAGTGCACAAGTGTAAAAGGGAAAGCAATATCGAAATGTCAAATTTACATTCATGGAGTTGTCGACCTAACTTGCAAGCAAAATGCTTCAAACATTCAGCCTGCAAGGAAGAGCTCTAGTGTACAGATACACTAACACATATAAATACCATGCAAGTTGAATTTATTACATGCAAATCTAAACCAAAGGTAAGCGAAAATGTGAATTTAGGTTAGCGAAAATGTGAATTTAGCCATCGCTAGCGACTGTCACCGACGAGCGCCATGAATCTACAGTACAAATAATTTGAACTTTTTGAGCGAATCGCTCATACACAATGGAGATATTTATTGAAGTTTGCTGAAATTGAAGCAGGCGGGCGTGAAAGTAAGGAGATTGACTGTGTAAATAAGGACACGGTTACGGCCAACGCTAATAAGCAGGTGCGCTAGTTCGCGCTTGTCCGAGCTGGTCTGCTCTAGTGCCCCAGATCGTCAGACCCTACCGGTATCCAATAGGACCTGCGCATTGACCAAGCAAACGTCATCTGATAACTCAAGGGATAAATCCCTTGCGGAAAAGATGGCGGAAGTGACAGACTGGGCAAGCTTACATGCCTCGTGCGACGCCGCAGAGACGTTATCGGTCACCGCGACTCAATCCAGTGCCGTGGCGGGTGTCAGGTCATCACTGGCTGGCGACCATGAGGTTAGATCGGCCGATCCAGAGGGCGACCCTAAAGCACCGTTGGGAATATCCACGGCCGCTAAAGGAGGATCAGCTGGGGTGGCGGGCGACGCCAATTACAACCTGTTAGCGCAAAAATCGCAGCTAACCAAGCGTCGAAGCCGACCGTATCAGAGGGAGAGTCCAAGGAACCGATGGGATTACCCAAAGGAACCAAGGCAATATCAGCTGAGATGGCGAGGTGTGACGTGAGGCAAGCTGGCCCTAGCATGCCGACTACTACTGCGAGACCGCCGCAAGGTGCAGTTAAGCGGAGTCGGTAAGACATCAGCGGTTCTCCACAATACACAGGACCAAAAAAGCGTACAAAATTCGCCGCTAACAAGGGGGTTCCTGCCTATGCGGAACACCTGCGTTTTGCGGTAATTGACGCAGCTAATCCTGACCTACGGCTAAACGAGGAGCAATGGAGACTGGTGCACAACAATCTTTTGCTGTGCCTCAGCACCTCACTGGCAAACGACACCCAAAATGCTCCGACCTTTGGCAAGATGGTTTACTACAAGGGGTTCCGTGTTATGTCTTGCGACAACGACTGGACCCTTCAGTGGCTCAAAAGCCAGATCGCAAAAATGACTAATATCTGGTCAATCGCCGACCTTGCGCTTCTAGAGCATAAAGAGCTTCCATCCGCTCCCAGGGGTAGGATGTTTTTACCGGGCCCAGCCATTCCAAAGGAAAGGCTGTTGGAGATGCTCAAACGGCAAAACCCCGAATTTCCGCCTGATGAATTGGCTATAACAGAAATGTTTGAGCCATCTGTCAAAGGACAAAGTATCCGAATTTCACTAAACTATCACACGCTGGTGAAATTCCAGACTTCAGGCTTCAAACTCAAGCTGGGGTTCAACTTAGTGGACGTCAGGGTAGGTGGTCAAAATGCACCCCAACCCAGTACTGCCAAATCTGATTTAGGTGCTACAACTAAACCTGCATCACAGTAGGGCGGCCAGCGCCAACCTACTTCTCCACCTAGCCAAGCACCAAGTCGACATTGCGCTCCTTCAGGAACCCTGGATCTCAAACAGGGTAATTTGCGGACCAAAATCCGATGATTATAGCATTTATTATAATAAAAGCACCAACGGCAATTGTCGTAGCTGCGTCATGGCTAGGAAAAGTATTAATGTAATTTTTCTACCCCAACTCAGCAACGATGACCTAGCAGCAGTCATGTGGGAAAGGAAAGATTCAAAGCCATTGATTCGCTCCTCTGCTTACATGCCATACAACTCGGAAGATCCACCTCCTCCCATTGCTATCAAAGACTTCGTCCGACATAGTAAAGCGAGAGATTGGGACCTACTTCTAGGATGCGACGCTAACGCTCATAACACCAGCTGGGGCAGTAGTGATACAAATACTAGAGGTGAGTCCCTATTCCAATATATTATCAAACATAGCTTATTAATTAACAATCGGGGTAATGAACCCACTTTCATCACTAAAAATCGTAGGGAAGTCTTAGACCTAACACTTTCCTCTAACTCTGTCACCCTATCAGTCTCTGACTGGAGGGTATCAAACCAACCTAGCTTTTCAGATCACAGTATTATACAGTTCTCGCTACTCGAAACGCTTGCTAACATCGCTCCGTTTCGCAATCCGAGAAAGACAAACTGGGACACCTTCATCTCCGCAGTCTCCGAGCACACCTTTAGCAGTGTCGCACGAAACCAATCAGATGTTGATAAAAACGTCAACGAACTCGTCTCGGTGTTTAAGAATGCTTTTTCAAAAGCGTGCCCACTAAGCAAAGTTACAAAAAAGAAAAAGAAACAAAGCCACTGGTGGTCTGGGGAACTGGCCAGACAACACAGCGTAACGAGAGAACTCTTCAAAATAGCAAAAAGATCAAACGCAGAAGCAGACTGGCACTCTTACAGAACCAGCCTCTATAAATTCAAAAAAGAGACCAGAACGGCCAAAAGAAAGGCTTGGAAAGAATTCTGCAGCAATATCGAGGATAACAATGAATCTGCCAGATTGAGGAAGATACTATCGAAAGAAGCAAGCAGCCCAGGTTTTCTCAAAAATTCAGCAAATGAATGGACGGAATCAACCGCTGATACATTAAACCTTCTTTTAAACACACTGCAAAACGGTAGAGGAAAATGTCATCGTATATACAAAAACAGACCACACAACGGAGAACATGGGTGACAACTCTCTCTCTCTCATTAATACGATAGTGTGCAATAAAAAAATGCATGGGCCATTAATTCATTCAAGCCCCATAAATCAGCCGGCCCTGACGGCATAACCCCTATCATGCTACAAAAAACTGCTAAGCTAATAATGCCAACACTGCTCACTATCTTCCATGCATGTCTTAAACTAAACCACATACCACAAGTGTGGCGTGAAGTTAAAGTTATATTCATACCGAAGGCAGGTAAATGCAGCCACACCGTAGCGAAAGATTTCAGACCCATAAGCCTGTCCTCTTTCCTACTGAAAACGATGGAACGATTACTCGACATCCATAAGCGTAGCAACCTGAATCCAGGTTACCTATCTGTAAGCCAACACGCCTATATAAAGGGTAAATCGGTGGAAACGGCTCTACACGAAGTAGTTCGCACAGTAGAAAATTCAATGCACTACAAAGAATATACGCTAGCAACCTTTCTAGATATAGAAGGAGCCTTCAACAACGTTACAACTGAAGCAATTGCTGAGGCACTTACCAAAGCTGAAATAGGTACGGTTTCTAGCAATTGGATCTTAACCATGCTCAATAACCGGATCATTTCGTCAACACTAGGCGATTGTACCAAAAGGATCACAACGTCAAGAGGTACCCCCCCAGGGAGGCGTACTATCCCCACTCCTCTGGCTATTAGTAGTCAACGAGGCACTTAAGAAGCTAGATATCACTGCAATAAAAAAGGTGGCATACGCTGATGACGTAGTCCTCATGGCGTGCGGTAAATTCCCACCGACACTGAGTGAAATTATGCAAAGTAGTCTCAATATACTCAGCAAGTTGGCAAAGTCTTGCGGGCTGGGTGTAAATCCAAACAAAACATAACTGGTTTTCTTTACTAACAGGAGATCGATCCCAGCATTTCCGGCACCGTCTTTGGATGATTCGACTCTCTCATTGTCAGTAAGCGCGAAATATCTGGGGGTGATACTCGATAGTAAACTGAACTGGAATCTAAACGTTGAAGAAAGAGTAAAGAAAGCAAATATTGCCCTCTATAGCTGCAACATAATCTGCGGCAAAAAATGGGGCCCATCCCCGAAGGTCACAAAATGGCTATACACAGCCATTGTCAGACCAATCCTAACATACGGCTGCTTGGTCTGGTGGAATGCTATGAAAAAAGCAAAACATATTACCAAGCTTACGAAAGTTCAAAGGACAGCATGCATACTCACGACAGGAGCCATGCGCACTAGCCCCATAGTAGAGTTAGAAACAATACTAAACATAACACCAATTGACTTACAAATCAATGACACAGCAGCAAAAAGCGCAGCAAGACTCAAAGAAACGGGCAATCTACTTACGAAGCCTTTTGGCCATAGCTCAATATTAAACTCAATGGCATATGCGGATGTAGCATCTGACTACATGATCCCATATCACGACTTTGATACTAATTACTTCATCAGAATACCAAGCAGAGACGAATGGTCTTCAAACAATGTGTTATCTAACACAGAAATAGCAATCTATACCGACGGATCCAAAATGGAAGTCGGAGTGGGCTCTGGTGTCTACTCTGAAAAAATCGGGCTAGCTACATCCTTAAGATTAGCAAACTCGTTTAGTGTATTCCAAGCTGAGATCCTGGCCATACTCGAAGCTGCCGAATCGGCTAGGGTATTGGACATATCACATGAGGATATCTCCATCTACGTGGATAGTCCAGCGGCCATTAAAGCTCTGGCATCCAATATAGTAAAATCACGGGTAGTTGGACGCTGCCGCGAAGAGCTGAATGCTCTTTGTAACCAGAACAAAGTCCAAATTATTTGGGTGCCAGGACATAATGACATTATAGGAAATGAGAAAGCAGACGAACTAGCCAGACTAGGATCATCCAGTTGCATTTCCCTAGCTGATAAAAGGGTCAATCCCCCGCTAGCATCTAAAAAACATGAATTAACTAAGCACACTCAAAAAGCAACCATAACAAGATGGCAAAATACAATAACTTGTACACACACAAAAGCTCTCTGGCCAGAATTAAGCGGCAGCAAATCGAACAAGCTATTAGCTTTGATTATAGCTTCCATTTCTATAGCGGTGAGAGTGATAACAGGTCACAACCTGTTGGGTAAGCACTCAAATAAGATAAAACTGACTGGTGCGAACCAACTTTGCAGGAAATGCAGCGACCCTGACGTCGAAGAAGATGTCTCACACCTGCTATGCCACTGCCCTGCGGTCAGTGGCATAGCCTAACCTAACCTATCTGGGAAGGTTTCAAAAACGATATTCAAAATAATATCCGACTGGGTGTATCGCTCAGAACCCCATTGGAACTCGAAGTCGCGGTTGACTCCTTTATCGATAGCATCCAAAAAGCAGCATGGAATAATATACCTCAACAAAACAAAATAGTGAGCTATAGTAAAATTATGTACGCCTGAGAAATAAAAAATTTAGTAAGACAAAAAAGAAAAGCTTTAAAAGAAAAGCACCAAACTCGCTCCGCGAGATAAAACACATCTCAATCGGTTGAGTAATTTGCTATCAAATTCGATTAAAAATTTTAAAAACCATGCAGTATAAACTTATCTGCAAAGCCTAACCGTTGGAAAGGAATTGAATTATTCGCTCTAGTTGCGACGATTTATCTTGCCGTTGGGTTGGTGCTGGCATGCAAGTTCCGTCTATAGCTCGTCGGTGGGTGTGGAACTTGACCCTTTTTCAATCACAACAAAAAAATTTTCCATGCCAGCCTTTTACGTCTAGGTGTGATGACGCTTGCGAGATATTTTCCTACCCCCCCTACCTTGTTTTCATACCCTATCCCATAGGGGTATATTAGTTTTGAAACATAGTTTGTAACATAGAGAAATAATTTAGCTAGATTTAGCTCAAAGTATCGCTAGCTCAGTCGATTTAGCCATGTCTGTCCGTCCGTCCATCACCTGTTTTTGGGCCTTAAATTTTGAGCTAGAAGAATGAAATTTGATACACGCGCTCTTTGTTGCTCCCAGCAGAACAAGCGTAAACATTTTTGAAATCCGCCCACTGCAACGCCCCCTTTTTAGAAAAACGTATGTTTTGACCAAATCGTAAAAAATTAAAAAAAGTATCTGAGCAGCATATTAAGGGAATCGTAAAGTTTTTGGCCACGCCCCTTTTTTGGGGTGTTTATACCCTATCCCATAGGGGTATATTAGTTTTGATACATAGTTTGTAACATAGAGAAATAATTTAGCTACATATACCTCAAAGTATATGGATCGACTCAGAATCGATAGCTGAGTCGATTAAGCCATGTCTGTCCGTCCGTCCGTCCGTCCGTACGTACGTCACCAGTTTTTGGGCCTTAAATTTTGAGCTAGAAGGATGAAATTTGGTACACGTGCTCTTTGTTGCTCCCAGCAGAACAAGTGTAAAAATTTTTGAAATCCGCCCACTGCCACGCCCCCTTTTGAGAAAAACGTATTTTTTGGCCAAACCATAAGGAATTTTGAAAAACTTTCTGAACAACATATTTAGACAATCTGATTATCTGTATTTCGTTCATATAAAGTTTTTTGCCACGCCCACTTTTTGGGGGCGTTTTTAATAAAAAACATTTTTCGGTCAAATTTCAAAATTTCGAAAAAACGTTTGATGCAGAATCATTAGTAATATAAATATGAACATTTCGCCCATAGACTTTTTTTACCCACGCCCACTTTTTGGGGGCGTTTTTATATAAAAACCATTTTTATACACCACCCCATAACATATGCAGTTGAAAACCTTGTCTTCTGTAGAACCGTAAAAGTTTTTTGTAAGCAGTCTGAAGAATTTGTTGTCACCATTCCATTTTCTTTATTTTATCCACATTGTGTTTTTAGCCATGTCCACTTTTTGGGGATTTTAGTTTTACAGATAGGATGGGATAGGGTATTCAACGATCCGCACAGTGGATTGTAGCCTTCCATATTTTTTATAATTAAAACGTTTTCTGGTCAAATTTTAAAATTTAAAAAAAATTTTGATACACAATCATTGCCAGTATTAATATAAACATTTCGTCGATAGACCATTTTAACCCACGCCCATTTTTTGGGGCGTTTTCTTACAAAAACCATTTGTATGCAAGACCCCAAGGCATATGCAATAGCAACATATGAAAAGTCTACGATCCGCTGTGCGGATCGTTTAATACCCTATCCTATCCTATCCTTAAAATTAATATCCTGGAAATATGGTCTTTATGGTCAAAAGTTTTAAAAATGACGTTGTCTTAACATATTGTTCCGAATGTTCATCAAATTCTTTTATGGTTCGACAAATAACAGCGTGTTTCTATTGCATATGCCTTGGGATAGGGCATACAAATGGTTTTTGTAAGAAAACGCCCCCAAAAAGTGGGCGTGGGTTAAAATGGTCTATTGACGAAATGTTTGTATTAATACTGCCAATGATTGTGCATCAATTTTTTTTTCGAAAATATTAAAATTTGACCAGAAAATATTTTTTATAAAAAAAAACGCCCCCAAAAAGTGGGCGTGGCAAAAAACTTTATATTGACGAAATATAGAAATTACGATTCTCTAAACATGCTGCTCAGACACTTTTATAAAATTCTTCACGGTTTGGGCCAAAAAAACCTTTTCCTAAAAAGGGGGCGTGGCAGTGGGCAAATTTTAAAAATTTTTACACTTGTTCAGGTGACTCGGACAAGGATCCTATGTACCAAATTGCATTATCCTAGCTGAAAATTTAAGGTCCAAAAATCGGTGAACGGACGGACGGATAGGTAATAGGTAATTTAAACAAAAAAGCTCATCTTTGAATATATGCCTTACACGTATATAGTGAATACGCTAAGGGAGTAAAACAAAGGATTCGAAGTGATAATAATATAATTGAAATTGAATTTAGTTAAATCACCAACAAAAGCGACCTGGATGCTGTGGCCACTTCATCGCCAGTTGCAGTAACAACATATGAGAGGCTACAATCCGCTATGCGGATCGTTGAATACCCTATCCCATCCCATCATTTAAATTAATATCCTCAAAATATAGGCCTTATGGCGATGAAATACAGAAAATGACATTGTCACAATATATTGCTCAGACAGTTTCTCAAAATCTTGTGTGGTTCGACAAAAAACAACGTATTTCTATTGCTAATGCCTTGGGATGGGGTATACAAATGGTTTTTGTAAAAAAACGCCCCCAAAATGTGAGCGTAGGTGAAAATGATCTATGGACAAAATGTTTATATTACCATTGCGGAAGTATTTGCATCAAAAATTTTTTCGAAAGTTTTAAAATTTGGACAAAAAGCGTTTTTTACTAAAAACGCCCCCAATCGACGCCAATCGACTCAGAATCGATAGCTGAGTCGATTAAGCAATGTCTGTCCGTCCGTCCGTACTTCACCAGTTTTTGGGCCTTAAATTTTGAGCTAGAAGGATGAAATTTGGTACACGTGCTCTTTGTTGCTCCCAGCAGAACAAGTGTAAAAATTTTTGAAATCCGCCCACTGCCACGCCCCCTTTTGAGAAAAACGTATTTTTTGGCCAAACCATAAGGAATTTTGAAAAACTTTCTGAACAACATATTTAGACAATCTGATTATCTGTATTTCGTTCATATAAAGTTTTTTGCCACGCCCACTTTTTGGGGGAGTTTTTTTTTATAAAAAATATTTTCTGGTCAAAACATTTTTCGGTCAAATTTCAAAATTTTCGAAAAAACGTTTGATGCAGAATCATTAGTAATATAAATATGAACATTTCGTCGATAGACTTTTTTTACCCACGGCCACTTTTTGGGGGCGTTTTTATATAAAAACCATTTTTATACACCACCCCATAACATATGCAGTTGAAAACCTTGTCTATTGTAGAACCGTAAAATTGATTTGTAAGCAGTCTGAAGAATTTGTTGTCACCATTCCATTTTCTTTATTTTATCCACATTGTGTTTTTAGCCATGTCCACTTTTTGGGGATTTTAGTTTTACAGATAGGATGGGATAGGGTATTCAACGATCCGCACAGTGGATTGTAGCCTTCCATATTTTTTATAATTAAAACGTTTTCTGGTCAAATTTTAAAATTTAAAAAAAATTTTGATACACAATCATTGCCAGTATTAATATAAACATTTCGTCGATAGACCATTTTAACCCACGCCCATTTTTTGGGGCGTTTTCTTACAAAAACCATTTGTATGCAAGACCCCAAGGCATATGCAATAGCAACATATGAGAAGTCTACGATCCGCTGTGCGGATCGTTTAATACCCTATCCCATCCTATCCTTAAAATTAATATCCTGGAAATATGGTCTTTATGGTCAAAAGTTTTAAAAATGACGTTGTCATAACATATTGTTCCGATGGTTCATCAAATTCTTTTATGGTTCGACAAAAAACAGCGTGTTTCTATTGCATATGCCTTGGGATAGGGCATACAAATGGTTTTTGTAAGAAAACGCCCCCAAAAAGTGGGCGTGGGTTAAAATGGTCTGTTGACGAAATGTTTGTATTAATACTGCCAATGATAGTGCATCAATTTTTTTTTTCGAAAATATTAAAATTTGACCAGAAAATATTTTTTATAAATAAAAACGCCCCCAAAAAGTGGGCGTGGCAAAAAACTTTATATTGACGAAATATAGAAATTACGATTCTCTAAACATGCTGCTCAGACACTTTTATAAAATTCTTCACGGTTTGGGCCAAAAAAACCTTTTCCTAAAAAGGGGGCGTGGCAGTGGGCAAATTTTAAAAATTTTTACACTTGTTCAGGTGACTCGGACAAGGATCCTATGTACCAAATTGCACTATCCTAGCTCAAAATTTAAGGTCCAAAAATCGGTGAACGGACGGACGGATAGGTAATAGGTAATTTAAACAAAAAAGCTCATCTTTGAATATATGCCTTACACGTATATAGTGAATACGCTAAGGGAGTAAAACAAAGGATTCGAAGTGATAATAATATAATTGAAATTGAATTTAGTTAAATCACCAACAAAAGCGACCTGGATGCTGTGGCCACTTCATCGCCAGTTGCAGTAACAACATATGAGAGGCTACAATCCGCTATGCGGATCGTTGAATACCCTATCCCATCCCATCCTTTAAATTAATATCCTCAAAATATAGGCCTTATGGCGATGAAATACAGAAAATGACATTGTCACAATATATTGCCCAGACAGTTTCTCAAAATCTTGTGTGGTTCGACAAAAAACAACGCTAATGCCTTGGGATGGGGTATACAAATGGTTTTTGTAAAAAAACGCCCCCAAAATGTGAGCGTAGGTGAAAATGATCTATGGACAAAATGTTTATATTACCATTGCGGAAGTATTTGCATCAAAAATTTTTTCGAAAGTTTTAAAATTTGGACAAAAAGCGTTTTTTACTAAAAACGCCCCCAAAAATTGGGGGCGATTTTAGTAAAAAACGCCAATCGACTCAGAATCGATAGCTGAGTCGATTAAGCCATGTCTGTCCGTCCGTCCGTCCGTCCGTCCGTCCGTCCGTCCGTACGTCACCAGTTTTTGGGCCTTAAATTTTGAGCTAGAAGGATGAAATTTGGTACACGTGCTCTTTGTTGCTCCCAGCAGAACAAGTGTAAAAATTTTTGAAATCCGCCCACTGCCACGCCCCCTTTTGAGAAAAACGTATTTTTTGGCCAAACCATAAGGAATTTTGAAAAACTTTCTGAACAACATATTTAGACAATCTGATTATCTGTATTTCGTTCATATAAAGTTTTTTGCCACGCCCACTTTTTGGGGGCGTTTTTAATAAAAAACATTTTTCGGTCAAATTTCAAAATTTTCGAAAAAACGTTTGATGCAGAATCATTAGTAATATAAATATGAACATTTCGTCGATAGACTTTTTTTACCCACGCCCACTTTTTGGGGGCGTTTTTATATAAAAACCATTTTTATACACCCCCCATAACATATGCAGTTGAAAACCTTGTCTTTTGTAGAACCGTAAAAGTTTTTTGTAAGCAGTCTGAAGAATTTGTTGTCACCATTCCATTTTCTTTATTTTATCCACATTGTGTTTTTAGCCATGTCCACTTTTTGGGGATTTGAGTTTTACAGATAGGATGGGATAGGGTATTCAACGATCCGCACAGTGGATTGTAGCCTTCCATATTTTTTATAATTAAAACGTTTTCTGGTCAAATTTTAAAATTTAAAAAAAATTTTGATACACAATCATTGCCAGTATTAATATAAACATTTCGTCGATAGACCATTTTAACCCACGCCCATTTTTTGGGGCGTTTTCTTACAAAAACCATTTGTATGCAAGACCCCAAGGCATATGCAATAGCAACATATGAGAAGTCTACGATCCGCTGTGCGGATCGTTTAATACCCTATCCCATCCTATCCTTAAAATTAATATCCTGGAAATATGGTCTTTATGGTCAAAAGTTTTAAAAATGACGTTGTCATAACATATTGTTCCGATGGTTCATCAAATTCTTTTATGGTTCGACAAAAAACAGCGTGTTTCTATTGCATATGCCTTGGGATAGGGCATACAAATGGTTTTTGTAAGAAAACGCCCCCAAAAAGTGGGCGTGGGTTAAAATGGTCTATTGACGAAATGTTTGTATTAATACTGCCAATGATTGTGCATCAATTTTTTTTCGAAAATATTAAAATTTGACCAGAAAATATTTTTTATAAAAAAAACGCCCCCAAAAAGTGGGCGTGGCAAAAAACTTTATATTGACGAAATATAGAAATTACGATTCTCTAAACATGCTGCTCAGACACTTTTATAAAATTCTTCACGGTTTGGGCCAAAAAAACCTTTTCCTAAAAAGGGGGCGTGGCAGTGGACAAATTTTAAAAATTTTTACACTTGTTCAGGTGACTCGGACAAGGATCCTATGTACCAAATTGCATTATCCTAGCTCAAAATTTAAGGTCCAAAAATCGGTGAACGGACGGACGGACAGACGTCATAAATGATTGAAAATGACGTTGTCACAACATATGGTTCAGAAGGTTTATCAAATTCTTTTATGGTTTGACAAAAAACAACGTTTTTATACCCTATCCCATAGGGGTATATTAGTTTTGATACTTAGTTTGTAACATAGAGAAATAATTTAGCTACATATACCTCAAAGTATATGGATCGACTCAGAATCGCTAGCTGAGTCGATTAAGCCATGTCTGTCTGTCTGACCGTCCGTCCGTCCGTCCGTCCATCCGTCCGTCTGTCTGTTTGTCCCCGATTTTCGGCCTTAAAGTTGAGCTAGGATAATGAAATTTGGTATATAGGATCCTTGTCCGTGCCACCAGAACAAGTGTAAACATTTTTTGAAATCCGCCCTCTGCCACCGCCCCTTTTAAGGAAAATTAATTTTTTGACCAAACCGTAAAGAATTTTAAAAAAAAGTGTCTGTGCAGCATATTTAGAGAATCGTAATATCTATATTTCATCAACATAATGTTTATTGACACGTCCACTTTTTGGGGGCGTTTTTTTATAAAAAATGTTTTTTGGTCAAATTTTAAAATTTTCGAAATAATTTTTGATGCAAAATCATTGGCAGTATTAATACCAACATTTCGTCAAAAGACCATTTTAACCCTCGCCCACTGGTTAGGGGCGTTTTCTTACAAACACCATTTGTATGCCCTACCCCAAGGCACATGCAAAGAAAAACGTTGCTTTTTGTCGAACCATAAAAGAATTTGATAAACCTTTCATTTTCAATACTTTATGACCATGAAGACCATATTTTGGGGATATTAATTTTAAGGATAGGATGGGATAGGGTATTAAACGATCCGCACAGCGGATTGTAGCCTTCTCATATGTTTTTTACTCGCCTCGATAAGCCTTTTTGTTGCCTTCCTTCACTTCCTATTTTTTGCCGCCAATATCGCCATTCCCTATCCTACCATCCTTTACTGTTCCCGCTTAGTTCAAACACATCTTTGTATTTTTTGGGTTTATATTCTCATTAACATTTTTAATTTTACTATCTCGTATCATACTCATGATCTTACTTTAAAACATATGAGAAGGCTACAATCCGCTGTGCGGATCGTTGAATACCCTATCCCATCCTATCCATAAAACTAAAATCCC
Source organism: Rhingia campestris (assembly GCA_932526625.1). Lineage (NCBI taxonomy): Eukaryota > Metazoa > Arthropoda > Insecta > Diptera > Syrphidae > Rhingia > Rhingia campestris. The sequence goes on from OW052183.1 coordinate 68,019,689, forward strand.
CAAAAAAGGGGGCATGGCTAAAAACACGATGTGGATAAATAGAAAAAATGATATAGTGACAACAAATTCTTCAGACTGCTTACAAAACACTTTAACGGTTCTACAAAAGACAAGGTTTTCTCTTGCATATGTTATGGGGTAGTGTATAAAAATGGTTTTTATATAAAAACGCCCCCAAAAAGTGGGCGTGGGCGACGGACGGACAGACAGACATGGCTTAATCGACTCAGCTAGCGATTCTGAGTCGATCCATATACTTTGAGGTATATGTAGCAAAATTATTTCTCTATGTTACAAACTAAGTATCAAAACTAATATACCCCTATGGGATAGGGTATAACTATGGGATAGGGTATAAAAATTAATGTAAATGGTTATTTAAACAAAAAAGCTCATCTTTGAATATATGCCTTACACGTATATAGTGAATACGCTAAGGGAGTAAAACAAAGGATTCGAAGTGATAATAATATAATTGAAATTGAATTTAGTTAAATCACCAACAAAAGCGACCTGGATGCTGTGGCCACTTCATCGCCAGTTGCAGTAACAACATATGAGAGGCTACAATCCGCTATGCGGATCGTTGAATACCCTATCCCATCCCATCCTTTAAATTAATATCCTCAAAATATAGGCCTTATGGCGATGAAATACAGAAAATGACATTGTCACAATATATTGCTCAGACAGTTTCTCAAAATCTTGTGTGGTTCGACAAAAAACAACGTATTTCTATTGCTAATGCCTTGGGATGGGGTATACAAATGGTTTTTGTAAAAAAACGCCCCCAAAATGTGAGCGTAGGTAAAAATGATCTATGGACAAAATGTTTATATTACCATTGCGGAAGTATTTGCATCAAAAATTTTTTCGAAAGTTTTAAAATTTGGAAAAAAAGCGTTTTTTACTAAAAACGCCCCCAAAAATTGGGCGTGGCAAAAAACTTTGTATGAACGAAATATAGATATTAGGATTGTCTAAATATGCTGCAAAGACACTTTTTTGAAATTCCTTACGGTTTGGCAAAAAAATAAGTTTTTCTAAAAAGGGGGCGTGGCAGTAGGCGGATTTCAAAAATTTTTACACTTATTCTGCTTCGTCGGCCAGAGAGTCTATGTACCAAATTTCAACACTCTAGCTCAAAATTTAAGGCCCAAAAATCGGTGACGCACAGACGGACGGACGGACGGACGGACAGACAGACATGGCTTAATCGACTCAGCTAGCGATTCTGAATCGATCCATATACTTTGAGGTATATGTATCGAAATTATTTCTCTATGTTACAAACTTAATGTCAAAACTAATATACCCCCCTGTGGGATAGGGTATAAAAAGGTGAGTCAATTGAACAACTTTTAATTATAAAATTGTATTATATTTATTTCGCAATCTCGGGGAGGGGGACCAGTGTTAGAATAAATATATATGCAAAAGACGGCTTGAAGCCCATATTCGAAAGTGGTATACGCGCTTTTCATATATGCAAAGATAAACTTTCAAAGTGAGAATTACCTTTTTGCAAATAAAATAAAGAACAAACATATGAGAAGGCTACAATCCGCTGTGCGGATCGTTGAATACCCTATCCCATACTATCCATAAAACTAAAATCCCCAAAAAAGTGTGCATTACTAAAAACACGATGTGGATAAAATAGAAAAAATGATATAGTGACAACAAATTCTTCAGACTGCTTACAAAACACTTTTACGGTTCTACAAAATACAAGGTTTTCTCCTGCATATGTTATGGGGTAGTATATAAAAATGGTTTTTATATAAAAACGCCCCCAAAAAGTGGGCGTGGGTGAAAATGGTACATAGACGAAATGTTTGTATTAATAATGTTAATGATTCTGCACCAAAATTTTTTTCGAAAAATTTAAAATTTGACCGAAAACAGTTTTTTATTGAAAACGCCCCCAAAAAGTGCGCGTGGCAAAAAACTTTATATGGACAAAATATAGATATTAATATTGTCTAAATATGTTGTTCAGAAACTTTTTTAAAATTCCTTACGGTTTGGTCAAAAACTGAGTTTTTCTTAAAAGGGGGCGTGGCAGTGGGCGGATTTCAAAAATTTTTACACTTGTTCTGTAGGCAGAGACGAGGATCCTATATACCAAATTTCATTATCCTAGCTCAAAATTTAAGGCCTAAAAATTGGTGACGTACAGACGGACGGACGGACGGACGGACGGACAGACAGACATGGCTTAATCGACTCAGCTAGCGATTCTGAGTCGATCCATATACTTTGAGGTATATGTAGCTAAATTATTTCTCTATGTTACAAACTAAGTATCAAAACTAATATACCCCTATGGGATAGGGTATAAAAACATATGGAAGGCTACAATCCGCTGTGCGGATCGTTGAATACCCTATCCCATCCTATCTGTAAAACTTAAATCCCCAAAAAGTGGACATGGCTAAGCACACGATGTGGATAATATAAAGAAAATGTCATGGTGACAACAAATTCATCAGACTGCTTATAAAAAACAAAAGACAAGGTTTTCTCCTGCATATGTTATGGGGTAGTGTATAAAAATGGTTTTTATATAAAAACGCCCCCAAAAAGTGGGCGTGGCTTAAAATAGTCTATGGACGAAATGTTCATATTTATATTACTAATGATTCTGCATCAACATTTTTTTCGAAAATTTTAAAATTTGACCGAAAAACGTTTTTTATTAAAAACGCCCCCAAAAAGAGGGCGTGGCAAAAAACTTTATATGAACGAAATACAGATATTCAGATTGTCTAAATATGTTGTTCAGAAAGTTTTTCAAAATTCCTTATGGTTTGGCCAAAAAATACGTTTTTCTAAAAATGGGGCGTGGCAGTGGGCGGATTTCAAAAAAATTTACACTTGTTCTGCTGGGAGCAACAAAGAGCACGTGTACCAAATTTCATCCTTCTAGCTCAAAATTTAAGGCCCAAAAACTGGTGACGTACGGACGGACGGACGGACAAACATGGCTAAATCGACTCAGCTATAGATTCTGAGTCGATCCATATACTTTGAGGTATATGTAGCTAAATTATTTCTCTATGTTACAAACTATGTATCAAAACTAATATACCCCTATGGGATAGGGTATAAATAGTAAAACTTAACAAGAGATTAACATGATTAGTTGGTAAAAATGATAAAATTTAATAAAAATTATGAAGTTTGAGAAACATGATGAAGAAAATGGGTTTTAATTAAAGAGGGTGATTGAGGATGAGGAAAGAGGAAGTGGGAAAGATGTGCCGGAACACATAAAGAGGAAAATGCCATGATAAGGGACCATCCAGCGAGATGATGGTCAAGGTAGGGTGGGTAGAGGCACCTTCTCGCAAGCGCATACTAACAACGCGCACTGAAAGTCTGGCATGAGTTTTTTTTTGTAGGCGTGTTAAGGGGACAAGAACCTGCTCCCTCCGGCGAGCAAAACCCACGCCCACTTTTTGGGGGCGTTTTTATATAAAAACCATTTTAATACACTACCCCATAACATATGCAGGAGAAAACCTTGTCTTTTGTAGAACCGTAAAAGTTTTTTATAAGCAGTCTGAAGAATTTGTTGGCACCATGTCATTTTCTTTATTTTATTCACATCGTGTTTTTAGCCATGTCCACTTTTTGGGGATTCTAGTTTTACAGATAGGATGGGATAGGGTATTCAACGATCCGCACAGTGGATTGTAGCCTTCTCATATGTTTTTATACCCTATCCCATAGGGGTATTTTAGTTTTGATACATAGTTTGTAACATAGAGAAATAATTTAGCTACATATACCTCAAAGTATATGGATCGACTCAGAATCGAAAGCTGAGTCGATTTAGCAATATCTGTCCGTCCGTCCGTCCGTCCGTACGTCACCAGTTTTTGGGCCTAAAATTTTGAGCTAGAAGTATGAAATTTGATACACGTGCTCTTTGTTGCTCCCAGCAGAACAATTGTAAACATTTTTGAAATCCGCCCACTGCCACGCCCCCTTTTTAGAAAAACGTATTTTTTGGCCAAACCATAAGGAATTTTGAAAAACTTTCTAAACAACATATTTAGACAATCTGAATATCTGTATTTCGTTCATATAAAGTTTTTTGCCACGCCCACTTTTCGGGGGCGTTTTTAATAAAACACGTTTTTCGCTCAAATTTTAAAATTTTCTAAAAAAAACTTTTGATGCAGAATCATTAGTAATATAAATATAAACATTTCGTCAATAGACTATTTTAAGCCACGTCCACTTTTTGGGGGCGTTTTTATATAAAAACCATTTTTATACCCTACTCCATAACATATGCAGGAGAAAACCTTGTCTTTTGTAGAACCGTAAAAGTTTTTTATAAGCAGTCTGAAGAATTTGTTGTCACCATGTCATTTTCTTTATTTTATCCACATCGTGTTTTTAGCCATGTCCACTTTTTGGGGATTTAAGTTTTACAGATAGGATGGGATAGGGTATTCAACGATCCGCACAGTGGATTGTAGCCTTTTCATATGTTTATACCCTATCCCATAGGGGTATATTAGTTTTGATACATAGTTTGTAACATAGAGAAATAATTTAGCTACATATACCTCAAAGTATATGGATCGACTCAGAATCGATAGCTGAGTTGATTAAGCCATGTCTGTCCGTCCGTCCGTCCGTCCGTACGTCACCAGTTTTTGGGCCTTAAATTTTGAGCTCCCAGCAGAACAAGTGTAAATTTTTTTGAAATCCGCCAACTGCGACGCCCCCTTTTTAGAAAAATGTATATTTTGGCCAAACCATAAGGAATTTTGAAAAACTTACTGAACAACATATTTAGACAATCTGAATTTCTGTATTTCGTTCATATAAAGTTTTTTGCCACGCCCACTTTTGTGGGGCGTTTTTAATAAAAAACTTTTTCGGTCAAATTTTCAAATTTTCGAAAAAACTTTTGATGCAGAATAATTAGCAATATAAATATGAACATTTCGTCTATAGATCATTTTAACCCACGCCCACTTTTTGGGGGCGTTTTTATATAAAACCATTTTTATACAGTACCCCATAACATATGCAGGAGAAAACCTTGTCTTTTGTAGAACCGTAAAAGATTTTTATAAGCAGTCTGAAGAATTTGTTGTCACCATTCCATTTTCTTTATTTTATCCACATCGTGTTTTTAGCCATGTCCACTTTTTGGGGATTTTAGTTTTACAGATAGGATGGGATAGGGTATTAAACGATCCGCAGAGTGGATTGTAGCCTTCTCATATGTTTTTATTGTCTTTTGTTTTAAAAACCCTGATATCAATATCAGAACTAAGTTGTTGTTTCTCTTTTGCAATCGGTGAGATAAAATTAAATTTAAACATATGAGAAGGCTACAATCCGCTGTGCGGATCGTTGAATACCCTATCCCATCCTATCCATAAAACTAAAATCCCCAAAAAAGGGGGCATGGCTAAAAACACGATGTGGATAAGTAGAAAAAATGATATAGTGACAACAAATTCTTAAGACTGCTTACAAAACACTTTAACGGTTCTACAAAAGACAAGGTTTTCTCTTGCATATGTTATGGGGTAGTGTATAAAAATGGTTTTTATATAAAAACGCCCCCAAAAAGTGGGCGTGGGTTAAAATGGTATATAGACGAAATGTTCATATTAATAATGTTAATGATTCTGCATCAAAATTTTTTTCGAAAAATTTAAAATTTGACCGAAAACAGTTTTTTATTGAAAACGCCCCCAAAAAGTGGGCGTGGCAAAAAACTTTATATGGACGAAATATAGATATTAATATTGTCTATATAAGATGTTCAGAAACTTTTTTAAAATTCCTTACGGTTTGGTCAAAAACTGAGTTTTTCTTTAAAGGGGGCGTGGCAGTGGGCGAATTTCAAAAATTTTTACACTTGTTCTGTAGGCAGAAACGAGGATCCTATATACCAAATTTCATTATCCTAGCTCAAAATTTAAGGCCTAAAAATCGGTGACGTACAGACGGACGGACGGACGGACGGACGGACGTACAGACTGACATGGCTTAATCGACTCAGCTAGCGATTCTGAGTCGATCCATATACTTTGAGGTATATGTAGCAAAATTATTTCTCTATGTTACAAACTAAGTATCAAAACTAATATACCCCTATGGGATAGGGTATAAAAATAGTAAAACTTAACAAGAGATTAACATGATTAGTTGGTAAAAATGATAAAATTTAATAAAAATTATGAAGTTTGAGAAACATGATGAAGAAAATGGGTTTTAATTAAAGAGGGTGATTGAGGATGAGGAAAGAGGAAGTGGGAAAGATGTGCCGGAACACATAAAGAGGAAAATGCCATGATAAGGGACCATCCAGCGAGATGATGGTCAAGGTAGGGTGGGTAGAGGCACCTTCTCGCAAGCGCATACCAACAACGCGCACTGAAAGTCTGGCATGAGTTTTTTTTTGTAGGCGTGTTAAGGGGACAAGAACCTGCTCCCTCCGGCGAGCAAAGAAGGCGGGTACCAGCATGTCAGCAATGCGTCCCCTAAGCGACACGTAACAATATATATGCATATAGCCGGTGTTTAAGGATAGTGATGCGATTACATGAGAACACAAGCGTTCTCACTCTAGCCTCTCACTATCAACTCCTACTCTCACCTCCACGCTGGTGTCTGGTGGGTGTATAGTACCTCGACTGGAGATGGGGTAATAAAGCCTTGTGTAAGGTCGTTAGTGGAGCAAACGAGAGAGGGGGAGGAGCGTCCTCTCACTAAGGCACTCAGCTCCAGTTTGATCGGACTGGTAGTGTAATCCCTATATGAGCTGCTTCGACATATTTGAACACGGTAGCGATTCCTTACCACATCGAGTGCGAGTGCGGGTGCGTCTCCGAATTCGAAGTTTACCGTAGTATGTGTGAACAAACTTCAGAAATAATCAGCTGTCTTTGCAGATTTGACATGACAAATATATTTGTCAACAATAATTGTTTTCATTCGTTTGAACATTTCTTTTTTTGTGTTCTGGATAGCGATTCTTCACCGCCGGCGACTGCCTGGACTTAAACTCGTTGACATGGTCTGCCCCAAAAATCGCAGGCAACACAAACCACCATAACTTTCGAATTGTCGATGATATGCACATGAATAGACGGTGAGTTGGCTTGAAAAATAACCAACAACTCAACAACAATAACATTCTGCCTGTTCCTGTAGAAAGTGATGAGATGATAGCAGATTTTCTTACCGTCCAATGGCTTTGTAAGAAAATCTGCTATCGTCTCATCAGTCCTGATATACTTTAAGTTGATCTTCTCATCTTCAATCCTGTCACGGATGAAATGATGCCGAACGTCAATATGCTTTGACCGAGGATGGTAAGCGCCAAACTTATAGCTCCTTTATTGTCACAGCAAATAGTTGTAGAGCTTAAACACCCAGTGATAAGCTCAGCCTCTAAGCTCTTAAGCCACATTGCTTCTTGTGCTGCTGAAGAAACGGCCATATACTCCGCTTCATTGGATGAGAGGGCAACAGTGGGCTGCTTTCTGCTGTTCCAGGAAACTGCTCCGCATCGAGAAATAAAAACATACCCAGTAACTGACCTCCTATCCTCACCATCATTAGCCCAGTCTGCATCGCAAAAACCTTTGATGTCATTGGAATCACATTTGGTAAACACCAATTTCGCATCAGATGTTCCTTTCAAATATCGTAAGATTCGTTTAACTGCCGTCCAATGAGCCATTCCAAAATTGTTGTTGTATCCTGATACAGCACTTATTGCGAAGCTAACATCGGGTCTTGAAACCTGAGCTGCAAACATTACGCTTCCGACTGCCTCCTGATAAGGAATCTCTGACATATCATGTTTCTCTTGCTCTGTCTGCGGGCACATATCTTTCGTCAACTTCTGGTTTGAATCCATCGGCGTGCTAGCAGGAGAAAGGCGGTGACTGCATCCATTTGATCTTTATAAAGATCATTCTGGGCGGCAAGGGAAAGTAGAAGACGAATAGAGCTATATCTAACTACAGGAGAAAATGTTTCTCCATAATCTATTCCCTTTTGTTGTGCACATCCCTTGACAACTAGCCGCGCTTTGTAGCAGAAAACTTTACCCTCGCTATCTCTTTAGTTTTAAAAACCCATTTCGAATTTATAGGCCTTTTGTCGGATGGCAAATCCACCAGCTGCCAAGTTTCATTCTCTTTCAAAGAATCAAGCTCTTCTTGCATAGCTTGCTGCCATAATTGACCGTCAGCTCTACCCAACGCCTCATTTACCGTAAGTGGATCATGTAACTCACCCATTCTTACTCCATAGGATATGTAGTCATCTCTCTTCACAGGATTCGGTTGACGTTGACTCCTTCTAAGTATCGGCTGGACTGCAGTGTAATCTATTTCACCCATCTCGTGTGGAATTATAAACTCCTCGATGGGTTCCTCGTGTTTTACAACTTTAGGATTTCCTTCGCTGCTCACATTTCCTGATGCCATCTCGCACGAATCATAACTGCATTCACTTTCGGTATCACGACCATTTTCTGAATCACCAACAAGCCCACTGTTACCATCCCCCACTGCATCAGCAACGTCTGAGAATAATTGAAAAGAATTAAGAAAATCGTAGTTGTCAATTACCTCGGATGTTGACACATGCTCATTTTCAAAGAATACAACATCTCGACTTATGATGACCTTCTTTTTTATTGGGTTGAACAGTCTGTACGCTTTGGCTTCATCAGCGTAGCCCAAAAATATGCAGGTCTCAGATTTTGGATCTTTGGATCTATCTTTCGGCACATATACCATTGCCTTACATCCAAATGTACGCAAATGTCGTATGTTTGGAGCCTTCATCATCAGCTCAAAGGGCACATATGAGTACAGGCGGATCTCAAAGGCTGACACGATCGAACTTACCAACAACTTGCGACGTTCTTTCGGCACATATACCATTGCCTTACATCCAAATGTACGCAAATGTCGTATGTTTGGAGCCTTCATCATCAGCTCAAAGGGCACATATGAGTACAGGCGGATCTCAAAGGCTGACACGATCGAACTTACCAACAGTGGATCGTGGTCATTGCTATTACTGCAACGGTGAACATTACATCGGACGCTGTCCGACTTTGGAGGCACTATCTCCGGCAGAGCGATTTGCTAAGGTAAAGGATTCCAATTTATGCTACAATTGTTTAACTCCAGGTCATGCAACACGTGCGTGCCTATCCAAGCGCCGATGTGGCAAATGTCAAGGGCCACATCACACAGTATTATGCCGTACTATTACATCGAATCAGGCGTCATCCAGCTCACCTACTGCTGGGTCGTCGACACCGTTACGACAACAGGAATCTGCATAACTTGATAATGCAGAGAAGGCTCCGGCTGTTGTATCCTTTGTATACAATGGTCACACGACGTTATTGGCAACAGCAACAGTTATCATACTCGATGTTTAAGGCAATCCAGTTCTGGCATGTGCTCTTTGCGACACAGGCTCTCAAATAACCTTCATTACGGAACGATGTATGCAGCAGCTACGAATTAAGAGGCAGAAATTTGATATGGTCATCGCTGGTGCAGGTGATGTCCAAGGACCGACCACACGAGGTGTAGCAACATTGCAATTACAATCACGACATGAGGCAGATTTTTTCATGGCATTTTATACCACCAGCGGCTCCACATCAAGGTGGAATCTGGGAGGCTGCTGTTAAGTCAACCAAGAAACACATCGTCCGAGTGGTTGGTAACTATACCATGAGCTACGAGCAATTCAACACTTTGCTCATCCGCATCGAGGCTTGTTTGAATTCAAGGCCATTGGTGGCTTTGTATGATGACTAGGGGTGAGACTGCTCTTGCGATAGCTGCTATCAATCACACTGCTCTCTGCACTGAGCAGTGAGCAGTTGCGATTGCTCATCAGAATGCATGCTCAGTTGGCTCACTGTTCTTTTTTTCTGTTTCACCATATACATACATATATTCAACGAATCGAAAATGTATAATATGCACGGCGCGGCATTCAAATTACAGATACACATTACACATCCATAAAACACATACACACCTATAGCCGAAGAGGGCAAAACATCGAGTAAGCAATTGAGAATGAAGAAGAAAATATTCTAATTCTATGAGCATGTTTTCTCTGTTTTTCATTAATCGTTCTTGTGTTCAAAACAAATCACAGTTTGCAAACTGCTAACTGCTCACTGCTCAAAGCTCAAGTGCTCACTGCTCTTGCTCATGCTCACACACTGAATCACTAAAAGCACATAGCAGTGCTCACTGCTCAAGTGCTCACACACTGAATCACTGAAAGCACATAGCAGAAGCATGAGCAGGTGTGATGCTCTGTAAACAGTGATCAAATCGCTGCTACTTATAGCTGCTCTTTCCATATGTTGCTCACTGCTATCACTGCTCATCGAAAATCTCTCTTAAGAACATCCCTAATGATGACCCGGGCGACAAGTTAGCATTAACAACAGGCGATTTTCTGACAGGAGGCCCAATCATTGCATTACCTGAGCCTACATCTATGAATTTACCATTGAATCGCATCACAGAATGGAATTTAGTGCGGCGATGGACTGAGGACATTTGGCAACGATGGCAGCAGGAATATTTAACGACATTACAGCAACGAAGTAAGTGGCGCAAAACAGAACAAAACCTCAAAATCGGCGATATTGTGGCAATTAAGCACGAAAATCTACCACCGACACATTGGTGTCTTGGCCGAGTCACCGCGGTGCATCCAGGCAAGGATAAGCTAGTTCGAGTTGTGACGACCCAACATTATGACAAGGTCACAGGTCGGACATTCACAAGGCAGCGACCAATACACAAAATATGTATCCTGCTTACAGAGGAAAGTTCAGAAACAGGGGTTTCAGAGGAGGCCGGAATGTTCAAGATTGAAAATAGAAACGACGCATGAAATCACACGTGCACATCAGAATACTAGACGACATCACATTCCAACGGAGGCAGACGAAGAAAAACAGATCAAACAATCTACTGGCAGCAGGCAAAACATCATTCAAATAGTATGCCACACCAGGCAGGCGAGAGATTCGTTACGACGAACACATAATACACATACAGCATACACCAGGCTGGCGAGAAATCAGTTACAACGGACGAACGCAAATATGCATACACAATTTACCGGCGACAGGCATGTGAACAATCAGCATACGATCTTCACATTGTACAATGTACATACATATGGCAGACGACAAAGGAAAAGAAGGCATCGTACGAGTAAACGGCAAAGAATCCGTTACGAACAAACACATCGCAGATGCAGTTAGCCACAGCACAAATATCAAGAGCTATATAAGGGTGGTTGAAGAAGAATTTCAACTCAGTTCAAGTTCGCAGTTTTAATCGGCAGTGTGCAGTTTTTTTCGTGGCAGTTTGTTATTTAGGCATTTTTGACTTACATTGATTAAATAAAAATTAATTTCGGTTATTTTAAATGTGGCTTTTTTAATTTTGTTCTGGCAAACTAGGCTTGCGTTCCGAACAGTCACCTTAACCTCACCAGAGCCAACAACTGGCAGATCTATATCACCAACACCTACTACGTCCAGACGCATATTGTTCGCAAGAACAACTTCTTTGTTGTCAGCAATATTGACTCCTGTTAACATATCAATGTTGCTACACATATGCGCAGAGGCACCGGAATCAATATACCATGATTGTGGTTGTACTGAACTTACCGCGAAAGACGTGTAAAAAACGTTATTTGAGTTGGCAGCGACTTCCTTCTTGTTGCTGTGTTTTGATGGACAATTCCTAGCAAAATGACCTGGCTTATTGCACTCAAAGCATCTTGGTGCATTGCTGTTATTTACAGTGCTTGTTGTTGCACCACTACCACCACCGTGCTTCTTCTTAAATGTACGCCTATTCCTTCCGTAAAATGCCACAGTACTGCCCTCTGCACCCTCTATCTTGACATCTTGAAGTAACTTGGTTTTTATTGCATCTCCAGTGATAGACATTCCCGAACTTTCTATGCCCATGATCATTGGCTTATACTCATCAGATAAACCAGCCAAGAGAATTGTGCCTATCCACTCCTCACTTACTTGCAAACCAACTCCATTGAGTTTGTGGGCGGTAGTTATCATCTGGTTCACGTATTCCTCAACTGAAATGCTGTCCTCTATTCTTGTAGTAATCAGCTTTCTTAACAAACCCACCCTACGGGTCAAACCGGAATCCTGAAACGCAGTTTCGTTGTCGTTGTGGATTGAACATGAACAAAGTTCACAGGTTCAATTAACAAAATAATCTTTGATCTAGCCTTGGTTACTTTCTTTGTGTCTAAAGATTCAGACTCCACGACATCCCAGAGCTCCTCGTGCTCAAGGTACGCTTGAACTGCAAATCGCCACGAGTCATAATTTTCTCGTCCTTTTAATTTCTCGATCGATGGCTGCGACATCTTCTAATTGTATTTATATTCTTTAATGGCCTAATGAGTCTCTGGGCCCATAACCTGATATTTTACAGAGTCTAAACGCAAATTTACCTTAAAGAACAAAACACGTGTTGTCAGTTTGGTAGGTACAAAAGAAGAGAAGTTTATTTTAAATTGTCAAAAAAAACAGTGATGCTACTTTTCAATACAAATTGCATTCTATTACTTTCAGGTTTCAAAAGAAAGAAACCACAACCGTCCATAATTAAGAGCCGTTCTCAATGATAATGATATTCTACAGGCACGTTCTGCTCCTCCAGTTCAACTGGTCCCGCTCGCACCACCTGCCAATAATCCAAATGATATAGAAGCGGCCAACAGTTTGCAGAGAAATTTAGCGACTACGAACCGCGATTACCAAAGCGATTTGATGAACTTTTTGAGATAGGTACTGCTTGCATTTGCACGACGAAAGTAACTTAAGTCTTTATTTTGCAGGACCCATTTCGCATTGCAGCATTATACGTCCAAAATCGCTCGCGTAGCCTCTCGAAGGACCATCATGAACGGATTCGTCGAATGGAGGAACAAATTAATGCCATACGGAATTCGAGGAGAGCCCTTGTAGCCGAGCAACAAATCGAAGGAGAATTAATTCTCTTCGGCGGTGTACACAAAGAGACGCTATCTGAGATTACACAACTGAGCGCTCCCCAGAATATAGTTTAGTTTTTATACCCTATCCCATAGGGGTATATTAGTTTTGATACTTAGTTTGTAACATAGAGAAATAATTTTGCTACATATACCTCAAAGTATATGGATCGACTCAGAATCGCTAGCTGAGTCGATTAAGCCATGTCTGTCTGTCCGTCCGTCTGTCCGTCCGTCCGTCTGTACGTCACCGATTTTTAGGCCTTAAATTTTGAGCTAGGATAATGAAATTTGGTATATAGGATCCTTGTCTCTGCCTACAGAACAAGTGTAAACATTTTTGAAATCCGCCCACTGCCACGCCCCCTTTTAAGAAAAACTCAGTTTTTGACCAAACCGTAAGGAATTTTAAAAAAGTTTCTGAACATCATATTTAGACAATATTAATATCTATATTTCGTCCATATAAAGTTTTTTGCCACGCCCACTTTTTGGTGGCGTTTTCAATAAAAAACTGTTTTCGGTCAAATTTTAAATTTTTTGAAAAAAATGTTGATGCAGAATCATTAACATTATTAATATGAACATTTTGTCTATATATCATTTTAACCCACGCCCACTTTTTGGGGGCGTTTTTATATAAAAACCATTTTTTTACACTACCCCATAACATATGCAAGAGAAAACCTTGTCTTTTGTAGAACCTTTAAAGTGTTTTGTAAGCAGTCTGAAGAATTTGTTGTCACTATATCATTTTTTCTATTTATCCACATCGTGTTTTTAGCCATGCCCCCTTTTTTGGGGATTTTAGTTTTATGGATTGGATGGGATAGGGTATTCAACGATCCGCACAGCGGATTGTAGCCTTCTCATATGTGTTTTGTTTAAATTTATTCAATACCACATTTTACTGTTTCCAAGTTCGTTCCTTTGAATAGCGCCAAACACAGGTATATATTTATAAAAAGAAATAGCGTACACACGGCAGGTGTATATTCTTTAAAAACTCAACCAAAGTTGCAAATTATTTTATTATATTAATAAAACAAAATAGAATTTAAATTCATAGAAACATAAATTATAAAAAGAAACGTACAGAACCAATTTCAAAACTTTGAAAATAAATGACTGTTGTTTGATGTTGTACAAACGGATAATCAGTATGGACCCTTCATTATCTGATGGAGAATTGTAATTCAGGCGTTTCGAAGAGTTAGAGGCTTTTTTTATATCAGATTATTTTTATCGTGGTTGCCTAGGCTGCTACAAAGTGTTTTATCTTAAAATGTTTGTTTTAATTTGCTACCTATAATGGTACTTGCATATTCTTGATTCTATACTGATAAGAGTAAACACTGTTGTCGATGTGGAAGACTGGTCTGTTTTGGCTCTTTAAATAGCATGCATATCAGTGACGTGGCGTGGAAAATGTTATATGGTAAGTCGGCAAAAATATGCACCTGCAAACGCTTTCTGAAATTATATTGTGTATTGCAAATCGCATATAAGTAAAGCAATTCAAGCCAATTTCGTATACTTCAAGTCATTAAAGCCAAAATTTACAATGAACCTGAAGTATAATAAAAGTGGCTTCGAAAGAAACCTTTTTTGACAGATGCAAATGCAATACCTTTAAGAAAATTGATGGTAAAAATAGGAACTTCACAAATTACTTTTTGTTAAATTAAATAAATAAATAAATGCAATAAAAAAAAAATCCACATATAATATATACAAAAAAAGTTAAAAATAGGAAATATTAATGATAAGTAGGAATTTAAAAACAGCAAAAGTTTGAAAAAATTGTGAAAAGTTTTGCTAAACTGATTTTTTTATTTGTACTCTAAGTCTATTCTCCGATCTTTTTTAACATATTCTGCAAGAACTTTTTCATAAAAGTTAGGTCTACTTTTCATTTTTAAAAGGAGTCGCTTTTCTATTGATAAAAGTGCTAAATCAGAGATCCTGTTTTCTCCTTGAGAATTTCTTAAATATGTATGAATTCTTTTCAGAGTGGAAAAAGATCTCTCCACGGAGGCAACAGTAAGCGGTAGTGTTAAAAATAGTGCAGTTAATTTTAAAATTTGGGAAAATGTTTCACGCAATATTTCGCTTCTCAAATGGTTATAAAGTGCTAGAACGTCAAGTTGTTGAAGTGAAGATGTAGTATAGAGAACTTTTAGTTCATTTTTCAAAGCTGTGAAATCGAAAATTCCAGGAAAAAAATTAATCAGAGAAGATATTTTATCATCTGGGCTTGATAGTGCAAAATTACTGTATTTTGATTTATTAAGTAGATCCAAAAAAATTAAATTCGTGAAAGATTTATATCTTGTCTGAAGTTGGGATATAATATTGTCCTTTATTTCTACAAGAAGGCGCTTATAGTGAGTTTTTAAATCAATATCGAGTAATCTGCGTTTTCGTGGAGGTTCAGCACAATCGTTTATGCTTTCAAAAATGGAATCAAATTTGTTTAGAAAGTCAGTACAAAGCCAAGACTCAAAACACTCGATTTCTCGCTTAGCAACTTCAACATCCGTTTGTTTATTTTGTATTAAATTAAACAATACATCGGTTTTAGCAAAAATCTCGGAAAGCGTGTTCAATATAAAACAAAACTCTTTCCCTTCTAATTTAAGCAATAAACTTTCGGCCATTGAAAGTGCGTCATTATCCCATTCTTTTGGATTGCCTAATATTTGGTTAAAAGTTTCAATTATATCTAATCTACAGTTACAAATAACGTTAATTATTCGTGAATGGTAATGCCAGCGAGTTTCTGATACTCCCGGCATGCGTCGGTTTGCTTTTTGTTTCAAAAGATTTGAACGTTTAGTTGATTTATTGAAAAAGCGCACTACAGTATTTATATTGCCAAAAAAACTTTTAACTCAGGTATATTTTCAAGTGATCGGGATAACACCAAATTTAAAACATGTGCGTAGCAAGGAATAAAATTAGCCATTGGACATGCATCGAGGACCTTTTTTTTAACTCCACCTACTTCCCCGGACATAACCGCGGCACCATCGTAAGATTGCCCTATTAACTTTTCCTTGCAACCGTATACATCAAGTATATTAAAAATGTGTTTTGAGAGCTCTTCTGCATTTCGACTCTCACTCACGTCAAAAAAACCAAGAAACCTTTCCTCTATTCCTTCCCCCGATAAGTATCGCAATACGGCACTTAGTTGTTCCCTATGGCTCACGTCTGGTGTTTCATCGATCATAATGGACACAAATCGCGTTTCACTTATTTCAACTTTAATTTCATCTTTAATCACTGCAGCGATACTATGTATCAAATCGTTTTGTATGTCATTTGAAAGACCCGAAAAAACTCGATGTGCACTTGAACACTGTTCTAAATGGGAGTCTATTAATGTGTGATACTTAGATAAGTATAAAATTGTTTCAACATAATTACCACGATTAATAGAATCTTGCTTTTCGTTGTGACCCCGAAATGCTTGTTCCTGTTTGCCTAAAAGAACTACTGTATCTATAAAACGTTCCATTAACTTACGGTTTCTATCAACTTTTTTGTTGTGAGCTTCAAAGGAATTACCTAAGGAGGTTTCAATGCGATTAGTGCCGAATTCGTGCGAAGATAAACAGCTTCGAATATGTTTTTCCGTTTTGACATGTTTATTTGCGGAATTAACTAAATTGTTTATGTCAGCGTAGCCAGTACGGCTCCAAACACTAGGGGAATTTGAAAAAAGAAGACAAGGAAAGCAAAACATTTTGTTAAGCTTACAACTGCCAGTCAACCAAGTATATTTTTGGTACATGGATGCATTAAAATGCGAAACAAAACCATCCTTGCGCTTATAATCTATTTTCATAGAAGGAGTATAGCGCCCTATCTCTATAACTTTTTTTTTTTAAGAAAATTCAACTTACAAAAAGCATTTTCTTCCTCCAAAAGCAAATCTACCAAACAACAATTTACAGTTAATAATGCCATTATCTCTTAATAATTAGCTATTTGAAATTATCTGAATTCAACTGAAAATACCACAATTTAAACTTTTCACACTTTTCACTGTTTTAAATTTCTTTTTTATTGCACATCAATAATTACACTCAAAATTTTCTTTAAGTTACGCATCGCAATCTGCTTCATAACTAATTTTTTCCAACAGAAATAATCTAAAAGAAAAGACAAAATTCACCAATAAGTCGTTGAACATCGGGTTATTTTTTTGCATAAGAAAGCGTGTGTTAAACAGAGAGGAGTCAAACACGGTGAACGATAAAGGGAAAACAAGGAAAGAAAACCAATTTGTTCTAGCCAGCCAGATATTTTATAACACGACGTTTGTCGGGTTACACTTTGCTTTGTTTTGCTAGCGCTTTGCAGTTGTCTTTCTTATGGGCTATGAAATATGTGGAGTATGGGATAGAGAATAACCATGCAATGATGTGTGTATGTGTGTGCGTAAAGCAGTAGAACGATATGAAAGCGGATGACTTGCAGCAGGTTGAGGGGTTGTTGATAGAATATGTGGCTTGCGTGTGCTGTGCAGGTGTGGGAAACACAAATATTGTGTTTATATGGGGATATTAAGATTCATGTTGCTTGTTTTATTGGTACATTGTTGAAAAGTAGAATTTCAAAAGGTAACTCGGTAGGAATCGAGTTATATGGACGCCTCGCCACTGATGCATATACCCATTTTGCACTGTGGCAAATACATCTAGGAATGATTCGGACAGCATATAATTCTTAAAATAATGATATTCTTATTATCGCAATCAATTTGGGAACAAAACAGCCCGGTTCAGCGCTGGATGATTAATCAAAGGAAGTAGAGGTTCAAACACCCAATTACCTATTTATCGGACAACTTAACGCATATCTGCTACTAATAGTGAAGTGATTTTTTTATATTCTTAGTTACTTGGCTTTATTTAAATCAATTCTACAAATTATTGTATTTCATAATGCTCAACATTTATTTAAAATAAATTAAAACATATGAGAAGGCTACAATCCACTGTGCGGATCGTTGAATACCCTATCCCATCCTATCTGTAAAACTAAAATCCCCAAAAAGTGGACATGGCTAAAAACACGATGTGGATAAAATTAAGAATATGACATGGTGACAACAAATTCTTCAGACTGCTTATAAAAAACTTTTACGGTTCTACAAAAGACAAGGTTTTCTCCTGCATATGGTATGGGGTAGGGTATAAAAATGGTTTTTATATAAAAACGCCCCCAAAAAGTGGGAGTGGGTTAAAATGGTCTATTGAAGAAATGTTCATATTTATATTACTAATGATTCTGCATCAAAATTTTTTTAGAAAATTTTAAAATTTTACCGAAAAACGTTTTTTATTAAAAACGCCCCCAAAAAGTGGGCGTGGCAAAAAACTTTATAGGAACGAAATACAGATATTCAGATTGTCTAAATATGTTGTTCAGAAAGTTTTTCAAAATTCCTTATGGTTTGGCCAAAAAATACGTTTTTCTAAAAAGGGGGCGTGGCAGTGGGCGGATTTCAAAAATTTTTACACTTGTTCTGCTGGGAGCAACAAAGAGCACGTGTATCAAATTTCATCCTTCTAGCTCAAAATTTAAGGCCCAAAAACTGGTGACGTACGGACGGACGGACGGACGGACAGACATGGCTAAATCGACTCAGCTATCGATTCTGAGTCGATCCATATACTTTGAGGTATATATAGCTAAATTATTTCTCTATGTTACAAACTATGTATCAAAACTAATATACCCCTATGGGATAGGGTATAAAAACATATGAGAGGCTACAATCCGCTATGCGGATCGTTGAATACCCTATCCCATCCCATCCTTTAAATTAATATCCTCAAAATATATGCCTTATGGCGATGAAATACAGAAAATGACATTGTCAAAATATATTGCTCAGACAGTTTCTCAAAATCTTGTGTGGTTCGACAAAAAACAACGTATTTCTATTGCTAATGCCTTGGGATGGGGTATACAAATGGTTTTTGTAAGAAAACGCCCCCAAAATGTGGGCGTAGGTGAAAATGATCTATTGACAAAATGTTTATATTACCATTTCGGAAGTATTTGCATCAAAAATTTTTTTCGAAAGTTTTAAAATTTGGACAAAAAGCGTTTTTTATTAAAAACGCCCCCAAAAAGTGGGCATGGGAAAAAACTTTGTATGAACGAAATATAGATATTAGGATTGTCTAAATATGCTACTCAGACACTTTTTTGAAATTCCTTACGTTTTGGCCAAAAAAAAAGTTTTCCTAAAAAGGGGGCGTGGCAGTGGGCGGATTTCAAAAATTTTTACTCTTGTTCTGGTGGCACGGACGAGGATCCTATATACCCGTACCCTATCCCATCCTATCCATAAAACTAAAATCCCCAAAAAAGTGGGCATGGCTAAAAACACGATGTGGATAAAATAGAAAAAATGATATAGTGACAACAAATTCTTCAGCCTGCTTACAAAACAATTTTACGGTTCTACAAAAGACAAGGTTTTCTCCTGCATAATATGTTATGGGGTACTGTATAAAAATGGTTTTTATTTAAAAACGCCCCCAAAAAGTGGGCGTGGGTTGAAATGATATATAGACGAAATGTTCATATTAATGATGTTAATGATTCTGCATCAATTATTTTTTTCGAAAAAATTAAAATTTGCCCGAAAACAGTTTTTAATTGAAAACGCCCCCAAAAAGTGGGCGTGGCAAAAAACTTTATATGGACGAAATATAGATATTAATATTGTCTAAATATGTTGTTCAGAAACTTTTTTAAAATTCCTTACGGTTTGGTCAAAAACTGAGTTTTTCTTAAAAGGGGGCGTGGCAGTGGGCGGATTTCAAAAATTTTTACACTTGTTCTGTAGGCAGAGACGAGGATCCTATATACCAAATTCAGAATCGGCGACCGCAGCAATACTTCCTATTCTGTAAGTGCCTCTTGCTTCGCTCTGCGTGCAATCTTGGATTCAGACGACTCGTTTGTCTTCAGTCGAACTTGTAGTTGAACTTGGTTAAGTTTGGTTTTGTATTCTTCAAGTTCATTGACCTATTAAAAAAAATTTGTAGAAATAAATAAAGTTAGTTCATGTGATATGTGACTTTACCAGTAGATCCATTTCATTTGTGTCCGGGTACTCATAGCTATCCAATTCGCTGATTCGATCATCTAACTTTCTTTTTGCGAGCTCATGTTTCAATTTCAATTTCTTGATTCTGTTGGATGTTCTTTTTTGTAGCTGGCAACTCTGGGCGGATATGCTTTTTTTTCTTTGTTTCTTTGTTTCTATAGAGCCTCGATCGATGAGGTAGTTAAGAACGACATGGTCGCGACAGCGTATCTGATCCATAAGAAGGCATTTCCCGTAAGGCTAGGAGAAATAAGGTTTAACAAATTAATAACCTCGACAACCTCGATATACCGACCCAATAGACCTCGATATAGAGCCTCGATCGATGAGGTAGTTATCTGCTACTAATAGTGAAGTGATTTTTTTATATTCTTAGTTACTTGGCTTTATTTAAATCAATTCTACAAATTATTGTATTTCATAATGCTCAACATTTATTTAAAATAAATTAAAACATATGAGAAGGCTACAATCCACTGTGCGGATCGTTGAATACCCTATCCCATCCTATCTGTAAAACTAAAATCCCCAAAAAGTGGACATGGCTAAAAACACGATGTGGATAAAATTAAGAATATGACATGGTGACAACAAATTCTTCAGACTGCTTATAAAAAACTTTTACGGTTCTACAAAAGACAAGGTTTTCTCCTGCATATGGTATGGGGTAGGGTATAAAAATGGTTTTTATATAAAAACGCCCCCAAAAAGTGGGAGTGGGTTAAAATGGTCTATTGAAGAAATGTTCATATTTATATTACTAATGATTCTGCATCAAAATTTTTTTAGAAAATTTTAAAATTTTACCGAAAAACGTTTTTTATTAAAAACGCCCCCAAAAAGTGGGCGTGGCAAAAAACTTTATAGGAACGAAATACAGATATTCAGATTGTCTAAATATGTTGTTCAGAAAGTTTTTCAAAATTCCTTATGGTTTGGCCAAAAAATACGTTTTTCTAAAAAGGGGGCGTGGCAGTCTGCGGATTTCAAAAATTTTTACACTTGTTCTGCTGGGAGCAACAAAGAGCACGTGTATCAAATTTCATCCTTCTAGCTCAAAATTTAAGGCCCAAAAACTGGTGACGTACGGACGGACGGACGGACGGACAGACATGGCTAAATCGACTCAGCTATCGATTCTGAGTCGATCCATATACTTTGAGGTATATATAGCTAAATTATTTCTCTATGTTACAAACTATGTATCAAAACTAATATACCCCTATGGGATAGGGTATAAAAACATATGAGAGGCTACAATCCGCTATGCGGATCGTTGAATACCCTATCCCATCCCATCCTTTAAATTAATATCCTCAAAATATATGCCTTATGGCGATGAAATACAGAAAATGACATTGTCAAAATATATTGCTCAGACAGTTTCTCAAAATCTTGTGTGGTTCGACAAAAAACAACGTATTTCTATTGCTAATGCCTTGGGATGGGGTATACAAATGGTTTTTGTAAGAAAACGCCCCCAAAATGTGGGCGTAGGTGAAAATGATCTATTGACAAAATGTTTATATTACCATTTCGGAAGTATTTGCATCAAAAATTTTTTTCGAAAGTTTTAAAATTTGGACAAAAAGCGTTTTTTATTAAAAACGCCCCCAAAAAGTGGGCATGGGAAAAAACTTTGTATGAACGAAATATAGATATTAGGATTGTCTAAATATGCTACTCAGACACTTTTTTGAAATTCCTTACGTTTTGGCCAAAAAAAAAGTTTTCCTAAAAAGGGGGCGTGGCAGTGGGCGGATTTCAAAAATTTTTACTCTTGTTCTGGTGGCACGGACGAGGATCCTATATACCAAATTTTATTATCCTAGCTCAAAATTTAAGGCCCAAAAACCGCTGACGAACATACAGACGGACGGACGGACGGACAGACAGACATGGCTAATTCGACTCAGCTAGCGATTCTGAGCCGATCCATATACTTTGAGGTATATGTAGCAAAATTATTTCTCTATGTTACAAACTAAGTATCAAAACTAATATACCCCCCTATGGGATAGCGTATAAGAAAACATATGAGAAGGCTACAATCCGCTCAGCGGATCGTTGAATACCCTATCCCATCCTATCCATAAAACTAAAATCCCCAAAAAAGTGGGCATGGCTAAAAACACGATGTGGATAAAATAGAAAAAATGATATAGTGACAACAAATTCTTCAGCCTGCTTACAAAACAATTTTACGGTTCTACAAAAGACAAGGTTTTCTCCTGCATAATATGTTATGGGGTACTGTATAAAAATGGTTTTTATTTAAAAACGCCCCCAAAAAGTGGGCGTGGGTTGAAATGATATATAGACGAAATGTTCATATTAATGATGTTAATGATTCTGCATCAATTATTTTTTTCGAAAAAATTAAAATTTGCCCGAAAACAGTTTTTAATTGAAAACGCCCCCAAAAAGTGGGCGTGGCAAAAAACTTTATATGGACGAAATATAGATATTAATATTGTCTAAATATGTTGTTCAGAAACTTTTTTAAAATTCCTTACGGTTTGGTCAAAAACTGAGTTTTTCTTAAAAGGGGGCGTGGCAGTGGGCGGATTTCAAAAATTTTTACACTTGTTCTGTAGGCAGAGACGAGGATCCTATATACCAAATTCAGAATCGGCGACCGCAGCAATACTTCCTATTCTGTAAGTGCCTCTTGCTTCGCTCTGCGTGCAATCTTGGATTCAGACGACTCGTTTGTCTTCAGTCGAACTTGTAGTTGAACTTGGTTAAGTTTGGTTTTGTATTCTTCAAGTTCATTGACCTATTAAAAAAAATTTGTTGAAATAAATAAAGTTAGTTCATGTGATATGTGACTTTACCAGTAGATCCATTTCATTTGTGTCCGGGTACTCATAGCTATCCAATTCGCTGATTCGATCATCTAACTTTCTTTTTGCGAGCTCATGTTTCAATTTCAATTTCTTGATTCTGTTGGATGTTCTTTTTTGTAGCTGGCAACTCTGGGCGGATATGCTTTTTTTTCTTTGTTTCTTTGTTTCTATAGAGCCTCGATCGATGAGGTAGTTAAGAACGACATGGTCGCGACAGCGTATCTGATCCATAAGAAGGCATTTCCCGTAAGGCTAGGAGAAATAAGGTTTAACAAATTAATAACCTCGACAACCTCGATATACCGACCCAATAGACCTCGATATAGAGCCTCGATCGATGAGGTAGTTAAGAACAACATGGTCGCGACAGCGTATCTGATCCATAAGAAGGCATTTCCCATAAGGCTAGGAGAAATAAGGTTTAACAAATTAATAACCTCGACAACCTCGATATACCGACCCAATAGACCTCGAGGACAAGCCGAGAAGATTTTCTCCTGATAGAGTTTATCGATGGTGGCTACAATTTGACTAACATGTTCTCCGTAAATAGGTAGAGCGTCCTTGGAATTTGATAAAGTTCATCTTAGTTCATCGCAATTCTGTCTTCAGAAGGGGTTGGAATTCTTGGGATAGTCGATTCATTATAGTCCGAATAAATCAGTAGAAGCTGGAATACTCCCGCCATCTGAATGAAAAATAAACATAAAAATATATATTTTATATTTTAAGTAGATTTACTAATATCTACATTATTTTGTGAACTTACGTTACGGTGATATATGTAATTTACACTTTCATCTAAATTTCCTCCCTAGTATTACACAGAGTACGTTAACATCATAATCAAAGTGGCAATTATTTCAAATCATCTCCAACTTATACTGTTTTCTTATTACGACATTAGCTTTGTGTTTGATTTGAATGTTCGTTAGGACTTGAGAGAATTGCTTGAACATCCATTTGTTCTGTTTGGAGTTGTACTCATTGGTCGGCTTAGTACTTCATTGAATCATAAGCATCTGAAACCGTTCAATAGTTTACAATCAAACTGTTTTTGCCCTTAACTGTCTGGCATTTGGAATGTTGTTCGGTATTAGTACATCTGAGAGGGGACAATTGCGATCTAAAATGAATAGAAATTGTCTTTATAAGCATACTATTTCTGAGTTGAGAGTTTAACCTACTACGCTGGCCATTCACACATATGTATTTGGTTTGATAATATTAAAGTTCCGCTCCTTTTCGTCTGTTATGATATTGGATGAACTTGTGATTTACAAAGAATCACATTGGTGTTGGCCACAGTGTACACTATGCAGTAAACATTATACAGTAGAAGGTCTTTTGGACATTGAAACGATAATTGGTCATGTTGCAGAAAGCAAAACTCTATCTAAAGATGAAAATATTTTCTTGATGTTTGACAGCCATAACTTCATCGATCGCTTGGAAAATGATGGGTTCTTCTGTGTCCCAGTTGGCGCGTGCAGACACGAAAGCGCGGATAGTGAAGCCCTTTAGATCGGTGAACGGAATGTTTCGTATTTGCACAACAGAGATTTTTATTTACTTTAGGCATGCAAGCAATTAAATTTCACCACTTCGCTGGTATCTTTTAATGTTATTGTTAAAAAATTTTCTGAACAACATATTTAGACAATATTAATATCTATATTTCGTTCATATAAAGTTTTTTGCCACGCCCACTTTTTGGGGGCGTTTTCAATTAAAAACTGTTTTCGGTCAAATTTTAAATTTTTCGAAAAAAAAATTGATGCAGAATCATTAACATTATTTGTTTATTCGTTCGCGTATTTAGGAACTTCGAGTATTTTGGTTTGGCGAAATTTCCAGGCTGAAACAAAACTTTTATCTATAATTCCGATTAAAAGACAAAATGAAACGCGTGTTCTTTCTTTAAATAACAAAAACGGAATACTTTATTAATGAGCAAAAAATGAAAGGAAGATAGGAGGATAAAGAGAGACAACTTTAGCTTTGATTTCCTGAAGGGAAACATTCAGTGGCAAAAAGGAATTAGGGTGATTACACAAGGTGATGCATCGACGAACATACTCCCGCCGTTGAAAGGTCCTTTCAACTAGAATCGACGAGAAGTGGACATAGCTTAGCAATAGGCCGCTTAAACTCTCCTTTTGTTGTAGTAACCGATGCGACGCGTATTAGTCCATCCGTGGTATGTCTTGGTGATTCTGCCGATAAGCCATCGACATGGTGGTTGATTTTCATCTTTCAGTACGACGATGTCGTTGGGTTGAATGTTCTTCATTTTATCCAACCATTTTGTCCGCTTTTGGAGTTGGGTCAGGTAGTCTTGAGACCATTTTTGCCAGAATCCTAGGACCAGCCCTTGAAGATACTGCCATCGATCTTGCAGCGAGGCTTTCGTAGATAAGATGCTGGGATCTGGTACGGTTGCAAGTGGTCGCGCAATAAGAAAATGCGCCGGCGTTAGTGGGTCCACATCACCTTCAAAGCGCGCGCACAATGGCCTTGAGTTAGCACATGCTTCGATTTGGCATAAAATAGTCGAAAATTCTTCGTATGTTAGGGATGGTTGGCCTAGTACACGCCGTAGGTGAAACTTGATAGTTTTAACCGCAGCTTCCCACAAACCTCCGAAATGAGGTGCATGAGGGGGCGAGAAGCACCAATTTATTCCCTTTGATGTAAGCTCGTTGGAAACATCCTCTTGAAAGTTCGCTGAGTTTAATAGATTTGACCAATCTCGAAGCTGTTGATTTGCGCCAACAAAATTGGTGCCATTGTCGCTGAAAATAGAGTGGCACTTGCCCCGTCGGGAAACGAAGCGACGCAATGCAGCTATAAAGGCAGGCGATGAGAGATCCGAAACGAGTTCCAGGTGCAAAGCCTTTGTAGCCATGCACACGAAAACAGAAACATAAGCCTTATGCTGCTTAGCACCTCGTCCTTTCCATGATCGGACCAAGAAAGGGCCAGCGTAATCGACGCCAGTGTTTCCAAATGTAACTCCAGGTTCCAATCTCTGCTTCGGCAAGGAAGCCATTTGCTGCTGGTAAGGAACTGCGCGGTACCGCATGCATATTGTGCACTGATAAATGCATCGTTTAATGAGGTGATGGATGCCGATGACATAATAGTTTATTGAAAGCAGATACGTCATTTGCCGCATTCCAGCATGCAAGTTGTTTAGGTGACAATCCTTAACTATTAACCGGGTTAGCGGGTGATCCTTACGTAGAATGATCGGATGCTTCTGTTCAAACGGAATGAACGCGTTATCGAGCCTGCCTCCGACTCGCAGAACACCACCTTCATCAATAAATGGACTCGTAGAAGCATACTTGCTCTTTCTTGAAACAGCTGTCCCTTGTTGTAAAAGAGCTATTTCTTCCTGAAATGTGTATTTCTGTGAAAGCTTGACTAATGCGTATTTAGCTAGTCGTATATTGCCAGGTGATAAGAAATGCGTTGGAATACAGCCACGAGGATTCGATCGAGTTCGAGCTAAACGTATACAACGAGCAATGACGCGGAAAAGACGATTAAGGCTCGAAAACCTTTCGAAGATACGAATATCCCATTCATTCGGTTCCGTTGCCGATGCTAGACAAGCGATACTTTCTTCGACAGGAACATCCTTGAAGCTGGGTAGTCCGGAAAATTTTATCACCGCGTCGCGAAGAAAATCGGGGCCGTTCCACCACAAGTCTAAGT
Source organism: Rhingia campestris (assembly GCA_932526625.1). Classification (NCBI taxonomy): domain Eukaryota; kingdom Metazoa; phylum Arthropoda; class Insecta; order Diptera; family Syrphidae; genus Rhingia; species Rhingia campestris. Next base: position 68,046,494 of record OW052183.1, read on the forward strand.
GGGCTAAATGTTTCGGCATCATACCGCGAGTGGCACAGTCGGCTGGATTCTCGGCCGAGCGCACATGATGCCATATAGAACCGGGAAACTGAGCTACGATTTGAGATATCCTGTTGTCCACAAAAATGTTTCGCGAACGTGGATATCCTTGGATCCAGTGCAGAACCGTTGTAGAGTCTGTGTAGGCAAAACATTTGAGGTCATGACTGGCAAGAGCTTCTTTTACTTTGCTAAGCAACTTGGTTAGCAATAAAGAGCCACATAACTCCAAACGGGGAATCGAAAGGGAAGGCTTGACAGGAGCAATTCTGGACTTTGCACATATCAGCGTGATTCGCACGCCATTGACTCCTACTACCCTGGAATAAACTGCAGCAGCATAGGCTGACTCTGACGCATCAGCAAATCCGTGCAATTCTATAACATCCTTTCGACCATATTGTAGCCACCTCGGGATGTTTAATGTTTGGAAGGAACTCAGATCTGTTCTAAAATCCGACCACTCTTGATAGAGGTCGGTGGGTATGAACTCGTCCCAACCGACTCCCTTGATCCAAAGACGTTTCATAAAGATCTTCATCTTAACGACAGCAGGCGACAGCCATCCTAGCGGATCAAAAATTCGGGATATATCCGATAGCACTTCCCTCTTGGTGGCATGCGGCCCGATTGTCGGGATCGCATTTGCGAATTTGAAACAATCTTGTTTTGTGTCCCATAGAAGGCCCAATGTTTTGACTCCCGATTCACCAATGGACAACTCGGTTGCCAGTTCGCTATGCTCGGTCGGAATTGTGTTTAAGAAATCAGACGAATTGGAGGACCACTTTCGGAGATCCATACCTTTTTTTTTTTTTTTTTTTTTTTTTTTTTTTTTTTTTTTTTTCCCGTGGGCTGGTGGAAATCTTCATAGCCACGATGAGCACGTGCCCAAAGTAGTGTGAGATTTTTACTCACTAAAACCACCACCCATTTGGTATTTCTATTGCAACTAAGTATTCGACTTATCCAGCAATTTTTTTATCACGATTATATAATATGTTTGGCAGGTAACTTTCCTTTGAGAGTTCCTGCTTTTCCGCAATTATAGCGCGGTTTGTTATTATCGGGCCAAATCTAAGGGTTTAGTTCTTTGAAGACGCCGCAATATATTTGTTTCGTCCAGAATTTGGAGGACTGTTGTGTTAACGTGTGCTAATAAACGTTTTTTATGTTTTCGTGCAAAATTTTTTGTTTCATCTTTAACCGCGGGAATACCCAGATCTCTGCGTAGATCTTCGTTCCTTATGTACCACGGCGCATTGACGAATGATCTTAACATTTTGTTTTCAAAAGTTTGTAAAATGTTTAGATTCGTTTCACTGGTACAACCCCATAGTTGTATACCATATGTCCAAACCGGTTTTAGCACTTGCTTGTATAATAGCAGCTTGTTATCAAGGTTAAGCTTCGAATATTTTCCGAGCAACCAGTACAGTTCTCTGTATTTATTCTTAAGTTCTTCGCATTTCTTTTTTACATGCGACTTCCATTTTAATTTTGCATCGAGTGTCATACCGAGATATTTCGCTTCATTTGCAAACGGGACTCGAACCGTATTTAGAAATACAGGCAAATTGTTTGTCCGTTTATACGAAAAATCTACATGGATCGATTTGCTCTCATTAAGTGCAATCCGCCAGGATTTAGTCCATTCATTAACCTCGTTAAGAGCGTTTTGTAATTTAATATTTGTTTCCTCTATTGTTGTGGCAACTGCTAGTATAGCAGTATCGTCAGCAAACGTTGCAACTATTGTATCGTTTGTTTGTGGGATATCACGAGTGAATATGAGGTACAGGATTGGTCCAAGGACGCTTCCTTGCGGTACACCTGCCATTATTTCTTTGAACTCGGAATATTCGCTTCCAAGTTTCACACGGAAGAGTCTATGCTCAAGATACGACACGAGGATTTTATATAATTGTTCTGGCAAAACTTGACTTAGTTTATAAGTAAGGCCTTTGTGCCACACCTTGTCAAAAGCTTGCGACACGTCAAGAAATACGGCTGAACAAATTTTCTTTTCTTCGAAAGCTTTCTCAATTACATCTGTAATTCGATGTACTTGGTCCACCGTTGAATGTTTACTTCTAAACCCAAATTGATGGTCAGGTAAAAGACGTTTCTGTTCAATTATGGGGTGTAAGCGACCGAGTAATATCCGTTCAAAAACTTTTGAAATGATTGGAAGAAGTGAAATAGGCCTGTAAGATTTTATTTCATTCGGTGATTTTCCTGGTTTTAGAACCATAATCACTTCCGCGACTTTCCACTGTCTTGGTATGTATTCTAATCTGATTGCTGCATTTATAATAAAAAGAAGCTTAGTTAATGCTTTCCGAGGCAACATTTTAAGAAGTTCTCCTGTAATCAGGTCATAACCCGGAGCTTTTTTAGGCTTTAGTTTCTGTATTTCCCGTTTAAGCTCGGCAATACTTGCATATCTTACTATGTTATTATCGGTTGTACTCTCGAATATATTAATGTTTTCATTTTGCGCCGGACCATCAAATGGCTTAAATGTTTCCTCAAGATGTGAGGCAAAAACGTCAGCTTTTTCCTTATCGCTCTTTGCCCAAACGTCTTGAGTTACCCTAATGGGCGGCACAGCGATTTTTGGCCGTTTTATGACTCTAATTGCTTTCCAGAGCGAATAATTCGATTCCTTTCCAGCGGTTAGGCTTTGCAGATAAGTTTCTACTGAATGGTTTTTAAAGTATTTAATCGAATTTGATAGCAAATTACTCAACCGATTGAGATGTGTTTTATCTTGCGGGGCACGAGTTTGGTGCCATCTTTTACGAGCTTTTCTTTTTTGTCTTACTAAATCTTGTATTTCACGGGGGTACTTAATTTTACTATAGCTCACTATTTTGTTCTGTTGAGGAGTATTATTCCATGCTGCTTTTTGGATGGTATTGATAAATGAGTCAACAGCGACTTCGAGTTCCAATGGGGTTCTAAGCGATACACCCAGTCGGATATTATTTTCAATATCGTTTTTGAAACCTTCCCAGTTGGTTTTCGCGTTTGTTAATCTGGGTGGTTTTTCATTTATAATCAGTGACTCGCTCATTGTTAAAATGACTGGAGAATGATCAGAGGAAAGATCAAAGCATTCTTCAACTTTGATTCGATTGGACGGCAGACCTTTTACAATGAAAAAATCGATCAAATCCGGTATTTTTCTAGCATCAGTTGGCCAGTAAGTTGGTTTTCCCGTAGAATGAAATTCGGTATTGTACTTTCTACCTATATCATAAAGCATCCTACCTTTCTGTGATATGCATCTAGATCCCCAGAATGTATGTTTTGCATTAAAGTCCCCTCCGATGACAAAACGTTGTCCAAGGGAATTAAGCAAGTTTTCAAAGTCAATTTTCTCAACCTTGCATCGTGGTGGGCAGTAAATAGACGATATCTTCAGAAAGGATTGTCTGCTTTTGACTTGTATAGAGCTAACTTGCATTGTTTCGATTTCTAGTTTAAGATCAATCGAATGTTCGATACACTCTTTTATATATAGTGAGGCTCCACCTCTAGCCTTATTCGATGGATGTAGAGCATGATAGTCGAGGTAACCTTTTATTTTTAAGTTCGAATTACTCTTTGCGTGAGTTTCGGATATTAAACAGATGTCTATATCTTTTTCCTGCATAAATAATTCAAGTTCTCCAAGTTTTTGCCAAAGGCCATTGGCATTCCACGTAAGAATTTTAAGCAATCTATTCATGTTAAAGGTGGGGTACTTCTATTGCGAATACTATTTTCGAGCTTAACGAGCCTGTCAAAAATAAGTTTATTCGTTTTGCTTTGTTCCTCAAGTTTTGAAAGAATAATCGAAAATACATTTGAAACTGGGTCAGGTGAGATATTTTTTTGGGCGTTATTGGATACTGTAGCTTGAGCATACGTTTGTACATTTGGTTTTGGATGTACAAGATCCGAACGGATATCTGATGGCCGCGTAGTTTGTGGACATTTAGGTTCTTCGATTATGGCCTGCTTTTTCTTCGACATATTTTTAATCGGAATTTTAGGCTGTTGCTTGTTTAAATTTAATTTCTGTGAATTAATACTATTAAATTTCGTCCGTCTTTTTTGCAACTCTTTAGCTACTTCGCAGCCGCGATAATTTGCCGGATGATTGCCTTTACAGTTAATGCAGATAGCAAGAGCTTTCTTATCTGACATACAATCTACCGTCAGGTGATTGCCGGCACATTTTACACACCGCGGTTCTTTTTGACAATAGCTTTGCGTATGATTGTATCCTTGGCAGCGCTTGCACTGGGGAACTAGTTTGGAATCCTTACGCATAGGCTCTATTTTTACAACAATATTAAGTATTGTTTTTATACCCTATCCGATAGGGGGGTATATTAGTTTTGATACATAGTTTGTAACATAGAGAAATAATTTTGCTACATATACCTCAAAGTATATGGATCGACTCAGAATCGCTAGCTGAGTCGAATTAGCCATGTCTGTCTGTCCGTCCGTCCGTCCGTCCGTCCGTCCGTCTGTCTGTTCGTCGATTTTTGGGCCTTAAATTTTGAGCTAGGATAATGAAATTTGGTATATAGGATCCTTGTGCGAGTCACCAGAACAAGTGTAAAAATTTTTGAAATCCGCCCACTGCCACGCCCCCTTTTTAGAAAAACTTATTTTTTGGCCAAACCGTAAGGAATTTCAAAAAAGTGTCTTAGCAGGATATTTAGACAATCCTAATATCTATATTTCGTTCATACAAAGTTTTTTGCCACGCCCACTTTTTGGGGGCGTTTTTAGTAAAAAACGCCTTTTGTCCAAATTTTAAAACTTTCGAAAACATTTTTGATGCAAATACTTCCGCAATTGTAATATAAACATTTTGTCTATAGATCATTTTCACCTACGCCCACATTTTGGGGGCGTTTTCTTACAAAAACCATTTGTGTACCCCATCCCAAGGCATTAGCAATAGAAATAAGTTGTTTTTTGTCGAACCACAAAAGATTTTGAGAAACTGTCTGAGCAATATATTGTGACAATGTCATTTTCTGTATTTCATCGCCATAAAGCCTATATTTTGAGGATATTAATTTAAAGGATGGGATGGGATAGGGTATTCAACGATCCGCATAGCGGATTGTAGCCTCTCATATGTTTATTTCATAAATTTTGTTCAAACTTTCTGTTTTATCGAAAGTGAGTATAAATAAAGGAAGGCCGCGTTTTATTACATTTCCTTCGCCATCTTTTTGCTTTTGGTCTCGTTTGACAATGTTAACGGCATCTATGACTTTATATTGCCTGTTTTTCAGATCATTTACAATGTCATCCTTTAAGCACGACACATGTAACCCTCTAGCTACAACGCGTAAAGGCCTTTCAGATTTATTTTCAAAAGAATACCATTCTATTTTATCGATATTAAGCTTGCGAGATAATAGACGGTAACTTTCAGGGTCTTTAACGCAGACTTTCCATGTATTTTTTCTTAGCGAAGTTACTTGGTAGCCCGATAATGGCAACGATTTTAGCAAGGTGTGCAACTTTTTAAAGTCGTCAATACCGATCACATTAATTGGCGGTGGGGGACGTTGTTTTAGCTGTTTCGCTTTGTTAATAATCTCTTTGTCGCGGTTTATTATTTCAGGAGAGGATACAGCTTTCCTCTTTTTAACAGGTCTTTTCTTTAAGATCCAGTCAGTTTCGCGACTGAGTTCTTCTTCATCCGTGTGGTATTCCGAATTCACGGGGCCGTTTGAACTTGTTTTTGGTATTTTAAATGAACTCTTCAGAGTCATATTTTCTTCCTTTAGATGGAGAATTTCTTTACGAAGCTCTTCGCAGAGCAGTTCGACATTGTTAAGCCTTGTTCGAAGAACGTCGTTTTCTTCCTTTAGGCTCTTATTTTTCACTGAGTCTCGTTTTTCGTGGGCTGACACTTCTGGTGTTGTCGAGCTCCTTGAGACACATATATTTTTTTGAGATCCTGATGTAGGTGACCTCGTTACCCTTGAACTTTTCCCGAAAGGGTTACACATTTGCAATAATTGGCTCTCCCCAGAATCCGTAGAGCCGACCTCCGTAGAGGGTGGATTTTCCAGTGAAACTGAATTGCCACCTGGGGTAGTAAATCTTTTCGTTGTACTCATTGCATTTTTGTTGTTTGTATACGCTTTACACTCGGTATACGGGGAGTGGATTATAGACGCCTTCTACGACAGGCATGCCTTACCTCGGGTATATTCTGACCCCTAACCCGAAGGGGTAGATCCATACCTGCGTCGGAAAGGACACTTATTAAATCGTTTTTTAAGTCTACCGCTTCAGTAACGCTGTCGACCGTAGACATAAAATCATCCACGTAGAAATCGTCCATAAGGCTATTCGAAGCCTGTGGAAAATTATTTTTATTGTTAACGCCGATTTGCTTAAGGACCCGCGTTGCGAGAAAAGAAGCGGAAGCCGTTCCGTACGTTACCGTGAGAAGAACATAGTCGCGTGGTTCTTCGGTTACTTCTTCCCTCCAAACGATCCTTTGGAAATGGACGTCATTCGTGTTGACTAGAACCTGCCGATACATTTTGGCGATATCAGCCTTGATTGCAATTTTGTGCTTTCGAAATCGAATAGTGCAGGTAAAAAGATCATTTTGAATGGTAGGGCCTACTAGAAGGTAGTCGTTTAACGAGAGGCCGTAAGTGGATTTACACGAAGCGTTGAAAACTACCCTCAGCTTTGTAGTTGCGCTGGTGGGCTTCAGCACTGCGTGATGAGGTAGGTAGAACGATTGGCGATCGAGATCGTTAGGAGGCACGATTGCCATATGCCCTAATCGCTCATACTCACGCATGAAATCCACATATTGTTGCTTCAGGATCGCGTCTTTAGAGAATCGTCTCTCCATGGCATGTAGTAGTTTTAACGCTGAACCACGAGAGTCACCGAACTCTACGGGTGTTTTGTTAAAAGGTAAACTAACTACAAACCTACCATCACGATTGACGAAATGTGTTGACGCAAAATGATTTTCGATAGCTACACTTACCTCGCACTCGTTACGACGTCCATCTGCAAGATCATCAGGTTCAAAAAATCGTTTTAAGAGCACATCTAGATCCACAGTTGAAAGATTGACGCTTAAGGTAGCCTCGTTTCTCAACGAAATATTTCCCGCTATCACCCAGCCAAATATGGTATTTTGGGCAACAGGTGAACCCGAGGGATGTGCGATTTTCCCCTCCGCGAGAATGTTAAAAAATACGTCGGCTCCAAATAAAACATCGATTTTATTTGGGCGATAACATTTGGGATCTGCCAATGGCAGATTGTTAAAGTATAACAGATTAGCACTTGGAATGTTCACACTTGGAAAGTCGTTTATTATTGTTGCTAATACGAAGGCATGAACCGACACGGATGCATTCGGATTTGAGGTCGAAGATACGATCAGATTAACTTGACCACGTGTACCTTGGGTGCTTTTGCTCTGGCCCAAGCCAACTATTGGGATCTTGGCATGAACACGCTTTAAGCCGAGACGCTGCGCACACGCTTCTGAGACTAGAGTAGCTTGTGACCCGGAATCAAGCAGAGCTCTACACGGTTGGAAATCACCATTATTGTCCTTGATCATTACCATTGCCGTTGGCAACATTGGCAAACACTCGCGATGTGATGGGACTCGGCTCACTGAAACAGCGGATACGAAACCATTCGATGTACTAGGCTGATTAAACGCAGGTACTGCTTGCACGAATGGTGGAGGAAGTTGGTCTATGTGCAGCATAGTGTTGTGTTTCGCACCGCACTTTTTACAGTTAGAGTATTTGCACTCCGCCACTGCATGTTTCGCGCGAAGACAGTTACAGCAAATTCCGTTTGCTTGGACAAATTCACACCGAGCAGGAACCGCCAGATCTCGGAAGTGCGTGCACTGGTAGAGCATATGTTTTTTTTGCATTTGGCACACGATCCAATGGTCACATTTAAAACGCGTCTACCAGAATCTTTAACCTTATTCGTATTCGTCGTACTACGCCCGGTATGCGAATTGGAGACATTTAAGCTTTCGAGCTCATTAATACGCTCCTTCAAAAAATCCGTAAAATCCGAAAATGATTGCTTATTGCTGTCTTTACTCGCACGAATCCACAACAATTTGTTTTCCGAAACTAATTTACGCGACAGAAAATAAATAAGCAATACATCCCACGACTCGATTGGGATTTTTAAAGTACGAAGAGCGTTCATGTTCTCGATCGTAGTGCTGAACAAGCGTTTAATTTCAGCTAGCGAACCACTTTTTACCACCGGTTGGTCAAATAGATTGTCAAGATGCGCTACCATGATGAAATTCGGTTTGTCATAATGCTGGTTTAGTAAGCTCCAAGCAATAGCGAAATTGTCATTGCTATGTGGAAGATGATTTACAAGCGATAACGCGTCACCTTTTAATCGCGTTTGTAGAAATTCCAATTTCTCGATACCTGTTACCGTTTTTTTTTTTGATATCACTAGTGCCGTAAACAAGTCGCGAAATCTAACCCACTCGTCGAATTTTCCCGAAAACTCTGGTAAAGTCACTGCAGGGAGACCCGATGGAACTTGTTGATTTGTGATATTTATCGGTTGTCGCGAGGAATTTGCTAAACTTTTCACTATTTCGTTTAGAGAACACTGATTTGTGGTTAACGATTGAATGGCTTTAGTAAGTTCGATGTCCGTATCCGATCGCGAATCACATGCACCATACTTTTCTATCAGTTCCGTAAGTCTTGCATGCGCACTGTAAAATACCGATTCGAACTCAGCGCGATATTGAATTTCTTCTGATAATTGTACATCATCATCAATCGATGCCTCAATTTCACTTTGTAAGCGCTCGAAGTCTTGCATATGTTGTTCAAGTTTCGTTTGACGCAACTTACTTTCGGCCAGTGGAGCACTCGGTGATTCACTGAAAGTAACGATCCGCGTTACTTGGACTTTGACAACCGTACGTTTTCGTTTTAGAGCCTCCATAATTTCGATAGGAACGCACTCTAAATCGAGGCACTAACCGCGAAAGAGAGATATCGATCAACTCCTCCTCGGTTTTGATAAAAACGTTTTGTTTATATTTTTTGCGTTACTGTTTAATACCGATTTAAATCGAATATCAAAATGTCAATTACCGTACGCGTGCACAACAACTGAAAAAGTTTTTCAACCAGCGAGAGGTTGCGGGAGTTTACCGTATGCACAAGGTATGTGCATATGTAGAGATGACCGTTTTGGCTAGCGCAGTACAAGATAAGTGCGATGGTTCACGATTGCGATTTTTTTATACATATAAGTTTACATATGTATACATATACATGCGTGGTGACCATGAAAGGCGCCGCGAAGGAACATTAACAACCTTGTAGCAATTAATTGCAGCATGCGGTCTGCGGAACACCCAATAGATTATCGTTTTACCGCTCGATAAAATTTCTTTGCGCGCGTAGGTACAAATTCGATTATTTTATAAACGATTAATATAAATGTTTATAAATGTTAACATACAAACAATCTGGTTTATTAAACCACGCGATTTTATACGATTACGAGTGCCATGGAAATCCAAAAATAGTCGAATAATCCGTGCTCGATAGGACCAAATGTTTATTCGTTCGCGTATTTAGGAACTTCGAGTATTTTGGATTGGCGAAATTTCCAGGCTGAAACAAAACTTTTATCTATAATTCCGATTAAAAGACAAAATGAAACGCGTGTTCTTTCTTTAAATAACAAAAACGGAATACTTTATTAATGAGCAAAAAATGAAAGGAAGATAGGAGGATAAAGAGAGACAACTTTAGCTTTGATATCCTGAAGGGAAACATTCAGTGGCAAAAAGGAATTAGGGTGACTACACAAGGTGATGCATCGACGAACATTATTAATATGAACATTTCGTCTTTATACCATTTTAACCCACGCCCACTTTTTGGGGGCGTTTTTATATAAAAACCATTTTTATACACTACCCCATAACATATGCAGCAGAAAACCTTGTCTTTTGTAGAACCGTAAAAGTTTTTTATAAGCAGTCTGAAGAATTTGTTGTCACCATGTCATTATACCCTATCCCATAGGGGTATATTAGTTTTGATACTTAGTTTGTAACATAGAGCAATAATTTAGCTACATATACCTCAATGTATATGGATCGACTCAGAATCGCTAGCTGAGTTGAATTAGCCATGTCTGTCTGTCCGTCCGTCCGTCCGTGTGTCCGTCCGTCCGTCTGTATGTTCGTCACCGATTTTTGGGCCTTAAATTTTGAGCTAGGATAATGAAATTTGGTATATAGGATCCTTGGCCGAGTCACCAGAACAAGTGTAAAAATTTTTAAAATCCGCCCACTGCCACGCTCCCTTTTAGAAAAAACGTAGTTTTAAGCCAAACCGTAAGGAATTTCAAAAAAGTGTGTCTGCAACATATTTAGAAAATCTTAATATCTATATTTCGTCCATACAAAGTTTTTTGCCACGCCCACTTTTTGGGGGCGTTTTTAGTAAAAAAGTTTTTTGTCCAAATTTTGAAACTTTCGAAAAAAATTTTGATGCAAATACTTCCGCAATGGTAATATAAACATTTTGTCTATAGATCATTTTCACCTACGCCCACATTTTGGGGGCGTTTTCTTACAAAAACCATTTGTATACCCCCTCCCAAGGCATTAGCAATAGAAAACCGTTGTTTTTGTCGAACCACAAAAGATTTTGATAAACTGTCTGAGCGATATATTGTGACAATGAATCATTAACATTATTATTATAAACATTTCGTCTATATACCATTTTCACCCACGCCCACTTTTTGGGGGCGTTTTTATATAAAAACCATTTTTAAACACTACCCCATAACATATGCAGGAGAAAAACTTGTATTTTGTAGAACCGTAAAAGTGTTTTGTCAGCAGTCTGAAGAATTTGTTGTCACTATATCATTTTTTCTATTTTATCCACATCGTGTTTTTAGCCATGCCGACTTTTTGGGGATTTTAGTTTTATGGATGGGATGGGATAGGGTATTCAACGATCCGCACAGCGGATTGTAGCCTTCTCATATGTTTTTCTTTATTTAATCCACATCGTGTTTTTAGCCATGTCCACCTTTTGGGGATTTTAGTTTTACAGATAGGATGGGATAGGGTATTCAACGATCCGCACAGTGGATTGTAGCCTTCTCATATGTTTTTATCATCATGTTGCTTCATATAATTTCGTTGCTTGGAGAGTCAGTTTCGGCTACTTGCGTAGATTTGTTCGGTAGCTGGTGTTTTTTTTTTCAAGCAGAATAAAAGAGGAATGTCAAATTTCAGTCAAGAGAAAAAGTCGACGTGTAAAAGCGCGAGACTCACGAAAGAAAATTAACAAAGAGAACTTCGAAAAAAGTCTTGACTCAACAGTCAACGTGTGAAAGCAGACTATGCGGTACTGAACAACACACACAAACTTAAAAACCCTAAAATATTCATCCAGAAAGATTATCCTCCAATTATAAGAAGATGAAGATCACACCTTTTACACATTCGAAAGCTGATCAAACGCGAGCGGCGAAATGCGAAAGCAGTAGTAAAAGGCGAAAAACTAATTGTCAATGGAATTGAATTTGTATGGAATGATGGCAAAGGATTAAAGCACGGAGCACTTTGTGGTTTTACAAAATTAACCGAGATGATGAATTTGCCGTCAGACTTCTTTCAAAGTTGTTTACCGTCGATGACAGCTGGTGGGGGCGGATTTGACAATGACAGAACGCTGACAGAAGGTACAGTGGATCGTGTGGGTGGTGTGGATGCCTTAAGGCGCGGCACAAGGTGGGCCATCTACATCCCAATAGAAGAGGGGTGTTATAGAAAGCCAGATTCCCACATAATTCAAAAACAAAATAAAAATATGAGAGGCTACAATCCGCTATGCGGATCGTTGAATACCCTATCCCATCCCATCCGTTAAATTAATATCCTCAAAATATAGGCCTTATGGCGATGAAAAACGGAAAATGACATTGTCACAATATATTGCTCAGACAGTTTCTCAAAATCTTTTTTGTGGTTCGACAAAAAACAACAACTATTGCTAATGCCTTGGGATGGGGTATACAAATGGTTTTTGTAAGAAAACGCCCCCAAAATGTGGGCGTAGGTAAAAATGATCTATGGACAAAATGTTTATATTACCATTGCGGAAATATTTGCATCAACATTTTTTTCGAAAGTTTTAAAATTTGGACAAAAAACGTTTTTTACTAAAAACGCCCCCAAAAAGTAGGCGTGGCAAAAAACTTTGTATGGACGAAATATAGATATTAGGATTGTCTAAATATGTTGCGAACATCCTTTTTTGAAATTCCTTACGGTTTGGCTTAAAACTACATTTTTTTAAAAGAGGGCGTGGCAGTGGGCGGATTTTAAAAATGTTTACACTAGTTCTGGTGACTCGGCCAAGGATCCTATATACCAAATTTCATTATCCTAGCTCAAAATTTAAGGCCCAAAAATCGGTTACGAACAGACAGACGGACGGACGGACGGACGGACGGACGGACAGACAGACATGACTAATTCGACTCAGCTAGCGATTCTGAGTCGATCCATATACTTTGAGGTATATGTAGCTAAATTATTTCTCTATGTTACAAACTAAGTATCAAAACTAATATACCCCCCTATGGGATAGGGTATAAACATATGAGAGGGTACAATCCGCTATGCGGATCGTTGAATACCCTATCCCATCCCATCCTTTAAATTAATATCCTCAAAATATAGGCCTTATGAAATTCTCACAATATATTGCTCAGACAGTTTCTCAAAATCTTGTGTTTTTCGACAAAAAACAACGTATTTCTATTGCTAATGCCTTGGGATGGGGTATACAAATGGTTTTTGTAAGAAAACGCCCCCAAAATGTGGGCGTAGGTGAAAATGATCTATGGACAAAATGTTTATATTACCATTTCGGAAGTATTTGCATCAACATTTTTTTCGAAAGTTTTAAAATTTGGACAAAAAGCGATTTTTACTAAGAACGCCCCCAAAAAGTGGGCGTGGCAAAAAACTTTGTATGAACGAAATATAGATATTAGGATTGTCTAAATATGCTACTCAGACATTTTTTTGAAATTCCTTACGGTTTGGCCAAAAAATAAGTTTTCCTAAAAAGGGGGCGTGGCAGTGGGCGGATTTCAAAAATTTTTACACTTGTTCTGGTGGCACGGACGAGGATCCTATATACCAAATTTCATTATCCTAGCTCAAAATTTAAGGCCCAAAAACCGCTGACGAACAGACAGACGGACGGCCGGACGGACGGACGGACGGACGGACAGACAGACATGGCTAATTCGACTCAGCTAGTGATTCTGAGTCGATCCAAATACTTTGAGATATATGTAGCAAAATTATTTCTCTATGTTACAAACTAAGTATCAAAACTAATATACCCCCCTATGGGATAGGGTATAAACATATGAGAGGCTACAATCCGCTATGCGGATCGTTGAATACCCTATCCCATCCCATCCTTTAAATTAATATCCTCAAAATATAGGCCTTATGGCGATGAAATACAGAAAATGACATTGTCACAATATATTGCTCAGACAGTTTCTCAAATTCTTGTGTGGTTCGACAAAAAACAACGTATTTCTATTGCTAATGCCTTGGGATGGGGTATACAAATGGTTTTTGTAAGAAAACGCCCCCAAAATGTGGGCGTAGGTGAAAATGATCTATTGACAAAATGTTTATATTACCATTTTGGAAGTATTTGCATCAAATTTGTTTTCGAAAGTTTTAAAATTTGGACAAAAAGCGTTTTTTACTAAAAACGCCCCCAAAAAGTGGGCGTGGCAAAAAACTTTGTATGAACGAAATATAGACATTAGGATTGTCTAAATATGCTACTCAGACACTTTTTTGAAATTCCTTACGGTTTGGCCAAAAAATAAGTTTTCCTAAAAAGGGGGCGTGGTAGTGGGCGGATTTCAAAAATTTTTACACTTGTTCTGGTGGCACGGACGAGGATCATATATACCAAATTTCATTATCCTAGCTCAAAATTTAAGGCCCAAAAACCGCTGACGAACAGACAGACGGACGGACGGACAGACAGACATGGCTAATTCGACTCAGCTAGCGATTCTGAGTCGATCCATATACTTTGATGTATATGTAGCAAATTATTTCTCTATGTTACAAACTAAGTATCAAAACTAATATACCCCCCTATGGGATAGGGTATAAACATATGAGAAGGCTACAATCCGCTGTGCGGATCGTTAAATACCCTATTCCATCCCATCCTTTAAATTAATATCCTCAAAATATAGGCCTTATGGCGATGAAATACAGAAAATGACATTGTCACAATATATTGCTCAGACAGTTTCTCAAAATCTTGTGTGGTTCGACAAAAGACAACGTATTTCTATTGCTAATGCCTTGGGATGGGGTATACAAATGGTTTTTGTAAGAAAACGCCCCCAAAATGTGGGCGTAGGTGAAAATGATCTATGGACAAAATGTTTATATTACCATTTCGGAAGTATTTGCATCAAAATTTTTTTCGAAAGTTTTAAAATTTGGACAAAAAGCGTTTTTTACTAAAAACGCCTACAAAAATTGGGCGTGGCAAAAAACTTTGTATGAACGAAATATAGATATTAGGATTGTCTAAATATGCTGCTCAGACACTTTTTTTAAGTTCCTGACGGTTTGGACAAAAAATAAGTTTTCCTAAAAAGGGGGCGTGGCAGTGGGCGGATTTCAAAATTTTTTACACTTGTTCTGGTGGCACGGACGAGGATCCTATATACCAAATTTCATTATCCTAGCTCAAAATTTAAGGCGTAAAAATCGGTGACGTACAGACGGACGGACGGACAGACAGACATGGCTTAATCGACTCAGCTAGCGATTCTGAGTCGATCCATATACTTTGAGGTATATGTAGCTAAATTATTTCTCTATGTTACAAACTAAGTATCAAAACTAATATACCCCTATGGGATAGGGTATAAATATTAATATTCCCTTAAATGCCTGTATCGTCGCATATAATATTGGTGGATTAAATAATAAACTTATATTTCCTGATTATTTTAATGACTTATGTAAATCGGATATCATACTCTTGTTCGAAACACATGTGCTAAACGATAATAGCGAGGTTGTAATGAATATTTAGTTGAAAATTGATGGTAAAAGTTATCTCATTGTGCCAGTCTACTTAAACTGCAATAACTGGCAAAACGACTTTGAGATATTGTATGATGTACTGAGTGAAGCAAAAAAAGAAGATCTAATGGTGATTGGCGATCTAAATGCAAGAACTGCAGATAAAGAATCAGTTTTAAAGCTGGGATATATGAAACGATGTTCTAAAGATCAAGTCATAAATGTAGAAGGCAAACAAATAATTGATTTTTGCAACGATTTTGGCTTATGCATTGTAAATGGAAGTATTGACGGAGATATTAATGGAGAATTTACATTTATTGGTAAACAGGGAAGAGCAACGATAGATCTTTGTCTTATCAGTGAAAACTGGCTTTCCATTGTAAAAGATTTTGAGGTGGGAAATACTACCTACTCGGATCATCTTCCAATTAAGGTAAAAGTTCGAATAGCCAGCATCCAAGGTAATCCCCGAAAAAATATATCGCCTGGTATACTTGAAATGGGTGACACGTTTCGAAAACAGCTATTAAGTAAGTTTGAACATCTTATTACAACAAAAAAAAACATATGAGAAGGCTACAATCCGCTGTGCGGATCGTTGAATACCCTATCCCATCCTATCCATAAAACTAAAATCCCCAAAAAAGGGGACATGGCTAAAAACACGATGTGGATAAATAGAAAAAATGATATAGTGATAACAAATTCTTCAGACTGCTTACAAAACACTTTAACGGTTCTACATAAGACAAGGTTTTCTCTTGCATATGTTATGGGGTAGTGTATAAAAATGGTTTTTATATAAAAACGCCCCCAAAAAGTGGGCGTGGGTTAAAATAGTATATAGACGAAATGTTCATATTAATAATGTTAATGATTCTGCATCAAAATTTTTTTCGAAAAATTTAAAATTTGACCGAAAACAGTTTTTTATTGAAAACGCCCCCAAAAAGTGGGCGTGGCAAAAAACTTTATATGGACGAAATATAGATATTAATATTGTCTAAATATGTTGTTCAGAAACTTTTTTAAAATTCCCTACGGTTTGGTCAAAAACTGAGTTTTTCTTAAAAGGGGGCGTGGCAGTGGGCGGATTTCAAAAACTTTTACACTTGTTCTGTAGGCAGAGACGAGGATCCTATATACCAAATTTCATTATCCTAGCTCAAAATTTAAGGCCTAAAAATCGGTGACGTACAGACGGACGGACGGACGGACGGACGGACGGACGGACAGACAGACATGGCTTAATCGACTCAGCTCGCGATTCTGAGTCGATCCATATACTTTGAGGTATATGTAGCAAAATTATTTCTCTATGTTACAAACTAAGTATCAAAACTAATATACCCCTATGGGATAGGGTATAAAAATGGATACAACAAAGCAATATAAGCGAGTATGTAAAGAAAAAAGAAAAAAATATGAAGAAATGAAGAAAAAAATATAAATTAAGTCAATGCAGAGACTCAGGTGAATTTTGGAAACTAACGAGGAAAATAAATCGAGCCGGAGCGGCCCCAAAATCAGCACAAATTCAATTCGAATTTTAAGGGAACACTTCCATTCATTGCTAGGCTCAACCAATGACCATTGAATTATGCAAGACCAGCCAGCATGGATAGCTTTTTAGAAGCGGAAATTGAAATATCTGAAATCTACCACCGACACATTGGTGTCTTGGCCGAGTCACCGCAGTGCATCCAGGCAAGGATAAGCTAGTTCGAGTTGTGACGACCCAACATTATGACAAGGTCACAGGTCGGACATTCATAAGGCAGCGACCAATACACAAAATATGTATCCTGCTTACAGAGGAAAGTTCAGAAACAGGGGTTTCAGAGGAGGCCGGAATGTTCAAGATTGAAAATAGAAACGACGAATGAAATCACACGTGCACATCAGAATACTAGACTACATCACATTCCAACGGAGGCAGACGAAGAAAAACAGATCAAACAATCTACTGACAGCAGGCAAAACATCATTCAAATAGTATGCCACACCAGGCAGGCGAGAGATTCGTTACGACGAACACATAATATACATACAGCATACACCAGGCAGGCGAGAAATCAGTTACAACGGACGAACGCAAATATGCATACACAATTTACCGGCGACAGGCATGTGAACAATCATCATACGATCTTCACATTGTACAATGTACATACATATGGCAGACGACAAAGGAAAAGAAGGCATCGTACGAGTAAAAAGAATACCAGGCAGGCAAAGAATCCGTTACGAACAAACACATCGCAGATGCAGTTAGTCACAGCACAAATATCAAGAGCTATATAAAGGTGGTTGAAGAAGAATTTCAACTCAGTTCAAGTTCGCAGTTGTAATCGGCAGTGTGCAGTTTTTTTCGTGGCAGTTTGTTATTTAGGCATTTTTGACTAACATTGATTAAATAAAAATTAATTTCGGTTATTTTAAATGTGGCTTTTTATACCCTATCCCATAGGGGTATATTAGTTTTGATACATAGTTTGTAACATAGAGAAATAATTTAGCTACATATACCTCAAAGTATATGGATCGACTCAGAATCGATAGCTGAGTCGATTTAGCCATGTCTGTCCGTCCGTCCGTACGTCACCAGTTTTTGGGCCTTTAATTTTGAGCTAGAAGGATGAAATTTGGTACACGTGCTCTTTGTTGCTCCCAGCAGAACAAGTGTAAAAATTTTTGAAATCCGCCCACTGCCACGCCCCCTTTTTAGAAAAACGTATTTTTTGGCCAAACCATAAGGAATTTTGAAAAACTTTCTGAACAACATATTTAGACAATCTGAATATCTGTATTTCGTTCATATAAAGTTTTTTGCCACGCCCACTTTTTGGGGGCGTTTTTAATAAAAAACGTTTTTCGGTCAAATTTTAAAATTTTCGAAAAAACTTTTGATGCAGAATCATTAGTAGTATAAATATGAACATCGTCCATAGACTATTTCAACCCACGCCCACTTTTTGGGGGCGTTTTTATATAAAAACCATTTTTACACACTACCCCATAACATATGCAGGAGAAAACCTTGTCTTTTGTAGAACCGTCAAAGTTTTTTGTAAACAGTCTGAACAATTTGTTGTCACCTTGTCATTTTCTTTATTTTATCCACATCGTGTTTTTAGCCATGTCCACTTTTTGGGGATTTTAGTTTAACAGATAGGATGGGATAGGGTATTTTACGATCCGCACAGTGGATTGTAGCCTTCTCATATGTTTTAATTTTGTTCTGGCAAACTAGGCTTGCGTTCCGAACAGTCACCTTAACCTCACCAGAGCCAACAACTGGCAGATCTATATCACCAACACCTACTACGTCCAGACGCATATTGTTCGCAAGAACAACTTTTTTGTTGTCAGCAATATTGACTCCTGTTAACATATCAATGTTGCTACACATATGCGCAGAGGCACCGGAATCAATATACCATGATTGTGGTTGCACTGAACTTACCGCGAAAGACGTGTAAAAAACGTTATTTGAGTTGGCAGCGACTTCCTTCTTGTTGCTGTGTTTTGATGGACAATTCTTAGCAAAATGACCTGGCTTATTGCACTCAAAGCATCTTGGTGCATTGCTGTTATTTACAGTGCTTGTTGTTGCACCACTACCACCACCGTGCTTCTTCTTAAATGTACACCTATTCCTTCCGTTAAATGCCACAGTACTGCCCTCTCTACCCTCTATCTTGACATCTTGAAGTAACTTGGTCTTTATTGCATCTCCAGTGATAGACATTCCCGAACTTTCTATGCCCATGATCATTGGCTTATACTCATCAGATAAACCAGCCAAGAGAATTGTGCCTATCCACTCCTCACTTACTTGCAAACCAACTCCATTGAGTTTGTGGGCGGTAGTTATCATCTGGTTCACGTATTCCTCAACTGAAATGCTGTCCTCTATTCTTGTAGTAATCAGCTTTCTTAACAAACCCACCCTACGGGTCAAACCGAAATCCTGAAACGCAGCTGCCAAACTATCCCATGCCCCTTTGGCCGTCGTTGTGGATTGAACATGAACAAAGTTCACAGGTTCAATTTACAAAATAATCTTTGATCTAGCCTTGGTTACTTTCTTTGTGTCTAAAGATTCAGACTCCACGACATCCCAGAGCTCCTCGTGCTCAAGGTACGCTTGAACTGCAAATCGCCACGAGTCATAATTTTCTCGTTCTTTTAATTTCTCGATCGATGGCTGCGACATCTTCTAATTGTATTTATATTCTTTAATGGCCTAATGAGTCTCTGGGCCCATAACCTGATATTTTACAGAGTCTAAACGCAAATTTACCTTAAAGAACAAAACACGTGTTGTCAGTTTGGTAGGTACAAAAGAAGAGAAGTTTATTTTAAATTGTCAAACAAAACAGTGATGCTACTTTTCAATACAAATTGCATTCTATTACTTTCAGGTTTCAAAAGAAAGAAACCACAACCGTCCATAATTAAGAGCCGTTCTCAATGATAATGATATTCTACAGGCACGTTCTGCTCCTCCAGTTCAACTGGTCCCGCTCGCACCACCTGCCAATAATCCAAATGATATAGAAGCGGCCAACAGTTTGCAGAGAAATTTGGCACTCCGATGTCGCGACTACGAACCGCGATTACCAAAGCGATTTGATGAACTTTTTGAGATAGGTACTGCTTGCATTTGCACGACGAAAGTAACTTAAGTCTTTATTTTGCAGGACCCATTTCGCATTGCAGCATTATACGTCCAAAATCGCTCGCGTAGCCTCTCGAAGGACCATCATGAACGGATTCGTCGAATGGAGGAACAAATTAATGCCATACGGAATTCGAGGAGAGCCCTTGTAGCCGAGCAACAAATCGAAGGAGAATTAATTCTCTTCGGCGGTGTACACAAAGAGACGCTATCTGAGATTACACAACTGAGCGCTCCCCAGAATATAGTTTAGTTTTTTTTGTTTAAATTTATTCAATACCACATTTTACTGTTTCCAAGTTCGTTCCTTTGAATAGCGCCTAACACAGGTATATATTTATAAAAAGAAATAGCGTACACACGGCAGGTGTATATTCTTTAAGAACTCAACCAAAGTTGCAAATTATTTTATTATATTAATAAAACAAAATAGAATTTAAATTCATAGAAACATAAATTATAAAAAGAAACGTACAGAACCAATTTCAAAACTTTGAAAATAAATGACTGTTGCTTGATGTTGTACAAACGGATAATCAGTATGGACCCTTCATTATCTGATGGAGAATTGTAATTCAGGCGTTTCGAAGAGTTAGAGGCTTTTTATACCCTATCCCATAGGGGGGTATATTAGTTTTGATACATAGTTTGTAACATAGAGAAATAATTTTGCTACATATACCTCAAAGTATATGGATCGACTCAGAAACGCTAGCTGAGTCGAATTAGCCATGTCTGTCTGTCCGTCCGTGTGTCCGTCCGTCCGTCTGTCTGTTCGTCACCGATTTTTGGGCCTTAAATTTTGAGCTAGGATAATGAAATTTCGTATATAGGATCCTTGTCCGAGTCACCAGAACAAGTTGAAACATTTTTGAAATCCGCCCACTGCCACGCCCCCTTTTTAGACAAACGTAATTTTTGGCAAAACCGTAAAGAATTTTAAAAAAGTGTCTGAACAGCATATTTACAGAATCGTAATATCTATATTTTGTTCATATAAAGTTTTTTGCCACGCCCACTTTTTGGGGGCGTTTTAAATACAAAACTGTTTTCGGTCAAATTTTAAATTTTTCGAAAAAATGTTTGATGCAGAATCATTAACATTATTAATATGAACATTTCGTCTTTATACCATTTTAACCCACGCCCACTTTTTGGGGGCGTTTTTATATAAAAACCATTTTTATACACTACCCCATAACATATGCAGGAGAAAACCTTGTCTTTTGTAGAACCGTAAAAGTGTTTTGTAAGCAGCCTGAAGAATTTGTTGTCACTATATCATTTTTTTTATTTTATCCACATCGTGTTGTTGTACCCCAACCTTCACTTT
This sequence comes from Rhingia campestris, assembly GCA_932526625.1. NCBI lineage: Eukaryota > Metazoa > Arthropoda > Insecta > Diptera > Syrphidae > Rhingia > Rhingia campestris. The sequence goes on from OW052183.1 coordinate 68,067,761, forward strand.
CCCGAGCACGGTGAGTTTTAGGGGCTGGGAAGATGTCATTGACATCACACTAGCCACAAAAAACGACAACCTAAAGGTGAATAACTGGAGAGTATCCAACCTGAAATCCTTCTCTGATCACAGCTGGATACTCTTTGATGTCAATATTCGGATTGCTGCCCCAATCCCCTTTAGAAATCCCAAAAGAATCAACTGGCCAAAGTTTGACCAAATAGTTAATTCTAGACTTCAAGCAATACCAAAATCTAAGTTCACTTCGACAAACGAACTGAATGCAGCTATGGTTACTTTTGAGAAGGCAATGAGTACTGCTTTCATGATCTCGTGTCCAGCCAATTACGGTAGGAAAAAACTACCTCCCTGGTGGAGTGAGGACCTTAGTAAACTTAGGAATATGACCAGGGTCATTTTTAACATATGCCATAAATACAACTTTTGGCAGCCCTATAAAGATTGCCTTAGAATATACAAAGCGGCTATTCGTAGCGCCAAGAAAGAATCCTGGCAGGAATACTGCGAATCCATCAATACCCTTAAAGACTCTTCCAGACTGAGCAAAATCTTAGCGAAGGACCATTCAAACCCGTCCTTAATAAGAAAGTCGGATGGTAGCTGGGCAGAGACCTCATCCGAATCTCTGTCTATCCTAATTAACACACACTTCCCGGGTTGTAAAGAGGTGCTGCCAGCATCTGCTGACTCTCGGCCCGCTGACCATACAACTTGGGAAAATATCAAATCCATTATAACCAAAGAAAAAACATATGAGAAGGCTACAATCCGCTGTGCGTATCTTTAAATACCCTATCCCATCCTATCCATAAAACTAAAATCCCCAAAAAGCGGGCATGGCTAAAAGCACGATGTGGGTAAAATAGAAAAAAAACATATGAGAAGGCTACAATCCACTGTGCGGATCGTTGAATACCTTATCCCATCCTATCTGTAAAACTAAAATCCCCAAAAAGTGGACATGGCTAAAAACACGATGTGGATAAAATAAAGAAAAACATATGAGAGGCTACAATCCGCTGTGCGGATCGTTGGATACCCTATCCCATCACATCGTTATTATAAATATCCTCAAAATATAGGCCTTATGGCGATGAAATACAGAAAATGACATTGTCACAATATATTGCTCAGACAGTTTATCAAAATCTTTTGTGGTTCGCCAAAAAAACAACGTATTTCTACTGCTAATGCCTTGGGATTGGGTATACAAATGGTTTTTGTAAGAAAACGCCCCAAAATGTGGGCGTAGGTGAAAATGATCTATGGACCAAATATTTATATTACCATTGCGGAAGTATTTGCATCAAAAATTTTTTCGAAAGTTTTAAAACTTGGACAAAAAGCGTTTTTTACTAAAAACGCCCCCAAAAAGTGGGCGTGGCAAAAAACTTTGTATGAACGAAATATAGATATTAGGGTTGTCTAAATATCCTGCTCAGACACTTTTTTGAAATTCCTTACGGTTTGGCCAAAAAATGAGTTTTTCTAAAAAGGGGGCGTGGCAGTGGGCGGATTTCAAAAATTTTTACACTTGTTCTGGTGGCACGGACGAGGATCCTATATACCAAATTTCATTATCCTAGCTCAAAATTTAAGGCCCAAAAATCGGTGACGAACAGACAGACGGACGGACGGACGGACGGACGGACGGACGGACGGACGGACGGACGGACGGACGGACAGACAGACATGGCTAATTCGACTCAGCTAGCGATTCTGAGTCGATCCATATACTTTGAGGTATATGTAGCAAAATTATTTCTCTATGTTACAAACTAAGTATCAAAACTAATATACCCCCCTATGGGATAGGGTATAAACATATGAGAAGGCTACAATCCGCTGTGCGGATCGTTGAATACCCTATCCCATCCTATCCATAAAACTAAAATCCCCAAAAAAGGGGGCATGGCTAAAAACACGATGTGGATAAAATAGAAAAAATGATATAGTGACAACAAATTCTTCAGACTGCTTACAAAACAATTTTACGGTTCTACAAAAGACAAGGTTTTCTCCTGCATATGTTATGGGGTAGTGTATAAAAATGGTTTTTATATAAAAACGCCCCCAAAAAGTGGGCGTGGGTTAAAATTGTATATAGACGAAATGTTCATATTAATAATGTTAATGACTCTGCATCAAAATTTTTTTCGAAAAATTTAAAATTTGACCGAAAACAGTTTTTAATTGAAAACGCCCCCAAAAAGTGGGCGTGGCAAAAAACTTTATATGGACGAAATATAGATATTAATATTGTCTAAATATGTTGTTCAGAAACTTTTTTAAAATTCCTTACGGTTTGGTCAAAAACTGAGTTTTTCTTAAAAGGGGACGTGGCAGTGGGCGGATTTCAAAAATTTTTACACTTGTTCTGTAGGCAGAGACGAGGATCCTATATACCAAATTTCATTATCCTAGCTCAAAATTTAAGGCCTAAAAATCGGTGACGTACAGACGGACGGACGGACGGACGGACGGACAGACAGACATGGCTTAATCGACTCAGCTAGCGATTCTGAGTCGATCCATATACTTTGAGGTATATGTAGCAAAATTATTTCTCTATGTTACAAACTAAGTATCAAAACTAATATACCCCTATGGGATAGGGTATAAACATCCTGGGCAATTAATAGCTTCTCACCCTATAAATCACCTGGCCTTGATGGCATCTTGCCGATCATGCTACAAAACTCACAGGATACTGTATTACCGTGGTTGTTGCCAATTTATAGAAGTTGTATTTTATTCAACTTTATTCCACACTCATGGAGACGTGTCAGTGTAGTTTTTATACCAAAGGCGGGCAGACGTGGACATGAATCTACAAAAGATTTTAGGCCCATCAGCCTTGCTTCCTTTATACTAAAGACCCTGGAGCGGATCCTTGACATCCATGTGCGAAGCATTCTTAATGAATCACCGCTATCCACATCACAACACGCATATCTCAAAGGCAGATCGACTGAAACCGCTCTGCATGAGGTGATTGGGACCATCGAAAAGTCCCTCTACTACAAAGAGTACACCCTAGCCACTTTCCTTGATATAGAAGGGGCTTTCAATAATGTACAAACTGACAGCATACTAGAAGCCCTAACCGTAACTGGTGTAGAGGAGCATTTTAGCCAATGGATTATATCCATGCTAAGGTCTAGAATCATTCAATCAACACTAGGCAACAGCAGCTTAACGCGATATGCTGACAGAGGTACACCACAGGGCGGTGTGATATCTCCTCTGCTGTGGCTTATTGTTATGAACAAACTGTTAGTCCGACTTGATCGGGATAGGATTAAGGCAGTGGCATACGCGGACGACGTGGTGATCCTAGTGTCAGGAAAGTTTCTCCCAGTGATTAGCGAAATCATGGAGTACGCTCTGGGTTCTGTGAGCACGTGGGCTACAAGCTGTGGCCTGGGTGTGAATCCGAGCAAAACGGAAATGATGCTTTTCACCACGAAGACCAAAATACCAGCCTTTAACCTCCCCCGATTTAATAGACAAGCGCTCTCACTCTCATCCAATGCCAAATATCTAGGGACTATCCTAGATACTAAGCTTAATTGGAAAACCAACATAGAACAAAGGGTCAAGAAAGCATGTATAGCATTCTATGCCTGTAGAAAAACATTCGGCAAAAGATGGGGCCTACAACCAAAGATGACACTTTGGATGTACACTGCTGTTGTTCGGCCGATACTCACCTATGGGGCACTAGTCTGGTGGCCTTCTGTGAGTAAAGGGTATATCATTGACAAACTTAAGAGGGTACAAAGAACTGCTTGTATCGGCACAACTGGGGCCATGAGATCCTGTCCCACTGATGCCTTAACGGTTCTTCTCCACCTTCTCCCTCTAGATATCCATATCAAAGATATTGCAATGTGTAGTGCAGTCAGGCTCAAAGCATCTGGCTGCTGGTTCAATAAGCCCTATGGGCACGGCAATATCCTTGATTCATTGCCAGCAGGTCTAGCTGACCATCATACCGACTACATGATACCCAAACTGAACTTTCACAATCACTTCACCGCTGGCTTTCCAACTAGAGAGGATTGGAAAAACGCATTGGTTGAAAAAGATTTTGACACACTTATTTACACCGACGGCTCCAAAATGGACTGCGGAGTGGGCGCCGGTGTCTACTCGGACACACTAAAAATAAAAAAATCGTTTCGCCTCCCTGATTCCTCCAGCGTATTCCAAGCGGAATTGTTGGCTATTAGGGAGGCATGTCACGCGATTAAACACGATAGTACTCCCAGCAAAATATCGCTATTTTTGTCGACAGTCAAGCCGCTATTAAGGCGATTATTTCGGTATCGACGTCATCAAAACTAGTACTTCAATGCCAAAACGAACTGGCCTCCATTGGGAGTCGATACAGTATCACTCTCATATGGGTTCCAGGCCACAGTGACATAGATGGAAATGAACAGGCTGATGCCCTAGTCAGGTTGGGCTCGTCCCTTCCCAGCTCACGTGCAATCGGCATTCTCACTCCTTTAAAAACTATCATGAATAATATCAACACACACTCTCTTAAAACAGCAGAACATAGGTGGCGTAACCTCAGTGGGTGCGCCATTTCAAGAGATATGTGGCCTCGCTACAACAAGACTAAAACACGGGACCTCTTAAGCAGATCCTGTAAGGAAGTCTCCAGGGTGATAGCAATTACCACTGGACACTGGCCCATCGGTGACCATGCTGTTAGAATGGGTATACCCAACAACACCAACTGTCGCAGTTGCAAGGAGGTGGGGGAGAAGGAAACTCTAACTCACTTTCTGTGCAAATGCCCGGCTCTGTCAAGAGCAAGACAACGAACCCTAGGCAAACCTTTCTTTGACAATATCCGCGACCTCTCTGATAAACACATCAAAGAACTGATCGCCTTCCTTAATGCCACTGGTTGGATTTAGTACACGCCAACTAACAACAAGACATAACATTTAACCGCACGAGTTTTTGGCATCAAAACGGCGCACCTCAGCGCTAATTGTGTTTCGTCTTGTACGAACAGCCAATCTAACTAACTAGACCATTTTAACCCACGCCCACTTTTTGGGGGCGTTTTCCTACAAAAACCATTTGTATGCCCTACCCCAAGGCATATGCAATACAAAAACGTGGTTTTTTGTCGAACCATAAGAGAATTTGATAATCCTTCGGAACAATATGTTGTAACAACGTCATTTTCAATACTTTATGACCATAAAGACCATATTTTGGGGATATCAATTTTAAGGATGGGATGGGATAGGGTATTAAACGATCCGCACAGCGGATTGTAGCCTTCTCATATGTTTACACTTGTTCTGCTGGGAGCAACAAAGAGCACGTGTACCAAATTTCATCCTTCTAGCTTAAAATTTAAGGCCCAAAAACTGGTGACGGACGGACGGACAGACATGGCTTAGTCGACTCAGCTATCGATTCTGAGTCGATCCATATACTTTGAGGTATATATAGCTAAATTATTTTTCTACGTTACAAACTATGTATCAAAACTGATATACCCCTATGGGATAGGGTATAAACATATAAGAAGGCTACAATCGTTGAATACACTCTCCCATCCCATCCATAAAATAAATATCCTCAAAATGCAGGCTTCATGGCGTTGAAATACAGAAAATTACATTGTCACAACATATTGTTCAGCCAATTTATCAAAACCTTATGTGGTTCAACAAAAAACAACATATTTTATTTGCTAATGCCTTGCGATGGGTTATACAAATGGTTTTTGTGGGAAAACGCCCCCAAATAAGTGGGTGTAGGTGAAAATGATCTATAGACAAAATGTTTATTATATCATTACGGAAGTATTTGCATCAAATGTTTTTTCCAACTTTTTAAAATCTGTACAAAAATCGTTTTTTACTAAAAACACCCCAAAAAGTGATTGTGCAAACCAAAAAGAACTTTTTATACCCTCTCCCATAGGGGTATATTAGTTTTGATACATAGTTTGTAACATAGAGAAATAATTTAGCTACATATACCTCAAAGTATATGGATCGACTCAGAATCGATAGCTGAGTCGATTAAGCCATGTCTGTCCGTCCGTCAGTCCGTCACCAGTTTTTAGGCCTTAAGTTTTAAGCTTGAAGGATGAAATTTGGTACACGTGCTCTTTGTTGCTCCCAGCAGAACAAGTGTAAAAATTTTTGAAATCCGCACACTGCCACGCCCACTTTTTAGAAAAACGTATTTTTTGGCCAAACCATAAGGAATTTTGAAATCTTTTCTGAACAACATATTTAGACAATCTGAATATCTGTATTTCATTCATATAAAGTTTTTTGCCACGCCCACTTTTTGGGGGCGTTTTTAATAAAAAACATTTTTCGGTCAAATTTTCAAATTTTCGAAAAAAACTTTTGATGCAGAATCATTAGCAATATAAATATGAACATTTCGTCTATAGTACATTTTAACCCATGCCCACTTTTTGGGGGCGTTTTTATATAAAAAACATTTTTAGACACTACCCCATAACATATGCAGGAGAAAACCTTGTCTTTTGTAGAACCATAAAAGTTTTTTATAAGCAGTCTGAAGAATTTGTTGTCACTATATCATTTTTTCTATTTTATCCACATCGTGTTTTTAGCCATGCCCACCTTTTTGGGGATTTTAGTTTTACAGATAGGATGGGATAGGGTATTCAACGATCCGCACAGTGGATTGTAGCCTTATCATATGTTTATACCCTATCCCATAGGGGTATATTAGTTTTGATACATAGTTTGTAACATAGAGAAATAATTTAGCTACATATACCTCAAAGTATATGGATCGACTCAGAATCGATAGCTGAGTCGATTTAGCCATGTCTGTCCGTCCGTACGTCACCAGTTTTTGGGCCTTAAATTTTGAGCTAGAAGGATGAAATTTGGTACACGTGCTCTTTGTTGCTCCCAGCAGAACAAGTGTAAAAAATTTTGAAATCCGCCCACTGACACGCCCCCTTTTTAGAAAAACATATTTTTTGGCCAAACCATAGGGAATTTTGCAAAACTTTCTGAACAACATATTTAGACAATCTGAATATCTGTATTTCGTTCATATAAAGTTTTTTGCCACGCCCACTTTTTGGGGGCGTTTTTAATAAAAAACATTTTTCGGTCAAATTTTAAAATTTTCTAAAAAACTTTTGATGCAGAATCATTAGTAATATATATATGAACATATCGTCAATAGACCATTTTAACCCACGCCCACTTTTTGGGGGCGTTTTTATATAAAAACCATTTTTATACCCTACCCCATAACATATGCAGGAGAAAACCTTGTCTTTTGTAGAACCGTAAATGTTTTTTATAAGCAGTCTGAAGAATTTGTTGTCACCATGTCATTTTCTTTATTTTATCCACATCGTGCTTTTAGCCATGTCCACTTTTTGGGGATTTTAGTTTTACAGATAGGATGGGATAGGGTATTCAACGATCCGCACAGTGGATTGTAGCCTTCTCATATGTTTATACCCTATCCCATAGGGGGGTATATTAGTTTTGATATTTAGTTTGTAACATAGAGAAATAATTTTGCTACATATACCTCAAAGTATATGGATCGACTCAGAATCGCTAGCTGAGTCGAATTAGCCATGTCTGTCTGTCCGTCCGTCCGTCCGTCCGTCTGTCTGTCTGTTCGTCACCGATTTTTGGGCCTTAAATTTTGAGCTAGGATAATGAAATTTGGTATATAGGATCCTCGTCCGTGCCACCAGAACAAATCGAGCAATTTATTGTGACAAAGTCATTTTCTGTATTTCATCGCCATAAGGCCTATATTTTGAGGATATTAATTTTAAGGATGGGATGGGATAGGGTTTTCAACGATCCGCATAGCGGATTGTAGCCTCTCATATGTTTATACCCTATCCCATAGGGGTATATTAGTTTTGATACATAGTTTGTAACATAGAGAAATAATTTAGCTACATATACCTCAAAGTATATGGATCGACTCAGAATCGATAGCTGAGTCGATTTAGCCATGTCTGTCCGTCCGTCCGTCCGTCACCAGTTTTTGGGCCTTAAATTTTGAGCTAGAAAGATGAAATTTGGTACACGTACTCTTTGTTGCTCCCAGCAGAACAAGTGTAAAAATTTTTGAAATCCGCCCACTGCCACGCCCCCTTTTTAGAAAAACGTATTTTTTGGCCAAACCATAAGGAATTTTGAAAAACTTTCTGAACAACACATTTAGACAATCTGAATATCTGTATTTCGTTCATATGAAGTTTTTTAATTAAAAACATTTTTCGGTCAAATTTTAAAATTTTCGAAAAAACTTTTGATGCAGAATCATTAGTAATATAAATATGAACATTTCGTCCATAGACCATTTTAACCCACCCCCACTTTTTGGGGGCGTTTTTATATAAAAACCATTTTTATACCCTACCCCATAACATATGCAGGAGAAAACCTTGTCTTTTGTAGAACCGTAAAAGTTTTTTGTAAGCAGTCTGAAGAATTTGTTGTCACCATGTCATTTTCCTTATATTATCCACATCGTGTTTTTAGCCATGTGCACTTTTTGGGGATTTTAGTTTTACAGATAGGATGGGATAGGGTATTCAACGATCCGCACAGCGGATTGTAACCTTCTCATATGTTTTTATATCAGATTATTTTTATTGTGGTTGCCTAGGCTGCTACAAAGTGTTTTATCTTAAAATGTTTGTTTTAATTTGCTACCTATAATGGTACTTGCATATTCTTGATTCTATACTGATAAGAGTAAACACTGTCGTCGATGTGGAAGACTGGTCTGTTTTGGCTCTTTAAATAGCATGCATATACCCATTTTGCACTGTGGCAAATACATCTAGGAATGATTCGGACAGCATATAATTCTTAAAATAATGATATTCTTATTATCGCAATCAATTTGGGAACAAAACAGCCCGGTTCAGCGCTGGATTATTAATCAAAGGAAGTAGAGGTTCAAACTATGCGGATCGTTGAATACCCTATCCCATCCCATCCTTTAAATTAATATCCTCAAAATATAGGCCTTATGGCGATGAAATACAGAAAATGACATTGTCACCATATATTGCTCAGACAGTTTCTCAAAATCTTGTGTGGTTCGACAAAAAACAACGTATTTCTATTGCTAATGCCTTGGGATGGGGTATACAAATGGTTTTTGTAAGAAAACGCCCCCAAAATGTGGGCGTAGGTGAAAATGATCTATTGACAAAATGTTTATATTACCATTTCGGAAGTATTTGCATCAAAAATTTTTTTCGAAAGTTTTAAAATTTGGACAAAAAGCGTTTTTTATTAAAAACGCCCCCAAAAAGTGGGCGTGGGAAAAAACTTTGTATGAACGAAATATAGATATTAGGATTGTCTAAATATGCTACTCAGACACTTTTTTGAAATTCCTTACGGTTTGGCCAATAAGTTTTCCTAAAAAGGGGGCGTGGCAGTGGGCGGATTTCAAAAATTTTTACTTGTTCTGGTGGCACGGACGAGGATCCTATATACCTAATTTCATTATCCTAGCTCAAAATTTAAGGCCCAAAAACCGCTGACGAACAGACAGACGGACGGACGGACGGACAGACAGACATGGCTAATTCGACTCAGCTAGCGATTCTGAGCCGATCCATATACTTTGAGGTATATGTAGCAAAATTATTTCTCTATGTTACAAACTAAGTATCAAAACTAATATACCCCCCTATGGGATAGGGTATAAGAAAACATATGAGAAGGCTACAATCCGCACAGCGGATCGTTGAATACCCTATCCCATCCTATCCATAAAACTAAAATCCCCAAAAAAGTGGGCATGGCTAAAAACACGATGTGGATAAAATAGAAAAAATGATATAGTGACAACAAATTCTTCAGACTGCTTACAAAACAATTTTACGGTTCTACAAAAGACAAGGTTTTCTCCTGCATATGTTATGGGGTACTGTATAAAAATGGTTTTTATTTAAAAACGCCCCCAAAAAGTGGGCGTGGGTTAAAATGATATATAGACGAAATGTTCATATTAATGATGTTAATGATTCTGCATCAATTTTTTTTTCGAAAAAATTAAAATTTGCCCGAAAACAGTTTTTAATTGAAAACGCCCCCAAAAAGTGGGCGTGGCAAAAAACTTTATATGGACGAAATATAGATATTAATATTGTCTCAATATGTTGTTCAGAAACTTTTTTAAAATTCCTTACGGTTTGGTCAAAAACTGAGTTTTTCTTAAAAGGGGGCGTGGCAGTGGGCGGATTTCAAAAATTTTTACACTTGTTCTGTAGGCAGAGACGAGGGTCCTATATACCAAATTTCATTATCCTAGCTCAAAATTTAAGGCCTAAAAATCGGTGACGTACAGACGGACGGACGGACGGACGGACAGACAGACATGGCTTAATCGACTCAGCTAGCGCTTCTGAGTCGATCCATATACTTTGAGGTATATGTAGCAAAATTATTTCTCTATGTTACAAACTAAGTATCAAAACTAATATACCCCTATGGGATAGGGTATAAAAATATATACACATTTAATATTACAATGGTTATAGTAGTCGATTTATTGGCACACTTTCAGAATCGGCGACCGCAGCAATACTTCCTATTCTGTAAGTGCCTCTTGCTTTGCTCTGCGTGCAATCTTGGATTCAGACGACTCGTTTGTCTTCTGTCGAACTTGTAGTTGAACTTGGTTAAGTTTGGTTTTGTATTCTTCAAGTTCATTGACCTATTAAAAAAAATTTGTAGAAATAAATAAAGTTAGTTCATGTGATATGTGACTTTACCAGTAGATCCATTTCATTTGTGTCCGGGTACTCATAGCTATCCAATTCGCTGATTCGATCATCTAACTTTCTTTTTGCGAGCTCATGTTTCAATTTCAATTTCTTGATTCTGTTGGATGGTCTTTTTTATAGCTGGCAACTCTGGGCGGATATGCTTTTTTTTCTTTGTTTCTTTGTTTCTATAGAGCCTCGATCGATGAGGTAGTTAAGAACAACATGGTCGCGACAGCGTATCTGATCCATAAGAAGGCATTTCCCATAAGGCTAGGAGAAATAAGGTTTAACAAATTAATAACCTCGATATACCGACCAAATAGACCTCGATATAGAGCCTCGATCGATGAGGTAGTTAAGAACAACATGGTCGCGACAGCGTATCTGATCCATAAGAAGGCATTTCCCATGAGGCTAGGAGAAATAAGGTTTAACAAATTAATAACCTCGATATACCGACCCAATAGACCTCGAGGACAAGCCGAGAAGATTTTCTCCTGATAGAGTTTATCGATGGTGGCTACAATTTGACTAACATGTTCTCCGTAAATAGATAGAGCGTCCTTGGAATTTGATAAAGTTCATCTTAGTTCATCGCAATTCGGTCTTCAGAAGGGGTTGGAATTCTTGGGATAGTCGATTCATTATAGTCCGAATAAATCAGTAGAAGCTGGAATACTCCCGCCATCTGAATGAAAAATAAACATAAAAATATATATTTTATATTTTAAGTAGATTTACTAATATCTACATTATTTTGTGAACTTACGTTACGGTGATATATGTAATTTACACTTTCATCTAAATTTCCTCCCTAGTATTACACAGAGTACGTTAACATCATAATCAAAGTGGCAATTATTTCAAATCATCTCCAACTTATACTGTTTTCTTATTACGACATTAGCTTTGTGTTTGAATTGAATGTTCGTTAGGACTTGAGAGAATTGCTTGAACATCCATTTGTTCTGTTTGGAGTTGTACTCATTGGTCGGCTTAGTACTTCATTGAATCGTAAGCATCTGAAACCGTTCAATAGTTTACAATCAAACTGTTTTTGCCCTTAACTGTCTGGCATTTGGAATGTTGTTCGGTATTAGTACATCTGAGAGGGGACAATTGCGATCTAAAATGAATAGAAATTGTCTTTATAAGCATACTATTTCTGAGTTGAGAGTTTAACCTACGATTCCGCAGCCCAAATCTTAATACGTGTACCTATAACCAATAACGCTGGCCATTCACACATATGTATTTGGTTTGATAATATTAAAGTTCCGCTCCTTTTCGTCTGTTATGATATTGGATGAACTTGTGATTTACAAAGAATCACATTGGTGTTGGCCACAGTGTACACTATGCAGTAAACATTATACATTAAAAAGGTCTTTTGGACATTGAAACGATAATTGGTCATGTTGCAGAAAGCAAAACTCTATATAAAGATGAAAATATTTTCTTGATGTTTGACAGCCATAACTTCATCGATCGCTTGGAAAATGATGGGTTCTTCTGTGTCCCAGTCGGCGCGTGCAGACACGAAAGCGTGGATAGTGAAGCCCGTTAGATCGGTGAACGGAATGTTTCGTATTTGCACAACAGAGATTTTTATTTACTTTATTATTGTTATTGAGATATTTATGAAACAACGAAAACTTTGATATGTGTGGAATTTAAAAAAACCGGTAATTGTCAATTGATTGCAAAAGAATCGTGAAATTCTGTGCAAGAACAAACATAATGCAATTGAAAAAAAAACATGAGAAGGCTACAATCCGCTGTGCGGATCGTTGAATACCCTATCCCATCCTATCCATAAAATTAAAATCCCCAAAAAAGGGGGCATGGCTAAAAACACGATGTGGATAAAATAGAAAAAATGATATAGTGCCAACAAATTCTTCAGACTGCTTACAAAACAATACAAAAAACGGTTCTACAAAAGACAAGGTTTTCTCCTGCTTATGTTATGGGGTAGTGTATAAAAATGGTTTTTATATAAAAACGCCCCCAAAAAGTGGGCGTGGGTTAAAATGGTATATAGACGAAATGTTCATATTAATAATGTTAATGATTCTGCATCAAAATTTTTTTCGAAAAATTTAAAATTTGACCGAAAACAGTTTTTAATTGAAAACGCCCCCAAAAAGTGGGCGTGGCAAAAACTTTATAAAGACGATTATTATCTATACAATAATATTGTCTAAATATGTTGTTCAGAAACTTTTTTTAAATTCCTTACAGTTTGGTCAAATACTGAGTTTTTCTTAAAAGGGGGCGTGGCAGTGGGCGGATTTCAAAAATTTTTACATTTGTTCTGTAGGCAGAGACGAGGATCCTATATACCAAATTTCATTATCCTAGCTCAAAATTTAAGGCCTAAAAATCGGTGACGTACAGACGGACGGACGGACGGACGGACGGACAGACAGACATGGCTTAATCGACTCAGCTAGCGATTCTGAGTCGATCCATATACTTTGAGGTATATGTAGCAAAATTATTTCTCTATGTTACAAACTAAGTATCAAAACTAATATACCCCTATGGGATAGGGTATAAACATATGAGAGGCTACAATCCGCTATGCGGATCGTTGAATACCCTATCCCATCCCATCCGTTAAATTAATATCCTCAAAATATAGGCCTTATGGCGATGAAAAACGGAAAATGACATTGTCACAATATATTGCTCAGACAGTTTCTCAAAATCTTTTTTGTGGTTCGACAAAAAACAACAACTATTGCTAATGCCTTGGGATGGGGTATACAAATGGTTTTTGTAAGAAAACGCCCCCAAAATGTGGGCGTAGGTGAAAATGATCTATGGACAAAATGTTTATATTACCATTTCGGAAGTATTTGCATCAAATTTTTTTTCGAAAGTTTTAAAATTTGGACAAAAAGCGATTTTTACTAAGAACGCCCCCAAAAAGTGGGCGTGGCAAAAAACTTTGTATGAACGAAATATAGATATTAGGATTGTCTAAATATGCTACTCAGACACTTTTTTGAAATTCCTTACGGTTTGGCCAAAAAATAAGTTTTTCTAAAAAGGGGGCGTGGCAGTAGGCGGATTTCAAAAATTTTTACACTTGTTCTGGTGGCACGGACGAGGATCCTATATACCAAATTTCATTATCCTAGCTCAAAATTTAAGGCCCAAAAACCGCTGACGAACAGACAGACGGACAGACAGACATGGCTAATTCGACTCAGCTAGCGATTCTGAGTCGATCCATATACTTTGAGGTATATGTTGCAAAATTATTTCTCTATGTTACAAACTAAGTATGTATCAAAACTAATATACCCCCCTATGGGATAGGGTATAAACATATGAGAAGGCTACAATCCGCTATGCGGATCGTTGAATACCCTATCCCATCCTATCCATAAAACTAAAATCCCCAAAAAAGGGGGCATGGCTAAAAACACGATGTGGATAAATAGAAAAAATGATATAGTGACAACAAATTCTTCAGACTGCTTACAAAACACTTTAACGGTTCTACAAAAGACAAGGTTTTCTCTTGCATATGTTATGGGGTAGTGTATAAAAATGGTTTTTATATAAAAACGCCCCCAAAAGTGGGCGTGGGTTAAAATGGTATATAGACGAAATGTTCATATTAATAATGTTAATGATTCTGCATCAAAATTTTTTTCGAAAAATTTAAAATTTGACCGAAAACAGTTTTTTATTGAAAACGCCCCCAAAAAGTAGGCGTGGCAAAAAACTTTATATAGACGAAATATAGATATTAATATTGTCTAAATATGATGTTCAGAAACTTTTTTAAAATTCCTTACGGTTTGGTCAAAAACTGAGTTTTTCTTAAAAGGGGGCGTGGCAGTAGGCGGATTTCAAAAATGTTTACACTTGTTCTGTAGGCAGAGACGAGGATCCTATGTACCAAATTTCATTATCCTAGCTCAAAATTTAAGGCCTAAAAATCGGTGACGTACAGACGGACGGACGGACAGACAGACATGGCTTAATCGACTCAGCTAGCGATTCTGAGTCGATCCATATACTTTAAGGTAGATGTAGCAAAATTATTTCTCTATGTTACAAACTATGTATCAAAACTAATATACCCCTATGGGTTAGGGTATAAACATATGAGAGGCTACAATCCGCTATGCGGATCGTTGAATACCCTATCCCATCCCATCCTTTAAATTAATATCCTCAAAATATAGGCCTTATGGCGATGAAAAACATAAAATGACATTGTCACAATATATTGCTCAGACAGTTTCTCAAAATATTTTGTGGTTCGACAAAAAACAACGTATTTCTATTGCAAATGCCTTGGGATGGGGTATACAAATGGTTTTTGTAAGAAAACGCCCCCAAAATGTGGGCGTAGGTGAAAATGATCTATGGACAAAATGTTTATATTACCATTTCGGAAGTAGCTAATTGCATCAAATTTTTTTTCGAAAGTTTTAAAATTTGGACAAAAAGCGTTTTTTACTAAAAACGCCCCCAAAAAGTGGGCGTGGCAAAAAACTTTGTATGAACGAAATATAGATATTAGGATTGTCTAAATATGCTACTCAGACACTTTTTTGAAATTCCTTACGGTTTGGCCAAAAAATAAGTTTTCCTAAAAAGGGGGCGTGGCAGTGGGCGGATTTCAAAAATTTTTACTCTTGTTCTGGTGGCACGGACGAGGATCCTATATACCAAACTTCATTATCCTAGCTCAAAATTTAAGGCCCAAAAACCGCTGACGAACAGGCAGACGGACGGACGGACGGACGGACAGACAGACATGGCTAATTCGACTCAGCTAGCGATTCTGAGCCGATCCATATACTTTGAGGTATATGTAGCAAAATTATTTCTCTATGTTACAAACTAAGTATCAAAACTAATAGACCCCCCTATGGGATAGGGTATAAATATAGGCCTTATGGCGATGATATACAGAAAATGACATTGTCACAATATATTGCTCAGACAATTTATCAAAATCTTTTGTGGGTCGACAAAAAGCAAAGTATTTCTACTGCTAATGCCTTGGGATTTGGTATACAAATGGTTTTTGTAAGAAAACGCCCCCAACATATGGGCGTAGGTGAAAATGATCTATAAACAAAATGTTTATACCCTATCCCATAGGGGGGGTATATTAGTTTTGATACTTAGTTTGTAACATAGAGAAATAATTTAGCTACATATACCTCAAAGTATATGGATCGACTCAGAATCGCTAGCTGAGTCGAATTAGCCATGTCTGTCTGTCCGTCCGTCCGTCCGTCCGTCCGTCCGTCCGTCCGTCCGTCCGTCCGTCCGTCCGTCTGTCTGTTCGTCAGCGGTTTTTGGGCCTTAAATTTTGAGCTAGGATAATGAAATTTGGTATATAGGATCCTCGTCCGTGCCACCAGAACAAGTGTAAAAATTGTTGAAATCCGCCCACTGCCACGCCCCCTTTTTAGGAAAACTTATTTTTTGGCCAAACCGTAAGGAATTTCAAAAAAGTGTCTGAGTAGCATATTTAGACAATCCTAATATCTATATTTCGTTCATACAAAGTTTTTTGCCACGCCCACTTTTTGGGGGCGTTTTTAGTAAAAAACGCTTTTTGTCCAAATTTTAAAACTTTCGAAAAAAATTTTGATGCAAATACTTCCGAAATGGTAATATTAACATTTTGTCTATAGATCATTTTCACCTACGCCCACATTTTGGGGGCGTTTTCTTACAAAAACCATTTGTATACCCCATCCCAAGGCATTAGCAATAGAAATACATTGTTTTTTGTCGAACCACACAAGATTTTGAGAAACTGTCTGAGCAATATATTGTGACAATGTCATTTTCTGTATTTCATCGCCATAAGGCCTATATTTTGAGGATATTAATTTAAAGGATGGGATGGGATAGGGTATTCAACGATACGCATAGCGGATTGTAGCCTCTCATATGTTTATATTACCATTGCGGAAGTATTTGCATCAAAATTTTTTTCGAAAGTTTTAAAATTTGGACAAAAAGCGTTTTTTACTAAAAACGCCCCTAAAAAGTGGGCGTGGCAAAAAACTTTGTATGAACGAAATATAGATATTAGGATTGTCTAAATATGCTGCTCATACACCTTTTTGAATTTCCTTACGGTTTGGCCAAAAACTAAGTTTTCCTAAAAAGGGGGCGTGGCAGTGGGCGGATTTCAAAAATGTTTACACTTGTTCTGGTGGCACGGACGAGGATCCTATTTACCAAATTTCATCCTTCTAGCTCAAAATTTAAGGCCCAAAAACTGGTGACGTACGGACGGACGGACGAATACCCTATCCCATCCCATCATTTAAACTAATATCCTCAAAATATAGGCCTTATGGCGATGAAATACAGAAAATGACATTGTCACAATATATTGCTCAGAAAGTTTCTCAAAATCTTTTGTGGTTCGACAAAAAACAACGTATTTCTATTGCTAATGCCTTGGGATGGGGTATACAAATGGTTTTTGTAAGAAAACGCCCCAAAATGTGGGCGTAGGTGAAAATGATCTATAAACAAAATGTTTATATTACCATTGCGGAAGTATTTGCATCAAAATTTTTTTCGAAAGTTTTAAAATTTGGACAAAAAGCGTTTTTTACTAACAACGCCCCCAAAAAGTGGGCGTGGCAAAAAACTTTGTATGAACGAAATATAGATAGACATGGCTAATTCGACTCAGCTAGCGATTCTGAGTCGATCCATATACTTTGAGGTATATGTAGCAAAATTATTTCTCTATGTTACAAACTAAGTATCAAAACTAATATACCCCCCTATGGGATAGGGTATAACTATGGGATAGGGTATAAACATATGAGAGGCTACAATCCGCTATGCGGATCGTTGAATACCCTACCCCATCCCATCATTTAAATTAATATCCTCAAATTGTAGGCCTTATGGCGATGAAATACAGAAAATGACATTGTCACAATATATTGCTCAGACAGTTTCTCACAATCTTTTGTGGTTCGACAAAAAACAACGTATTTCTACATATTGCTAATGCCTTGGGATGGGGTATACAAATGGTTTATGTAAGAAAACGCCCCCAAAATGTGGGCGTATGTGAAAATGAAGTATGGACAAAATGTTCATATTACTATTGCGGAAGTATTTGCATCAACATTTTTTTCGAAAGTTTTAAAATTTGGACAAAAAACGTTTTTTACTAAAAACGCCCCCAAAAAGTGGGCGTGGCACAAAACTTTGTATGGACGAAATATAGATATTAGGATTGTCTTAATATGTTGCAAACACATTTTTTTGAAATTCCTTACGGTTTGGCCTAAAACTACGTTTTTTTTAAAAGGGGGCGTGGCAGTGAGCGGATTTTAAAAATTTTTACACTTGTTCTGGTGACTCGGCCAAGGATCTATATACCAAATTTCATTATCCTAGCTCAAAATTTAAGGCTCAAAAATCGGTGACGAACAGACAGACGGACGGACGGACGGACGGACGGACGGACGGACGGACGGACGGACGGACAGACAGACATGGCTAATTCGACTCAGCTAGCGATTCTGAGTCGATCCATATACTTTGAGGTATATGTAGCAAAATTATGTCTCTATGTTACAAACTAAGTATCAAAACTAATATACCCCCCTATGGGATAGGGTATAAAAATTTTAAGTAGAACACGATTTTAACACCGCAATTTGATATTTTGTAAATAACACACGATATAATAACACGAAAATAAACGAAAATTTAAACGAACTTGAAAATAAACAAACAATATTGTCAGACACCGCACTCGCCATCGCCACTCGCCATCTAAATACATGGCGAGATTATGACAACTGAGAAATTTCCCTTTCGAAGTTACGTCGAAATTTTTTCGTAATTAGAAATTTCCCAGTGACTTGATGACAGGTAATCCACACACACATTCTTATTTTCCTTGTGTACATCTACACAACCCGCACTCGCACTCGCCATCGCTGTGGTAAGGAATCGCTACTGTTACGGCAGCCTTGTAACTCTACCCTACACATTAAATCAACTTCCCAAAATCAAAAAGAAAAATTAATTAAATACCAAACAATTCTTTATTTGTTAACATAGGTTTTTTTTATTGATAGACCGGTCTTATAAATAATATAAGTTGTATATTTGAAATAATATACGACGCGAACGAACACTTGGCGATTGCCGACGGCATTACAACAAATTGCCGACGGCATTACAACAGGCACCGCGGTCCTTACCTACATTCCAAATCCACGTCCTCCTGTCCTCAATCCATAGCTTTGCCAGCTGCCACCAATTTCCCACGTACTCCTATGATCCCCACCTGTTGCTAACACCATCATCCTTTCATATTAACCTGAAGTAGAAATATAATTCGATTATTAACACATAATAAACCAAAAATTATCAATTGGAGATTTTTAAATGATAAAATACTAACTTACCTATCCTCCTCCCATGTAGATATAATTCCTTGGAATCTATCCTAATCTCCAGTGTCTCCTAGATCCATGCACTCCCCTACTAACAATTAACAACATTAATTAAAACAATAACAAACAAAATATCAATCATAACAAATTTGTTTCTTACCTTCGATTTTCGTCCGACCGATGTGTACGTGTTCACGTTCTTTTATTTTTGGCAGTTCCTTTTATTATCCATATTCGTTAGCGATATGGACTTTTCTTGCATTCTCTTTTGTTTCATATTCGTCAGTGAGAGCGACTCACTCCGGCGAATATCGAGATGACATTTAGGTGTAGTTTTTTTTGTATGTAGTTTTTTTTATAGGAACTTACAATGTAAACAAACCATTTTTATACCCTATCCCATAGGGGGGTATATTAGTTTTGATACTTAGTTTGTAACATAGAGAAATAATTTTGCTACATATACCTCAAAGTATATGGATCGACTCAGAATCGCTAGCTGAGTCGATTAAGCCATGTCTGTCTGTCCGTCCGTCCGTCCGTCCGTCCGTCCGTCCGTCTGTACGTCACCGATTTTTAGGCCTTAAATTTTGAGCTAGGATAATGAAATTTGGTATATAGGATCCTCGTCTCTGCCTACAGAACAAGTGTAAAAATTTTTGAAATCCGCCCACTGCCACGCCCCCTTTTAAGAAAAACTCAGTTTTTGACCAAACCGTAAGGAATTTGAAAAAAGTTTCTGATCAACATATTTAGACATTATTAATATCTATATTTCGTCCATATAAAGTTTTTTGCCACGCCCACTTTTTGGGGGCGTTTTCAATAAAAAACTGTTTTCGGTCAAATTTTAAATTTTTCGAAAAAAATTTTGATGCAGAATCATTAACATTATTAATATGAACATTTCGTCTATATACCATTTTAACCCACGCCCACTTTTTGGGGGCGTTTTTATATAAAAACCATTTTTATACACTACCCCATAACATATGCAAGAGAAAACCTTGTCTTATGTAGAACCGTTAAAGTGTTTTGTAAGCAGTCTGTAGAATTTGTTGTCACTATATCATTTTTTCTATTTATCCACATCGTGTTTTAAGCCATGTCCCCTTTTTTGGGGATTTTAGTTTTATGGATAGGATGGGATAGGGTATTCAACGATCCGCACAGCGGATTGTAGCCTTCTCATATGTTTATACCCTATCCCATAGGGGGGGTATATTAGTTTTGATACTTAGTTTGTAACATAGAGAAATAATTTAGCTACATATACCTCAAAGTATATGGATCGACTCAGAATCGCTAGCTGAGTCGAATTAGCCATGTCTGTCTGTCCGTCCGTCCGTCCGTCCGTCCGTCCGTCCGTCTGTCTGTTCGTCAGCGGTTTTTGGGCCTTAAATTTTGAGCTAGGATAATGAAATTTGGTATATAGGATCCTCGTCCGTGCCACCAGAACAAGTGTAAAAATTGTTGAAATCCGCCCACTGCCACGCCCCCTTTTTAGGAAAACTTATTTTTTGGCCAAACCGTAAGGAATTTCAAAAAAGTGTCTGAGTAGCATATTTAGACAATCCTAATATCTATATTTCGTTCATACAAAGTTTTTTGCCACGCCCACTTTTTGGGGGCGTTTTTAGTAAAAAACGCTTTTTGTCCAAATTTTAAAACTTTCGAAAAAAATTTTGATGCAAATACTTCCGAAATGGTAATATTAACATTTTGTCTATAGATCATTTTCACCTACGCCCACATTTTGGGGGCGTTTTCTTACAAAAACCATTTGTATACCCCATCCCAAGGCATTAGCAATAGAAATACATTGTTTTTTGTCGAACCACACAAGATTTTGAGAAACTGTCTGAGCAATATATTGTGACAATGTCATTTTCTGTATTTCATCGCCATAAGGCCTATATTTTGAGGATATTAATTTAAAGGATGGGATGGGATAGGGTATTCAACGATACGCATAGCGGATTGTAGCCTCTCATATGTTTTTTTTATTGTTTTGTTGTATCGTGAATAGTGATACGATTCTATTTAGGTGTTATTTATGTTATGTATTGATTTAGTTATGTTATGTATTATTTATTATTCTATGTTATGTTAGGTTTAGTTATTTGAAACGTCGAATCTACCGTGAACTGATCATGAATTTGCAAATAGGGCGAATTCAAATGATAGTTTCGCGAGTAGAAAAGGAACACATGAGATGGTAAATTTTCAATATTTAAAGAGAGAGAAGATTGAAAAAAAAATGTGTAGGGGAATCTGCGAAGACAAAGCAGATGACCGAAAGAAAAACTAAAATGCATTGATAGGAAAGAAATGTGAGGTAGGTCAATGAGAGAGAGGAATAGAGGGCAGAATATGGAGGTATAGAGAAAGTATGTGCAAGAGATTGGGACAGCTGATGGACTATCAATTTCAATGATAGCTAACGGCTCGCGGTCAGTGCCCTTAAATTCTTTTCGCAAAAAAACTGAATAGAGGCAAGACCGAGAATCAGCTGCTCCTGATTTTTTTTTGTTCTACAGTGAAGTGGAAAAATAATTGACACTTTTGTTTCAGGGTGAGTTTTATTTTTGGTATCCATTTAAATGGCCTAAATTAAAACCATTATTATAGGAATATTGGCAAATTGTCAGTCAGATAGCAAGGCTTCCTTTTTGGTGTGAATATCCGAGGGAATTAGGAATTCATTGGATATAAAATTCATTTCGCAGAGGTATGTGTGACCACATGATTTTTTTTTACGTGGAAATTAACCCCCCATTTTGTGTAGGTGTAACGATAATTCAATCGGGCCTCTGCTACCATTTACACCTGCAAGCATCACCTTGGTGATTTTAGTGAGTGAGTTTTGTGCACCTGAGGGTTATTGTGGGACCGAATTAGCGGCCTTCCAACGGCGATTCAGCGGCGGTAACGGAGACCTCCGCAATCAAAAGCGAGACTCCTGAATCCTTATAAGCGTGCCCCAGAGTGTGCAAAAAAACCACGAATCATTAATAACCAGGTGTCAGTGCATATATATAGAAAAGTGGGTGCTTCGACGCCAAACGACGAAACCAAATTTCCCGCTCCGTATTCACCAATCCATCAAGTGTCTCAAGGGTGAAGAATAGAGCGCAATCCAGCGACAGAAAAAAAAAGTGAAATAGTGAAATAAAAGATCAATCCAAGAGATTGAATCTTATTTGAATTCAATTTGTTTTTATATTCTTTTAGTGTTAAGTTTAGATATTAGATTTTTCATTTTGATTTTGTTTTTTGAATATTGTATTAAGGTTAGGGTATAAGAATTCTGTTTTAGTATTAAGTTGTGCGCGTCTTACCACTATTGTGGACATCAATCACCGTTCATACTTCTTTGGTGCTGCCGGCAGGACTTCGAGGGACAAACAACGAGGAGAGTTAAACCGTGAGTAATTGTTTTAAGTTTTTTTTTATATATAACATTTCCGATCCCTTCTGGATCGTTTGATTTGAATTTTTTTGATAGAGTAGTTTTAATTAGTATTAGGAGCAGAATTTTTCTTTTCGATTAGATTTTTTTTTTGAATAAATTAATGACTTTTATAATTAGTAAATATTTTGGTTGAAATTATTGTTGTTATAATGTGTGCTTAAACCTTTTTCGCTGGTGGTGTGTAGACGGTGGGCGGGCCGTCTTTTAGTGCAATGACATGACGTGAAGTGACTTTTACGAACGACGACAGGACATGACGCGACTTTTGTTATAACATTTCAGGACATTGATTGCGACTGTGGAGTGATTAAGGGGCTATTCCTCATAGACTTGGCCAGAGGATAGCCATCGGTTGTGTTACGTGCGCGAGACACAAAGGGGTGGGAAGGCCATGCTCTGCCAACAACATCTGGCATATTTCGGGATTTTATCGAACCGATATGCTTGAAAGATACTGGGATGAGTTTGATCGTCTTAGGTTAGTTTATAGATTTTTAGTTTTAGTTTTAAAAAAAAGGTATTTTCCTTTTTTTATTAGTGTTAGTTAGTTTGTAGTTCGCGGTTATTTTCCCAGTCTTTTTCAAGTGTATTGGCAAAGGCATTTCAGTGTTTCATTTTCCTCTTTCTTCTCTTTCTATCTTTTCCTTTTAGAGTCCTTATTTTCCGTCCGAGGTCGAAGTAAAGTAGTTTTCTTTATTCTTTTTTTTTATTTTCTTATTATCTGGCACGAGACAAAATGTTTGTTGAGCTGGGATGTTTTGGGGAAGGGGCAAGAACTACCCCCGTCCGACGAGTTAAGCCGAGCAATCGCAAGCGTGCCGAGCCCTCTTCTCCAGCATCGAAGTTGCCCCCGTGGCTTACCTAGACTCACAACAATGGCGCCCAACGAGTTTTTTTTATACCCTATCCCATAGGGGGGTATATTAGTTTTGATACTTAGTTTGTAACATAGAGAAATAATTTTGCTACATATACCTCAAAGTATATGGATCGACTCAGAATCGCTAGCTGAGTCGATTAAGCCACGTCTGTCTGTCCGTCCGTCCGTCCGTCCGTCTGTACGTCACCGATTTTTAGGCCTTAAATTTTTAGCTAGGATAATGAAATTTGGTATATAGGATCCTCGTCTCTGCCTACAGAACAAGTGTAAAAATTTTTGAAATCCGCCCACTGCCACGCCCCCTTTTAAGAAAAACTCAGTTTTTGACCAAACCGTAAGGAATTTTAAAAAAGTTTCTGAACAACATATTTAGACAATATTAATATCTATATTTCGTCTATATAAAGTTTTTTGCCACGCCCACTTTTTGGGGGCGTTTTTAATTAAAAACTGTTTTCGGGCAAATTTTAATTTTTTCGAAAAAAAAAATTGATGCAGAATCATTAACATCATTAATATAAACATTTCGTCTATATATCATTTTAACCCACGCCCACTTTTTGGGGGCGTTTTTAAATAAAAACCATTTTTATACAGTACCCCATAACATATGCAGGAGAAAACCTTGTCTTTTGTAGAACCGTAAAATTGTTTTGTAAGCAGGCTGAAGAATTTGTTGTCACTATATCATTTTTTCTATTTTATCCACATCGTGTTTTTAGCCATGCCCACTTTTTTGGGGATTTTAGTTTTATGGATAGGATGGGATAGGGTATTCAACGATCCGCTGAGCGGATTGTAGCCTTCTCATATGTTTTCTTATACCCTATCCCATAGGGGGGTATATTAGTTTTGATACTTAGTTTGTAACATAGAGAAATAATTTTGCTACATATACCTCAAAGTATATGGATCGGCTCAGAATCGCTAGCTGAGTCGAATTAGCCATGTCTGTCTGTCCGTCCGTCCGTCCGTCTGTATGTTCGTCAGCGGTTTTTGGGCCTTAAATTTTGAGCTAGGATAATAAAATTTGGTATATAGGATCCTCGTCCGTGCCACCAGAACAAGAGTAAAAATTTTTGAAATCCGCCTACTGCCACGCCCCCTTTTTAGGAAAACTTATTTTTTGGCCAAACCGTAAGGAATTTCAAAAAAGTGTCTGAGTAGCATATCTATATTTCGTTCATACAAAGTTTTTTCCCACGCCCACTTTTTGGGGGCGTTTTTAATAAAAAACGCTTTTTGTCCAAATTTTAAAACTTTCGAAAAAAATTTTTGATGCAAATACTTCCGAAATGGTAATATAAACATTTTGTCTATAGATCATTTTCACCTACGCCCACATTTTGGGGGCGTTTTCTTACAAAAACCATTTGTATACCCCATCCCAAGGCATTAGCAATAGAAATACGTTGTTTTTTGTCGAACCACACAAGATTTTGAGAAACTGTCTGAGCAATATATTTTGACAATGTCATTTTCTGTGTTTCATCGCCATAAGGCCTATATTTTGAGGATATTAATTTAAAGGATGGGATGGGATAGGGTATTCAACGATCCGCATAGCGGATTGTAGCCTCTCATATGTTTAAGTTTTATATTTCTTTTACATTTTTACTATCCTATCTTTTCTACAAAATTGAAATGCCGTTTAAGCCGTCGGTTTCGAGGCAGACTGAAGGTGGCTGTCCGATCTCGAGGCGTGTAGCAACGAGATTTAGTGAGGTAACTCGAAGTCTGTCAAGAAACCGATAGCGGGCCAAAGTGGAGTGTCTGAACTGCTAGCTGCTACCCAAATGATTAGGGCCAAGGCCCAATCTTTTGGTGAGGCGTGAGTGGTAAGACTTGAAGCTTTGGTCGTGTTGGAGCATAGCCGAAAAAGGCCCCAGCCAACCTGGTTTTTGGTTCAACCGAATGTCAGCGTGGCGGGGAGATAAAGGAAATGCTTCAACTCTCGATTTAATTCCGAAATACCAGTCGCAATCCAACAGACGTTAGTTAGGACATTACAAACTAGTACAGGACAGACGAACCAAAAGCACCAAATAGATTGGAAAACCTGTCTTGAAGTTTGCACACCACTACGAGTATTATAATATACACAAACATTTTAAAATTTTTTTCTTCAACCCAATATTGAACATTTTTATACCCTATCCCATAGGGGGGTATATTAGTTTTGATACATAGTTTGTAACATAGAGAAATAATTTTGCTACATATACCTCAAAGTATATGGATCGACTCAGAATCGCTAGCTGAGTCGAATTAGCCATGTCTGTCTGTCCGTCCGTCCGTCCGTCCGTCCGTCCGTCTGTCTGTTCGTCACCGATTTTTGGGCCTTAAATTTTGAGCTAGGATAATGAAATTTGGTATATAGGATCCTTGGCCGAGTCACCAGAACAAGTGTAAAAATTTTTGAAATCCGCCCACTGCCACGCCCCCTTTTAAGAAAAACTCAGTTTTTGACCAAACCGTAAGGAACTTTAAAAAAGTTTCTGAACAACATATTTAGACAATATTAATATCTATATTTCGTCCATATAAAGTTTTTTGCCACGCCCACTTTTTGGGGGCGTTTTCAATTAAAAACTGTTTTCGGTCAAATTTTAAATTTTTCGAAAAAAATTTTGATGCAGAACCATTAACATTATTAATATGAACATTTCGTCTATATATTATTTTAACCCACGCCCACTTTTTGGGGGCGTTTTTATATAAAAACCATTTTTATACCCTACCCCATAACATATGCAGGAGAAAACCTTGTCTGTTGTAGAACCGTAAAATTGTTTTGTAAGCAGTCCGAAGAATTTGTTGTCACTATATCATTTTTTCTATTTTATCCAAATCGTGTTTTTAGCCATGCCCCCTTTTTGGGGATTTTAGTTTTATGGATAGGATGGGATAGGGTATTCAACGATCCGCACAGCGGATTGTAGCCTTCTCATATGTTTTTATACCCTATCCCATAGGGGTATATTAGTTTTGATACTTAGTTTGTAACATAGAGAAATAATTTAGCTACATATACCTCAAAGTATATGGATCGACTCAGAATCGCTAGCTGAGTCGAATTAGCCATGTCTGTCTGTCCGTCCGTCCGTCCGTCCGTCCGTCCGTCCGTCCGTCCGTCCGTCCGTGTGTCCGTCCGTCCGTCTGTCTGTTCGTCACCGATTTTTGGGCCTTAAATTTTGAGCTAGGATAATGAAATTTGGTATATAGGATCCTTGGCTGAGTCACCAGAACAAGTGTAAAAATTTTTAAAATCCGCCCACTGCCACGCCCCCTTTTAGAAAAAACGTAGTTTTAAGCCAAACCGTAAGGAATTTCAAAAAAGTGTGTAAGCAACATATTTAGACAATCCTAATATCTATATTTCGTTCATACAAAGTTTTTTGCCACGCCCACTTTTTGGGGGCGTTTTAAGTAAAAAACGTTTTTTGTCCAAATTTTAAAACTTTCGAAAAAAATTTTGATGCAAATACTTCCGCAATAGTAATATAAACATTTTGTCCATAGATCATTTTCACCTACGCCCACATTTTGGGGGCGTATTCTTACAAAAACCATTTGTATACCCCATCCCAAGGCATTAGCAATAGAAATACGTTGTTTTTTGTCGAACCACAAAAGATTTTGAGAAACTGTCTGAGCAATATATTGTGACAATGTCATTTTCTGTTTTTCATCGCCATAAGGCCTATATTTTGAGGATATTAATTTAAAGGATGGGATGGGATAGGGTATTCAACGATCCGCATAGCGGATTGTAGCCTCTCATATGTTTTTCATTGATTTACTTTTGAAAACCATTTTTTATACCCTATCCCATAGGGGGGTATATTAGTTTTGATACATAGTTTGTAACATAGAGAAATAATTTTGCTACATATACCTCAAAGTATATGGATCGACTCAGAATCGCTAGCTGAGTCGAATTAGTCATGTCTGTCTGTCCGTCCGTCCGTCCGTCCGTCTGTCTGTTCGTCACCGATTTTTGGGCCTTAAATTTTGAGCTAGGATAATGAAATTTGGTATATAGGATCCTTGTCCGAGTCACCAGAACAAGTGTAAAAATTTTTGAAATCCGCCCACTGCCACGCCCCTTTTTTAGAAAAACGTAATTTTTGGCAAAACCGTAAAGAATTTCAAAAAAGTGTCTGAACAGCATATTTACAGAATCGTAATATCTATATTTCATTCATATAAAGTTTTTTGCCACGCCCACTTTTTGGGGGCGTTTTCAATAAAAAACTGTTTTCGGCCAAATTTTAAATTTTTCGAAAATTTTTTTGATGCAGAATCATTAACATTATTAATATGAACATTTCGTCTTTATACCATTTTAACCGACGCCCACTTTTTGGGGGTGTTTTTATATAAAAACCATTTTTATACACTACCCCATAACATATACAGGAGAAAGCCTTGTCTTTTGTAGAACCGTAAAAGTGTTTTGTAAGCAGCCTGAAGAATTTGTTGTCACTATATCATTTTTTTTATTTTATCCACATCGTGTTTTTAGCCATGCCCACTTTTTTGGGGATTCTAGTTTTATGGATAGGATGGGATAGGGTATTCAACGATCCGCACAGCGGATTGTAGCCTTCTCATATGCTTTTATTTACATTTTTTTTTTTTTGCTCTATATTTTTTTTTATATATATAAACAACTTTTTTTATTTTCGGAACATATTGAATTTCATTTATATTTTTTTTGAATTTGGTAATTTTTTTATTTTGATTTTTTTTACCTATTTTACCTATTATTTTTGAATTCATCTTCGTTTCCTTTTTATCTGTTTACCCTTGGTTTTGCTCGTTTTTTTTACTTGTGCATTTTGAGGTTGGTGGATAATGGGTGACTCGAAGAAGAGTGCGGGGGCGATCCCTAAGGTCACTTATGCTGCGGCTCCATCCAATCCCAGAAGGATGAGGGGCTTAGTAAGTGGTAGCAGGAGTTTAGATGAGGTAGGCCGTCAACAAGATGAGGTATCCGGTGCTAACTCGCTATGGGGTTGGCCAGGTGGAAATCGCCGAGATAGGGGCCAAGACTTTGACCAACATGGAACTGACGAACTGGAAGTCACTGACCTTACGACGTACTCATACGATTTTATGGGATTCAGCCCTGACGACCATACAAAGCACCGAAAAGAAAAGAAGACGGTTGACTCGACAGAACTGAAGGTAGCTCCTCCTATGGCGGTGATTCAAGAAGAATCGGGGAGTGAGCAACGAGCCCTTCCAGTACAGTACGAAGACTTGTTACAAGACGTAAACACACAAACATCAACGAATAAACGCAGACCAATGGAACGTCAATACGCAACGGACAACAGAACAGATAACATAACAGAAAATACGCTAAGACATAAACAACAGTTATCTTTTGACGACGAAGACTATGACGTACGTAAAAAAGCACAGCTTGAGGACGAACAAATTACGCAACAAATTCATGAGGTAGTCTCTGGGGCCGTAAAGGAGAACCAAGCCAAGATGATGTCAGCTTTTGAGCTATCTATGAAAAGTTTAATGGTGACTTTTCAGGATAGCTTAAAAGTTGTCAATGAGAAAATCAGTGGCTTGGAAAACTCTTTTGCAGCTCCAAGAGATTCACCGAATGTGACGTACAGACCAAATACAACGACAAGAGACAATTACGTTACGCTGACATCACCACCAATGAACCGAACGAGACTTGAGACAAGTACAGACCAATATTACAACAGGGACATTGCCCGGCGTAGCGAGATACCTATCCACAAATGGGGGGTTAAGTTCGACGGAACATCGAAAACGATGTCCGTCGAAAGTTTTATATTTCGTGTGGAGACTCTGCGGAGAAAAGGGGGTATATCTGACTGCCAGCTGTTTGACCAGTTCCACCATCTTTTGTCAGGGCCAGCCGAAAAATGGTACTGGCAGTTTCTCGAAGAGAATCAAAGGGACACTGAGCTGAATTTTCATGACCTCAAGGACGAGCTCTTAAGGCAGTTCAAAAATAATAAAAGGGACCATGAGATTTTGAGAGCTATCATGGACCGAAAACAGCTACCTCAAGAGTCTTACGACGACTTTTACTCGGACATACGCTCTCTTACACTACAGATGACGAACCGACCACACGAACTGGACTTGATAGACATACTGAGACAAAACATTTAAGACCGCATAGCAAACCTGATCTTCGGTTGTTCGATCACAACGCTACAAGACCTGCGCGAACAATGCAGGAGAGCGGAACGACATCTTACGAACAGAGAACAACGATTCCGACGAAACATTAACGAAATTGACGAACAAACAGACAACGGTACACGATACGAACAACATGACATTGTAGATAGCGACGACTTTGAGCTTGCAGCTCTACAACAACAACGCAGACCAAACAGAAACACAACTTACCCAACAACTGACAAACCTTTTCGAACAGAACGAACGAATACTAACAGAACAGACATGTACAGGACACCGACAACAACTACTACAACGTCACCGGCACGTCCTTCAAACTTTCACACGCTAACTTGTTTTAGTTGTGGCCAGGGAAACCTGAGTTTCCAATGCCTGAAATGCCAGGAAAACTCGAATGTCGGCGGGGCAACCGGGAGCAACCCGCCGATTCAGAGACCTCTCCCGGTGAAACAGGAGAATCAGTAGGAGTCTCAATTTTGAGGAGGGATCAGGAGTTACCAGTCTCTGGCACCCCAAATCCTGTCCCCCATCGAAAAAGTCTTCATCAAAGACTCCTAGAGTACCGGATTGCCCGCCGACGAATATTTGGCGAAGAAGTGACATGTCCGGTGAAAAGTAATAGGAATTTTCGAAAAATTCGTAGGCTAAGGGAGAAGTGTGCAATTAACAAACGAAGACTTGACAAAATATTAGCATCTGTGATAACGATTAATGACGACAACAGACCATACGCAAAAGTTAGAATTGGAGGGGAGGAAGTTGTAGGGCTTTTGGATAGCGGGGCTTCCATCAGCTGCTTAGGGAAAGGAGCCTTAGAGTTCCTTGGAAAACATGACATAACAATGACTAAGATGACAACTGACATAAAAACAGCTGACGGTAACCACCAACGCATACTAGGACGATTCACGACATCAGTCTCTTGGGGTAGCCAGTCTCATGAATTGGAGTTATATGTTGTCCCATCCTTGCAACAAGCACTATACCTAGGGGTAGATTTCTGGAAAACATTCAAGGTCGCTCCTAACGTTATCGAAGAGATAGACATACCATCATCGACAATGGTGGTTCCTCCACTACAGGAACTCTCACCAGCACAGAACCATGAGCTAGAGAGAGTCAAAAAGCTTTATCCTTCGTTTGCGGTGTTGGGATTGGGGAAGACAGCCCTCGAAGAACATTTTATTGAGGTGGAAGATGAAAAGATGCCCATAAAGCAACGTCATTATCCCATCTCACCCGCAATACAAAAGCTATTGTATGACGAGCTCGACAGGATGCTCTCTCTAGGCGTTATCGAAGAGAGCAATAGCGCTTGGAGCTCTCCGGTGGTGCTGGTGAGAAAACCTGGTAAGAACCGTCTTTGCCTAGATTCGCGTAAGGTAAATTCGGTGACGAAGAAAGACGCGTACCCGCTTCCTCACATCGAAGGTCTCTTGAGCCGTCTTCAGGACACTCGCTTCATCTCAGGCATTGATTTGAAGGACGCATTTTGGCAGATTCCTCTGGAGCCCAAATCAAGAGAGAAGACAGCCTTCACAGTCCCTGGACGACCGTTATACCAGTTTACGGTAATGCCGTTCGGACTGTGTAACGCCGCCCAGAGAATGTGTCGGCTCATGGACAAAGCCATTCCCTCTCGTCTGAAAGAGAATGTCTTTGTCTACCTCGATGACCTCTTGGTTTGCTCTCCAGATTTCGAATCTCATGCTAAATTACTGCAAGAAGTAGCGAAATGTTTAAGGGAAGCGGGTTTGACAATCAATGTCGAAAAGAGCAAATTTTGCTATCGCGAAATCAAATATTTAGGATACATCGTCGGTGATGGTTGCCTTAGAACAGATCCCGACAAGATATCGGCGGTCGGGGACTTCCCGATTCCCAGGACTCCCAAGCAACTCCGTCGATTTCTGGGTATGACAGGCTGGTATAGAAGGTTCATACCAAACTATGCCTCCTTGTCAGCTCCAATGACAGACTGCCTTAAAAAAGGACAAACTTTTTCAATGACCGACGTCGCGCTACACGCGTTCGACCAACTTAAGGCGACTTTGGTGTCCGCACCAATACTCACAAATCCAGATTTTACGAAACGTTTTTACATACAATGTGACGCTTCAACAACTGGTGTAGGAAGTGTGCTATTCCAGATGGATGCGGAGAATAAAGAACGACCGATAGCATTCATGTCCCAGAAGCTTAATTCCGCACAGCGAAATTATAGCGTTACGGAACTTGAATGCTACGCGGCCGTTTTGTCGGTAAAGAAGTTCAGGGCCTACGTTGAGGGCTTGCCTTTCACTATAATAACCGACCATGCAAGTCTGAAGTGGCTGGTGACACAGAATGATCTTTCTGGTCGATTGGCCAGATGGAGCCTGAAACTTCAGTGCTTCGACTTCATGATCGAGCATAGGAAAGGTTCCCAAAATGTCGTCCCTGATACTCTCTCTCGCGTTCATATGGAAGAGCTCACCTCTGACGCCGAAATTCTGCAGGTTGATCTCAATTCCCCATACTTTTCCTCAGAGGAGTATGAGGAATTGAAGAAAACCATAACAGAAAACCAGGACAAACTACCAGACACGTACGTTTCGGATGGATTTGTATATAAACGAACTGATATTAGGACAGGCGACGCTATACAAGACGACCGAGCATGGAAGCTCTGGATCCCGAAGGAGTTGCGTGAGAGCCTTGTGGAATCAGCACACCACTCACCTGCCTCAGGACACGGTGGCATCCACAAGACGTTAGCCAAGCTTCGACAAAATTACATTTGGCCGGGCATGGTAACCCATGTCCAAAACTGCGTCAAATCTTGTGAGGTTTGTAAGTGTTGTAAGCCACTCAACACGATTTCTCGACCGCCGATGGGTCAACAAGTGATAACTGAGCGGCCTTTCCAGAGACTCTACATAGATTTCTTGGGGCCCTATCCTCGAACAAAAGACGGAAATACGCATATTTTTATCGTATTAGACCATTTCTCTAAGTATGTGTTTATGAAACCAATTAAGAAGGCAATTAAGAGGTAGTAAAATATCTTGAAGAGAGTGTGTTTCACATCTTTGGTGTGCCCGAATACATACATTCAGATAATGGCAAACAATTCGTATCTGATTTGATTGCCACTTTCTTAGAAAAGTATGGAGTCAAACATGTTCGCACCGCGTTCCACTCGCCTCAAGCAAATGCTTCGGAAAGGGTCAACCGATCGGTGTTGGCCAAAATAAGGTCGTACATACAGGAAGATCAAAAAAGGTGGGACCTGCATGTTAGCGAAGCAGCATTTTCCTTGAGAAGCGTAGTATACGATGCGACCAGGTTTGAACCTTACTATGCAGTATTCGGCACCCAAATGATTCAACATGCTAAAGCATATGAGGTTTTACGCAACTTAGACTTAGTAAAAGAACTTAATACTGACATTTTATGTAAAAATGACAAATTAGAGCTAATCAGGAACAAAATATTTGACAATCTAAGGCTAGCACATGACAAGGCAACGCGAACATACAATACTAGAAGTAGAGACATAGAATACAAAGTAGGACAAGTAGTTTACCGACGCAATTTTAAGCAAAGTATTGCACCTGATAACTACAATGCTAAATTAGGACCGAAATTTCTCAAATCGGTAATATTGAAGAAGAAAGGTAATTCGTTATATGAAGTAGGCAATCTTAGCGGGGAGAAGGTAGGCGTATTTCACGCCAAAGACCTTCATAGCTAAGAAAACCCACCCCACTTGACGCACTCTTACTGTCGTTGCTGGTTATACTGTGATATATATGTATGTGAAGCGTTTATTTATTTTTTATTTCGTCATCGTTTATAGATTATTTATTTACCAATTTATGTTATTTATCAAATAGAATTATAAGGACCTATCTGTGATATTAGTTTATAAAGTAATTATTTATCATTTTTTTATTATTTTATTATTATTTATTAATTTATTAATCGTTAGCTGTGATATTAGTTATAGTTTAAAAGTAGTTTTACTGAGGCTAGGAAGAAGCACATAATTCTACCAATATATAAAAGTAGAATGGTATATTACTTACCACTCAGTAAAACCACTTGTGATATAAATCTGTGATATTTTTAGATTAGTTTTAAGATTAGGATACAAACATTTTTTTTGTTAACTAATTTGCCCGGTTAGCAATCGCGGTAAATCGATGAGCAACTCAGGGAGTGGGCCCTTGCCACACGTTGGATGTAATAAATGGTAGCGTAGAAAGGCTTCCTTTTTTTTACGAATCCACAGAACTCACGACCATTCGTACTCTGTTTTCGAGCCTGTTACGGCAGCCTTGTAACTCTACCCTACACAATAAATCAACTTCCCAAAATCAAAAAGAAAAATTAATTAAATACCAAACAATTCTTTATTTGTTAACATAGGTTTATTTATTGATAGACCGGTCTTATAAATAATATAAGTTGTATATTTGAAATAATATACGACGCGAACGAACACTTGGCGATTGCCGACGGCATTACAACAAATTGCCGACGGCATTACAACAGGCACCGCGGTCCTTACCTACATTCCAAATCCACGTCCTCCTGTCCTCAATCCATAGCTTTGCCAGCTACCACCAATTTCCCACGTACTCCTATGATCCCCACCTGTTGCTAACACCATCATCCTTTCATATTAACCTGAAGTAGAAATATAATTCGATTATTAACACATAATAAACCAAAAATTATCAATTGGAGATTTTTAAATGATAAAATACTAACTTACCTATCCTCCTCCCATGTAGATATAATTCCTTGGAATCTATCCTAATCTCCAGTGTCTCCTAGATCCATGCACTCCCCTACTAACAATTGACAACATTAATTAAAACAATAACAAACAAAATATCAATCATAACAAATTTGTTTCTTACCTTCGATTTTCGTCCGACCGATGTGTACGTGTTCACGTTCTTTTATTTATGGCAGTTCCTTTTATTATCCATATTCGTTAGCGATATGGACTTTTCTTTTGTTTCATATTCGTCAGTGAGAGCGACTCACTCCGGCGAATATCGAGATGACATTTAGGTGTAGTTTTTTTGTATGTAGTTTTTTTTATAGGAACTTACAATGTAAACAAACCATTTTTTTTTTTTATTGTTTTGTTGTATCGTGAATAGTGATACGATTCTATTTAGGTGTTATTTATGTTATGTATTGATTTAGTTATGTTATGTATTATTTATTATTCTATGTTATGTTAGGTTTAGTTATTTGAAACGTCGAGTCTACCGTGAACTGATCATGAATTTGCAAATAGGGCGAATTCAAATGATAGTTTCGCGAGTAGAAAAGGAACACATGAGATGGTAAATTTTCAATATTTAAAGAGAGAGAAGACTGAAAAAAAAAATGTGTAGGGGAATCTGCGAAGACAAAGCAGATGACCGAAAGAAAAACTAAAATTCATTGATAGGAAAGAAATGTGAGGTAGGTCAATGAGAGAGAGGAATAGAGGGCAGAATATGGAGGTATAGAGAAAGTATGTGCAAGAGATTGGGACAGCTGATGGACTATCAATTTCAATGATAGCTAACGGCTCGCGGTCAGTGCCCTTAAATTCTTTTCGCAAAAAAACTGAATAGAGGCAAGACCGAGAATCAGCTGCTCCTGATTTGTTTTGTTCTACAGTGAAGTGGAAAAATAATTGACACTTTTGTTTCAGGGTGAGTTTTATTTTTGGTATCCATTTAAATGGCCTAAATTAAAACCATTATTATAGGAATATTGGCAAATTGTCAGTCAGATAGCAAGGCTTCCTTTTTGGTGTGAATATCCGAGGGAATTAGGAATTCATTGGATTGATTTTTTTTTACGTGGAAATTAACCCCCCATTTTGTGTAGGTGTAACGATAATTCAATCGGGCCTCTGCTACCATTTACACCTGCAAGCATCACCTTGGTGATTTTAGTGAGTGAGTTTTGTGCACCTGAGGGTTATTGTGGGACCGAATTAGCGGCCTTCCAACGGCGATTCAGCGGCGGTAACGGAGATCTCCGCAATCAAAAGCGAGACTCCTGAATCCTTATAAGCGTGCCCCAGAGTGTGCAAAAAAACCACGAATCATTAATAACCAGGTGTCAGTGCATATATAGAAAAGTGGGTGCTTCGACGCCAAACGACGAAACCAAATTTCCCGCTCCGTATTCACCAATCCATCAAGTGTCTAAGGGTGAAGAATAGAGCGCAATCCAGCGACAGAAAAAAAAAGTGAAATAGTGAAATAAAAGATCAATCGAAGAGATTGAATCTTATTTGAATTCAATTTGTTTATACCCTATCCCATAGGGGGGTATATTAGTTTTGATACTTAGTTTGTAACATAGAGAAATAATTTTGCTACATATATCTCAAAGTATATGGATCGACTCAGAATCACTAGCTGAGTCGAATTAGCCATGTCTGTCTGTCCGTCCGTCCGTCCGTCCGTCCGTCTGTCTGTACGTCAGCGGTTTTTGGGCCTTAAATTTTGAGCTAGGATAATGAAATTTGGTATATAGGATCCTCGTCCGTGCCACCAGAACAAGTGTAAAAATTTTTGAAATCCGCCCACTGCCACGCCCCCTTTTTAGGAAAACTTATTTTTTGGCCAAACCGTAAGGAATTTCAAAAAGTGTCTGAGTAGCATATTTAGACAATCCTAATATCTATATTTCGTTCATACAAAGTTTTTTGCCACGCCCACTTTTTGGGGGCGTTCTTAGTAAAAATCGCTTTTTGTCAAAATTTTAAAACTTTCGAAAAAAATTTTGATGCAAATACTTCCGAAATGGTAATATAAACATTTTGTCCATAGATCATTTTCACCTACGCCCACATTTTGGGGGCGTTTTCTTACAAAAACCATTTGTATACCCCATCCCAAGGCATTAGCAATAGAAATACGTTGTTTTTTGTCGAAAAACACAAGATTTTGAGAAACTGTCTGAGCAATATATTGTGAGAATTTCATAAGGCCTATATTTTGAGGATATTAATTTAAAGGATGGGATGGGATAGGGTATTCAACGATCCGCATAGCGGATTGTACCCTCTCATATGTTTATACCCTATCCCATAGGGGGGTATATTAGTTTTGATACTTAGTTTGTAACATAGAGAAATAATTTAGCTACATATACCTCAAAGTATATGGATCGACTCAGAATCGCTAGCTGAATCGAATTAGTCATGTCTGTCTGTCCGTCCTTCCGTCCGTCCGTCCGTCTGTCTGTTCGTCACCGATTTTTGGGCCTTAAATTTTGAGCTAGGATAATGAAATTTGGTATATAGGATCCTTGGCCGAGTCACCAGAACAAGTGTAAAAATTTTTAAAATTCGCCCACTGCCACGCCCTCTTTTAAAAAAAATGTAGTTTTAAGCCTAACCGTAAGGAATTTCAAAAAAGGATGTTCGCAACATATTTAGACAATCCTAATATCTGTATTTCGTCCATACAAAGTTTTTTGCCACGCCTACTTTTTGGGGGCGTTTTTAGTAAAAAACGTTTTTTGTCCAAATTTTAAAACTTTCAAAAAAAATTTTGATGCAAATACTTCCGCAATGGTAATATAAACATTTTGTCCATAGATCATTTTTACCTACGCCCACATTTGGGGGCGTTTTCTTACAAAAACCATTTGTATACCCCATCCCAAGGCATTAGCAATAGTTGTTGTTTTTGTCGAACCACAAAAAAGATTTTGAGAAACTGTCTGAGCAATATATTGTGACAATGTCATTTTCCGTTTTTCATCGCCATAAAGCCTATATTTTGAGGATATTAATTTAACGGATGGGATGGGATAGGGTATTCAACGATCCGCATAGCGGATTGTAGCCTCTCATATGTTTATACCCTATCCCATAGGGGGGTATATTAGTTTTGATACTTAGTTTGTAACATAGAGAAATAATTTAGCTACATATATCTCAAAGTATATGGATCGACTCAGAATCGCTAGCTGAGTCGAATTAGCCATGTCTGTCTGTCCGTCCGTCCGTCCGTCCGTCCGTCCGTCCGTCCGTCCGTCTGTCTGTTCGTCAGCGGTTTTTGGGCCTTAAATTTTGAGCTAGGATAATGAAATTTGGTATATAGGATCCTCGTCCGTGCCACCAGAACAAGTGTAAAAATTTTTGAAATCCGCCCACTGCCACGCCCCCTTTTTAGGAAAACTTACTTTTTGGCCAAACCGTAAGGAATTTCAAAAAAGAGTCTGAGTAGCATATTTAGACAATCCTAATATCTATATTTCGTTCATACAAAGTTTTTTGCCACGCCCACTTTTTGGGGGCGTTTTTAGTAAAAAACGCTTTTTGTCCAAATTTTAAAACTTTCGAAAAAAATTTTGATGCAAATACTTCCGAAATGGTAATATTAACATTTTGTCTATAGATCATTTTCACCTACGCCCACATTTTGGGGGCGTTTTCTTACAAAAACCATTTGTATACCCCATCCCAAGGCATTAGCAATAGAAATACATTGTTTTTTGTCGAACCACACAAGATTTTGAGAAACTGTCTGAGCAATATATTGTGACAATGTCATTTTCTGTATTTCATCGCCATAAGGCCTATATTTTGAGGATATTAATTTAAAGGATGGGATGGGATAGGGTATTCAACGATACGCATAGCGGATTGTAGCCTCTCATATGTTTATACCCTATCCCATAGGGGGGTATATTAGTTTTGATACTTAGTTTGTAACATAGAGAAATAATTTTGCTACATATACCTCAAAGTATATGGATCGACTCAGAATCGCTAGCTGAGTCGAATTAGCCATGTCTGTCTGTCCGTCCGTCCGTCCGTCCGTCCGTCCGTCCGTCCGTCCGTCCGTCTGTCTGTTCGTCACCGATTTTTGGGCCTTAAATTTTGAGCTAGGATAATGAAATTTGGTATATAGGATCCTCGTCCGTGCCACCAGAACAAGTGTAAAAATTTTTGAAATCCGCCCACTGCCACGCCCCCTTTTTAGAAAAACTCATTTTTTGGCCAAACCGTAAGGAATTTCAAAAAAGTGTCTGAGCAGGATATTTAGACAACCCTAATATCTATATTTCGTTCATACAAAGTTTTTTGCCACGCCCACTTTTTGGGGGCGTTTTTAGTAAAAAACGCTTTTTGTCCAAGTTTTAAAACTTTCGAAAAAAATTTTGATGCAAATACTTCCGCAATGGTAATATAAATATTTGGTCCATAGATCATTTTCACCTACGCCCACATTTTGGGGCGTTTTCTTACAAAAACCATTTGTATACCCAATCCCAAGGCATTAGCAGTAGAAATACGTTGTTTTTTTGGCGAACCACAAAAGATTTTGATAAACTGTCTGAGCAATATATTGTGACAATGTCATTTTCTGTATTTCATCGCCATAAGGCCTATATTTTGAGGATATTTATAATAACGATGTGATGGGATAGGGTATCCAACGATCCGCACAGCGGATTGTAGCCTCTCATATGTTTTTCTTTATTTTATCCACATCGTGTTTTTAGCCATGTCCACTTTTTGGGGATTTTAGTTTTACAGATAGGATGGGATAAGGTATTCAACGATCCGCACAGTGGATTGTAGCCTTCTCATATGTTTTTTTTCTATTTTACCCACATCGTGCTTTTAGCCATGCCCGCTTTTTGGGGATTTTAGTTTTATGGATAGGATGGGATAGGGTATTTAAAGATACGCACAGCGGATTGTAGCCTTCTCATATGTTTTTTTTTGTTTTTACAAGTGTTTATACCCTATCCCATAGGGGGGTATATTAGTTTTGATACTTAGTTTGTAACATAGAGACATAATTTTGCTACATATACCTCAAAGTATATGGATCGACTCAGAATCGCTAGCTGAGTCGAATTAGCCATGTCTGTCTGTCCGTCCGTCCGTCCGTCCGTCCGTCTGTCTGTTCGTCACCGATTTTTGAGCCTTAAATTTTGAGCTAGGATAATGAAATTTGGTATATAGGATCCTTGGCCGAGTCACCAGAACAAGTGTAAAAATTTTTAAAATCCGCCCACTGCCACGCCCCCTTTTAAAAAAAACGTAGTTTTAGGCCAAACCGTAAGGAATTTCAAAAAAATGTGTTTGCAACATATTTAGACAATCCTAATATCTATATTTCGTCCATACAAAGTTTTGTGCCACGTCCACTTTTTAAGGCGTTTTTAGTAAAAAACGTTTTTTGTCCAAATTTTAAAACTTTCGAAAATAATTTTGATGCAAATACTTCCGCAATAGTAATATGAACATTTTGTCCATACTTCATTTTCACATACGCCCACATTTTGGGGGCGTTTTCTTACAAAAACCATTTGTATACCCCATCCCAAGGCATTAGCAATATGTAGAAATACGTTGTTTTTTGTCGAACCACAAAAGATTGTGAGAAACTGTCTGAGCAATATATTGTGACAATGTCATTTTCTGTATTTCATCGCCATAAGGCCTATACTTTGAGGATATTAATTTAAAGGATGGGATGGGATAGGGTATTCAACGATCCGCATAGCGGATTGTAGCCTCTCATATGTTTTTATATTCTTTTAGTGTTAAGTTTAGATATTAGATTTTTCATTTTGATTTTGTTTTTTGAATATTGTATTAAGGTTAGGGTATAAGAATTCTGTTTTAGTATTAAGTTGTGCGCGTCTTACCACTATTGTGGACATCAACCACCTTTCATCCTTCTTTGGTGCTGCCGGCAGGACTTCGAGGGACAAACAACGAGGAGAGTTAAACCGTGAGTAATTGTTTTAAGTTTTTTTTATATATAACATTTCCGATCCCTTCTGGATCGTTTGATTTGAATTTTTTTGATAGAGTAGTTTTAATTAGTATTAGGAGCAGAATTTTTCTTTTCGATTCGATTTTTTTTTTTGAATAAATTAATGATTTTTATAATTAGTAAATATTTTGGTTGAAATTATTGTTGTTATAATGTGTGCTTAAACCTTTTTCGCTGGTGGTGTGTAGACAGTGGGCGGGCCGTCTTTTAGTGCAATGACATGACGTGAAGTGACTTTTACGAACGACGACAGGACATGACGCGACTTTTGTTATAACATTTCAGGACATTGATTGCGACTGTGGAGTGATTAAGGGGCTATTCCTCATAGACTTGGCCAGAGGATAGCCATCGGTTGTGTTACGTGCGCGAGACACAAAGGGGTGGGAAGGCCATGCTCTGCCAACAACATCTGGCATATTTCGGGATTTTATCGAACCGATATGCTTGAAAGATACTGGGATGAGTTTGATCGTCTTAGGTAAGTTTATAGATTTTTAGTTTTAGTTTTAAAAAAAAAAGGTATTTTCCTTTTTTTATTAGTGTTAGTTAGTTTGTAGTTCGCGGTTATTTTCCCAGTCTTTTTCAAGTGTATTGGCAAAGGCATTTCAGTGTTTCATTTTCCTCTTTCTTCTCTTTCTATCTTTTCCTTTTAGAGTCCTTATTTTCCGTCCGAGGTCGAAGTAAAATAGTTTTCTTTATTCCCTTTTTTTATTTTCTTATTATCTGGCACGAGACAAAATGTTTGTTGAGCTGGGATGTTTTGGGGAAGGGGCAAGAACTACCCCCGTCCGA
Organism: Rhingia campestris; assembly: GCA_932526625.1. Classification (NCBI taxonomy): domain Eukaryota; kingdom Metazoa; phylum Arthropoda; class Insecta; order Diptera; family Syrphidae; genus Rhingia; species Rhingia campestris. The sequence continues at coordinate 68,109,177 of OW052183.1, forward strand.
CGAGTTAAGCCGAGCAATCGCAAGCGTGCCGAGCCCTCTTCTCCAGCATCGAAGTTGCCCCCGTGGCTTACCTAGACTCACAACAAAATCAAAAAGAAAAATTAATTAAATACCAAACAATTCTTTATTTGTTAACATAGGTTTATTTATTGATAGACCGGTCTTATAAATAATATAAGTTGTATATTTGAAATAATATACGACGCGAACGAACACTTGGCGATTGCCGACGGCATTACAACAAATTGCCGACGGCATTACAACAGGCACCGCGGTCCTTACCTACATTCCAAATCCACGTCCTCCTGTCCTCAATCCATAGCTTTGCCAGCTACCACCAATTTCCCACGTACTCCTATGATCCCCACCTCTTGCTAACACCATCATCCTTTCATATTAACCTGAAGTAGAAATATAATTCGATTATTAACACATAATAAACCAAAAATTATCAATTGGAGATTTTTAAATGATAAAATACTAACTTACCTATCCTCCTCCCATGTAGATATAATTCCTTGGAATCTATCCTAATCTCCAGTGTCTCCTAGATCCATGCACTCCCCTACTAACAATTGACAACATTAATTAAAACAATAACAAACAAAATATCAATCATAACAAATTTGTTTCTTACCTTCGATTTTCGTCCGACCGATGTGTACGTGTTCACGTTCTTTTATTTTGGCAGTTCCTTTTATTATCCATATTCGTTAGCGATATGGACTTTTCTTGCATTCTCTTTTGTTTCATATTCGTCAGTGAGAGCGACTCACTCCGGCGAATATCGAGATGACATTTAGGTGTAGTTTTTTTGTATGTAGTTTTTTTTATAGGAACTTACAATGTAAACAAACCATTTTTTTTTTTATTGTTTTGTTGTATCGTGAATAGTGATACGATTCTATTTAGGTGTTATTTATGTTATGTATTGATTTAGTTATGTTATGTATTATTTATTATTCTATGTTATGTTAGGTTTAGTTATTTGAAACGTCGAATCTACCGTGAACTGATCATGAATTTGCAAATAGGGCGAATTCAAATGATAGTTTCGCGAGTAGAAAAGGAACACATGAGATGGTAAATTTTCAATATTTAAAGAGAGAGAAGACTGAAAAAAAAATGTGTAGGGGAATCTGCGAAGACAAAGCAGATGACCGAAAGAAAAACTAAAATGCATTGATAGGAAAGAAATGTGAGGTAGGTCAATGAGAGAGAGGAATAGAGGGCAGAATATGGAGGTATAGAGAAAGTATGTGCAAGAGATTGGGACAGCTGATGGACTATCAATTTCAACGATAGCTAACGGCTCGCGGTCAGTGCCCTTAAATTCTTTTCGCAAAAAAACTGAATAGAGGCAAGACCGCGAATCAGCTGCTCCTGATTTTTTTTTGTTCTACAGTGAAGTGGAAAAATAATTGACACTTTTGTTTCAGGGTGAGTTTTATTTTTGGTATCCATTTAAATGGCCTAAATTAAAACCATTATTATAGGAATATTGGCAAATTGTCAGTCCCCCCTTCGGGTTAGGGGTCAGAATATACCCGAGGTAAGGCATGCCTGTCGTAGAAGGCGACTAAAATCCACTCCCCGTATACCGAGTGTAAAGCGTATACAAACAACAAAAATGCAATGAGTACAACGAAAAGATTTACTACCCCAGGTGGCAATTCAGTTTCACTGGAAAATCCACCCTCTACGGAGGTCGGCTCTACGGATTCTGGGGAGAGCCAATTATTGCAAATGTGTAACCCTTTCGGGAAAAGTTCAAGGGTAACGAGGTCACCTACATCAGGATCTCAAACAAATATATGTGTCTCAAGGAGCTCGACAACACCAGAAGTGTCAGCCCACGAAAAACGAGACTCAGTGAAAAATAAGAGCCTAAAGGAAGAAAACGACGTTCTTCGAACAAGGCTTAACAATGTCGAACTGCTCTGCGAAGAGCTTCGTAAAGAAATTCTCCATCTAAAGGAAGAAAATATGACTCTGAAGAGTTCATTTAAAATACCAAAAACAAGTTCAAACGGCCCCGTGAATTCGGAATACCACACGGATGAAGAAGAACTCAGTCGCGAAACTGACTGGATCTTAAAGAAAAGACCAGTTAAAAAGAGGAAAGCTGTATCCTCTCCTGAAATAATAAACCGCGACAAAGAGATTATTAACAAAGCGAAACAGCTAAAACAACGTCCCCCACCGCCAATTAATGTGATCGGTATTGACGACTTTAACAAGTTGCATACCTTGCTAAAATCGTTGCCATTATCGGGCTACCAAGTAACTTCGCTAAGAAAAAATACATGGAAAGTCTGCGTTAAAGACCCTGAAAGTTACCGTCTATTATCTCGCAAGCTTAATATCGATAAAATAGAATGGTATTCTTTTGAAAATAAATCTGAAAGGCCTTTACGCGTTGTAGCTAGAGGGTTACATGCGTCGTGCTTAAAGGATGACATTGTAAATGATCTGAAAAACAGGCAATATAAAGTCATAGATGCCGTTAACATTGTCAAACGAGACCAAAAGCAAAAAGATGGCGAAGGAAATGTAATAAAACGCGGCCTTCCTTTATTTATACTCACTTTCGATAAAACAGAAAGTTTGAACAAAATTTATGAAATAAAAACAATACTTAATATTGTTGTAAAAATAGAGCCTATGCGTAAGGATTCCAAACTAGTTCCCCAGTGCAAGCGCTGCCAAGGATACAATCATACGCAAAGCTATTGTCAAAAAGAACCGCGGTGTGTAAAATGTGCCGGCAATCACCTGACGGTAGATTGTATGTCAGATAAGAAAGCTCTTGCTATCTGCATTAACTGTAAAGGCAATCATCCGGCAAATTATCGCGGCTGCGAAGTAGCTAAAGAGTTGCAAAAAAGACGGACGAAATTTAATAGTATTAATTCACAGAAATTAAATTTAAACAAGCAACAGCCTAAAATTCCGATTAAAAATATGTCGAAGAAAAAGCAGGCCATAATCGAAGAACCTAAATGTCCACAAACTACGCGGCCATCAGATATCCGTTCGGATCTTGTACATCCAAAACCAAATGTACAAACGTATGCTCAAGCTACAGTATCCAATAACGCCCAAAAAAATATCTCACCTGACCCAGTTTCAAATGTATTTTCGATTATTCTTTCAAAACTTGAGGAACAAAGCAAAACGAATAAACTTATTTTTGACAGGCTCGTTAAGCTCGAAAATAGTATTCGCAATAGAAGTACCCCACCTTTAACATGAATAGATTGCTTAAAATTCTTACGTGGAATGCCAATGGCCTTTGGCAAAAACTTGGAGAACTTGAATTATTTATGCAGGAAAAAGATATAGACATCTGTTTAATATCCGAAACTCACGCAAAGAGTAATTCGAACTTAAAAATAAAAGGTTACCTCGACTATCATGCTCTACATCCATCGAATAAGGCTAGAGGTGGAGCCTCACTATATATAAAAGAGTGTATCGAACATTCGATTGATCTTAAACTAGAAATCGAAACAATGCAAGTTAGCTCTATACAAGTCAAAAGCAGACAATCCTTTCTGAAGATATCGTCTATTTACTGCCCACCACGATGCAAGGTTGAGAAAATTGACTTTGAAAACTTGCTTAATTCCCTTGGACAACGTTTTGTCATCGGAGGGGACTTTAATGCAAAACATACATTCTGGGGATCTAGATGCATATCACAGAAAGGTAGGATGCTTTATGATATAGGTAGAAAGTACAATACCGAATTTCATTCTACGGGAAAACCAACTTACTGGCCAACTGATGCTAGAAAAATACCGGATTTGATCGATTTTTTCATTGTAAAAGGTCTGCCGTCCAATCGAATCAAAGTTGAAGAATGCTTTGATCTTTCCTCTGATCATTCTCCAGTCATTTTAACAATGAGCGAGTCACTGATTATAAATGAAAAACCACCCAGATTAACAAACGCGAAAACCAACTGGGAAGGTTTCAAAAACGATATTGAAAATAATATCCGACTGGGTGTATCGCTTAGAACCCCATTGGAACTCGAAGTCGCTGTTGACTCATTTATCAATACCATCCAAAAAGCAGCATGGAATAATACTCCTCAACAGAACAAAATAGTGAGCTATAGTAAAATTAAGTACCCCCGTGAAATACAAGATTTAGTAAGACAAAAAAGAAAAGCTCGTAAAAGATGGCACCAAACTCGTGCCCCGCAAGATAAAACACATCTCAATCGGTTGAGTAATTTGCTATCAAATTCGATTAAATACTTTAAAAACCATTCAGTAGAAACTTATCTGCAAAGCCTAACCGCTGGAAAGGAATCGAATTATTCGCTCTGGAAAGCAATTAGAGTCATAAAACGGCCAAAAATCGCTGTGCCGCCCATTAGGGTAACTCAAGACGTTTGGGCAAAGAGCGATAAGGAAAAAGCTGACGTTTTTGCCTCACATCTTGAGGAAACATTTAAGCCATTTGATGGTCCGGCGCAAAATGAAAACATTAATATATTCGAGAGTACAACCGATAATAACATAGTAAGATATGCAAGTATTGCCGAGCTTAAACGGGAAATACAGAAACTAAAGCCTAAAAAAGCTCCGGGTTATGACCTGATTACAGGAGAACTTCTTAAAATGTTGCCTCGGAAAGCATTAACTAAGCTTCTTTTTATTATAAATGCAGCAATCAGATTAGAATACATACCAAGACAGTGGAAAGTCGCGGAAGTGATTATGGTACTAAAACCAGGAAAATCACCGAATGAAATAAAATCTTACAGGCCTATTTCACTTCTTCCAATCATTTCAAAGGTTTTTGAACGGATATTACTCGGTCGCTTACACCCCATAATTGAACAGAAACGTCTTTTACCTGACCATCAATTTGGGTTTAGAAGTAAACATTCAACGGTGGACCAAGTACATCGAATTACAGATGTAATTGAGAAAGCTTTCGAAGAAAAGAAAATTTGTTCAGCCGTATTTCTTGACGTGTCGCAAGCTTTTGACAAGGTGTGGCACAAAGGCCTTACTTATAAACCAAGTCAAGTTTTGCCAGAACAATTATATAAAATCCTCGTGTCGTATCTTGAGCATAGACTCTTCCGTGTGAAACTTGGAAGCGAATATTCCGAGTTCAAAGAAATAATGGCAGGTGTACCGCAAGGAAGCGTCCTTGGACCAATCCTGTACCTCATATTCACTCGTGATATCCCACAAACAAACGATACAATAGTTGCAACGTTTGCTGACGATACTGCTATACTAGCAGTTGCCACAACAATAGAGGAAACAAATATTAAATTACAAAACGCTCTTAACGAGGTTAATGAATGGACTAAATCCTGGCGGATTGCACTTAATGAGAGCAAATCGATCCATGTAGATTTTTCGTATAAACGGACAAACAATTTGCCTGTATTTCTAAATACGGTTCGAGTCCCGTTTGCAAATGAAGCGAAATATCTCGGTATGACACTCGATGCAAAATTAAAATGGAAGTCGCATGTAAAAAAGAAATGCGAAGAACTTAAGAATAAATACAGAGAACTGTACTGGTTGCTCGGAAAATATTCGAAGCTTAACCTTGATAACAAGCTGCTATTATACAAGCAAGTGCTAAAACCGGTTTGGACATATGGTATACAACTATGGGGTTGTACCAGTGAAACGAATCTAAACATTTTACAAACTTTTGAAAACAAAATGTTAAGATCATTCGTCAATGCGCCGTGGTACATAAGGAACGAAGATCTACGCAGAGATCTGGGTATTCCCGCGGTTAAAGATGAAACAAAAAATTTTGCACGAAAACATAAAAAACGTTTATTAGGACACGTTAACACAACAGTCCTCCAAATTCTGGACGAAACAAATATATTGCGGCGTCTTCAAAGAACTAAACCCTTAGATTTGGCCCGATAATAACAAACCGCGCTATAATTGCGGAAAAGCAGGTGTACAGACGGGTTGGAGACCCGAACGTCAACTGGGATCCGTAATTTTCCCAAATGAACTTTTGGTTAGAGGGACCCAAGTTGAGATCGTTGACCGATTGTCAAACGGTAGCGACTGTTAACAATTTGAATTGTTAACCGCAAGAGGTTGATGACCGCGATGCACTTGCAATGTTTGTGGGCGAAATTGCCACTGCAACGAAGACCAACTGCAACACAAAGCGGACGACGAAATTAAAAGCGATATGTTACCACTGATGGTTTGAATGCGAATTGTAATTCTATTTATTTTACATGAGTATATATGGGAATTCAAATTAACTGATTTTTGTTAGCGAACAATTGTCGTTATTTTTACAGCTTTCAATTTTTAACATTAACGTTACGAGAAACTATGCGTGACAATTTTACTTCATAATTACAATTGTTTGTTAACATTAGATAACAATTTCTATATACATATATGGAGTTAGGTTTCTGCTCCAACATTCCGCCCCCTTTGAAAGGACTCTCTTTCAAGACGGAATTGCTGCTAGTTTGCGGATGGGTCTTCGGAATTCTCCTCGTGCTGTCTTTACGTCAGCGACTCTGACTTTGCCGTCAGGACCCTTGATGACGTTTACTATTCTTCCCAAAAGCCATTTTTGGGGTGGTATGTTGTCCTCATGAATAATGACGAGTGAGCCGACCGCTATGTTTGGACTGGGGGTAGTCCACTTTGCTCGTCCTTGCAGTTCGTGGATGTATTCCACAGACCACCTTCTCCAAAAGTGGGTTTTGACGGCGTTGATTCGACGCCACCGCTCGATAAAGCTTATGTCTCCAACGTCAACTGCTGGCTCAGGAACTGCCTTTAGCGAAGACCCGATCAGAAGATGTGCTGGAGTTAGGGCTTCGACATCATTTGGATCCGAGGACATCGGAGTTATTGGCCTCGAGTTCATCACGGCCTCGATTTCTACAAGCGCTGTCGATAGCTCTTCGAAAGTAAGCTTGGCTCCTGCCAAGCTGCGGTACAGATGTCCTTTAGCTACTTTAACTGCTGCTTCCCAAATCCCACCGAAGTGGGGTGCCCTGGGGGGTATAAAACGAAATTTGATGCTGTTATTAGTACAAAAGTTTGTGATGTTTTCTACGTTTGATTTCTTAAACAACATATTTCGCAGTTCTAAAAGTTTTGATTGTGCTCCAACGAAATTGGTAGCGTTATCACCATGGATTTCGGAAGGAAGACCTCGACGACCTATCATCCTTTTCATGGATGCTATAAAAGCGTCAGCCGACAAATCAGATACGGCTTCTAAATGAACAGCCTTCGACGAAAAACAAACGAACACGGCAACATAGGATTTATATGGAACCTTTCCCCGAATTTTGAAATGTGTGCTGATAGGACCGCAGAAATCGACACCACAATACTGGAATGGACGCGAGGGAGTAAGCCTTTCCGGGGGTAGATCGCCCATCACCTGCTGCAACAACTTCGGTCGATACCTGACACAATGTGGACACCGTCGAACTATCTGCCGTGCAATTTCTCGAACGTTCACAATCCAAAATGTTCTCCTTACAAGCGCCACGAGAGCCTTTGGACCGGCATGGTAGTTTGAGAGATGCATGTACCTAACGACTGTCTGTGTAAAGCTGGCATCCTTGGGCAGAAGTAGTGGATGTTTACTCTCCTCCGGGATATTTGCGTTTTTTAACCTTCCGCCTACCCTAAGTATGGACATTCCATCAATTTCCTCTATAAATGGATTTAACCATTTCATAGCTCCTTTTATCGGCTTATTGGTTCGCACCGCTTCGATTTCCGACGCAAATCTGCTCATTTGTGTGAGATGAACAACCGTGATTAGAGCGCGTTCTAGCTCTTCTACTGACCGATATTGTTCCATCACATCAGTCTGACCCTTTTTCTTTACGAATCGAAGAACAAACCTACGAACATATGCAAAAATTCGTAGAATTTTAAGGTAAGAGCTATTTTGCTCTACTACACTCAGCAAAAAGTTTGGTTCTGTTTTACTGCCTAACAGCGCAGTTTTCCTCCGTTCTAATGTGGACTCCTCGGTTGAAAGTTTTATTTCAACTATAGACGGCCACAGCTCCTCTTCTTGTGATAAGAATGCTGGTCCCCTAAACCAACACGACGACTTGAGTTCCTCCACCGTACAACCTCGGGAGACTATATCTGCCGGATTGTCGTGTGTTGGAACGTGTTTCCAAGAAATGTCCTTTGTAATTTCCTGGATTTCAGCCACTCTATTTCCGACAAACGTACTCAACTTTGAAGAATGAGTTTTGATCCAGTGCAGGACAATTGCTGAATCTGTCCAGAAAAAGATTTCCGCCTGCCGATTATTAAAAATTGGTTGGATCTTCGTCCATAGTTTAGATAACAGGTGCGCTGCACATAGTTCCAATCGAGGAAGTTGTTTCCTTTTTACAGGCGCTACCCTTGACTTCGCTACTAAAAGCTTCGTCTCTATTGCCCCTTGATCATTTATGCTTCTTAAGTAGATGCAGCAACCATAAGCTTTCATAGATGCATCGGCAAATCCATGAATTTGAAAGCTTTTCGTGTCTGCCATCAAGGCAAATCGAGGGATAGATATATTTTGCAACGAATGCATATCGACCATAAACTGACCCCATTCAGATTCAATTGTTTGTGGAATCGATGAATCCCAATCTACCTTTTCTATCCATAACTGTTGCAAGATGATTTTGGCATTTATTATTATGGGGCTTAGCAAGCCCATTGGATCAAAAAGGGACGACGACAAAGATAAAATTGATCTTTTTGTATATTTCAAGTAGATACGACTTGGCTTGTATGAAAAAATGAATTTATCGCTTCGCGCATTCCAAGCTATACCTAGCGTACTGGATAAATTTGGTTCTGTCAATTTAATTTCTTGCGATTCAGCTTTTTGAACAAAATCATGATGATTACTGTTCCATTTGGATAACTCGAATCCAGCTGACCTTAAAATGTCTGTGACTTCTGCTTGTTTTCTTGCCAACGATTCCAAGTCATTTGCTCCTGTTAGCATGTCATCCACGTAAAAATTTGTTTTTAGCACACTAGCTCCTAAACTCAATTTTTCCTGGTTTTTGTCTGCCAGATATTTCAGACAACGTATTGCCAAAAAAGGGGCAGATGACGTGCCATAAGTGATTGTATTGAGTTGATACGTTTGTATCGGAGTTTGTTCACTGTCTCTCCACAGAATGTATTGCATCTGCCTGTGCGATGGGTGTACTAACACTTGACGGTACATTTTTACGATGTCCGCAGTGAGCGCATATCGATAAAGACGAAAACGAAGCAAAATCAGTAACAATTCGTCCTGTATTGTAGGACCGACCATTAAAATTCCATTTAAGGAAATTTGCGAGGATGTACAGCACGATGCGTCAAATACCACTCTTAATTTTGTTGATGCGCTATCAGGTCGCAGTACACACTGATGCGGCAAATAATAGTGTGGTTCCTCAAGATTTGGACATTTAACTATAGACATATGACCCAATGTCTTATACTCATTCAAGAATGATGCGTACTGATTTTTTAGCGATGGGTTCTTTGCTAACCTACGCTCAAGCGATAAAAAGCGTCTAAACGCTATGTCGTACGATGCTCCTAGACATTGCGGATCTCTTTTGAAAGGCAGTTGTACCATAAGGCGACCACTAGCTAAAACCTCTATGTGTTGAGTGAAATGTATTTCGCACTCCTTCTGCTCTTCTGTCCATTTGGATTGATGGCCATGTACCTCCTCTAGTTCCCAAAATCTTTCTACATATTTATTAAGAGAGTCATCATTAGAATTGACAAAGGAAGAACATTTTTGCATTTGTGATTTTGTCTTGTAACTCCCAGAGACTATCCATCCCAATGCTGTATTTTGCAACGATGGAAGACCTTGGCCAAGTTTGATCTGACCATCTTTCAACAAGTCGAAGAAGGCTTCTGCACCTAGCAACAAATCGATCCTCGATGGTTGATTGAAAAACTCATCAGCTAGCTCCAACGTTGATGGAAGGTTCCAACTGCTGATATTGAGCGTTGATTCTGGCTGGTACCCTGTAATGGCTGGTGCTACCAAAAATTCTAGCGACACCTCGAAACTGCTATATCTAGAGCGAAGGGTTGTTTGAGTTTGAAAGTTAATTTGTGTTTCCGAAGTTCCTATTCCCAAGATTTCGACTTTCTTCTTATGTCTACACAGACGAAGAGATTTTGCGAACTGTTCGTTAATAAAATTAACTTGAGATCCGGAATCAAGTAAGACTCTACCCATCTGGAAGCTTCCTGTCGAATCCTTGACTAAAACTATGGCTGTTGCCAAAATAACTTGAGCCGTTAACTTGTGCTCCTTCTCCAAAGCAGAATTAGCAGATGCTGATGTTGACGGTTCATCTTGGTTCCTATTGGTAGAAGAATTTACTTGAGCCTGTGACCGATGAAGTAGACTATGATGGGATTGTTTGCAAGTTTTGCATCTATAAGTGGATGGACATTTTGAAACCCCGTGACCTTTTTTCAGACAATTTAAACAAAGACCTATTTGCTTCGCCTTTGAATACCGATCCATAACAGACAACCCACTAAACCCGGAACAAGTTGAAATCGAATGGCTACTGTCCCGACAAAAAACGCATGATCGCTGAGTTGCTGTGAGTGAAGATTGTTGACGAGAGTACGATGATGATGATGGCTTTGACTTGCTAAATGCTTTCTGTCCCATATCCGATCGCAGCTGCTTACTATCTCGTGCTTCAAGATACTGACATCGTTTGCTGAGAACTTTTGAACACTCCTCCCACGTTGGTAATTTAGTGTAGTCCAACTGTTCGTCCCACTTAGACTGAGTTTCCGCATCCACCTTTGAGAGAGCAATAGATATAATTATCGCATTACATATATTTTCATGCGACCCAATTGATAGCAAGGAACTGAGTAACGCCGATACATTATCAATCAAACTTCTTAACTGTGACGCGCACGCCTTTGCGACCTTTGGTAAATCATTCAATTCAGCTATGAATTCTAAAAAGATGAGACAGTCGTTATCATACCGCTCTTTAAGCCTCAGTAGTGCCTTAGGATAATTTTCCTCGGTCACTTGAAAGGCCTTGACTGTACCTAGGGCTTGATCTTCCAAACACGCCAATAAATATCTGAATTTTTCGATATTTGTAAGACTCGAATCGTTGTGTACGAGATTATTGTAGGCATTCATAAAACTCTTGTACTCCGAGTATCTTCCACTAAATTTTGGAAGACGCTGCTTTGGCAAATGACTCACTGTATGTGGAATTGCCATCGTAGTGTCTCCTATACTAGAGCGTCTATGGTTTCCCAAAAGTGAAATAATTTTGGTCTTCAGTAAAATGTACTGGTCTTCCAGTTCTGTCCGACCAGTATCCAATGGTGACAAACGTTCAATTTTGGTTTGGTATGTTAATACCTGCTTGAAATACGACTCCAAAATGCCCAGTCGACATTCGAGTTCCGTTGGAGAAAGCGAATTAGCATTCGCATCAATGTATGTTTTTATGCGCGTTATGCTCCCTTTGGTAGTTGAGCGCATTTGCCGCAATTCCTCGATGGTAAGTTCTTCTGCCATTCTGCTTATTCAAAAAATGAAACCGACTAACGTCCCAGACCTTAGCAGCAAACAACGATGATCGATTAGAGGAATGTCACGAGCTAAACAAACACAAATCTGCCAATGTTAAACTACAGCACAATGTGGAACTAGCCAATTATATCTGCAGCAGACAAAATAACCGACAATTCAATGAGAATAATCCTCGATTCCAGAAAAGAATTTTAAATAAAATTCTCTTTCTTCAACGCTATCCAATGGTTTGTGAAGATGAATTGACGAATAGGTTTCAAAATCCTCTATCCTATGATGACAAATTTATTATCGATGACGGCTATTAGCTATGAGTTAATAACGATTAAAGATTTCGTTTTTTCTCATAAAATAGACAAAACTGTGTGAATTTAAATTGTAGACACACAATACGACGAAAATATATAGAAAGCTTTCTTTCAGAGCATAGATCCATGCAGCATCCACTCCGGCGACGACGACAACGATAGAAAAGTCCACTATATAGGCGAAATGTGGATCTTTACAATGAAAGAACAGCTTTTTGAGCTTTCCAATTTGTGTTATTGAGAACCAACGTGGCGAGAAACGAAACGGCGAAAAATTACGAAAGTGCAGTTGCAGTGCAATGGAAAGACAATGGTACCAATGCACTGGTGTGAGGGGTATTGGCAGTGGTACGAATTTGAGCTTTTGGTAAATGGTGGAGCGAAAATGATTTTGTTTGTGTAATTACAATTGGAATCTATGTGGATTCTATTGCCTTTCTAATAGCGACCGGACTGCACTAATGAGCGCATTCTTTTTTAAATTTACTTTTGTTGCGATGTAGGTATATGTTGTTCGAGTAATGAATAATATTGTGAAATTATAATATAATTTTACTAGTATAATGCCGCAATTATTTTGAAGGTGCGTTTTTTTTTTTTTGATGATGATAATTTCTAGTGACTTTTGGTTATATTATATCACTTTAAATTCCAAATTTGACTATTTAACGCACATTCAAATAATTCGACAACGATCGTACCTTGGTGGGTGATATACTTATCTACCCAAATTCACTTTGAAAGCTTCCCTGGTTTCTCCTCTCACTAATGTTCCTGTGGGGAGTTTTCTTCGATTTTGCTTGATGTGATGATTTCTGGATGGCTGGATGTGCTTTCACTGCTTGTCTCCCTATTAATTTGCACTCGCGAGATCGACCGAAACCGAAACCGATTGTTCTTTGCACTGGCACTATGTGATAAAATTGTTTTATTCACTTAAATGTTTGATGTTTGTTTAAATCACTTTACTATAGTGCAGGCACTGATTTCACTTTTTCTTTTGTAATTCAAATATATTATTTGTATTACACCGATTTATAATTCGTGGTAGACCGAGTTAGAATTTGTGGTAGACCGAGTTGGGCGCCAAAATGTACAGACGGGTTGGAGACCCGAACGTCAACTGGGATCCGTAATTTTCCCAAATGAACTTTTGGTTAGAGGGACCCAAGTTGAGATCGTTGACCGATTGTCAAACGGTAGCGACTGTTAACAATTTGAATTGTTAACCGCAAGAGGTTGATGACCGCGATGCACTTGCAATGTTTGTGGGCGAAATTGCCACTGCAACGAAGACCAACTGCAACACAAAGCGGACGACGAAATTAAAAGCGATATGTTACCACTGATGGTTTGAATGCGAATTGTAATTCTATTTATTTTACATGAGTATATATGGGAATTCAAATTAACTGATTTTTGTTAGCGAACAATTGTCGTTATTTTTACAGCTTTCAATTTTTAACATTAACGTTACGAGAAACTATGCGTGACAATTTTACTTCATAATTACAATTGTTTGTTAACATTAGATAACAATTTCTATATACATATATGGAGTTAGGTTTCTGCTCCAACAGCAGGAACTCTCAAAGGAAAGTTACCTGCCAAACATATTATATAATCGTGATAAAAAAAATTGCTGGATAAGTCGAATACTTAGTTGCAATAGAAATACCAAATGGGTGGTGGTTTTAGTGAGTAAAAATCTCACACTACTTTGGGCACGTGCTCATCGTGCCTATGAAGATTTCCACCAGCCCACGGAAAAAAAAAAAAAAAAAAAAAAAAAATTGTCAGTCAGATAGCAAGGCTTCCTTTTTGGTGTGAATATCCGAGGGAATTAGGAATTCATTGGATATAAAATTCATTTCGCAGAGGTATGTGTGACCACATGATTTTTTTTTTACGTGGAAATTAACCCCCCATTTTGTGTAGGTGTAACGATAATTCAATCGGGCCTCTGCTACCATTTACACCTGCAAGCATCACCTTGGTGATTTTAGTGAGTGAGTTTTGTGCACCTGAGGGTTATTGTGGGACCGAATTAGCGGCCTTCCAACGGCGATTCAGCGGCGGTAACGGAGATCTCCGCAATCAAAAGCGAGACTCCTGAATCCTTATAAGCGTGCCCCAGAGTGTGCAAAAAAACCACGAATCATTAATAACCAGGTGTCAGTGCATATATAGAAAAGTGGGTGCTTCGACGCCAAACGACGAAACCAAATTTCCCGCTCCGTATTCACCAATCCATCAAGTGTCTCAAGGGTGAAGAATAGAGCGCAATCCAGCGACAGAAAAAAAAAGTGAAATAGTGAAATAAAAGATCAATCCAAGAGATTGAATCTTATTTGAATTCAATTTGTTTTTATATTCTTTTAGTGTTAAGTTTAGATATTAGATTTTTCATTTTGATTTTGTTTTTTGAATATTGTATTAAGGTTAGGGTATAAGAATTCTGTTTTAGTATTAAGTTGTGCGCGTCTTACCACTATTGTGGACATCAACCACCGTTCATCCTTCTTTGGTGCTGCCGGCAGGACTTCGAGGGACAAACAACGAGGAGAGTTAAACCGTGAGTAATTGTTTTAAGTTTTTTTTATATATAACATTTCCGATCCCTTCTGGATCGTTTGATTTGAATTTTTTTGATAGAGTAGTTTTAATTAGTATTAGGAGCAGAATTTTTCTTTTCGATTAGATTTTTTTTTTGAATAAATTAATGATTTTTATAATTAGTAAATATTTTGGTTGAAATTATTGTTGTTATAATGTGTGCTTAAACCTTTTTCGCTGGTGGTGTGTAGACGGTGGGCGGGCCGTCTTTTAGTGCAATGACATGACGTGAAGTGACTTTTACGAACGACGACAGGACATGACGCGACTTTTGTTATAACATTTCAGGACATTGATTGCGACTGTGGAGTGATTAAGGGGCTATTCCTCATAGACTTGGCCAGAGGATAGCCATCGGTTGTGTTACGTGCGCGAGACACAAAGGGGTGGGAAGGCCATGCTCTGCCAACAACATCTGGCATATTTCGGGATTTTATCGAACCGATATGCTTGAAAGATACTGGGATGAGTTTGATCGTCTTAGGTTAGTTTATAGATTTTTAGTTTTAGTTTTAAAAAAAAAGGTATTTTCCTTTTTTTATTAGTGTTAGTTAGTTTGTAGTTCGCGGTTATTTTCCCTGTCTTTTTCAAGTGTATTGGCAAAGGCATTTCAGTGTTTCATTTTCCTCTTTCTTCTCTTTCTATCTTTTCCTTTTAGAGTCCTTATTTTCCGTCCGAGGTCGAAGTAAAGTAGTTTTCTTTATTATTTTTTTTTATTTTCTTATTATCTGGCACGAGACAAAATGTTTGTTGAGCTGGGATGTTTTGGGGAAGGGGCAAGAACTACCCCCGTCCGACGAGTTAAGCCGAGCAATCGCAAGCGTGCCGAGCCCTCTTCTCCAGCATCGAAGTTGCCCCCGTGGCTTACCTAGACTCACCACAATGGCGCCCAACGAGTTTTTTTAAGTTTTATATTTCTTTTACATTTTTACTATCCTATCTTTTCTACAAAATTGAAATGCCGTTTAAGCCGTCGGTTTCGAGGCAGACTGAAGGTGGCTGTCCGATCTCGAGGCGTGTAGCAACGAGATTTAGTGAGGTAACTCGAAGTCTGTCAAGAAACCGATAGCGGGCCAAAGTGGAGTGTCTGAACTGCTAGCTGCTACCCAAATGATTAGGGCCAAGGCCCAATCTTTTGGTGAGGCGTGAGTTGTAAGACTTGAAGCTTTGGTCGTGTTGGAGCATAGCCGAAAAAGGCCCCAGTAAACCTGGTTTTTGGTTCAACCGAATGTCAGCGTGGCGGGGAGATAAAGGAAATGCTTCAACTCTCGATTTAATTCCGAAATACCAGTCGCAATCCAACAGACGCTAGTTAGGACATTACAAACTAGTACAGGACAGACGAACCAAAAGCACCAAATAGATTGGAAAACCTGTCTTGAAGTTTGCACACCACTACGAGTATTATAATATACACAAACATTTTAAATTTTTTTTCTTCAACCCAATATTGAACATTTTTTTTTTCATTGATTTACTTTTGAAAACCATTTTTTTTATTTACATTTATTTTTTTTGGCTCTATATTTTTTTTTATATATATAAACAACGTTTTTTTATTTTCGGAACATATTGAATTTCATTTATATTTTTTTTGAATTTGGAAATTTTTTTATTTTGATTTTTTTTACCTATTTTACCTATTTTTTTTGAATTCATCTTCGTTTCCTTTTGATCTGTTTACCCTTGGTTTTGCTCGTTTTTTTTACTTGTGCATTTTGAGGTTGGTGGATAATGGGTGACTCGAAGAAGAGTGCGGGGGCGATCCCTAAGGTCACTTATGCTGCGGCTCCATCCAATCCCAGAAGGATGAGGGGCTTAGTAAGTGGTAGCAGGAGTTTAGATGAGGTAGGCCGTCAACAAGATGAGGTATCCGGTGCTAACTCGCTATGGGGTTGGCCAGGTGGAAATCGCCGAGATAGGGGCCAAGACTTTGACCAACATGGAACTGACGAACTGGAAGTCACTGACCTTACGACGTACTCATACGATTTTATGGGATTCAGCCCTGACGACCATACAAAGCACCGAAAAGAAAAGAAGACGGTTGACTCGACAGAACTGAAGGTAGCTCCTCCTATGGCGGTGATTCAAGAAGAATCGGGGAGTGAGCAACGAGCCCTTCCAGTACAGTACGAAGACTTGTTACAAGACGTAAACACACAAACATCAACGAATAAACGCAGACCAATGGAACGTCAATACGCAACGGACAACAGAACAGATAACATAACAGAAAATACGCTAAGACATAAACAACAGTTATCTTTTGACGACGAAGACTATGACGTACGTAAAAAAGCACAGCTTGAGGACGAACAAATTACGCAACAAATTCATGAGGTAGTCTCTGGGGCCGTAAAGGAGAACCAAGCCAAGATGATGTCAGCTTTTGAGCTATCTATGAAAAGTTTAATGGTGACTTTTCAGGATAGCTTAAAAGTTGTCAATGAGAAAATCAGTGGCTTGGAAAACTCTTTTGCAGCTCCAAGAGATTCACCGAATGTGACGTACAGACAAAATACAACGACAAGAGACAATTACGTTACGCTGACATCACCACCAATGAACCGAACGAGACTTGAGACAAGTACAGACCAATATTACAACAGGGACATTGCCCGGCGTAGCGAGATACCTATCCACAAATGGGGGGTTAAGTTCGACGGAACATCGAAAACGATGTCCGTCGAAAGTTTTATATTTCGTGTGGAGACTCTGCGGAGAAAAGGGGGTATATCTGACTGCCAGCTGTTTAACCAGTTCCACCATCTTTTGTCAGGGCCAGCCGAAAAATGGTACTGGCAGTTTCTCGAAGAGAATCAAAGGGACACTGAGCTGAATTTTCATGACCTCAAGGACGAGCTCTTAAGGCAGTTCAAAAATAATAAAAGGGACCATGAGATTTTGAGAGCTATCATGGACCGAAAACAGCTACCTCAAGAGTCTTACGACGACTTTTACTCGGACATACGCTCTCTTACACTACAGATGACGAACCGACCACACGAACTGGACTTGATAGACATACTGAGACAAAACATTAAAGACCGCATAGCAAACCTGATCTTCGGTTGTTCGATCACAACGCTACAAGACCTGCGCGAACAATGCAGGAGAGCGGAACGACATCTTACGAACAGAGAACAACGATTCCGACGAAACATTAACGAAATTGACGAACAAACAGACAACGGTACACGATACGAACAACATGACATTGTAGATAGCGACGACTTTGAGCTTGCAGCTCTACAACAACAACGCAGACCAAACAGAAACACAACTTACCCAACAACTGACAAACCTTTTCGAACAGAACGAACGAATACTAACAGAACAGACATGTACAGGACACCGACAACAACTACTACAACGTCACCGGCATGTCCTTCAAACTTTCACACGCTAACTTGTTTTAGTTGTGGCCAGGGAAACCTGAGTTTCCAATGCCTGAAATGCCAGGAAAACTCGAATGTCGGCGGGGCAACCGGGAGCAACCCGCCGATTCAGAGACCTCTCCCGGTGAAACAGGAGAATCAGTAGGAGTCTCAATTTTGAGGAGGGATCAGGAGTTACCAGTCTCTGGCACCCCAAATCCTGTCCCCCATCGAAAAAGTCTTCATCAAAGACTCCTAGAGTACCGGATTGCCCGCCGACGAATATTTGGCGAAGAAGTGACATGTCCGGTGAAAAGTAATAGGAATTTTCGAAAAATTCGTAGGCTAAGGGAGAAGTGTGCAATTAACAAACGAAGACTTGACAAAATATTAGCATCTGTGATAACGATTAATGACGACAACAGACCATACGCAAAAGTTAGAATTGGAGGGGAGGAAGTTGTAGGGCTTTTGGATAGCGGGGCTTCCATCAGCTGCTTAGGGAAAGGAGCCTTAGAGTTCCTTGGAAAACATGACATAACAATGACTAAGATGACAACTGACATAAAAACAGCTGACGGTAACCACCAACGCATACTAGGACGATTCACGACATCAGTCTCTTGGGGTAGCCAGTCTCATGAATTGGAGTTATATGTTATCCCATCCTTGCAACAAGCACTATACCTAGGGGTAGATTTCTGGAAAACATTCAAGGTCGCTCCTAACGTTATCGAAGAGATAGACATACCATCATCGACAATGGTGGTTCCTCCACTACAGGAACTCTCACCAGCACAGAACCATGAGCTAGAGAGAGTCAAAAAGCTTTATCCTTCGTTTGCGGTGTTGGGATTGGGGAAGACAGCCCTCGAAGAACATTTTATTGAGGTGGAAGATGAAAAGATGCCCATAAAGCAACGTCATTATCCCATCTCACCCGCAATACAAAAGCTATTGTATGACGAGCTCGACAGGATGCTCTCTCTAGGCGTTATCGAAGAGAGCAATAGCGCTTGGAGCTCTCCGGTGGTGCTGGTGAGAAAACCTGGTAAGAACCGTCTTTGCCTAGATTCGCGTAAGGTAAATTCGGTGACGAAGAAAGACGCGTACCCGCTTCCTCACATCGAAGGTCTCTTGAGCCGTCTTCAGGACACTCGCTTCATCTCAGGCATTGATTTGAAGGACGCATTTTGGCAGATTCCTCTGGAGCCCAAATCAAGAGAGAAGACAGCCTTCACAGTCCCTGGACGACCGTTATACCAGTTTACGGTAATGCCGTTCGGACTGTGTAACGCCGCCCAGAGAATGTGTCGGCTCATGGACAAAGCCATTCCCTCTCGTCTGAAAGAGAATGTCTTTGTCTACCTCGATGACCTCTTGGTTTGCTCTCCAGATTTCGAATCTCATGCTAAATTACTGCAAGAAGTAGCGAAATGTTTAAGGGAAGCGGGTTTGACAATCAATGTCGAAAAGAGCAAATTTTGCTATCGCGAAATCAAATATTTAGGATACATCGTCGGTGATGGTTGTCTTAGAACAGATCCCGACAAGATATCGGCGGTCGGGGACTTCCCGATTCCCAGGACTCCCAAGCAACTCCGTCGATTTCTGGGTATGACAGGCTGGTATAGAAGGTTCATACCAAACTATGCCTCCTTGTCAGCTCCAATGACAGACTGCCTTAAAAAAGGACAAACTTTTTCAATGACCGACGTCGCGCTACACGCGTTCGACCAACTTAAGGCGACTTTGGTGTCCGCACCAATACTCACAAATCCAGATTTTACGAAACGTTTTTACATACAATGTGACGCTTCAACAACTGGTGTAGGAAGTGTGCTATTCCAGATGGATGCGGAGAATAACGAACGACCGATAGCATTCATGTCCCAGAAGCTTAATTCCGCACAGCGAAATTATAGCGTTACGGAACTTGAATGCTACGCGGCCGTTTTGTCGGTAAAGAAGTTCAGGGCCTACGTTGAGGGCTTGCCTTTCACTATAATAACCGACCATGCAAGTCTGAAGTGGCTGATGACACAGAAGGATCTTTCTGGTCGATTGGCCAGATGGAGCCTGAAACTTCAGTGCTTCGACTTCATGATCGAGCATAGGAAAGGTTCCCAAAATGTCGTCCCTGATACTCTCTCTCGCGTTCATATGGAAGAGCTCACCTCTGACGCCGAAATTCTGCAGGTTGATCTCAATTCCCCATACTTTTCCTCAGAGGAGTATGAGGAATTGAAGAAAACCATAACAGAAAACCAGGACAAACTACCAGACACGTACGTTTCGGATGGATTTGTATATAAACGAACTGATATTAGGACAGGCTATACAAGACGACCGAGCATGGAAGCTCTGGATCCCGAAGGAGTTGCGTGAGAGCCTTGTGGAATCAGCACACCACTCACCTGCCTCAGGACACGGTGGCATCCACAAGACGTTAGCCAAGCTTCGACAAAATTACTTTTGGCCGGGCATGGTAACCCATGTCCAAAACTGCGTCAAATCTTGTGAGGTTTGTAAGTGTTGTAAGCCACTCAACACGATTTCTCGACCGCCGATGGGTCAACAAGTGATAACTGAGCGGCCTTTCCAGAGACTCTACATAGATTTCTTGGGGCCCTATCCTCGAACAAAAGACGGAAATACGCATATTTTTATCGTATTAGACCATTTCTCTAAGTATGTGTTTATGAAACCAATTAAGAAGGCAACGGCAGTAGAGGTAGTAAAATATCTTGAAGAGAGTGTGTTTCACATCTTTGGTGTGCCCGAATACATACATTCAGATAATGGCAAACAATTCGTATCTGATTTGTTTGCCACTTTCTTAGAAAAGTATGGAGTCAAACATGTTCGCACCGCGTTCTACTCGCCTCAAGCAAATGCTTCGGAAAGGGTCAACCGATCGGTGTTGGCCAAAATAAGGTCGTACATACAGGAAGATCAAAAAAGGTGGGACCAGCATGTTAGCGAAGCAGCATTTTCCTTGAGAAGCGTAGTACACGATGCGACCAGGTTTGAACCTTACTATGCAGTATTCGGCACCCAAATGATTCAACATAAACCCTAAATGAGGTTTTACGCAACTTAGACTTAGTAAAAGAACTTAATACTGACATTTTATGTAAAAATGACAAATTAGAGCTAATCAGGAACAAAATATTTGACAATCTAAGGCTAGCACATGACAAGGCAACGCGAACATACAATACTAGACATAGAATACAAAGTAGGACAAGTAGTTTACCGACGCAATTTTAAGCAAAGTATTGCACCTGATAACTACAATGCTAAATTAGGACCGAAATTTCTCAAATCGGTAATATTGAAGAAGAAAGGTAATTCGTTATATGAAGTAGGCAATCTTAGCGGGGAGAAGGTAGGCGTATTTCACGCCAAAGACCTTCATAGCTAAGAAAACCCACCCCACTTGACGCACTCTTACTGTCGTTGCTGGTTATACTGTGATATATATGTATGTGAAGCGTATGATATTTATTAGAGTTTTTATTTGTTTATTTATTTATTTATTATTTCGTCATCGTTTATAGATTATTTATTTACCAATTTATGTTATTTATCAAATAGAATTATAAGGACCTATCTGTGATATTAGTTTATAAAGTAATTATTTATCATTTTTTTATTATTTTATTATTATTTATTAATTTATTAATCGTTAGCTGTGATATTAGTTATAGTTTAAAAGTAGTTTTACTGAGGCTAGGAAGAAGCACATAATTCTACCAATATATAAAAGTAGAATGGTATATTACTTACCACTCAGTAAAACCACTTGTGATATAAATCTGTGATATTTTTAGATTAGTTTTAAGATTAGGATACAAACATTTTTTTTGTTAACTAATTTGCCCGGTTAGCAATCGCGGTAAATCGATGAGCAACTCAGGGAGTGGGCCCTTGCCACACGTTGGATGTAATAAATGGTAGCGTAGAAAGGCTTCCTTTTTTTTACGAATCCACAGAACTCACGACCATTCGTACTCTGTTTTCGAGCCTGTTACGGCAGCTTTGTAACTCTACCCTACACATTAAATCTACTTCCCAAAATCAAAAAGAAAAATTAATCAAATACCAAACAATTCTTTATTTGTTAACATAGGTTTATTTATTGATAGACCGGTCTTATAAATAATATAAGTTGTATATTTGAAATAATATACGACGCGAACGAACACTTGGCGATTGCCGACGGCATTACAACAAATTGCCGACGGCATTACAACAGGCACCGCGGTCCTTACCTACATTCCAAATCCACGTCCTCCTGTCCTCAATCCATAGCTTTGCCAGCTACCACCAATTTCCCACGTACTCCTATGATCCCCACCTGTTGCTAACACCATCATCCTTTCATATTAACCTGAAGTAGAAATATAATTCGATTATTAACACATAATAAACCAAAAATTATCAATTGGAGATTTTTAAATGATAAAATACTAACTTACCTATCCTCCTCCCATGTAGATATAATTCCTTGGAATCTATCCTAATCTCCAGTGTCTCCTAGATCCATGCACTCCCCTACTAACAATTAACAACATTAATTAAAACAATAACAAACAAAATATCAATCATAACAAATTTGTTTCTTACCTTCGATTTTCGTCCGACCGATGTGTACGTGTTCACGTTCTTTTATTTTTGGCAGTTCCTTTTATTATCCATATTCGTTAGCGATATGGACTTTTCTTGCATTCTCTTTTGTTTCATATTCGTCAGTGAGAGCGACTCACTCCGGCGAATATCGAGATGACATTTAGGTGTAGTTTTTTTGTATGTAGTTTTTTTTTATAGGAACTTACAATGTAAACAAACCATTTTTATACCCTATCCCATAGGGGTATATTAGTTTTGATACTTAGTTTGTAACATAGAGAAATAATTTTGCTACATATACCTCAAAGTATATGGATCGACTCAGAATCGCTAGCTGAGTCGATTAAGCCATGTCTGTCTGTCCGTCCGTCCGTCCGTCCGTCCGTCCGTCCATCCGTCCGTCCGTCTGTACGTCACCGATTTTTAGGCCTTAAATTTTGAGCTAGGATAATGAAATTTGGTATATAGGATCCTCGTCTCTGCCTACAGAACAAGTGTAAAAATTTTTGAAATCCGCCCACTGCCACGCCCCCTTTTAAGAAAAACTCAGTTTTTGGCCAAACCGTAAGGAATTTTAAAAAAGTTTCTGAACAGCATATTTAGACAATATTAATATCTATATTTCGTCTATATAAAGTTTTTTACCACGCCCACTTTTTGGGGGCGTTTTCAATAAAAAAACTGTTTTCTGTCAAATTTTAAATTTTTCGAAAAAAATGTTGATGCAGAATCATTAACATTATTAATATAAACATTTTGTCTATATACCATTTTAACCCACGCCCACTTTTTGGGGGCGTTTTTATATAAAAACCATTTTTATACCCAACCCCATAACATATGCAGGAGAAAACCTTGTCTTTTGTAGAACCGTAAAACTGTTTTGTAAGCAGTCTGAAGAATTTGTTGTCACTATATCATTTTTTCTATTTTATCCACATCGTGTTTTTAGCCATGCCCACTTTTTTGGGGATTTTAGTTTTATGGATAGGATGGGATAGGGTATTCAACGATCCGCACAGCGGATTGTAGCCTTCTCATATGTTTTTTTTATTGTTTTGTTGTATCGTGAATAGTGATACGATTCTATTTAGGTGTTATTTATGTTATGTATTGATTTAGTTATGTTATGTATTATTTATTATTCTATGTTATGTTAGGTTTAGTTATTTGAAACGTCGAATCTACCGTGAACTGATCATGAATTTGCAAATAGGGCGAATTCAAATGATAGTTTCGCGAGTAGAAAAGGAACACATGAGATGGTAAATTTTCAATATTTAAAGAGAGAGAAGACTGAAAAAAAAATGTGTAGGGGAATCTGCGAAGACAAAGCAGATGACCGAAAGAAAAACTAAAATGCATTGATAGGAAAGAAATGTGAGGTAGGTCAATGAGAGAGAGGAATAGAGGGCAGAATATGGAGGTATAGAGAAAGTATGTGCAAGAGATTGGGACAGCTGATGGACTATCAATTTCAATGATAGCTAACGGCTCGCGGTCAGTGCCCTTAAATTCTTTTCGCAAAAAAACTGAATAGAGGCAAGACCGAGAATCAGCTGCTCCTGATTTTTTTTTGTTCTACAGTGAAGTGGAAAAATAATTGACACTTTTGTTTCAGGGTGAGTTTTATTTTTGGTATCCATTTAAATGGCCTAAATTAAAACCATTATTATAGGAATATTGGCAAATTGTCAGTCAGATAGCAAGGCTTCCTTTTTGGTGTGAATATCCGAGGGAATTAGGAATTCATTGGATATGAAATTCATTTCGCAGAGGTATGTGTGACCACATGATTTTTTTTTTACGTGGAAATTAACCCCCCATTTTGTGTAGGTGTAACGATAATTCAATCGGGCCTCTGCTACCATTTACACCTGCAAGCATCACCTTGGTGATTTTAGTGAGTGAGTTTTGTGCACCTGAGGGTTATTGTGGGACCGAATTAGCGGCCTTCCAACGGCGATTCAGCGGCGGTAACGGAGACCTCCGCAATCAAAAGCGAGACTCCTGAATCCTTATAAGCGTGCCCCAGAGTGTGCAAAAAAACCACGAATCATTAATAACCAGGTGTCAGTGCATATATAGAAAAGTGGGTGCTTCGACGCCAAACGACGAAACCAAATTTCCCGCTCCGTAATCACCAATCCATCAAGTGTCTCAAGGGTGAAGAATAGAGCGCAATCCAGCGACAGAAAAAAAAAAGTGAAATAGTGAAATAAAAGATCAATCCAAGAGATTGAATCTTTTTGAATTCAATTTGTTTTTATATTCTTTTAGTGTTAAGTTTAGATATTAGATTTTTCATTTTGATTTTGTTTTTTGAATATTGTATTAAGGTTAGGGTATAAGAATTCTGTTTTAGTATTAAGTTGTGCGCGTCTTACCACTATTGTGGACATCAACCACCGTTCATCCTTCTTTGGTGCTGCCGGCAGGACTTCGAGGGACAAACAACGAGGAGAGTTAAACCGTGAGTAATTGTTTTAAGTTTTTTTTTATATATAACATTTCCGATCCCTTCTGGATCGTTTGATTTGAATTTTTTTGATAGAGTAGTTTTAATTAGTATTAGGAGCAGAATTTTTCTTTTCGATTAGATTTTTTTTTTGAATAAATTAATGATTTTTATAATTAGTAAATATTTTGGTTGAAATTATTGTTGTTATAATGTGTGCTTAAACCTTTTTCGCTGGTGGTGTGTAGACGGTGGGCGGGCCGTCTTTTAGTGCAATGACATGACGTGAAGTGACTTTTACGAACGACGACAGGACATGACGCGACTTTTGTTATAACATTTCAGGAAATTGATTGCGACTGTGGAGTGATTAAGGGGCTATTCCTCATATACTTGGCCAGAGGATAGCCATCGGTTGTGTTACGTGCGCGAGACACAAAGGGGTGGGAAGGCCATGCTCTGCCAACAACATCTGGCATATTTCGGGATTTTATCGAACCGATATGCTTGAAAGATACTGGGATGAGTTTGATCGTCTTAGGTTAGTTTATAGATTTTTAGTTTTAGTTTTAAAAAAAAAAGGTATTTTCCTTTTTTTATTAGTGTTAGTTAGTTTGTAGTTCGCGGTAATTTTCCCAGTCTTTTTCAAGTGTATTGGCAAAGGCATTTCAGTGTTTCATTTTCCTCTTTCTTCTCTTTCTATCTTTTCCTTTTAGAGTCCTTATTTTCCGTCCGAGGTCGAAGTAAAGTAGTTTTCTTTATTATTTTTTTTTATTTTCTTATTATCTGGCACGAGACAAAATGTTTGTTGAGCTGGGATGTTTTGGGGAAGGGGCAAGAACTACCCCCGTCCGACGAGTTAAGCCGAGCAATCGCAAGCGTGCCGAGCCCTCTTCTCCAGCATCGAAGTTGCCCCCGTGGCTTACCTAGACTCACAACACTACCCAGGTAAATCCACACACACATTCTTATTTTCCTTGTGTACATATACACAACCCGCACTCGCACTCGCCATCGCTGTGGTAAGGAATCGCTACCCAGGTAAATCCACACACACATTCTTATTTTCCCTGTGTACATATACACAACCCGCACTGGCACTCGCCATCTCTGTGGTAAGGAATCGCTACCCAGATCGAAAACATTCAAAAACTTAACCACGAAAAAAAATTTAATATTTAAAGTGGAGGCGAACAACCAAATCGACCACATACAAGAAGTAGTGAACATATGCAACAAATTATCAAATGGAACAAGCAATATTACTAGCGAAGAAATATGTGAAATAAAAACATGGAATCCAAAGTTTAAAAATTTTATTGCCAAGTTTAAAAACAAAGATAATCTCTATGTCTGCTTTCACACGTAGACTCACGACTCACATGAGTGCAAAAGAGAAAGAAAATTCGAAAAGTTGAGAGGAAAAATATTTTGCCCTGTGAGTCGTGGGCAAAATTTTCAGCGACTCTTTTTGACGTTTTCTTTTCTCTTCCTTCTTTATACCCTATCCCATAGGGGTATAGGTATTAGTTTTGATACTTAGTTTGTAACATAGAGAAATAATTTTGCTACATATACCTCAAAGTATATGGATCGACTCAGAATCGCTAGCTGAGTCGATTAAGCCATGTCTGTCTGTCCGTCCGTCTGTCCGTCCGTCCGTCTGTACGTCACCGATTTTTAGGCCTTAAATTTTGAGCTAGGATAATGAAATTTGGTATATAGGATCCTCGTCTCTGCCTACAGAACAAGTGTAAACATTTTTGAAATCCGCCCACTGCCACGCCCCCTTTTAAGAAAAACTCAGTTTTTGACCAAACCGTAAGGTAATTTAAAAAAGTTTCTGAACAACATATTTAGACAATATTAATATCTATATTTTGTTCATATAAAGTTTTTTGCCACGCCCACTTTTTGGGGGCGTTTTCAATTAAAAACTGTTTTCGGTCAAATTTTAAATTTTTCGAAAAAAAAATTGATGCAGAATCATTAACATTATTAATATGAACATTTCGTCTTTATACCAATTTAACCCACGCCCACTTTTTGGGGGCGTTTTTATATAAAAACCATTTTTATACACTACCCCATAACATATGCAGCAGAAAACCTTGTCTTTTGTAGAACCGTAAAAGTTTTTTATTAGCAGTCTGAAGAATTTGTTGTCACCATGTCATTTTCTTTATTTTATCCACATCATGTTTTTAGCCATGTCCACTTTTTGGGGATTTTAGTTTTACAGATAGGATGGGATAGGGTATTCAACGATCCGCACAGTGGATTGTAGCCTTCTCATATGTTTATACCCTATCCCATAGGGGGGTATATTAGTTTTGATA
This sequence comes from Rhingia campestris, assembly GCA_932526625.1. Taxonomy (NCBI): domain Eukaryota; kingdom Metazoa; phylum Arthropoda; class Insecta; order Diptera; family Syrphidae; genus Rhingia; species Rhingia campestris. The sequence goes on from OW052183.1 coordinate 68,136,523, forward strand.
CTTAGTTTGTAACATAGAGAAATAATGTTGCTACATATACCTCAAAGTATATGGATCGACTCAGAATCGCTAGCTGAGTCGAATTAGCCATGTCTGTCTGTCCGTCCGTCCGTCCGTCCGTCCGTCTGTCTGTTCGTCACCGATTTTTGGGCCTTAAATTTTGAGCTAGGATAATGAAATTTGGTATATAGGATCCTCGTCCGTGCCACCAGAACAAGTGTAAAAATTTTTGAAATCCGCCCACTGCCACGCCCCCTTTTTAGGAAAATGTATTTTTTGGCCAAACCGTAAAGAATTTCAAAAAAGTGTCTGAGCAGCATATTTAGACAATCCTAATATCTATATTTCTTTCATACAAAGTTTTTTGCCACGCCCACTTTTTGGGGGGTTTTTAGTAAAAAACGTTTTTTGTCAAAATTTTAAAACTTTCGAAAAAATTTTTGATGCAAATACTTCCGCAATGGTAATATAAACATTTTGTCCATAGATCATTTTTACCTACGCCCACATTTTGGGGTCGTTTTCTTACAAAAACCATTTGTATACCCCATCCCAAGGCATTAGCAATAGAAATACGTTGTTTTTGTCGAACCACAAAAGATTTTGAGAAACTGTCTGAGCAATATATTGTGAAAATGTCATTTTCTGTTTTTCATCGCCATAAGGCCTATATTTTGAGGATATTAATTTAAAGGATGGGATGGGATAGGGTATTCAACGATCCGCATAGCGGATTGTAGCCTCTCATATGTTTTTTTATAAATTCAATGATCATTAGCTTATGGATTTTAAAACCAAACTATTTAAAAATTTCAAACAACGCTTTTTAAACAAATTATTTCAATTAATTCGAAATTATTATTTGAATTAAAATATATATAACCATAAAGGTTTCTGAACACTTTTTTCAGATAAATAGTTTTCCCACCACATGTGAACACTATTATTGACAGCCAACCGCAAAAAAAACATATGAGAGGCTACAATCCGCTGTGCGGCTCGTTGAATACCCTATCCCATCCCACCTTAAAATTAATATCCTCAAAATATAGGCCTCATGGCGACGAAATACAGAAAATGACATTGTCACAATATATTGCTCAGACAGTCTATCAAAATCTTTTGTGGTTCGACAAAAAACAACGTATTTCTATTGCTAATGCCTTGGGATGGGGCAATCAAATGGTTTTTGTAAGAAAACGCCCCCAAAATGTGGGCGTAGGTGAAAATGATCTATAGACAAAATGTTTATATTACCATTGCGGAAGTATTTGCGTCAAAAATTTTTTTGAATGTTTTAAAATTTGGACGAAAAGCGTTTTTTGCTAAAAACGCCCCCAAAAAGTGGGCGTGGCAAAAAAACTTTGTATGGACGAAATATAGATATTAGGATTGTCTAAATATGCTGCTCAGACACTTCTTTGAAATTCCTTACCGTTTGGCTTTTACCTACGTTTTTCTAAAAGGGGGCGTGGCAGTGGGCGGATTTCAAAAATTTTTACACTTGTTCTGCTTCGTCAGCCAAAGAGTCTATATACCCTATCCCATAGGGGGGTATATTAGTTTTGACATTAAGTTTGTAACATAGAGAAATAATTTCGATACATGTACCTCAAAGTATATGGATCGATTCAGAATCGCTAGCTGAGTCGATTAAGCCATGTCTGTCTGTCCGTCCGTCCGTCCGTCCGTCTGTGTGTCACCGATTTTTGGGCCTTAAATTTTGAGCTAGAGTGTTCAATTTTGGTATATAGACTCTCTGGCCGACGAAGCAGAACAAGTGTAAACATTTTTGAAATCCGCCCACTGACACACCCCCTTTTAGAAAAACGTAGTTTAAAGCCAAACCGTAAGGAATTTGAAAAAAGTGCCTGAGCAGCATATTTAGACAATCCTAATATCTATATTTCGTCCATACAAAGTTTTTGCAACGCCCACTTTTTAGGGGCGTTTTTAGTAAAATACGTTTTTTGTCCAAATTTTTAAACTTTCGAAAAAAAATTTGATGCAAATACTTCCGCAATGGTAATATAAACATTTTGTCCATAGATCATTTTCACCTACGCCCACATTTTGGGGGCGTTTTCTTACAAAAACCATTTGTATACCCCATCCCAAGGCATTAGCAATAGAAATACGTTGTTTTTTGTCGAACCACAAAAGATTTTGAGAAACTCTCCGTCCGTACGTCACCAGTTTTTTTGCCTTAAATTTTTAGCTAGAAAGATGAAATTTGGTACACGTGCTCTTTGTTGCTCCCAGCAGAACAAGTGTAAAAATTTTTAAAATCGGCCCACTGCTACGCCCCCTTTATAGAAAAACGTGTTTTTTGGCTAAACCATAAGGAATTTAAAAAAAGTGTCTGAAAAACGTAGTTAGAGAATCGTAATATCTATATTTCGTTCATATAAAGTTTTTTTTTTCGAAAGTTTTAAAATTTGGACGAAAAGCGTTTTTTGCTAAAAACGCCCCCAAAAAGTGGGCGCGGCAAAAAACTTTGTATGGACGAAATATAGATATTAGGATTGTCTAAATATCCTGCTCAGAAACTTTTTTTAAATTCCTTACGGTTTGGCCGAAAAAATAAGTTTTTCTAAAAAGGGGGCGTGGCAGTGGGCGGATTTCAAAAATTTTTACACTTGTTCTGGTGACTCGGACAAGGATCCTATATACAAAATTTCATTATCCTAGCTCAAAATTTAAGGCCCAAAAATCGGTGACGAACAGACAGACGGACGGACGGACACACGGACGGACGGACGGACGGACAGACAGACATGGCTAATTCGACTCAGCTAGCGATTCTGAGTCGATCCATATACTTTGAGGTATATGTAGCAAAATTATTTCTCTATGTTACAAACTAAGTATCAAAACTAATATACCCCCCTATGGGATAGGGTATAAACATATGAGAAGGCTACAATCCGCTGTGCGGATCGTTGAATACCCTATCCCATCCTATCCATAAAACTAAAATCCCCAAAAAAGTGGGCATGGCAAAAACACGATGTGGATAAAATAGAAAAAATGATATAGTGACAACAAATTCTTCAGACTGCTTACAAAACAATTTTACGGTTCTACAAAAGACAAGGTTTTCTCCTGCATCTGTTGTGGGGTAGTGTATAAAAATGTTTTTTTTTTATATAAAAACGCCCCCAAAAAGTGGGCGTGGGTTAAAATGGTATATAGTCGAAATGTTCATATTAATAATGTTAATGATTCTGCATAAAAATTTTGTTCGAAAAGTTTTAAATTTGACTGAAAACAGTTTTTTATTCAAAACGCCCCCAAAAAGTGGGCGTGGCAAAAAACTTTATAAAGACGAAATATAGATATTAAGATTGTCTAAATATGTTGTTCAGAAACTTTTTTAAAATTCCTTACGGTTTGGCTAAAAACTGAGTTTTTCTTAAAAGGGGGCGTGGCAGTAGGCGGATTTCAAAAATTTTTACACTTGTTCTGTAGGCAGAGACGAGGATCCCATATACCAAATTTCATTATCCTAGCTCAAAATTTAAGGCCTAAAAATCGGTGACGTACAGACGGACGGACGGACATGGATTAATCGACTCAGCTAACGATTCTGTGTCGATCCATATACTTTGAGGTATATGTAGCTAAATTATTTCTCTATGTTACAAACTAAGTATCAAAACTAATATACCCCTATGGGATAGGGTATAAACATATGAGAGGCTACAATCAGCTATGCGGATCGTTGAATGCCCTATCCCATCCCATCCTTTAAATTAATATCCTCAAAATATAGGCCTTATGGCGATGAAATACAGAAAATGACATTGTCACAATATATTGCTCAGACAGTTTCTCAAAATCTTGTGTGGTTCGACAAAAAACAACGTATTTCTATTGCTAATGCCTTGTGATGAGGTATTCAAATGGTTTTTGTAAGAAAACGCCCCCAAACTGTGGGCGTAGGTGAAAATGATCTATGGACAAAATGTTTATATTACCATTTCGGAAGTATTTGCATCAAAATTTCTTTCGAAAGTTTTAAAATTTGGACAAAAAGCGTTTTTTACTAAAAACGCCCCCAAAAAGTGGGCGTGGCAAAAAACTTTGTATGAACGAAATATAGATATTAGGATTGTCTAAATATGCTACTCAGACACTTTTTTGAAATTCCTTACGGTTTGGCCAAAAAATAAGTTGTCCTAAAAAGGGGGCGTGGTAGTGGGCGGATTTCAAAAATGTTTACACTTGTTCTGGTGGCACGGACGAGGATCCTATATACCAAATTTCATTATCCTAGCTCAAAATTTAAGGCCCAAAAACCGCTGACGAACAGACGGACGGACGGACAGACAGACATGACTAATTTGACTCAGCTAGCGATTCTGAGCCGATCCATATACTTTCAGGTATATGTAGCAAAATTATTTCTCTATGTTACAAACTAAGTATCAAAACTAATATACCCCCCTATGGGATAGGGTGTAAACATATGAGAAGGCTACAATCCGCTGTGCGGATCGTTGAATACCCTATCCCATCCTATCCATAAAACTAAAATCCCAAAAAAAAGTGGGCATGGCTAAAAATACGATGTGGATAAAATAGAAAAAATGATATAGTGACAACTAAATCTTCAGACTGCTTACAAAACACTTTTACGGTTCTACAAAAGACTAGGTTTTCTCCTTCATATGTTATGGGGTAGTGTATAAAAATGGTTTTTATATTTAAACGCCCCCAAAAAGTGGGCGTGGGTTAAAATTGTATAAAGACGAAATGTTCATATTAATAATGTTAATGATTCTGCATCAAAATTTTTTTCGAAAAATTTAAAATTTGACCGAAAACAGTTTTTTATTGAAAACGCCCCCAAAAAGTGGGCGTGGCAAAAAACATTATATGAACAAAATATAGATATTACGATTCTCTAAATATGCTGTTCAGACACTTTTTTAAAATACTTTACTGTTTTGCCAAAAATTACGTTTTTCTAAAAAGGGGGCGTGGCAGTGGGCGGATTTCAAAAATGTTTACACTTGTTCTGGTGACTCGGACAAGGATCCTATATATCAAATTTCATTATCCTAGCTCAAAATTAAAGGCCCAAAAATCGGTGACGAACAGACAGACGGACACACGGACGGACGGACGGACAGACAGACATGGCTAATTCGACTCAGCTAGCGATTCTGAGTCGATTTCTCTATGTTACAAACTTTGTATCAAAACTAATATACCCCCCTATGGGATAGGGTATAAACATATGAGAGGCTACAATCCGCTATGCGGATCGTTTTATACCCTATCCCATCCCATCCTTTAAATTAATATCCTCAAAATATAGGCCTTATGGCGATGAAATACAGAAAATGACATTGTCACAATATATTGCTCAGACAGTTTCTCAAATTCTTTTGTGGTTCGACAAAAAACAACTTATTTCTATTGCTAATGCCTTGGGATGGGGTATACAAATGGTTTTTGTAAGAAAACGAACCCAAAATGTGGGCGTAGGTGAAAATGAAGTATGGATAAAATGTTTATATTATTTGCATCAAAATTTTTTTCGAAAGTTTTAAAATTTGGACAAAAAGGTTTTTTACTAAAAACGCCCCCAAAAAGTGGGCGTGGCATAAAACTTTGTATGGACGAAATATAGATATTAGGATTGTCTAAATATGTTGCAAACACACGTTTTTGAAATTCCTTACGGTTTGGCCTAAAACTACGTTTTTTTCTAAAAGGGGGCGTGGAAGTATGCGGATTTTAAAAATTTTTACACTTGTTCTGGTGACTCGGCCCAGGATCCTATATACCAAATTTCATTATCCTAGCTCAAAATTTAAGGCCCAAAAATCGGTGACGAACAGACAGACGGACGGACGGACAGACAGACATGGCTAATTCGACTCAGCTAGCGATTCTGAGTCGATCCATATACTTTGAGGTATATGTAGCAAAATTATTTCTCTATGTTACAAACTAAGTATCAAAACTAATATACCCCCCTATGGGATAGGGTATAAACATATGAGAGGCTACAATCCGCTATGCGGATCGTTGAATACCCTATCCCATCCCATCCTTTAAATTAATATCCTCAAAATATAGGCCTTATGGCGATGAAATACAGAAAATGACATTGTCACAATATATTGCTCAGATAGTTTCTCAAAATCTTTTCTGGTTCGACAAAAAACAACGTATTTCTATTGCTAATGCCTTGGGATGGGGTATACAAATGGTTTTTGTACGAAAACGCCCCCAAAATGAGGGCGCAGGAGAAAATAATCTATGGACAAAATGTTTATATTACCATTGCGGAAGTATTTGCATCAAAAAATTTTTCAAAAGTTTTAAAATTTGGACAAAAAGCGTTTTTTACTAAAAACGCACCCAAAAAGTGGGCATGGCAAAAAACATTATATGAACAAAATATAGATATTACGATTCTCTAAATATGCTGTTCAGACACTTTTTTAAAATACTTTACGGTTTTGCCAAAAATTACGTTTTTCTAAAAAGGGGGCGTGGCAGTGGGCGGATTTCAAAAATTTTTACACTTGTTCTGGTGACTCGGACAAGGATCCTATATATCCAATTTCATTATCCTAGCTCAAAATTTAAGGCCCAAAAATCAGTGACGAACAGACAGACGGACGGACGGACGGACGGACGGACAGACAGACATGGCTAATTCGACTCAGCGAGCGATTCTGAGTCGATCCATATACTTTGAGGTATATGTAGCAAAATTATTTCTCTATGTTACAAACTAAGTATCAAAACTAATATACCCCCCTATGGGATAGGGTATAAACACTTGTAAGCACAAAAAAAAAAAAATTTTAAGTAGAACACGATTTTAACACCGCAATTTGATATTTTGTAAATAACACACGATATAATAACGAAAATTGAAACGAACTTGAAAATAAACAAACAATATTGTCAGCCACCGCACTCACCATCGCCACTCGCCATCTAAATACATGGCGAGATTATGACAACTGAGAAATTTCCCTTTCGAAGTTACGTCGAAATTTTTTCGTAATTAGAAATTTCCCAGTGACTTGATGACAGGTAATCCACACACACATTCTAATTTTCCTTGTGTACATATACACAACCCGCACTCGCACTCGCCATCGCTGTGGTAAGGAATCGCTACCCAGGTAAATCCACACACACATTCTTATTTTCCCTGTGTACATATACACAACCCGCACTGGCACTCGCCATCTCTGTGGTAAGGAATCGCTACCCAGATCGAAAACATTCAAAAACTTAACCACGAAAAAAAAATTAATATTTAAAGTGGAGGCGAACAACCAAATCGACCACATACAAGAAGTAGTGAACATATGCAACAAATTATCAAATGGAACAAGCAATATTACTAGCGAAGAAATATGTGAAATAAAAACATGGAATCCAAAGTTTAAAAATTTTATTGACAAGTTTAAAAATTTTATTGCCAAGTTTAAACATATGAGAAGGCTACAATCCGCTGTGCGGATCGTTGAATACCCTATCCCATCCTATCCATAAAACTAAAATCCCCAAAAAGGGGGCATGGCTAAAAACACGATTTGGATAAAATAGAAAAAATGATATAGTGACAACAAATTCTTCAGACTGCTTACAAAACAATTTTACGGTTCTACAACAGACAAGGTTTTCTCCTGCATATGTTATGGGGTAGTGTATAAAAATGGTTTTTATATAAAAACGCCCCCAAAAAGTGGGCGTGGGTTAAAATGGTATATAGACGAAATGTTCATATTAATAATGTTAATGATTCTGCATCAACATTTTTTTCGAAAAATTTAAAATTTGACCGAAAGCAGTTTTTAATTGAAAACGCCCACAAAAAGTGGGCGTGGCAAAAAACTTTATATGGACGAAATATAGATATTAATATTGTCTAAATATGTTGTTCAGAAACTTTTTCAAAGTTCCTTACGGTTTGGTCAAAAACTGAGTTTTTCTTAAAAGGGGGCGTGGCAGTGGGCGGATTTTAAAAATTTTTACACTTGTTCTGGTGACTCGGCCAAGGATCCTATATACCAAATTTCATTATCCTAGCTCAAAATTTAAGGCCCAAAAATCGGTGACGAACAGACAGACGGACGGACGGACGGACGGACGGACGGACGGACGGACGGACGGACGGACAGACAGACATGGCTAATTCGACTCAGCTAGCGATTCTGAGTCGATCCATATACTTTGAGGTATATGTAGCAAAATTATTTCTCTATGTTACAAACTATGTATCAAAACTAATATACCCCCCTATGGGATAGGGTATAAAAACAAAGATAATCTCTATGTCTGCTTTCACACGTAGACTCACGACTCACGACTCACATGAGTGCAAAAGAGAAAGAAAATTCGAAAAGTTGAGAGGAAAAATATTTTGCCCTGTGAGTCGTGGGCAAATTTTTCAGCGACTCTTTTTGACGTTTTCTTTTCTCTTCCTTCTTTATACCCTATCCCATAGGGGTATATTAGTTTTGATACTTAGTTTGTAACATAGAGAAATAATTTTGCTACATATACCTCAAAGTCTATGGATCGACTCAGAATCGCTAGCTGAGTCGATTAAGCCATGTCTGTCTGTCCGTCCGTCTGTCCGTCCGTCCGTCTGTACGTCACCGATTTTTAGGCCTTAAATTTTGAGCTAGGATAATGAAATTTGGTATATAGGATCCTCGTCTCTGCCTACAGAACAAGTGTAAAAATTTTTGAAATCCGCCCACTGCCACGCCCCCTTTTAAGAAAAACTCAGTTTTTGACCAAACCGTAAGGAATTTTAAAAAAGTTTCTGAACAACATATTTAGACAATATTAATATCTATATTTTGTTCATATAAAGTTTTTTGCCACGCTCACTTTTTGGGGGCGTTTTCAATTAAAAACTGTTTTCGGTCAAATTTTAAATTTTTCGAAAAAAAATTTGATGCAGAATCATTAACATTATTAATATGAACATTTCGTCTTTATACCATTTTAACCCACGCCCACTTTTTGGGGGCGTTTTTATATAAAAACCATTTTTATACACTACCCCATAACATATGCAGCAGAAAACCTTGTCTTTTGTAGAACCGTAAAAGTTTTTTATAAGCAGTCTGAAGAATTTGTTGTCACCATGTCATTTTCTTTATTTTATTCACATCGTGTTTTTAGTGTTTTAGTCCACTTTTTGGGGATTTTAGTTTTACAGATAGGATGGGATAGGGTATTCAACGATCCGCACAGTGGATTGTAGCCTTCTCATATGTTTATACCCTATCCCATAGGGGTATATTAGTTTTGATACTTAGTTTGTAACATAGAGAAATAATTTTGCTACATATACCTCAAAGTATATGGATCGACTCAGAATCGCTAGCTGAGTCGATTAAGCCATGTCTGTCTGTCCGTCCGTCCGTCTGTACGTCACCGATTTTTAGGCCTTAAATTTTGAGCTAGGATAATGAAATTTGGTATATAGGATCCTCGTCTCTGCCTACAGAACAAGTGTAAAAAGTTTTGAAATCCGCCCACTGCCACGCCCCCTTTTAAGAAAAACTCAGTTTTTGACCAAACCGTAAGGAATTTTAAAAAAGTTTCTGAACAACATATTTAGACAATATTAATATCTATATTTCGTCTATATAAAGTTTTTTGCCACGCCTACTTTTTGGGGGCGTTTTCAATTAAAAACTGTTCTCGGTCAAATTTTAAATTTTTCGAAAAAAATTTTGATGCAGAATCATTAACATTATTAATATGAACATTTCGTCTATATAGCATTTTAACCCACGCCCACTTTTTGGGGGCGTTTTTATATAAAAACCATTTTTATACACTACCCCATAACATATGCAGGAGAAAACCTTGTCTTTTGTAGAACCGTAAAATTGTTTTGTAAGCAGTCTGAAGAATTTGTTGTCACTTTATAATTTTTTCTATTTTATCCACATCGTGTTTTTAGCCATGCCCCCTTCTTTGGGGATTTTAGTTTTATGGATAGGATGGGATAGGGTATTCAACGATCCGCACAGCGGATTGTAGCCTTGTATAAAAATGGTTTTTATATAAAAACGCCCCCAAAAAGTGGGCGTGGGTTAAAATGGTATAAAGACGAAATGTTCATATTAATAATGTTAATGATTCTGCATCAAAATTTTTTTCGAAAAATTTAAAATTTGACCGAAAACAGTTTTTTATTGAAAACGCCCCCAAAAAGTGGGCGTGGCAAAAAACTTTATATGGACGAAATATAGATATTAATATTGTCTAAATATGATGTTCAGAAACTTTTTTAAATATCCTTACGGTTTGGTCAAAAACTGAGTTTTTCTTAAAAGGGGGCGTGGCAGTGGGCGGATTTCAAAACTTTTTACACTTGTTCTGTAGGCAGAGACGAGGATCCTATATACCAAATTTCATTATCCTAGCTCAAAATTTAAGGCCTAAAAATCGGTGACGTACAGACGGACGAACGGACGGACGGACGGACGGACAGACAGACATGGCTTAATCGACTCAGCTAGCGATTCTGAGTCGATCCATATACTTTGAGGTATATGTAGCAAAATTATTTCTCTATGTTACAAACTAAGTATCAAAACTAATATACCCCTATGGGATAGGGTATAAACATATGAGAAGGCTACAATCCGCTGTGCGGATCGTTGAATACCCTATCCCATCCTATCCATAAAACTAAAATCCCAAAAAAAAGTGGGCATGGCTAAAAATACGATGTGGATAAAATAGAAAAAATGATATAGTGACAACTAAATCTTCAGACTGCTTACAAAACACTTTTACGGTTCTACAAAAGACTAGGTTTTCTCCTTCATATGTTATGGGGTAGTGTATAAAAATGGTTTTTATATAAAAACGCCCCCAAAAAGTGGGCGTGGGTTAAAATGGTATAAAGACGAAATGTTCATATTAATAATGTTAATGATTCTGCATCAACATTTTTTTCGAAAAATTTAAAATTTGACCGAAAACAGTTTTTTATTGAAAACGCCCCCAAAAAGTGGGCGTGGCAAAAAACTTTATATGGACGAAATATAGATATTAATATTGTCTAAATATGTTGTTCAGAAACTTTTTTAAAATTCCTTACGGTTTGGTCAAAAACTGAGTTTTTCTTAAAAGGGGGCGTGGCAGTGGGCGGATTTCAAAAAGTTTTACACTTGTTCTGTAGGCAGAGACGAGGATACTATATACCAAATTTCATTATCCTAGCTCAAAATTTAAGGCCTAAAAATCGGTGACGTACAGACGGACGGACGGACAGACAGACATGGCTTAATCGACTCAGCTAGCGATTCTGAGTCGATCCATATACTTTGAGGTATATGTAGCTAAATTTTTTCTCTATGTTACAAAACTAATATACCCCTTTGGGATAGGGTATAAATATTAATATTCCCTTAAATGCCTGTATCGTCGCATATAATATTGGTGGATTAAATAATAAACTTATATTTCCTGATTATTTTAATGACTTATGTAAATCGGATATCATACTCTTGTTCGAAACACATGTGCTAAACGATAATAGCGAGGTTGTAATGAATATTTAGTTGAAAATTGATGGTAAAAGTTATCTCATTGTGCCAGTCTACTTAAACTGCAATAACTGGCAAAACGACTTTGAGATATTGTATGATGTAGTGAGTGAAGCAAAAAAAGAAGATCTAATGGTGATTGGCGATCTAAATGCAAGAACTGCAGATAAAGAATCAGTTTTAAAGCTGGGATATAGGAAACGATGTTCTAAAGATCAAGTCATAAATGTAGAAGGCAAACAAATAATTGATTTTTGCAACGATTTTGGCTAATGCATTGTAAATGGAAGCATTGACTTAGATATTAATGGAGAATTTACATTTATTGGTAAACAGGGAAGAGCAACGATAGATCTTTGTCTTATCAGTGAAAACTGGCTTTCCATTGTAAAAGATTTTGAGGTGGGAAATACTACCTACTCGGATCATCTTCCAATTAAGGTAAAAGTTCGAATAGCCAGCATCCAAGGTAACCCCCGAAAAAATATATCGCCTGGTATACTTGAAATGGGTGACACGTTTCGAAAACAGCTATTAAGTAAGTTTGAACATCTTATTACAACAAAAAAAAATGGATACAACAAAGCAATATAAGCGAGTATGTAAAGAAAAAAGAAAAAAATATGAAGAAATGAAGAAAAAAAACATATGAGAGGCTACAATCCGCTTTGCGGATCGTTGAATACCCTATCCCATCCCATCCTTTAAATTAATATCCTCAAAATATAGGCCTTATGGCGATGAAATACAGAAAATGACATTGTCACAATATATTGCTCAGACAGTTTCTCAAAATCTTTTGTGGTTCGACAAAAAACAACGTATTTCTATTGCTAATGCCTTGGAATGGGGTATACAAATGGTTTTTGTAAGAAAACGCCCCCAAAATGTGGGCGTAGGTGAAAATGATCTATGGAAAATGGAAAATGTTTATATTACCATTTCGGAAGTATTTGCATCAAAATTTTTTTCGAAAGTTTTAAAATTTGGACAAAAAGCGTTTTTTACTAAAAACGCCCCCAAAAAGTGGGCGTGGCAAAAAACTTTGTATGAACGAAATATAGATATTAGGATTGTCTAAATATGCTACTCAGACACTTTTTTGAAATTCCTTACGGTTTGGCCAAAAAATAAGTTTTCCTAAAAAGGGGGCGTGGCAGTGGGCGGATTTCAAAAATTTTTACACTTGTTCTGGTGGCACGGACGAGGATCCTATATACCAAATTTCATTATCCTAGCTCAAAACTTAAGGCCCAAAAACCGCTGACGAACAGACAGACGGACGGACGGACGGACGGACAGACAGACATGGCTAATTCGACTCAGCTAGCGATTCTGAGTCGATCCATATACTTTGAGGTATATGTAGCTAAATTATTTCTCTATGTTACAAACTAAGTATCAAAACTAATATACCCCTATGGGATAGGGTATAAAAACATATGAGAAGGCTACAATCCACTGTGCGGATCGTTGAATACCCTATCCCATCCTATCTGTAAAACTAAAATTCCCAAAAAGTGGACATGGCTTAAAACTACGATGTGGATAAAATAAAGAAAATGACATGGTGACAACAAATTCTTCAGACCGCTTATAAAAAACTTTTACGGTTCTACAAAAGACAAGGTTTTCTCCTGCATATGTTATGGGGTAGGGTATAAAAATGGTTTTTATATAAAAACGCCCTCAAAAAGTGGGGGTGGGTTATAATGGTCTATTAACGAAATGTTCATATTTATATTACTAATGATGCTGCATTAAAATTTTTTTCGAAAATTTTAAAATTTGACCGAAAAACGTTTTTTATTAAAAACGCCCCCAAAAAGTGGGCGTGGCAAAAAACTTTATATGAACGAAATACAGATATTCAGATTATCTAAATATGTTGTTCAGAAAGTTTTTCAAAGTTCCTTATGGTTTGGCCAAAAATTACGTTTTTCTAAAAAGGGGGCCTGGCAGTGGGCGGATTTCAAAATTTTTTACACTTGTTCTGCTGGGAGCAACAAAGAGCACGTGTACCAAATTTCATCCTTCTAGCTCAAAATTTAAGGCCCAAAAACTGGTGACGTACGGACGGACGGACGGACGGACGGACAGACATGGCTAAATCGACTCAGCTATCGATTCTGAGTCGATCCATATACTTTGAGGTATATGTAGCTAAATTATTTCTCTATGTTACAAACTATGTATCAAAACTAATACACCCCTATGGGATAGGGTATAAATATATACATCGCTTTTAAATAGAAGGCTTACTAATTGGGTAAGCACCAATAATAAATTAAGCGAATTTCAGTCAGGATTCCGAAAAGACTATTCGACGATTGATAATATTTTTGTCCTAGGATGTCTTGCTCGCTCAAAGCATAGCCAACATAAAAAGCTATATGGTTTATTTGTTGACTTCAAAGCTGCATTTGATATGGTGGACAGAAGAACATTGTTTTACAAACTTTATAATCTTGGTGTTTCAACTAAATTCGGCAGAGCATTGGAAAAATTGTATCAGCAAACAACTGGAGCAAACAACTCAGCTAGCGATTCTGAGTCGATCCATATACTTTGAGGTATATGTAGCTAAATTTTTTCTCTATGTTACAAACTAAGTATCAAAACTAATATACCCCTTTGGGATAGGGTATAAATATTAATATTCCCTTAAATGCCTGTATCGTCGCATATAATATTGGTGGATTAAATAATAAACTTATATTTCCTGATTATTTTAATGACTTATGTAAATCGGATATCATACTCTTGTTCGAAACACATGTGCTAAACGATAATAGCGAGGTTGTAATGAATATTTAGTTGAAAATTGATGGTAAAAGTTATCTCATTGTGCCAGTCTACTTAAACTGCAATAACTGGCAAAACGACTTTGAGATATTGTATGATGTAGTGAGTGAAGCAAAAAAAGAAGATCTAATGGTGATTGGCGATCTAAATGCAAGAACAAGAAGAATCAGTTTTAAAGCTGGGATATAGGAAACGATGTTCTAAAGATCAAGTCATAAATGTAGAAGGCAAACAAATAATTGATTTTTGCAACGATTTTGGCTAATGCATTGTAAATGGAAGCATTGACTTAGATATTAATGGAGAATTTACATTTATTGGTAAACAGGGAAGAGCAACGATAGATCTTTGTCTTATCAGTGAAAACTGGCTTTCCATTGTAAAAGATTTTGAGGTGGGAAATACTACCTACTCGGATCATCTTCCAATTAAGGTAAAAGTTCGAATAGCCAGCATCCAAGGTAACCCCCGAAAAAATATATCGCCTGGTATACTTGAAATGGGTGACACGTTTCGAAAACAGCTATTAAGTAAGTTTGAACATCTTATTACAACAAAAAAAAAATGGATACAACAAAGCAATATAAGCGAGTATGTAAAGAAAAAAGAAAAAATATGAAGAAATGAAGAAAAAAAACATATGAGAGGCTACAATCCGCTTTGCGGATCGTTGAATACCCTATCCCATCCCATCCTTTAAAAATTAATATCCTCAAAATATAGGCCTTATGGCGATGAAATACAGAAAATGACATTGTCACAATATATTGCTCAGACAGTTTCTCAAAATCTTTTGTGGTTCGACAAAAAACAACGTATTTCTATTGCTAATGCCTTGGAATGGGGTATACAAATGGTTTTTGTAAGAAAACGCCCCCAAAATGTGGGCGTAGGTGAAAATGATCTATGGAAAATGGAAAATGTTTATATTACCATTTCGGAAGTATTTGCATCAAAATTTTTTTCGAAAGTTTTAAAATTTGGACAAAAAGCGTTTTTTACTAAAAACGCCCCCAAAAAGTGGGCGTGGCAAAAAACTTTGTATGAACGAAATATAGATATTAGGATTGTCTAAATATGCTACTCAGACACTTTTTTGAAATTCCTTACGGTTTGGCCAAAAAATAAGTTTTCCTAAAAAGGGGGCGTGGCAGTGGGCGGATTTCAAAAATTTTTACACTTGTTCTGGTGGCACGGACGAGGATCCTATATACCAAATTTCATTATCCTAGCTCAAAACTTAAGGCCCAAAAACCGCTGACGAACAGACAGACGGACGGACGGACGGACGGACAGACAGACATGGCTAATTCGACTCAGCTAGCGATTCTGAGTCGATCCATATACTGTGAGGTATATGTAGCTAAATTATTTCTCTATGTTACAAACTAAGTATCAAAACTAATATACCCCTATGGGATAGGGTATAAAAACATATGAGAAGGCTACAATCCACTGTGCGGATCGTTGAATACCCTATCCCATCCTATCTGTAAAACTAAAATTCCCAAAAAGTGGACATGGCTAAAAATACGATGTGGATAAAATAAAGAAAATGACATGGTGACAACAAATTCTTCAGACCGCTTATAAAAAACTTTTACGGTTCTACAAAAGACAAGGTTTTCTCCTGCATATGTTATGGGGTAGGGTATAAAAATGGTTTTTATATAAAAACGCCCTCAAAAAGTGGGGGTGGGTTATAATGGTCTATTAACGAAATGTTCATATTTATATTACTAATGATGCTGCATTAAAATTTTTTTCGAAAATTTTAAAATTTGACCGAAAAACGTTTTTTATTAAAAACGCCCCCAAAAAGTGGGCGTGGCAAAAAACTTTATATGAACGAAATACAGATATTCAGATTATCTAAATATGTTGTTCAGAAAGTTTTTCAAAGTTCCTTATGGTTTGGCCAAAAATTACGTTTTTCTAAAAAGGGGGCCTGGCAGTGGGCGGATTTCAAAATTTTTTACACTTGTTCTGCTGGGAGCAACAAAGAGCACGTGTACCAAATTTCATCCTTCTAGCTCAAAATTTAAGGCCCAAAAACTGGTGACGTACGGACGGACGGACGGACGGACGGACAGACATGGCTAAATCGACTCAGCTATCGATTCTGAGTCGATCCATATACTTTGAGGTATATGTAGCTAAATTATTTCTCTATGTTACAAACTATGTATCAAAACTAATACACCCCTATGGGATAGGGTATAAATATATACATCGCTTTTAAATAGAAGGCTTACTAATTGGGTAAGCACCAATAATAAATTAAGCGAATTTCAGTCAGGATTCCGAAAAGACTATTCGACGATTGATAATATTTTTGTCCTAGGATGTCTTGCTCGCTCAAAGCATAGCCAACATAAAAAGCTATATGGTTTATTTGTTGACTTCAAAGCTGCATTTGATATGGTGGACAGAAGAACATTGTTTTACAAACTTTATAATCTTGGTGTTTCAACTAAATTCGGCAGAGCATTGGAAAAATTGTATCAGCAAACAACTGGAGCAAACAACTCAGCTAGCGATTCTGAGTCGATCCATATACTTTGAGGTATATGTAGCTAAATTTTTTCTCTATGTTACAAACTAAGTATCAAAACTAATATACCCCTTTGGGATAGGGTATAAATATTAATATTCCCTTAAATGCCTGTATCGTCGCATATAATATTGGTGGATTAAATAATAAACTTATATTTCCTGATTATTTTAATGACTTATGTAAATCGGATATCATACTCTTGTTCGAAACACATGTGCTAAACGATAATAGCGAGGTTGTAATGAATATTTAGTTGAAAATTGATGGTAAAAGTTATCTCATTGTGCCAGTCTACTTAAACTGCAATAACTGGCAAAACGACTTTGAGATATTGTATGATGTAGTGAGTGAAGCAAAAAAAGAAGATCTAATGGTGATTGGCGATCTAAATGCAAGAACTGCAGATAAAGAATCAGTTTTAAAGCTGGGATATAGGAAACGATGTTCTAAAGATCAAGTCATAAATGTAGAAGGCAAACAAATAATTGATTTTTGCAACGATTTTGGCTAATGCATTGTAAATGGAAGCATTGACTTAGATATTAATGGAGAATTTACATTTATTGGTAAACAGGGAAGAGCAACGATAGATCTTTGTCTTATCAGTGAAAACTGGCTTTCCATTGTAAAAGATTTTGAGGTGGGAAATACTACCTACTCGGATCATCTTCCAATTAAGGTAAAAGTTCGAATAGCCAGCATCCAAGGTAACCCCCGAAAAAATATATCGCCTGGTATACTTGAAATGGGTGACACGTTTCGAAAACAGCTATTAAGTAAGTTTGAACATCTTATTACAACAAAAAAAAATGGATACAACAAAGCAATATAAGCGAGTATGTAAAGAAAAAAGAAAAAAATATGAAGAAATGAAGAAAAAAAACATATGAGAGGCTACAATCCGCTTTGCGGATCGTTGAATACCCTATCCCATCCCATCCTTTAAATTAATATCCTCAAAATATAGGCCTTATGGCGATGAAATACAGAAAATGACATTGTCACAATATATTGCTCAGACAGTTTCTCAAAATCTTTTGTGGTTCGACAAAAAACAACGTATTTCTATTGCTAATGCCTTGGAATGGGGTATACAAATGGTTTTTGTAAGAAAACGCCCCCAAAATGTGGGCGTAGGTGAAAATGATCTATGGAAAATGGAAAATGTTTATATTACCATTTCGGAAGTATTTGCATCAAAATTTTTTTCGAAAGTTTTAAAATTTGGACAAAAAGGGTTTTTTACTAAAAACGCCCCCAAAAAGTGGGCGTGGCAAAAAACTTTATATGGACGAAATATAGATATTAATATTGTCTAAATATGTTGTTCAGAAACTTTTTTAAAATTCCTTACGGTTTGGTCAAAAACTGAGTTTTTCTTAAAAGGGGGCGTGGCAGTGGGCGGATTTCAAAAATTTTTACACTTGTTCTGTAGGCAGAGACGAGGATCCTATATACCAAATTTCATTATCCTAGCTCAAAATTTAAGGCCTAAAAATCGGTGACGTACAGACGGACGGACGGACGGACAGACAGACATGGCTTAATCGACTCAGCTAGCGATTCTGAGTCGATCCATATACTTTGAGGTATATGTAGCAAAATTATTTCTCTATGTTACAAACTAAGTATCAAAACTAATATACCCCTATGGGATAGGGTATAAAAATGGAGGACACCAGATTGCCGAAGATAGTGTTTATGAAAGCGGTACGTCGAAAGTCGCTATTTTACAAGGATTGGGTTGATCATGCAGCTCACTGTGGGTGGAATCTCAACCTAGTAGATGCGAATCATCTTCAATGGAAACATATGAGAAGGCTACAATCCGCTATGCGGATCGTTGAATACCCTATCCCATCCTATCCATAAAACTAAAATCCCCAAAAAAGGGGGCATGGCTAAAAACACGATGTGGATAAAATAGAAAAAATGATATAGTGACAACAAATTCTTCAGACTGCTCACAAAACAATTTTACGGTTCTACAAAAGACAAGGTTTTCTCCTGCATATGTTATGGGGTAGTGTATAAAAATGGTTTTTATATAAAAACGCCCCCAAAAAGTGGGCGTGGGTTAAAATGGTATATAGACGAAATGTTCATATTAATAATGTTAATGATTCTGCATCAAAATTTTTTTCGAAAAATTTAAAATTTGACCGAAAACAGTTTTTAATTTAAAACGCCCCCAAAAAGTGGGCGTGGCAAAAAACCTTATATGAACGAAATATAGATATTAATATTGTCTAAATATGTTGTTCAGAAACTTTTTTAAAATTCCTTACGGTTTGGTCAAAAACTGAGTTTTTCTTAAAAGGGGGCGTGGCAGTGGGCGGATTTCAAAAATTTTTACACTTGTTCTGTAGGCAGAGACGAGGGTCCTATATACCAAATTTCATAATCCTAGCTCAAAATTTAAGGCCTAAAAATCGGTGACGTACAGACGGACGGACGGACGGACGGACGGACAGACAGACATGGCTTAATCGACTCAGCTAGCGATTCTGAGTCGATCCATATACTTTGAGGTATATGTAACTAAACTATTTCTCTATGTATCAAAAATAATACACCCCTATGGGATAGGGTATAATGATATAGTGACAACAAATTTTTCAGACTGCTTACAGAACACTTTTACGGTTCTACAAAAGACAAGGTTTTCTCCTGCATATGTTATGGGGAAGTGTATAAAAATGGTTTTTATATAAAAACGCCCCCAAGAAGTGGGGCGTGGGTTAAAATATTATATGGACGAAACGTTCATATTAATAATGTTAATGATTCTGCATCAAAATTTTGTTCGAAAAATTTAAAATTTGACCGAAAACAGTTTTTTATTTAAAACGCCCCCAAAAAGTGGGCGTGGAAAAAAACTTTATATAAACGAAATATAGATATTACTATTGTCTAACTACGTTTTTCACAGACTTTTTTAAAATTCCTTACCTTTTGGCCAAAAACTACGTTTTTCTGAAAAAGTGTGTGAAGCAGTGGGCGGATTTCAAAAATTTTTACATTTGTTCTGCGGGAAGCAACATAGACCACGTGTACCAAATTTCATCATTCTAGCTCAAAATTGAAGGCCCAAAAACTGGTGACGTCCGTACGTACGGACGGACGGACGGACGGACAGACATGGCTAAATCGACTCTGAGTCGATCCATATACTTTGAGGTATATGTAGCTAAATTATTTCTCTATAACAAATAACAAACATATGAGAGGCTACAATCCGCTATGCGGATCGTTGAATACCCTATCCCATCCCATCCTTTAAATTAATATCCTCAAAATATAGGCCTTATGGCGATGAAAAACAGAAAATGACAGTGTCACAATATATTGCTCAGACAGTTTCTCAAAATCTTGTGTGGTTCGACAAAAAACAACGTATTTCTATTGCTAATGCCTTGGGATGGGGTATACAAATGGTTTTTGTAAGAAAACGCCCCCAAAATGTGGGCGTAGGTGAAAATGATCTATGGACAAAATGTTTATATTACCATTGCGGAAGTATTTGCATCAAAATTTTTTTCGAAAGTTTTAAAATTTGGACAAAAAGCGTTTTTTACTAAAAACGCCCCCAAAAAGTGGGCGTGGCAAAAAACTTTGTATGAACGAAATATAGATATTAGGATTGTCTAAATATGCTGCTCAGACACTTTTTTGAAATTCCTTACGGTTTGGCCAAAAAATAAGTTTTTCTAAAAAGGGGGCGTGGCAGTGGGCGGATTTCAAAAATTTTTACACTTGTTCTGCTTCGTCGGCCAGAGAGTCTTTATACCAAATTTCAACACTCTAGCTCAAAATTTAAGGCCCAAAAATTGGTGACACACAGACGGACGGACGGACGGACGGACGGACGGACGGACGGACAGACAGACATGGCTTAATCGACTCAGCTAGCGATTCTGAATCGATCCATATACTTTGAGGTATATGTATCGAAATTATTTCTCTATGTTACAAACTTAATGTCAAAACTAATATACCCCCCTATGGGATAGGGTATAAAAACGGTTTTGGATATTAATGAAATTCTTTATTCCTGTGAAAGTACGTTCGATGCCATTATGTATGGAACTCGATTTCTTTTGCATGGCCACCACGGGGACGCTTGCAGATGTCCAGACGCTGAACCTAATTTTCGACGGTTTTCAAGCATAAATCGGCCGATACTGCTGCAATTTCACGTTCGATATTCGTACGAAGTTCATCAATCGTCGCTGGCATAGACCATTGACTTGACGTAGCTCCACAGGAAATAGTCTAACGGCGTCAAATCGCACGACCGAGGCGGTCAAGCGACTGGACCATTTCTTCAGATAACACGTTCTCCAAACTTGGTTTCCAATAAATTGATTGTGACATTCGCTGTGTGGCTTGTGGCGCCGTCCTGTTGGAACCACATGTCCTCCAAGTCCATATCATCCAATCGGGGCCAAAAATATTCGGTTATCATTGAACGGTAGCGTTTCCCATTCACAGTAACGTGCAGGTCTTGATCATCACGGAAGAAGTACGGCCCAATGACGCCACCGGCCCATAAACCATACCAAACCGTAATTTTTTTCGGGATGCAATGATGACTCATGGAGTACGTGTGGATTGCTGCCTGGCCAATACCGCATATTTTGTTTATTGACGAAGCCATTCAGACAGAAATGAGCCTCATCTCTGAAGATGATTTTTCGATGAAAATCAGAATCATGTTCAAGTTGTTGCTCAGCCCAATTCACGAACATACGACGCTTCTGGTGGTCAAGCGGCATCAGTTCTTGCGTCAATTTAATCTTATAAGGATGTACGCCAAGATCTTTTCGCAAAATTCGCACACAACGATGTCACAGAGATGCCCAACGCTTGCGAACGACGTGTGAGAGACGCTTTCTTCAACTGAATCCTCAGCGGCAGTAATATTCTCGACACTACGGGCACTTTTTTGTCTCACTGGCACGGGAACATTTTGTACTGTGCCTGTGGATTCAAATCAAATGAGGTATATGTAAAAATTCAAATCTGTCCGTACGTCACTAGTTTTTGAGCCTTAAATTTTGAGCTAGAAGGATGAAATTCGGTACACGGGCTCTTTGTTGCTCCCAGCAGAACAAGTGTAAAAATTTTTGAAATCCGCCCACTGCCACGCCCCCTTTTTAGAAAAACTCAGTTTTGGCCAAACCGTAACGAATTTTAAAAAAGTTTCTGAACAACATATTTAGACAATCTTCATATCTATATTACAACTATAAAAAGTTGTTTTCCACGCCCCTTTTTTGGGCGTTTTCAATATAAAACTCATTTCTGTAAAATTTTAAATTTATCGAAAAAAGTTTTGGTGCAGAATCATTAACAAATTGATATGAACATTTCGTCTATATACCATTTTAACCCATGCCCACTTTTTGGGGGCGTTTTTATATAAAAACCTTGTCTTTTGTAGAACCGTAAAAGTGTCATAAACCGAGCGAAAATGATGGCTGTTTCCGACATTTCTTCTTGCTGTTTAAGCTCAGCACCATGACCTTTCAGCGAAAATCTAGTTCACAACGATTCCTTTTCTATTTAGCGAATCGATAGTTTTTTTGTTCGTCATTATCGGAGCTATTGGATTATTTTTTTTCTCTTCGAGGTTCCCACAATATAAATCTATATATATAAATGCATATAACATAGAACATAATTAGCATCCTGTGTAGAGTATCCAGTTTAAGCGAAATATGCATTTATAACATGTTCCAAATAAGAAAGTTCTCAGTTTTGTTATTAGAATTATTTTCTTTATTTGCCATGTTTCTACACATCATGTGTTAAGTCAGTTGGGAGGTTGATCTAATCGAGATTTGTGCGTAGAGGAATCAGTAGGGACTGTTTCAGATCAATTAATATGAAGGACACAGTCATTGGAGCAAATGGCGGCTGCCACTAGCAAGGGGGAGGGTTTTAACTTATGTTACAACACTGCTAACACCACATTAGCTAGTAAAAAATAAAAAACATTTTTTATACCCTATCCCATATTAGTTTTGATGCATAGTTTGTAACATAGAGAAATAATTAAGCTACATATACCTCAAGATATATGGATCGACTCAGAATCACTAGCTGAGTCGAGTAAGCCATGTCTTTCTGTCTGTCCGTCTGTACGTCGACGATTTTTAGGTCTTAAATTTTGAGCTGGGATAATGAAATTTGGCATATAGGATCAACGTCCGTGCCTACAGAAAAAGTTGAAAAATATTCAAAATCCGCCAACTGCCACGCCCCCTTTTAAGAAAAACTCAGTTTTTGGCCAAACTGTAAGGAATTTTAAAAATATTTAGACAATCTTAATATCTATATTACGTCTTTATAAAGTTTTTTGCCACGCCCACTTTTTGGGGGCGTTTTCAATAAAAAACTGTTTTCGGTCAAATTTTAAATTTTTCGAAAAAATTGTTGATGCAGCATCATTAACAATATTGATATGAACATTTCGTCTATATACCATTTTAACCCATGCCCACTTTTTGGGGTGTTTATACCCTTGTAACATAGAGAAATAATTTAGCTACATATACCTCAAAGTATATGGATCGACTCAGAATCGATAGCTGAGTCGATTTAGCCATGTCTGTCCGTCCGTCCGTCCGTACGTACGTCACCAGTTTTTGGGCCTTAAATTTTGAGCTAGAAGGATGAAATTTGGTACACGTGCTCTTTGTTGCTCCCAGCAGAACAAGTGTAAAAATTTTTAAAATCCGCCCACTGCCACGCCCCCTTTAAGAAAAACGTGTTTTTTGGCTAAACCATAAGGAATTTTAAAAATGTGTCTGAAAAACGTAGTTAGAGAATCGTAATATCTATATTTCGTTCATATAAAGTTTTTTGCCACGCCCACTTTTTGGGGGCGTTTTTGATAAAAAACGTTTTACGGTGAAATTTTAAAATTTTCGAAAATAATTTTGATGCAGAATAGTTAGTAATATTAATATAAACATTTCGTCCACAGACCATTTTAGCCCACGCCCACTTTTTGAGGGCGTTTTCTTACAAAAACCGTTTGTATACCCTACCCCATAGGGTAGGTTAGATTCTGATAAACTGTTTGAACAATGTGTTGTGACAATGTCATTTTGGCCCACTTTTTGGAGATATTAATTTTAAGGATGGGATGGGATAGGGTATTAAACGATCCGCACAGGGGTTTGTACTCTTCTCATATGTTTATACCCTATCCCATAGGGGTATATTAGTTTTGATACTTAGTTTGTAACATAGAGAAATAATTTAGCTTCATATACCTCAAAGTATATGGATCGACTCAGAATCGCTAGCTGAGTCGAATTAGCCATGTCTGTCTGTACGTCCGTCCGTCCGTCCGTCTGTCTGTCTGTTCGTCACCGATTTTTGGGCCTTAAATTTTGAGCTAGGATAATGAAATTTGGTATATAGGATCCTTGGCCGAGTCACCAGAACAAGTGTAAAAATTTTTAAAATCCGCCCACTGCCACGCCCCCTTTTAGAAAAAACGTAGTTTTAAGCCAAACCGTAAGGAATTTCAAAAAAGTACGTTAGCAACATATTTAGACAATCCTAATATCTATATTTCGTCCATACAAAGTTTTTTGCCACGCCCACTTTTTTGGGGCGTTTTCAGTAAAAAAACGTTTTTTTGTCCAAATTTTAAAACTTTCGAAAAAAATTTTGATGCAAATACTTCCGCAATGGTAATATAAACATTTTGTCCATAGATCATTTTCACCTACGCCCACATTTTGGGGGCGTGTATTTACAAAAACCATTTGTATACCCCATCCCAAGGCAGACTCAGAATCGCTAGCTGAGTCGATTAAGCCATGTCTGTCTGTCCGTCCGTCCGTCTGTACGTCACCGATTTTTAGGCCTTAAATTTTGAGCTAGGATAATGAAATTTGGTATATAGGATCCTCGTCTCTGCCTACAGAACAAGTGTAAACATTTTTGAAATCCGCCCACTGCCACGCCCCCTTTTAAGAAAAACTCAGTTTTTGACCAAACCGTAAGAAATTTAAAAAAAGTTTCTGAACAACATATTTAGACAATATTAATATCTATATTTCGTCCATATGAAGTTTTTTGCCACGCCCACTTTTTGGGGGCGTTTCCAATTAAAAACTGTTTTCGGTCAAATTTTAAATTTTTCGAAAAAAATTTTGATGCAGAATCATTAACATTATTAATATGAACATTTCGTCTATATATCATTTCAACCCACGCCCACTTTTTGGGGGCGTTTTTATATAAAAACCATTTTTATACACTACCTCATAACATATGCAGGAGAAAACCTTGTCTTTTGTAGAACCGCAAAATTGTTTTGTAAGCAGTCTGAAGAACTTGTTGTCACTATATCATTTTTTCTATTTTATCCACATCGTGTTTTTAGCCATGCCCCCTTCTTTGGGGATTTTAGTTTTATGGATAGGATGGGATAGGGTATTCAACGATCCGCACAGCGGATTGTAGCCTTCTCATATGTTACAAACTAAGTATCAAAACTAATATACCCCTTTGGGATTGGGTATAAACATATGAGAAGGCTACAATCTGCTGTGCGGATCGTTTAATACCCTATCCCATCCCATCCGTAAAATAAATATCACCAAAATGTGGTCTTTATGGTCATAAAGTATTGAAAATGACGTTTTTACAACATATTGTTCCGAAGGTTTATAAAATTATTTAATGGTTCGACAGAAGACAACGTTTTTATACCCTATCCCATAGGGGTTTATTAGTCTTGATACTTAGTTTGTAACATAGAGAAATAATTTAGCTACATATACCTCAAAGTATATGGATCGACTCAGAATCGCTAGCTGAGTCGATTAAGCCATGTCTGTCTGTCCGTCCTTCCGTCTGTCTGTTCGTCACCGATTTTTGAGCCTTAAATTTTGAGCTAGGATAATGAAATTTGAAATATAGGATCCTTGTCCGTGCCACCAGAACAAGTGTAAAAACTTTTGAAATCCGCCCTTGCCGCGCCCCCTTTTTAGGAAAACGTATTTTTTGGCCAAACCGTAAAGAATTTTATAAAAGTGTCTGAGAAGCATTTTTAGAGAATCCTAATATCTATATTTCGTCGCTATAAGGTTTTTTGCCACGCCCATATTTTGGGGGCGTTTTTTATAAAAAATGGTTTTTGGTCAAATTTTAAAATGTTCGAAAAAAAAATTGATGCACAATCATTGGCAGTATTAATACCAACATTTCGTCAATAGACTATTTTAACCTACGCCCACTTTTTGGGGGCGTTTTCTTACAAAAACCATTTGTATGCCCTACCTCAAGGCATATGCAAAATAAAACGTTGTTTTTTGTCGAACCATAAAAGAATTTGATAAACCTTCGGAACAATATGTTGTAACAACGTCATTTTCAATACTTTATGACAGGATAGGGTATTAAACGATCCGCACAGCGGATTGTAGCCTTCTCATATGTTTTCTATTATATCCACATCGTGTTTTTAGCCATGCACACTTTTTTGGGTATTTTAGTTTTACAGATAGGATGGGATAGGGTATTCAACGATCCGCACAGCGGATTGTAGCCTTCTCATATGTGTTTATTTATCTTTACTTTTCCAAAATCTAAACTTCGGGTGTGAGGAGTTAATTCAATTTAACCTTTTCTAGTTTATTTTGATTTCATTCCTTGGCACGAAAACTTTTTGAAAGCAGAGGGTATCAGGTAGCAAAAGCAACCGCAAGCGTGCCAACCACTGCCTCGTTTATAGTACCGCGACAGTACAGAAACACCCTTAATTACTACACTACTCGTACGAAAATTGAAATATAAGTCAATTAGTTAGTTGCGATACAAACATATGAGATTCCTACAATCCGCCGTGCGGATCGTTTAATACCCTTTCACATCCTTAAAATTAATCAGCCCTATCGAGGTATCCGTTGGAGCGGACAATTTTCCGCAACACATACTTCGTCGGAGGCTTAAATTTCATTCGAGGTATGTGTCATCGGAAAAAATACTACACTACAATTCTTAAATAAATTCCGCGAAGAATTTGTGTCGGACGAAATCGGTAAAAAGAATGGCACTTAGTCAAAATTTGCACGAAAAATACACCTAACTGCACTTCAACGCAATGCGTTACAAAATGTCGGAGAAATATTCCGAACAGCTTTTCGGAAGAATACCTCGAAGCAAAAATCCTCCGAATCGTACAAAGTCGGAGAATTTTCCGCTCCGACGGATACCTCGAATATGCCCATAATGTGGGATTTATGTCTACTTACTTACTTAAGTGGCGCTACAGTCCGGAATGAACCTGGGCCTCAACCAACATGCCTCTCCAATTAGCCCGGTCCTTAGCTAACTGCCTCCAGTTGCGCACTCCAAGTTGGTTGAGGTCGGTTTCCACTTGTGCGCGCCACTTAAGGCGAGGTCTTCCTCTACTGCGTCCGACGTCTGGCTGGGAATCGAAGACTCTGCGAGCCGGAGTATTGGTGTCCATTCGTTCTACATGTCCTAGCCATCTTAAACGTCCAATGCGGAGTTTTTTGACCAGGGGCATGTCGCTGTACAGCTCGTATAGTTCTTGGTTGAATCTTCGTCTCCATAGCCCGTCAACGCAAACGGGACCGAAGATTTTTCGAAGAATTTTCCTCTCGAATCTACCAAGGATTTCTTCATCCGCTTTTGATACGGTCCATGCTTCAGCGCCGTAGAGCAGGACTGGGATGATCAGGGTCTTATATAGGATCTCCTTAGTAGTTCGAGTGAGGGCTTTACTACTAAATTGCCTTCTTAGCCCGAAGAAACAGCGGTTGGCAAGAGTAATTCTTCGTTTAATTTCTGACGAGATGTTGTTGTCAGAGTTAATAGCGGAGCCGAGGTAGACAAAGTCCCGTACTACCTCAAAGTTATATCTGTCAATGGTGACGTTCTGTCCAATTCGTCGATGTTGTGTGTCCTTTCGTGTTGACAGCATATACTTAGTCTTACCCTCATTTACTGCTAAACCCATTTTCGCCGCTTCCTTCTCTATACTAGCAAACGTGGCTATGACATCACGTTGAGTCCTACCAATGATGTCAATATCGTCAGCGTATGCTAGTAGTTGCACCGACTTTTGGAAAATTGTGCCTCTGGTGTTGGCTTTGGAGTTTTGCACAATTCTCTCAAGAATCAGATTAAAGAAGTCACATGACAGCGCATCGCCTTGCCTAAATCCTTTTTTGGTATCGAATGTGTCGGTGAGGTCGTTTCCGACCCTGATGGAGCAGCGAGAATTCTCCATCGTCATCCTACACAAACGGACGAGTTTGGGCGGTATACCAAAACTAGACATGGCTCTGTACAGTTCGTCTCTATAAATGCTGTCATATGCGGCTTTGAAATCGATGAATAGGTGGTGGGTATCGATTTGGACTTCTTGAGTTTTTTCCAGGATCTGCCGAAGTGTGAAAATTTGATCGGTTGTGGACTTTCCTGGCCTAAAACCACACTGATAAGGGCCAATCAGGTTGTTGGTAAACGGTTTCAGGCGTTCACATATTACGGCAGATAGGATCTTGTAGGCGATGTTGAGGAGACTTATGCCTCTGTAGTTGGCGCAGTTCAGGGGGTCTCCTTTTTTGTGGATCGGGCAAACGATGCTGAGGTTCCATTCTTCAGGCATATTTTCATCCGACCAGATTTGGCTTATGAGTTGGTGGATGTTACGTACCAAGTCATCTCCGCCGGCCTTATAGAGCTCAGCGGGAAGGCCGTCATTTCCGGCAGCCTTATTAAGCTTGAGTTTAGATATTGCTATCCTCACTTCACTAAGGTCGGGTGGTTGGCAGTTTTCGCTGTCGTTGCCAATATTGAATGGTTCGTTCTGCCTGACAGCGGAATGTTGTTCGTCATCGCCGTTTAACAGTCTGCAGAAGTGGTTCTTCCATATCCTCAGCATCGACTGTGTCTCAACTACAATATTTCCTTGTTCATCTCGACAGGATTCTGTTCGAGCCTTGTATCCTTGGCTTTGACGTTTTACACTTTGGTAAAACTTGCGAACGTCGTTCCTGGAGTGGCACCTCTCTATATCCTCGATCGCACGCTTTTCTTGCTCTTTTTTCTTCTTGCTGAAAAGTCGATGTTCTTCCCTTCTTCTTTGCCTATAGAGCTCAATGGCAGCTCTCGTCTTCACCTGCAGCTTAGCCTTGTAGGCCTCGTTCTTGGCTGCGAGCATCTGTCGGCATTCCTCATCAAACCAGGGGTTTCTTGCTGGTGGGCGCGAGAAACCTAGCACATCAGTTGCGGCTGATCTAATGGCCTGTTGGCATCGTTGCCATTGCTCTTCGACATTCGATGCTGGTGGTATGGTGTTAATCGAGAGGTTGAGGGATACGCGTTGTGCGAAGGTCTTAGCGGTCTCTTGCGATTGCAGTCTTCCGACATTAAATTTTTTCACAGTATTTCTGGATTGTTGTGGCGTGGTGGATATCCGCATTCTTACCTTGGCTGCTACAAGGTAGTGATCCGAGTCGATGTTAGCTCCTCGGAATGTTCGGACATCCAAAATACTGGATGCGTGCCTCTTATCTATCGCAATGTGATCAATTTGGTTGACCGTTCGTTGATCTGGAGACCGCCATGTCCCCTTATGGATATCGAGGTGAGGAAACCGTGTGCTGGCTATAGTGGCATTTCGTTCCGTAGCGAAATCAATTAGCCTAAGTCCGTTACCAGACGTGTTGTCGTGTAGGCTTTGTTTTCCGACAATACTTCTAAAGATGTCTTCTCTTCCTACCTTTGCGTTAAAATCTCCCAGCACGATTTTAACATCGTACTTCGGTAGTCGCTCATAGGTTTTGTCGAGGAGCTCGTAGAAGCAATCCTTAGCTATATCATCTTTTTCTTCCGTCGGAGCGTGAGCGCATATAAGGCTTATGTTGGCGAATTTGGCCTTGATGCGGATTGTTACTATGCGTTCGCTAATGTCTTGGAAACATAAGACTTCTTGCCTAAGTCTGGCACTTATAACAAATCCGCATCCGAATAGTCGCTGTTTCTGCTCACTATAACACGGTCCGTAGTATATGTCACAGTTTTTCATCCTCTTTTTGCCCGGCCCATCCCATCGTATTTCCTGGATGGCAGTAATGTCTGCTTTGTAGCAGTTTAGGGCTTCCGCTAGTTGTTCGCCTGCACCTCTCCTGTTTAATGTTCTCACATTCCAGGTGCAGATACGAACGTCGTTGTCCTTTTTTCGTTTAGCAGGGTCGTCAACAATAAAATCCGTCCTTTCCGAGGCTATTGGTTGCTTCGTAACAATGTTTTTTTTCTGTGGGTGGGTAGTTAACCCAAAGCACAACCCCCAACCTGGAGGGCCAGTTCCAATTTATTAGATACCCCTAGGACACGGGGCCATCAGTATCCACTACGGGATTGAGCGCTGCCGTTGGCCTTTCGGTTCATCCGCCACCATCTCTGTTCAAGGGGCCTGACTAACCCTTGAAATTCCTAGACAACCTGTTGTCCGAATATGTCAGAGCAGCTCATCTAGGTTCGCCTGGGACAGCAGGCCGGGTATTCTTCCGTGCCATTCTCACCAGGGTGTTTATAGTGTTGCTGTTTTTCGTCGTGTTATCAACACTCGCACTTATCGTTTAGCAAGTCAAATCCGGTTGGATGAGACCAGTATCCGATGGTTACCACTTGGAGGTAAAGATAAGCACATTTGATGTGTAGTCAGAGTTGCAACACTGGGCATTGCCAAGTTAACGCCAATCAGAGTCTACCCTCGTTCTACAGCACCCAACCATCGGGATTTATGTCAATCAAGCCTAAAAATTACGTTGTCACAACATCAGACAGTTTGTCAAAGTCATTAATGGTTCAACAAAAAAAACATATGAGAGGGCTACAATCCACTGTGCGGATCGTTGAATACCCTATCCCATCCCATCCTTAAAATTAATATCCTCAAAATATAGGCCTTATGGCGATGAAATACAGAAAATGACATTGTCACAATATATTGCTCAGACAGTTTATCAAAATCTTTTGTGGTTCGACAAAAACCAACGTATTTCTATTGGTAATGCCTTGGGATGGGGTATACAAATGGTTTTTGTAAGAAAACGCCCCCAAACTGTGGGCGCAGGTGAAAATGATCTATGGACAAAATGTTTATATAACCATTGCGAAAGTTTTTGCATCAAAATTTTTTTCTAAAGTTTTAAAATTTGGACAAAAAGCGTTTTTTACTAAAAACGCCCCCAAAAAGTGGGCGTGGCAAAAAACTTTGTATGAACGAAATATAGATATTAGGATTGTCTAAATATGCTGCTCAGACACTTTTTTGAAATTCCTTACGGTTTGGCTTTAAACTACGTTTTTCAAAAAGGGGGCATGGCAGTGGGCGGATTTCAAAAAATTTTACACTTGTTCTGCTTCGTCGGCCAGAGAGTCTATATACCAAATTTCAACACTCTAGCTCAAAATTTAAGGCCCAAAAATCGGTGACACACAGACGGACGGACGGACGGACGGACAGACAGACATGGCTTAATCGACTCAGCTAGCGATTCTGAATCGATCCATATACTTTGAGGTATATGTATCGAAATTATTTCTATATGTTACAAACTTAATGTCAAAACTAATATACCCCCCTATGGGATAGGGTATAAACATATGAGAGGCTACAATCCGCTATACCCTATCCCATCCCATCCTTTTAATTAATATCCTCAAAATATAGGCTTTATGGCGATGAAAAACAGAAAATGACATTGTCACAATATATTGCTCAGACAGTTTCTCAAAATCTTTTGTGGTTCGACAAAAAACAACGTATTTCTATTGCTAATGCCTTGGGATGGGGTATACAAATGGTTTTTGTAAGAAAACGCCCCCAAAATGTGGGCGTAGGTGAAAATGATCTATAGACAAAATGTTTATATTTCCATTGTGGAAGTATTTGCATCAGAATTTTTTTCGAAAGTTTTAAAATTTGGACAAAAAACGTTTTTTACTAAAAACGCCCCCAAAAAGTGCGCGTGGCAAAAAACTTTGTATGGACGAAATATAGATATTAGGATTGTCTAAATATGTTGCTAACACACTTTTTTGAAATTCCTTACGGTTTGGCTTAAAACTACGTTTTTTCTAAAAGGGGGCGTGGCAGTAGGCGGATTTTAAAAATTTTTACACTTGTTCTGGTGACTCAGCCAAGGATCCTATATACCAAATTTCATTATCCTAGCTCAAAATTTAAGGCCCAAAAATCGGTGACGAACAGACAGACGGATGGACGGACAGACAGACATGGCTAATTCGACTCAGCTAGCGATTCTGAGTCGATCCATATACTTTTAGGTATATGTAGCTAAATTATTTGTCTATGTTACAAACTAAGTATCAAAACTAATATACCCCTATGGGATAGGGTATAAAAAAAAACATATGAGAAGGCTACAATCCGTTATGCGGATCGTTTAATACCCTATCCCTTCCCATCTTTAAAATTAATATCCCCAAAATGTGGTCTTTATGGTTATAAAGTATTGAAAATGACGTTGTCGCAACATATTGTTCAGAAGGTTTATCAAATTCTGTTATGGTTCGACAAAAAACAACGTTTTTCTATTGCTTATGCCTTGGGGTAGGGCATACAAATGGTTTTTGTAAGAAAACGCCCCCAAAAAGTGTGTGTGGGTCAAAATGGTCTATTGACGAAATGTTCATATTAATACTGCCAATGATTGTGCATCAACATTTTCTTCGAAAATTTTAAAATTTGACCAGGAAAAGTTTTTATACCCTATCCCATAGGGGTATATTAGTTTTGATACATAGTTTGTAACATAGAGAAATAATTTAGCTACATATACCTCAAAGTATATGGATCGACTCAGAATCGATAGCTGAGTCGATTTAGCCATGTCTGTCCGTCCGTCCGTCCGTCCGTACGTCACCAGTTTTTGGGCCTTAAATTTTGAGCTAGAAGGATGAAATTTGGTACACGTGCTCTTTGTTGCTCCCAGCAGAACAAGTGTAAAAATTTTTGAAATCCGCCCACTGCCACGCCCCCTTTTTAGAAAAACGTAATTTTTGGCCAAACCATAAGGAACTTTGAAAAACTTTCTGAACAACATATTTAGATAATCTGAATATCTGTATTTCGTTCATATAAAGTTTTTTGCCACGGCCACTCTTTGGGGGCGTTTTTAATAAAAAACGATTTTCGGTCAAATTTTAAAATTTTCGAAAAAAAATTTGATGCAGCATCATTAGTAATATAGATATGAACATTTCGTTCATAGACCATTTTAACCCATCCCCACTTTTTGGGGGCGTTTTTATATAAAAAACATATGAGAAGGCTACAATCCGCTGTGCGGATCGTTGAATACCCTATCCCATCCTACCCATAAAACTAGAATCCCCAAAAAAGTGGGCATGGCTAAAAACACGATGTGGATAAAATAAAAAAAATGATATAGTGACAACAAATTCTTCAGGCTGCTTACAAAACACTTTTACGGTTCTACAAAAGACAAGGTTTTCTACTGTATATGTTATGGGGTAGTGTATAAAAATGGTTTTTATATAAAAACATATGAGAGGCTACAATCCGCTATGCGGATCGTTGAATACCCTATCCCATCCCATCCTTTAAATTAATATCCTCAAAATATAGGCCTTATGGCGATGAAATACAGAAAATGACATTCTCACAATATATTGCTCAGACAGTTTCTCAAAATCTTGTGTGGTTCGACAAAAAACAACGTATTTCTATTGCTAATGCCTTGGGATGGGGTATACAAATGGTTTTTGTAAGAAAACGCCCCCAAAATGTGGGCGTAGGTGAAAATGATCTATTATTAAAATGTTTATATTACCATTTCGGAAGTATTTGCATCAAAATTTTTTTCGAAAGTTTTAAAATTTGGACAAAAAGCGTTTTTTACTAAAAACGCCCCCAAAAAGTGGGCGTGGCAAAAAACTTTGTATGAACGAAATATAGATATTAGGATTGTCTAAATATGCTACTCAGACACTTTTTTGAAATTCCTTACGGTTTGGCCAAAAAATAAGTTTTCCTAAAAAGGGGGCGTGGCAGTGGGCGGATTTCAAAAATTTTTACACTTGTTCTGGTGGCACGGACGAGGATCCTATATACCAAATTTCATTATCCTAGCTCAAAATTTAAGGCCCAAAAACCGCTGACGAACAGACAGACGGACGGACGGACGGACGGACGGACGGACAGACAGACATGGCTAATTCGACTCAGCTAGCGATTCTGAGTCGATCCATATACTTTGAGGTATATGTAGCAAAATTATTTCTCTATGTTACAAACTAAGTATCAAAACTAATATACCCCCCTATATATATATATACACCCTATCCCATCCCATCCTTTAAATTAATATCCTCAAAATATAGGCCTTATGGCGATGAAATACAGAAAATGACATTGTCACAATATATTGCTCAGACAGTTTCTCAAAATCTTGTGTGGTTCGACAAAAAACAATGTATTTCTATTGATAATGCCTTGGGATGGGGTATACAAATGGTTTTTTTAAGAAAACGCCCCCAAAATGTGGGCGTAGGTGAAAATGATCTATAGACAAAATGTTAATATTACCATTTCGGAAGTATTTGCATCAAATTTTTTTTCGAAAGTTTTAAAATTTGGACAAAAAGCGTTTTTTACTAAAAACGCCCCCAAAAAGTGGGCGTGGCAAAAAACTTTGTATGAACGAAATATAGATATTAGGATTGTCTAAATATGCTACTCAGACACTTTTTTAAAATTCCTTACGGTTTGGCCAAAAAATAAGTTTTCCTAAAAAGGGGGCGTGGCAGTGGGCGGATTTCAACAATTTTTACACTTGTTCTGGTGGCACGGACGAGGATCCTATATACCAAATTTCATTAGATATCCTAGCTCAAAATTTAAGGCCCAAAAACCGCTGACGAACAGACAGACGGACGGACGGACGGACAGACAGACATGGCTAATTCGACTCAGCTAGCGATTCTGAGTCGATCCATATACTTTGAGGTATATGTAGCTAAATTATTTCTCTATGTTACAAACTAAGTATCAAAACTAATATACCCCCCTATGGGATAGGGTATAAACATTTTTATACCCTACCCCATAACATATGCAGGAGAAAACCTTGTCTTTTGTAGAAACGGAAAATTGTTTTGTAAGCAGTTTGAAGAATTTGTTGTCACTATATCATTTTATCTATTTTATCCACATCGTGTTTTTCGCCATGCCCACTTTTTTGGGGATTTTAGTTTTATGGATAGGATGGGATAGGGTATTCAACGATCCGCACAGCGGATTGTAGCATTCCATATGTTTTTATAATTGAGTGCGTTGACAATTTTAAATACTTAGGTATAGTGTTAGATAACAAGCTCTGTTGGAATAATCATACACTTTACAAAAAAAAAAATACAAATTTTTGGCGCAACAGGCTCGTTAGTACCCAGGGCCTAGCTTTCTCACAACAATTCATGTGTGCGTGTGTACTTCTTGCACGATGGCGGGACCTCCTGTTTTATGCCGACTCCGAACGGCTAAGTTGAGATAAGCTATTCTTGACAATTGATACTACTCGGACGATTTGTCAGATCATCACGAGAGGAGGGCCAGTGAAAAATCATTTAGGTGTTGCTACGAGTCCACAATCAATTACAAAACTCGTTCACAATGGTCTTTTAAAATCTAAGCTGCAATATGGTATCTCTTGTTGGGGTGATGCTTATTTTAATAAAACGGAGTCACTATTAATAAAACAGAAACATGCAATACGGATTTTATGCAGAGTAAATCGCAGAACTCCAAGTCTTTTTATACCCTATCCCATAGGGGGGTATATTAGTTTTGATACATAGTTTGTAACATAGAGAAATAATTTTGCTACATATACCTCAAAGTATATGGATCGACTCAGAATCGCTAGCTGAGTCGAATTAGCCATGTCTGTCTGTTCGTCACCGATTTTTGGGCCTTAAATTTTGAGCTAGGATAATGAAATTTGGTATATAGGATCCTTGTCCGTGTTTCCAGAACCAGTGTGAAAAATTTTGAAATCCGCCCACTGCCACGCCCCCATTTTAGAAAAACGTAATTTTTGGCACAACCGTAAAGAATTTTAAAAAAGTGTCTGAACAGCATATATACAGAATCGTAATATCTATATTTCGTTCATATAAAGTTTTTTGCCACGCCCACTTTTTGGGGGCGTTTTCAATAAAAAACTGTTTTCGGTCAAATTTTAAATTTTTCGAAAAAAATTTTTGATGCAGAATCATTAACATTATTAATATGAACATTTCGTCTTTATACTATTTTAACCCACGCCCACTTTTTGGGGGCGTTTTTATATAAAAACCATTTTGATACACTACCCCATAACATCATATGCAGGAGAAAACCTTGTCTTTTGTAGAACCGTAAAAGTGTTTTGTAAGTAGCCTGAAGAATTTGTTGTCACTACATCATTTTTTTTATTTTATCCACATCGAGTTTTTAGCCATGCGCACTTTTTTGGGGATTCTAGTTTTATGGATAGGATGGGATAGGGTATTCAACGATCCGCACAGCGGATTGTAGCCTTCTCATATGTTTATACCCTATCCCATAGGGGGGTATATTAGTTTTGATACATAGTTTGTAACATAGAGAAATAATTTTGCTACATATACCTCAAAGTATATGGATCGACTCAGAATCGCTAGCTGAGTCGAATTAGCCATGTCTGTCTGTCCGTCCGTCCGTCCGTCCGTCCGTCCGTCCGTCCGTCTGTCTGTTCGTCACCGATTTTTGGGCCTTAAATTTTGAGCTAGGATAATGAAATTTGGTATATAGGATCCTTGGCCGAGTCACCAGAACAAGTGTAAAAATTTTTAAAATCCGCCCACTGCCACGCCCCCTTTTAAGAAAAACTCAGTTTTTGACCAAACCGTAAGGAA
Organism: Rhingia campestris; assembly: GCA_932526625.1. Classification (NCBI taxonomy): domain Eukaryota; kingdom Metazoa; phylum Arthropoda; class Insecta; order Diptera; family Syrphidae; genus Rhingia; species Rhingia campestris. The sequence continues at coordinate 68,173,438 of OW052183.1, forward strand.
CTTTGAAAAAGTTTCTGAACAACATATTTAGACAATATTAATATCTATATTTCGTCCATATAAAGTTTTTTGCCACGCCCACTTTTTGTGGGCGTTTTCAATTAAAAACTGCTTTCGGTCAAATTTTAAATTTTTCGAAAAAAATGTTGATGCAGAATCATTAACATTATTAATATGAACATTTCGTCTATATACCATTTTAACCCACGCCCACTTTTTGGGGGCGTTTTTATATAAAAACCATTTTTATACACTACCCCATAACATATGCAGGAGAAAACCTTGTCTGTTGTAGAACCGTAAAATTGTTTTGTAAGCAGTCTGAAGAATTTGTTGTCACTATATCATTTTTTCTATTTTATCCAAATCGTGTTTTTAGCCATGCCCCCTTTTTGGGGATTTTAGTTTTATGGATAGGATGGGATAGGGTATTCAACGATCCGCACAGCGGATTGTAGCCTTCTCATATGTTTTTTTTTTATTTTATCCACATCGTGTTTTTAGCCATGCCCACTTTTTTGGGGATTCTAGTTTTATGGATAGGATGGGATAGGGTATTCAACGATCCGCACAGCGGATTGTAGCCTTCTCATATGTTTATACCCTATCCCATAGGGGGGTATATTAGTTTTGATACTTTGTTTGTAACATAGAGAAATAATTTTGCTACATATACCTCAAAGTATATGGATCGACTCAGAATCGCTAGCTGAGTCGAATTAGCCATGTCTGTCTGTCCGTCCGTCCGTCCGTCCGTCCGTCTGTCTGTTCGTCACCGATTTTTGGGCCTTAAATTTTGAGCTAGGATAATGAAATTTGGTATATAGGATCCTCGTCCGTGCCACCAGAACAAGTGTAAAAATTTTTGAAATCCGCCCACTGCCACGCCCCCTTTTTAGGAAAACTTATTTTTTGGCCAAACCGTAAGGAATTTCAAAAAAGTGTCTGAGTAGCATATTTAGACAATCCTAATATCTATATTTCGTTCATATAAAGTTTTTTGCCACGCCCACTTTTTGGGGGCGTTTTTAGTAAAAAACGCTTTTTGTCCAAATTTTAAAACTTTCGGAAAAAAATTTGATGCAAATACTTCCGAAATGGTAATATAAACATTTTGTCCATACATCATTTTCACCTACGCCCACATTTTGGGGGCGTTTTCTTACAAAAACCATTTGTATACCCCATCCCAAGGCATTAGCAATAGAAATAAGTTGTTTTTTGTCGAACCACACAAGATTTTGAGAAACTGTCTGAGCAATATATTGTGACAATGTCATTTTCTGTATTTCATCGCCATAAGGCCTATATTTTGAGGATATTAATTTAAAGGATGGGATGGGATAGGGTATTCAACGATCCGCATAGCGGATTGTAGCCTCTCATATGTTTATACCCTATCCCATAGGGGGGTATATTAGTTTTGATACTTAGTTTGTAACATAGAGAAATAATTTTGCTACATATACCTCAAAGTATATGGATCGACTAAGAATCGCTAGCTGAGTCGAATTAGCCATGTCTGTCTGTCCGTCCGTCCGTCCGTCCGTCCGTCCGTCCGTCCGTCCGTCTGTCTGTTCGTCAGCGGTTTTTGGGCCTTAAATTTTGAGCTAGGATAATGAAATTTGGTATATAGGATCCTCGTCCGTGCCACCAGAACAAGAGTAAAAATTTTTGAAATCCGCCCACTGCCACGCCCCCTTTTTAGGAAAACTTATTTTTTGGCCAAACCGTAAGGAATTTCAAAAAAGTGTCTGAGTAGCATATTTAGACAATCCTAATATCTATATTTCGTTCATACAAAGTTTTTTGCCACGCCCACTTTTTGGGGGCGTTTTTAGTAAAAAACGCTTTTTGTCCAAATTTTAAAACTTTCGAAAAAAATTTTGATGCAAATACTTCCGAAATGGTAATATAAACATTTTGTTAATAGATCATTTTCACCTACGCCCACATTTTGGGGGCGTTTTCTTACAAAAACCATTTGTATACCCCATCCCAAGGCATTAGCAATAGAAATACGTTGTTTTTTGTCGAACCACACAAGATTTTGAGAAACTGTCTGAGCAATATATTGTGAGAATGTCATTTTCTGTATTTCATCGCCATAAGGCCTATATTTTGAGGATATTAATTTAAAGGATGGGATGGGATAGGGTATTCAACGATCCGCATAGCGGATTGTAGCCTCTCATATGTTTTTATATAAAAACCATTTTTATACACTACCCCATAACATATACAGGAGAAAACCTTGTCTTTTGTAGAACCGTAAAAGTGTTTTGTAAGCAGCCTGAAGAATTTGTTGTCACTATATAATTTTTTTTATTTTATCCACATCGTGTTTTTAGCCATGCCCACTTTTTTGGGGATTCTAGTTTTATGGATAGGATGGGATAGGGTATTCAACGATCCGCACAGCGGATTGTAGCCTTCTCATATGTTTTTTGTTCAGAACACTTGAAATTCTTCCGTTAAGGCATCTTAACTGTTACAAAGTCTTAAAAATATTTTTCGAAAACTCGGGATTTTACTCTGTAAGAAACATAGATAACTATAATTTACGGGTCAATACTAGAAGTTTGGTAACTATTCCTACAGCTTATAAAACATCCTTCAAAAGATTTTACTATGCCACCGCACCCCGTTTGTTTAACTCACTTCCAGATCTCATTAGGGGTGAGAGGGTAAAAAATGTATTTTTAAAAGATGTTAAAAAATGGTTGTTGTCTTTGGATTATTCAGCCATAGATAGTTTCTTTTTATGAATATTGATCATTGTAGGTCTGGTACACTTGCTTTTTCATTCTCTTTTAACTTTTGTAATTAAACATTTTTTTTTATACCCTATCCCATAGGGGAATATTAGTTTTGATACTTAGTTTGTAACATAGAGAAATAATTTAGCTACATATACCTCAAAGTATATGGATCGACTCAGAATCGCTACCTGAGTTGAATTAGCCATGTCTGGCTGTCCGTCCGTCCGTCCGTCTGTCTGTTCGTCACCGATTTTTGGGCCTTTAATTTTGAGCTAGGATAATGAAATTTGGTATATAGGATCCTTGGCCGAGTCACCAGAACAAGTGTAAAAATTTTTAAAATCCGCCCACTGCCACGCCCCCTTTTAGAAAAAAACGTAGTTTTAAGCCAAACCGTAAGGAATTTCAAAAAAGTGTGTTTGCAACATATTTAGAAAATCTTAATGTCTATATTTCGTCCATACAAAGTTTTTTGCCACGCCCACTTTTTGGGGGCGTTTTTAATTAAAAAAGTTTTTTGTCTAAATTTTGAAACTTTCGAAAAAAAATTTGATGCAAATACTTCCGCAATGGTAATATAAACATTTTGTCTATAGATCATTTTCACCTACGCCCACATTTTGGGGGCGTTTTCTTACAAAAACCATTTGTATACCCCCTCCCAAGGCATTAGCAATAGAAAACCGTTGTTTTTGTCGAACCACAAAAGATCTTGATAAACTGTCTGAGCAATATATTGTGACAATGAATCATTAACATTATTAATATAAACATTTCGTCTATATACCATTTTCACCCACGCCCACTTTTTGGGGGCGTTTTTATATAAAAAAACATATGAGAAGGCTACAATCCGTTGTGCGGATCGTTTAATACCCTATCCCATCCCATAACTATAATTAATATCCCCAAAATATGGTCTTTATAGTCATAAAGTAAAATGACGTTGTTACAACATATTGTTCCGAAGGTTTATCAAATTCTTTTATGGTTCAACAAAAAACAAGGTTTTTCTTTGCATATGCTTTGGGGTAGGGCATACAAATGGTTTTTGTGAGAAAACGCCCCCAAAAAGTGGGCGTGGGTTAAAATGGTCTATTGACGAAATGTTGGTATTAATACTGCCAAAAAAAACATTTTTTATAAAAAACGCCCCTAAAAAGTGGGCGTGGCAAAAAACTTTATATTGACGAAATATAGATATTACGATTCTCTATAAAATGCTTCTCAGACACTTTTTTAAAATTCCTTACGGTTTGGTCAAAAACTGAGTTTTTCTTAAAAGGGGGCGTGGCAGTGGGCGGATTTATATTTATATATCCCATAGGGGTATATTAGTTTTGATACTTAGTTTGTAACATAGAGAAATAATTTTGCTACATATACCTCAAAGTATATGGATCGACTCAGAATCGCTAGCTGAGTCAATTAAGCCATGTCTGTCTGTCCGTCCGTCCGTCCGACCGTCCGTCCGTCCGTCCGACCGTCCGTCCGTCCGTCTGTACGTCACCGATTTTTAGGCCTTAAATTTTGAGCTAGGATAATGAAATTTGGTATATAGGATCCTCGTCCTACAGAACAAGTGTAAAAATTTTTGAAATCCAACCACTGCCACGCCCCCTTTTTAGGAAGACTTATTTTTTGGCCAAACCGTAAGGAATTTCAAAAAAATGTCTGAGCAGCATATTTAGACAATCCTTATATCTATATTTCGTTCGTACAAAGTTTTTTGCTACGCCCACTTTTTGGGGGCGTTTTTAGTAAAAAACGCTTTTTGTCCAAATTTTAAAACTTCCGAAAAATTTTTTGATGCAAATACTTCCGCAATGGTAATATAAACATTTTGTTCATAGATCATTTTCACCTACGCCCACATTTGGGGGGCGTTTTCTTACAAAAACCATTTGTATACCCCATCCCAAGGCATTAGCAATAGAAATACGTTGTTTTTTGTCGAACCACAAAAGATTTTGAGAAACTGTCTGAGCAATATATTGTGACAATGCCATTTTCTGTATTTCATCGCCATAAGGCCTATATTTTGAGGATATTAATTTAAAGGGTGGGATGGGATAGGGTATTCAACGATCCGCATAGCGGATTGTAGCCTCTCATATGTTATTAAGTAAAAATCTCCACCAGCCAGCCCATGGAAAATAAAATTGTTCCAATAGTTTAGAAAATAAAAAAAAGAAATCGATTATAAAGGGTGGTTAAATTTTGAGGGCCGATGTTGATTTTGAATAAAACACATATTCGGCCCTAGCGAGGTATCCGTCGGAGCGGAAAATTCTCCGATTTTGTACGATTCCGATGATTTTTGCTTCGAGGTATTCTTCCGAAAAGCTGTTCGGAATATTTCTCCCACATTTCGTAACGCATCCCAGCGAATTGCGTTGAAGTGGGTTCAGGAGCATTTTGAGTTCAATTTGTGACAGCTAAGTGCAATTCTTTTTCCGATTTCCTCCGACACAAATTCGTCGCGGAATTTGTTTACGAAGTGAAGTGGAGTAATAGAAAAATGTATGTAATTATATAAAACTATTTATTTAAGTAATTTTCGTACTAATCGTTTGAATTTGTGTTTCCAGGGCGAGCTCAATGGAAAAAAACCACCCCTGAACAGTACGAGCTTCGTCGTCGCATTTGTGTAGTATTTCTTTCCGATGGCAAATACCTCGAATGGAATTTGAATCTCCGACGAATTATGCGTTGCGGAAAATTTTCCGCTCCGACGAATAGCTCGCAAGGGCAGATTATTTAAGAATTTATTATCATTTCTTGTTATAATGATAATATTGGTATGATTCAATTATGTATGGAACAAAATATCTGGTAAATGGCCGCCGCGACCTCGGCGGCCATTTACCAAAATAGAGTTATTGGCACTCTTAGCAAAAAAAAAAACATCCTATCCATAAAACTAAAATCCCCAAAAAGTGGGCATGGCTAAAAACACGATGTGGATAAAATAGAAAAAATGATATAGTGACAACAAATTCTTCAGACTGCTTACAAAACACTTTTACGGTTCTACAAAATACAACGTTTTCTCCTGCATATGTTATGGGGGAGTGTTTAAAACTGGTTTATAAAAACGCCCCCAAAAAGTGGGCGTGGGTGAAAATGGTATATAGACGAAATGTTTATATTAATAATGTTAATGATTCATTGTCACAATATATTGCTCAGACAGTTTATCAAAATCTTTTGTGGTTCGACAAAAACAACGGTTTTCTATTGCTAATGCCTTGGGAGGGGGTATACAAATGGTTTTTGTAAGAAAACGCCCCCAAAATATGGGCGTAGGTGAAAATGATCTATAGACAAAATGTTTATATTACCGTTGCGGAAGTATTTGCATAAAAATTTTTTTCGAAAGTTTCAAAATTTGGACAAATAACTTTTTTTTTACTAAAAACGCCCCCAAAAAGTGGGCGTGGCAAAAAACTTTGTATTGACGAAATATAGATATTAAGATTTTCTAAATATGTTGCAAACACACTTTTTTGAAATTCCTTACGGTTTGGATTAAAACTACGTTTTTTCTAAAAGGGGGCGTGGCAGTGGGCGGATTTTTAAAATTTTTACACTTGTTCTGGTGACTCGGCCAAGGATCCTATATACCAAATTTCATTATCGTAGCTCAAAATTTAAGGCCCAAAAATCGGTGACGAACAGACAGGCGGACGGACGGACGGACGACAGACAGACATGGCTAATTCAACTCAGCTAGCGATTCTGAGTCGATCACTATACTTTGAGGTATATGTAGCTAAATTATTTCCCTAGTCACAAACTAAGTATCAAAACTAATATACCCCTATGGGATAGGGTATAAACATACGAGAGGCTACAATCCGCTATGCGGATCGTTGAATACCCTATCCCATCCCATCCTTTAAATTAATATCCTCAAAATATAGGCCTTATGGCGATGAAATACAGAAAATGACATTGTCACAATATATTGCTCAGACAGTTTCTCAAAATCTTGTGTGGTTCGACAAAAAACAACGTATTTCTATTGCTAATGCTTTGGGATGGGGTATACAAATGGTTTTTGTAAGAAAACGCCCCAAAAATGTGGGCGTAGGTGAAAATGATCTATGGACAAAATGTTTATATTACCATTGCGGAAGTATTTGCATCAAAAATTTTTTCGAAAGTTTTAAAATTTGGACAAAAAGCGTTTTTTACTAAAAATGCCCCCAAAAAGTGGGCGTGGCAAAAAACTTTGTATAAACGAAATATATATATAGGATTGTCTAAATATGCTACTCAGACACTTTTTTGAAATTCCTTACGGTTTGGCCAAAAAATAAGTTTTCCTAAAAAGGGGGCGTGGCAGTGGGCGGATTTCAAAAATGTTTACACTTGTTCTGGTGGCACGGACGAGGATCCTATATACCAAATTTCATTATCCTACCTCAAAATTTAAGGCACAAAAACCGCTGACGAACAGACAGACGGACGGACGGACGGACGGACAGACAGACATGGCTAATTCGACTCAGCTAGCGATTCTGAGCCGATCCATATACTTTGAGTTATATGTAGCAAAATTATTTCTCTATGTTACAAACTAAGTATCAAAACTAATATACCCCCCTATGGGATAACGTATAATGAGATAAATAATTAGAAATGGGTGGGGTGACCCTTAAAAAACAAATATTAAAAAAGTTAAAATATTATTAATTAACATAATCCATATAAAAATGAATTAAATTGGAAGTTTAAAGTTAACATTTCATGAAAAACATCAGAGTATCGAATTCTTTGTTAATACAAAGAATTCGATACTCTCATTATCAGGACTAAGGGGCCAGTATTTTACATGTTTAATAAATAACGCATGAGATGTATGCATTCTGATGGATTGAGGAAGTTTATTAAATATACGAAACCAAGAAACACTATAAAAAACATATGAGAAGGCTACAATCTTCGTACAGCGGATTGGTCAATACCCTATCCCATTCCATCCTTAAATTAAACATCCCCAAAATGTGGCTGTGACAACGTCGTCAATATATTGCTCAGTTAGTTTAATAAAATCGCGCGATCGAGGATACAGAGAGTTGCCACTCCAGGAACGGGTACAAGGCTCAAACAGAATCCTGTCGAGATGAACAAGGAAATATCGTAGTTGAGACACAGTTAATGCTGAGGATATGAAAGAACCAATACTGTAGCCCTCAAACGCTGATGACGAACAACATTTCGCTGTCAGACACAACGAACCATTCAATATTGGCATCGGAAGCGAAAACTGCCAACCACCCGACCTAAGTGAAGTGGGGATAGCAATATTTACACTCAAGCTTAATAAGGCCGCCGGAAATGACGGCCTTCCCGCTGAGCTTTATAAAGCTGGCGAAGATGACTTGGTAAGTAACATCCACCAACTCACAAGCCAAATCTGGTCGAATAGGAAACTCAGCATCGTTTGCCCGATCCACTAAAAAGGAGACCCTCTGAACTGCGTCGATTACAGAGGCATAAGTCTCCTCAATATCGCCTACAAGATCCTATTTGCCGTAATATGTGAACGCCTGAAACCGTTTACCAACAACCTGATCGGCGCTTATCAGTGACTTCTTTAATTTGATTCTTGAGAGGATTGTGCCAACACCAGAGGCAAAATTTTTCAAAAATCGGTGCAACTACTAGCATACGCCGACGATATTGACATCATTGGTTTGCTAGTACAGAGAAGGAAGCGTTAAAATGGGTTTAGCAGTAAATGAGGGCAAGACTAAGTATATGCTGTCAACACGAAAGGACACACAACATCGACGAATTGGACAGAACGTCACCATTGACAGATATAACTTTGAGTTCGTACGGGACTTTGTCTACCTCGGCTCCGCTATTGACTCTGACAACAACATCTCGTCAGAAATCAAACTCAAATGACTCTTGCCAACCGCTGTTTCTTCGTGCAAGAAGGCAATTTAGTAGTAAAGCCCTCATCCTAATCATCCCAGTCCTGCTCTACGGCGCTGAAGCATGGACCGTATCAAAAGCGGATGAAGAAATCCCTGGTCGATTCAAGAGAAAAACTCTTCGAAAAATCTTCGGTCCCGTTTGCGTTGACGGGCTATGGAGACGAAGATTCAACCACAAACTATACGAGCTGTACAGCGACATACCCCTGGTCAAAAAACTCCGCATTGGACGTTTAAGATTTCTAGGACATGTAGAACGAATGGACACCAATACACCTGCTCGCGGAGTCTTCGATTCCAGCCAGACGTCGGACGCAGTAGAGGAAGACATCGCCTTAAGTTGCGCGCACAAATAAAAACTGACCTCAACCAACTTGGAGTGTGCAACTGGAGGCAGTTAGCTAAGGAACAGGCTAATTGGAGAGGCATGTTGGTTGAGGCCCAGGTTCATCCCGGACTGTAGCACCACCTATATAAGTATAGTAAGTAAGTTAGTAAGCAAGTTTATTAAAATCGTTTATGGTTTTGCAAAAAAAAAAAACGTTTTTCTCCTGCAAATGCTATGGGGTATACAAATTGTTTTTATAAGGAAAGGCCCTCAAAAAGTGGGCGTGTGTTAGAATGATCTAAGGACGAAATATTCACATTAACATTACCAATGATTTGGCATCAACGGTTTTTTAAATATTTTGAAATTTGACCTAGTGTTTCTAGGAATTGACAGTTTAATTTGCGCCTCAGTAATTGGTTGTTTATTATGGTGCCTTTCGTATTTAATTACGATGCACATCACGCAGTTCCTCGCGATTGTTGGAAATCGTCTGACATCCCAGGAACATATAATTTGTCAATAACTTGTTTAATGTTTTCTCTGAAGTTCTGTGGGTACGAGTGTGTGTTTGTGCCACTACTGATGCCTGATCATCTTTATTAGAAATATCGTTGGCAAAATATTTTGCCTGTATAAATTTATTATCAAGGTTTTCTTTTAAAATATTCTTAATTTCATAGATTGTTTCAGGTGTTTTGAATAAAGCTACTAATCATCTTTTATAAATTGTCTTGAGTCAGAGGATTTATTGTGATGTGATGATATGTCTTACTTTTTTGGGAAAATCTGTTGGTTTGGTTTATTTGATTTTGCAAAACAAAATCAAATTGCTTCGTTTTTGATGAAACACTTCATTTTTGCCGCTGTAACCGGGATATTATACCGATCTAGATGCCACAATTTGGATAGCGGAATGTAGCCAACCGCAACAACTGTGAGGCATCGGGCCGCCTCAGAAGAAGTCTATTAATCAATTTAAATTTATATCATCAAATGATAATCATCATTACTTTCGGCTGAATGCTGAGTGGCTTCAGATATGGTATCCGCAATCTGGTATAGATTTTGTGTAGATAGGGCGTCAGCCACTACGTTTGTAGTTCCAGGTTTATAGACCATTTTCGGTGAACGTTCTTCAATGAGAGCATGTCATCGTTTTTTTTAAGCATAAGGGTTTCTATGTGAAACCCCAAAGGTCAACAAACGCTGGTGATCTGTATGAATCTCTAAATTTCACTCACTCCATACAAATAATTGCGTTTAGATCGAAAACTATGGCGTAGAGTTCTTTCTCGTTTGCAAAGTTTCTCTAAGTTTTACCTAATGTTTCGGTATCAGTTATTAGATGGTCTTTGAGTGTATTAAATGCTTGCACAACATCCGCGTCTAATTTTAAATTTATCTTTTTGGACATGTGTGTAGACAATTGCACACTCTCGATTTGGAGACATTTATGGCGTTATTGGTAAAAAAAAAACCAATGTTCCATTGGGCAAAAAGTTGATTTTTCTTTATCTCAGATCAATTTTGCAAATCTGGATTTTTCGGAAAATTTACCACCCTTGCCCACTTATACAAATGATAGCTGTCAGTTTGACTAGAGTGATATTCGTTTTGATTTATTATTATTTCGGTTGTGAAAAACTGTTATTAATCATTAAAATTGTAGCAGTTTAGGCCGTGTGCCAATTGCTTTAAAAGGAGGTTAATTTTTATCCACCGGCTAAATTTTGACATTTCTGCTGGGGTAAACGAAATTTGGTTTTTGCTGTATCAGATGGATTAAATGGGATATTATTTTAATACTATTTTCAATAATTTCCCGAAAGAATTGGAACAAAATTCCTTCCTATTTATTTTCTTGTAATACAAAAATACCGAATAGAATTCAGAGAAATCATACAAAAAACCTTAATTATTTATTATTGACATTAAAACATAATTGTTTTACGATTTGTGTTCATGATTAAGGATATTCATGAAGAAACAAATCGCAGATGAGAAGTGAAGTTCCTAACAGTCCGCAGTTAAATGTTTACCCCATTTCTATTTACCTACTTTCTTATGTATTAAATGTAGCTTACCGTTTTTTTGCAAAAGAAGTCAATCACTGTTTGTTAAGTCGTGAAAGGAAAAGTCGTGTTAGAAGATTTTGATAAAGACCCCTAAATTCGTATACTCCAATATATTGTCCCCTTGCTTTAATTATGAATAAAACTGAATAATATGAATTTAACTTGAAAATCTAAGTTACAGTCAGCGTTATCATTTGTTTGGTTTTCGTTCGTCTCCTGAAAAGTCGTAACACGGGTATAAGTATAAAACCACATGGTGTCAGAAGTGGGTTACGTCGCGTCGTGCTTGTACTATAAATTCGAATATACAGAAAAACATATGAGAGGCTACAATCCGCTATGCGGATCGTTGAATACCCTATCCCATCCCATCCTTTAAATTAATATCCTCAAAATATAGGCCTTATGGCGATGAAATACAGAAAATGACATTGTCACAATATATTGCTCAGACAGTTTCTCAAAATCTTGTGTGGTTCGACAAAAAACAACGTATTTCTATTGCTAATGCCTTGGGATGGGGTATACAAATGGTTTTTGTAAAAAAACGCCCCAAAATGTGGGCGTAGGTGAAAATGATCTATGAACAAAATGTTTATATTACCATTGCGGAAGTATTTGCATCAAAAATTTTTTCGAAAGTTTTAAAATTTGGACAAAAAGCGTTTTTTACTAAAAACGCCCCCAAAAAGTGGGCGTGGCAAAAAACTTTGTATGAGCGAAATATAGATATTAGGATTGCCTAAATATACTGCATAGACTCTTTTTTGAAATTCCTTACGGTTTGGCCAAAAAATAAGTTTTTCTAAAAAGGGGGCGTGGCAGTGGGCGGATTTCAAAAATTTTTACACTTGTTCTGCTTCGTCGGCCGGAGAGTCTATATACCAAATTTCAACACTCTAGCTCAAAATTTAAGGCCCAAAAATCGGTGACACACAGACGGACGGACGGACGGACAGACAGACATGGCTTAATCGACTCAGCTAGCGATTCTGAATCGATCCATATACTTTGAGGTATATGTATCGAAATTATTTCTCTATGTTACAAACTTAATGTCAAAACTAATATACCCCCTATGGGATAGGGTATAAACATATGAGAAGGCTAAAATCCGCTGTGCGGATCGTTGAATACCCTATCCCATCCTATCCATAAAACTAAAATCCCCAAAAAAGGGGGCATGGCTAAAAACACGATGTGGATAAGTAGAAAAAATGATATAGTGACAACAAATTCTTCAGACTGCTTACAAAACACTTTAACGGTTCTACAAAAGACAAGGTTTTCTCTTGCATATGTTATGGGGTAGTGTATAAAAATGGTTTTTATATAAAAACGCCCCCAAAAAGTGGGCGTGGGTTAAAATGGTATATAGGCGAAATGTTCATATTAATAATGTAAATGATTCTGCATCAAAATTTTTTTCGAAAAATTTAAAATTTGACCAAAAACAGTTTTTTATTGAAAACGCCCCCAAAAAGTGGGCGTGGCAAAAAGTTTTATATGGACGAAATATAGATATTAATATTGTCTAAATATGATGTTCAGAAACTTTTTTAAAATTCCTTACGGTTTGGTCAAAAACTGAGTTTTTCTTAAAAGGGGGCGTGGCAGTGGGCGAATTTCAAAAATTTTTACACTTGTTCTGTAGGCAGAAACGGGGATCCTATATACCAAATTTCATTATCCTAGCTCAAAATTTAAGGCCTAAAAATCGGTGACGTACAGACGGACGGACGGACGGACGTACAGACAGACATGGCTTAATCGACTCAGCTAGCGATTCTGAGTCGATCCATATACTTTGAGGTATATGAAGCAAAATTATTTCTCTATGTTACAAACTAAGTATCAAAACTAATATATCCCTATGGGATAGGGTATAAACATGTTCATTAAGAAAAGTGCGTTAAGATTTTTGAAAAGGAAAAGTGAAGTGAAAAAGTAATTGTGCTATGAATTTATAACAGAAAAGTAAACAAGAAAAGTGCTAAGAAAAACCAATCTAAGAAAAGAAAAACGAAAGTTTAAAAGATTATTGTTAAAAGAAATATACTACTTTGCATGCATAGATAACCAATAGCATTTGTTTATATCACATAATCTAAGAAAAGCTCCACTGTCTATTTAACTACTGCAGTTCAAGTGAGTTAATATAAACCGGTGAGTTCGTTCCAATTTGCAGGCTTTATATAATTTGTATATAACAAAAATAACTAAGATATACCAATATTGCGAACTGCTCATATAGCTATATAAACAAAAAAAAATCGCATACGCGAAGTACATAAGTACAGCTCGCCAAAGCACTTTTCACTTACAAGAAGTACATAGTTTTCTTTATTCTCACTTTATTATATTGCGTAGTAAGAAGCAATTGCAGAATTCATGATATTGAATATAGACATAACTACGCTGACTACGAAAGCTCTCCAGGAAATTCTTTAATCGCGTGGACTGTCATATAGCTATAATTTGAAATTGGACCTTGTTGAACGTCACCAAAAAGCAGTAGAGGAAGAAGAAAGGGAAACAAATAAAGAAAGAGTCACTGATCTCGATTCAGTCATTTCATTTGGTTGCATGGATGATAGTGAAACAAATCCTATTCAAAATAATTATACTTTTAAAGAAGTTGAAGAATCGCTAGAGAAGTTTGATGGGGAGAGTAAAGAAGTTGAAGTGTGGTTAGCAGATTTTGATAATATCGCAGAAGTCTGCTCTTGGAATGGTGTTCAGAAGTACCTGCATCAGAGATAAGGGAAGTAAAGAGATACCAAACTTCTGGATTTGCCTACAAGCTTGAACTCATAAAAAAACCATAACTCAAACATGTGTGCGTGAGTTATGGTATTCACCAATTTTCTCCAGTTTTCCACCTGCTCTTCACCGACCTTTCCTAAAAACTTCAGCCAAAATAGGGGAAATTTGTTGTGTCATCACAAAGTTATGGTTTTCCACCACAAAGTTACGGTTTTCCACCACAAAGTTACGGTTTTGGAACTGCGCACGCGCAAGTGAGTGCATCCGACAAAAATATTATGAACTCAGAAACTCGTTCAGCAAACAAATAGCATCTGTAGAGAATCGTTAAAACCTTTAACCAATATTAAATTTTTTTACATTCGGAAAAATTAGAGGAAATTCTTGAATATTGCAACCAAAAATAATAAAAGAGATATCAGTATTCTCCGGTGTTTATATTCGATATTTATACCCTATCCCATAGGGGGGTATATTAGTTTTGATACATAGTTTGTAACATAGAGAAATAATTTTGCTACATATACCTCAAAGTATATGGATCGACTCAGAATCGCTAGCTGAGTCGAATTAGCCATGTCTGTCTGTCCGTCCGTCCGTCCGTCCGTCCGTCCGTCTGTCTGTTCGTCACCGATTTTTGGGCCTTAAATTTTGAGCTAGGATAATGAAATTTGGTATATAGGATCCTCGTTTCTGCCTACAGAACAAGTGTAAACATTTTTGAAATTCGCCCACTGCCACGCCCCCTTTTAAGAAAAACTCAGTTTCTGACCAAACCGTAAGGAATTTTAAAAAAGTTTCTGAACAACATATTTAGACAATATTTATATCTATATTTCGTTCATATAAAGTTTTATGCCACCCCCTCTTTTTGGGGCGTTTTCAATAAAAAACTGTTTTCGGTCAAATTTTAAATTTTTCGAAAAAATTTTTGATGCAGAATCATTAACATTATTAATATGAACATTTCGTCTTTATACTATTTTAACCCACGCCCACTTTTTGGGGGCGTTTTTATATAAAAACCATTTTGATACACTACCCCATAACATATGCAGGAGAAAACCTTGTCTTTTGTAGAACCGTAAAAGTGTTTTGTAAGTAGCCTGAAGAATTTGTTGTCACTACATCATTTTTTTTATTTTATCCACATCGAGTTTTTAGCCATGCGCACTTTTTTGGGGATTCTAGTTTTATGGATAGGATGGGATAGGGTATTCAACGATCCGCACAGCGGATTGTAGCCTTCTCATATGTTTTTACAATTATTTTATTATTTTAATTATTGTAAGAAAAAAATTTTTTTGTAAATAAATACAAATTAAGCCGTTGAAACTGATTTTAACAAATTACACGTAAACTACATTATACAACTTTTAAATGCGTTTATTTGTTAACATATTTTATCAGAGCTATAAACAAACCTAATTTGCACCCACTAATTCATCTCTTTAATTCAGAAAAAAATTAAAAAATTAAAAAATTAAATTTGATATAAATTGGGATCTCAGCTTGTTAAGAGTCTGGTTTGCAGAGCACAAATTGATGATAAGTTCTAAGACTAAGGCAATGTTTATACCCTATCCCATAGGGGGGGTATATTAGTTTTGATACTTAGTATGTAACATAGAGAAATAATTTAGCTACATATACCTCAAAGTATATGGATCGACTCAGAATCGCTAGCTGAGTCGAATTAGCCATGTCTGTCTGTCCGTCCGTCCGTCCGTCTGTCTGTTCGTCACCGATTTTTGGGCCTTAAATTTTGAGCGAGGATAATGAAATTTGGTATATAGGATCCTTGGCCGAGTCACCAGAACTAGTGTAAAATTTTTAAAATCCGCCCACTGCCACGCCCCCTTTTAGAAAAAACGTAGTTTTAAGCCAAACCGTAAGGAATTTCAAAAAAGTGAGTTTGCAACATATTTAGACAATCCTTATATCTATATTTCGTCCATACAAAGTTTTTTGCCACGCCCACTTTTTGGGGGCGTTTTTAGTAAAAAACGTTTTTTGTCCAAATTGTAAAACTTTCGAAAAAAATTTTGATGCAAATACTTCCGCAATGGTAATATAAACATTTTGTCCATAGATCATTTTTACCTACGCCCACATTTTGGGGGCGTTTTCTTACAAAAACCATTTGTATACCCCATCCCAAGGCATTAGCAATAAAAATACGTTGTTTTTTGTCGAACCACAAAAGATTTTGAGAAACTGTCTGAGCAATATATTGTGACAATGTCATTTTCTGTTTTTCATCGCCATAAGGCCTATATTTTGAGGATATTAATTTAAAGGATGGGATGGGATAGGGTATTCAACGATCCGCATAGCGGATTGTAGCCTCTCATATGTTTATACCTGTTCTCGTTAGGGGAAAATTAAGCGCACGCTCAAACAATTGAAATATGTTGTTTATTTCTAGGAAAGGAATATTACAAATAATCGAAATAATTTTACATTAGACACTTACCGCGGTTTGCACCTTTTCCCTTGGCTTCGAGAACAAAAGTAAAGCCGAAATAAAATGGCTGAGCAAAGGAAGAAGTGCCAACCGCAGCCAAAGTAATGCCAAGCTGCCACTCCTGGTCAATAATGCCAACTCTAGGTTGGTTTTTGTGTTGGTGAATAGATGGCGCTTTAAAATGAATGGGTTTTCTACATCCCCGCCCCCGTGAATCGGTCCGATTCACCATCATCATCGGCTTCCACATCCAGTACAGCCAATCTTGAAACTGGACGAGCTAGAACTCCTGTGTTCGTCTGCACGTCGGCTCGTCTGATGACTCCGTCTGCTCCCTGATGTACACGCTGAACTCTAGCTCGCTTCCATTCTCGCCTCGGAATGTTGGGGTCGCAGATAAGAACCACATCTCCGACTTTGATTGGCTTCGTCCTTTGGCACCATTTGACTCGGCGTGTCAAAGTTGGAAGGTACTCAAGCACCCACCGCTTCCAAAACCTGTCTCTCAGTTGGCGGGCGACTCTCCACTGTTTCCTTAAACGGCATAGCTTCTCGTCAGGTTCCATCAGCGTCCTTGGTGTTTCAGCTGTGTTAGCTGTGCCCAGCAAAAAATGGTTGGGCGTAAGCGGTTCCTCCTGGTCGACTGTCACTGGCAGGTGAGTAAGGGGTCGTGAATTAACCACATTCTCTGCCTCGATTATCAAGCAGTGCAGAGTGTGCTCTTGCGGCGAAACTTCCTTGAGCGTGTGTTTCAGAACACGCTTTACACACTGCACCATGCGCTCCCAGGCGCCTCCTTCGGACGGGTTGTTTGGACAATTGAAGCGCCAGTCAATACCCTTCGCTGACAGCTTGTCTTGAATTCGATGGCAGTCAAAAACTTGAGAAAAACGCTTGGCTTCTTGGTCCGCACCGACAAAGTTTTTTCCGTTGTCACTGCGTATTCTCAGCGGCACTCCCCGGCGATTGATGAAATTGCGTATGGCGATAATACACGCATCCGTTGACAAGTCATGCGCTACTTCCAAGTGAACGGCTCTCACCGTCAGACAAGTGAAAAGCGCAATCCACCGCTTCTCAGTGCGGCGACCAATGGATACAGTAAACGGCCCGAAATAATCCAGTCCGGTATATGAGAATGGTCGCAAGTACGGCGTTACCCGATCCTCCGGCAACGCTCCCATAAGTGGCGGGATTGGCGTAGCTTTGCGAAATCTGCAGACCCTACAGTTTGCAATTACCTTCCGCATAGCCTGGCGTATACGGGGCACCCAGTACTTGCGACGTACTTCGCAAATGGCGGCTTCCGTGTTCTGATGCATCATCTCGTCATGGTAATGGGCAACCACAAGCGTTGTAAAACGGTGAACAGCGGGCAGGATGATGGGTCTTCTGGTGGCATACGTCAGCCAAGAAGCAGCGTCAAGGCGTCCATAGACACGGAGGATGTGATCTTCATCAAGGTACGGCATAAGTTTCGACAGCTCACTCCCCTCTTCAACTGGTAAGCCATGCTGTATGAGATCTATTTCAGCGCTAAAGGCTTGACGTTGAGCTTGGCGGCAAAGCTGCTTTTCGGCGGCATGCAGCTCGTCTGCTGTTAGGACGCAATGTTCACTACGCTTGAAAACCCGCAGTACCCAGGCCATGGTTCTAATAGTCTTTCTGAAAGAGGAAAAACGGTTCCAATCGATTAAGCTGTTACTTACCACGACGAGGGTGTATTTTGGGCGAAGCTCCTCCTCTGCGTCGTGGTGACCTTGGACATTGACATTGACTGGCCAGTTTTCCTCCGGTTGGCACAAGAAAGTCGGACCGTTCAACCACCTGGATAATGGACTAAAGTCAATCTTACTCTTAGCCCTCGTAGCGTCGTCTGCTGGGTTCTCGGTTGTCGGCACCCACCTCCAGCTACTCTGCTCCGTGGTATCCAAAATTTCGGCGATTCGATGGGCTACGAACGGTTTGTACCGTCGGCTTTCACTATGGATCCATTTGATCACCGTCGACGAGTCGCTCCAAAGGACCTTTCGGGTGACAGGGACGGAATGTCCTTCACCTACTGTTCTCATGAGACGGGATCCCAAGACTGCGGCCTGTAGCTCAATACGAGGCACGGTCATTGGCTTCAGTGGACAGCATTTTGTTTTCGCGCATATGAACGCGATCTTGACCTTGTCCTCCTGATTCGTGGTTCTCCAATACGCAACGGCTGCAAAGGCATCCTCACTTCCATCAACAAACACGTGGAGCTGGATATCCTTAGGAGCACCACCACGGAAGTAAAAACATGGAACAGCCATTTCAATGACCTTAGACAACTGCAGGCGCCAATTGTTCCAAAAGTTCCATATATTTTCCGGCAGTTCTTCATCCCACAGTATGTTTCGTCGCCATACCTCACGCATCACTAGCTTGGCAGCCACCACGAAAGGGCTCAAGAACCCCAGCGGATCAAACACCGACATAACGATGCTGAGCAACTCCCGTTTTGTGGGACGTCGGCTTCCATCAATGACGTCCTTACTCACTCGGTGGAACTGTAGCTTGTACTGGAACTCGTCCTTACCTGGCTGCCAGAACATACCCAAAACCTTTTCAGCTTGCAGAAGAGTCTCTCCGTTAGCTGGTTTTACACAGTCCAAGGCTTTGAGGACAACTTCAGAGTTCGAAGTGAAGTTTCGCAACTCGAACCCAGCAGCCTTGTGTATCTCTCGAACTTGGGTTGAAATTTCGATTGCTTGCTCGACGGATCCAAAGCTGTCAACAAAGTCGTCAACATAATGGAAATCAGTAATGGCTTTGACGGCACGAGGATCGTATATGCTGCTGTGTTCGTAGGCGTTTTTGATCTTGATATATTGAGCAGCACATGGCGAGCAGGCAGCTCCAAACGTCATCACCAGCATCTCATAAACATCAGGCGGCTTGCTGTCATCTCCATCACGCCACAGAAACCTTTGAGCACACCTGTCTTCCTTGCGAATTCCAATTTGGTGGAACATCTCCCTGATATCTCCACACACGGCGACAGCTCCCTCCCGAAAGTTGAAGAAAACAGATGGCAGTGCCTGGTACTCCTGAGGACCTTTCAGTAGGTAGGAGTTGAGTGACACTCCATTCACTTCAGCAGCAGCGTCAAATACAAGGCGAAGCTTTTGAGGCTTGTTAGGGTTAACAACCCCGAAGTGAGGCAAATACCATGTCCTTGGTCCTGTGACGTCGGCTTCTGCTGGCTGCAGCTTTCGGGCATAGCATTTGTTCACATAACCTCGCATAATTGATCTGTAGGCAGCGGCAAAGTCATCGTTCCTCTTCATCTTTCGCTCCACTCCCACCAAGCGCTTCTGTGCCATGGAAAAGCTGGATGGCAAAACGACGTCATTAGCATTCCACAACAAACCAACCTCGAATCGACCATTGATTCTTTTTGTAGTAGAGTCGAGAATACTTCTGGCGCGAATGTCTTCCTTCGATTCGACTGGAGGAAATACTCCTATCCCTAAACTCTCCATGCTAAAATAGTCAGCAACCAGGTCGTGTAGAGCGGCATCGGCGGATTTGGTGTATGTCAGGAGGCACGCGGGTGTGTTCGTGTGAGTTGTCGTCGGTGTGGGACCAAACACAACCCAGCCAAGCTTCGTGCGCGTTGCATATGGTCCATTCTTTCCCAAATTCATCAGTTTCGATGCCAGGCCCAAATGGCAATGATCTAGCCCAATTAGAAGTCTCGGAACGGCGTTGGAGTACGACTGCATTGGGAATTCCTTCAGTCGGCTTGATATGCAACTCAGATCCGCATCCTTCAGACTTTGAGTTGGTAGCTTGAGATCCGAGACGCCATATACGTTACGAAGATCGTATTTCTTCGTCATACCTGCTCCGCTAACCTTCATGTCAACAACCAACGAAGGCTCCTGTGCTTGTTTTCCCGCAATCCACTGCATACTTAGCTGGCGAGGACTGCCCTTGAGGCCCATCTCCTTAATTAGGCCTACGTCTAAAATAGAAATCGAGGACCCCTCATCAAAAAGCGCATGAGTGTTGACGGCCTTGTTTGGGCCAAACAAAGTCACGGGTAAAACTCGGAACAGGAACTTCTGATCATTGCTGGGAATCCTTTTTGTAGCTAACACACTACCAGCGTTGGAACATTCTGGAACTTGTTGACTAACCTCTGGCAACGGAGTAGGCTTGGGCAGGACTTCATGGAGTAGCTTATGATGTCTTCTTTGGCATCCATTTGTAGCACAAATACTTTTCACACGGCAACTACGTGTAGTGTGCCCTCTCTTGAGACATGCGAAGCAAAGACCATGTTGCTTGACGCTCGACCATCGTTCCTGCACCGTCGCTTTAATGAACTTTCTGCACTCGTTCACTTTGTGACCCTCTTGACATAAAGGGCATTTTTGCGATCTCGGTTCCTGGGGTTCCGCAGTGTGTAACACCGACAGGCGTCGCTTCGGCTCCTTGTCGTCATTGTCTTGGACCGAACAAACTAACCTGGCTACATCAGAGAGCCAGTCGCTAAAGTTGACGATCGTTGGATATGGCTGAATCATTGTTGCGTGTTTCGCCCATTCCATTCGCTTAGTCATAGGCAGCTTGCAAACTAGTTCTTTAAGTAGCGATGGGTTCGCAATGTGTTGCTGACCGTTGACAGACTGTAAGAACACAGCCAAGTTCCTTACCTTTGTGGCGAATGGAATGAGACGCGCCATGTTGGATTCGCTGACTGGCTGTACTTCACGAACTTGATTCAGCTGGCTGTTGATGAGCTGTTCCGGGCGACCAAAACGAAAGCGCAATTCTTCCAGGATACACCCTACATTATCCGGGTGGATCAAGAGAGATTTGACGGCATCCTTCGCTTCACCTTGGAGAGATTTTTGAAGCCTCTGGTTGTTTTCCAAGTTGGTGTAGTTGAAGGCGGCGTTTGTCTGCAAGAACGTATTGTAAAACATCGGCCAGTCATCTGGACTCCCGGAAAACGTAGGGAGATCCTGGACCTTACGTGGTGCGTAATAGGTTCGCCCATCTGTCCCTGAGAAATGGCTTTGAATATTACCCATACCTAGATTTGACGGCTGTATGTTCGAATGTGGTGATGGTGCGTACATATTTGGCGGCTGTGTATGCAAGAATGGAGGCGATATATACGTGCTTGATGACGTGTGTACTGTCGAAGGTGTTGCATACGTGGATGAAGGTAACGGCGCATACACGGCTGTCTGCAGTGCATACGTCGCTGGCGGCTGTTCATGCGCGGCTGGCTGTGGCACATGTGAGATTGGCGACTGTGTGTGTACTCCTAGCGGATTTGCAAGTATAGCTGACGGCTGGCCATACGTAATTGATGGCTGTGCGTAGGTTACTGGCGTCCGAGCAAGCGCAGCTGGTGGCGGTGCATACGTGGTTGACGGCTGGGCATGAAGGAATGACGTTAGTGCATGCCTGGCTGTCGGCTGACCACACGTGACTGAAAGTTGTCCTTGTGGGACAGGCTGGTGCACGGGATGCGTCTGCATCGCCAATTTAAGAGTGTCACACTGCCTATCACTACTCCTCAACTGAACTTGCGTGGCCTTGAGCTGTCCTTCTAGCGCAGCAATCTGTTCATGCAGCGAGAGAATGTACATTTGGTCCACCCGAGCATTGGTCGCATTTCCAGGACCATTTGTAACATTAGAGACTGCCGTGGCTATGGTGGCTATGGCGGCGGGCGTAGCAACCACATGTTCCCCAAAGTCGTTACTGTACGCTGTCTGGACACCGGGCGCTTGACGTGCCGACGTTGAAATTGCGGTTGTTGCGTCTAACATACTGCACAGAGATGTCCCACTGACGACTGAAGACACTGATGTAACATTTTCACAGTTTTGCACAGACACTGTGCACTCGGGATTCTCAGCGGTGGCTGGTGGAATCGGAGCAAGAAACACTGCATCTGCGGCGGCTGAGGCAGTTCTTTCAGATGTTCCTGGAGTACCGGCACTACTTACGGCATCTGAGGAAGTAGCTGGCACATTCGATTCCATGGCGTGGTTACGCGGACTGCGTCGAGGCGGTGTGCGACTCAGCATGTGGTGCGTAATCAAACAACCACGCGAAATAAAGTTGTTCTCGTTAGGGGAAAATTAAGCGCACGCTCAAACAATTGAAATATGTTGTTTATTTCTAGGAAAGGAATATTACAAATAATCGAAATAATTTTACATTAGACACTTACCGCGGTTTGCACCTCTTCATTTGGCTTCGAGAACAAAAGTAAAGCCGAAATAAAATGGCTGAGCAAAGGAAGAAGTGCCAACCGCAGCCAAAGTAATGCCAAGCTGCCACTCCTGGTCAATAATGCCAACTCTAGGTTGGTTTTTGTGTTGGTGAATAGATGGCGCTTTAAAATGAATGGGTTTTCTACAATACCCTATCCCATAGGGGGGTATATTAGTTTTGACATTAAGTTTGTAACATTGAGAAATAATTTCGATACATATACCTCAAAGTATATGGATCGATTCAGAATCGCTAGCTGAGTCGATTAAGCCATGTCTGTCTGTCCGTCCGTCCGTCCGTCTGTGTGTCACCGATTTTTGGGCCTTAAATTTTGAGCTAGAGTGTTGAAATTTGGTATATAGACTCTTTGGCTGACGAAGCAGAACAAGTGTAAAAATTTTTGAAATCCGCCCACTGCCACGCCCCCTTTGAGAAAAACGTAGTTAAAAGCCAAACGGTAAGGAATTTCAAAAAAGTTTCTGAGCAGCATATTTAGACAATCCTAATAGCTATATTTCGTCCATACAAAGTTTTTTGCCACGCCCACTTTTTGGGGGCGTTTTTAGCAAAAAACGCTTTTCGTCCAAATTTTAAAACTTTCGAAAAAATTTTTGATGCAAATACTTCCGCAATGGTAATGTAAACATTTTGTCTATAGATCATTTTCACCTGCGCCCACATTTTGGGGGCGTTTTCTTACAAAAACCATTTGATTGCCCCATCCCAAGGCATTAGCAATAGAAATACGTTGTTTTTTGTCCATTCGCTTAGTCATAGGCAGCTTGCAAACTAGTTCTTTAAGTAGCGATGGGTTCGCAATGTGTTGCTGACCGTTGACAGACTGTAAGAACACAGCCAAGTTCCTTACCTTTGTGGCGAATGGAATGAGACGCGCCATGTTGGATTCGCTGACTGGCTGTACTTCACGAACTTGATTCAGCTGGCTGTTGATGAGCTGTTCCGGGCGACCAAAACGAAAGCGCAATTCTTCCAGGATACACCCTACATTATCCGGGTGGATCAAGAGAGATTTGACGGCATCCTTCGCTTCACCTTGGAGAGATTTTTGAAGCCTCTGGTTGTTTTCCAAGTTGGTGTAGTTGAAGGCGGCGTTTGTCTGCAAGAACGTATTGTAAAACATCGGCCAGTCATCTGGACTCCCGGAAAACGTAGGGAGATCCTGGACCTTACGTGGTGCGTAATAGGTTCGCCCATCTGTCCCTGAGAAATGGCTTTGAATATTACCCATACCTAGATTTGACGGCTGTATGTTCGAATGTGGTGATGGTGCGTACATATTTGGCGGCTGTGTATGCAAGAATGGAGGCGATATATACGTGCTTGATGACGTGTGTACTGTCGAAGGTGTTGCATACGTGGATGAAGGTAACGGCGCATACACGGCTGTCTGCAGTGCATACGTCGCTGGCGGCTGTTCATGCGCGGCTGGCTGTGGCACATGTGAGATTGGCGACTGTGTGTGTACTCCTAGCGGATTTGCAAGTATAGCTGACGGCTGGCCATACGTAATTGATGGCTGTGCGTAGGTTACTGGCGTCCGAGCAAGCGCAGCTGGTGGCGGTGCATACGTGGTTGACGGCTGGGCATGAAGGAATGACGTTAGTGCATGCCTGGCTGTCGGCTGACCACACGTGACTGAAAGTTGTCCTTGTGGGACAGGCTGGTGCACGGGATGCGTCTGCATCGCCAATTTAAGAGTGTCACACTGCCTATCACTACTCCTCAACTGAACTTGCGTGGCCTTGAGCTGTCCTTCTAGCGCAGCAATCTGTTCATGCAGCGAGAGAATGTACATTTGGTCCACCCGAGCATTGGTCGCATTTCCAGGACCATTTGTAACATTAGAGACTGCCGTGGCTATGGTGGCTATGGCGGCGGGCGTAGCAACCACATGTTCCCCAAAGTCGTTACTGTACGCTGTCTGGACACCGGGCGCTTGACGTGCCGACGTTGAAATTGCGGTTGTTGCGTCTAACATACTGCACAGAGATGTCCCACTGACGACTGAAGACACTGATGTAACATTTTCACAGTTTTGCACAGACACTGTGCACTCGGGATTCTCAGCGGTGGCTGGT
This sequence comes from Rhingia campestris, assembly GCA_932526625.1. Classification (NCBI taxonomy): domain Eukaryota; kingdom Metazoa; phylum Arthropoda; class Insecta; order Diptera; family Syrphidae; genus Rhingia; species Rhingia campestris. The sequence goes on from OW052183.1 coordinate 68,198,168, forward strand.
GGAATCGGAGCAAGAAACACTGCATCTGCGGCGGCTGAGGCAGTTCTTTCAGATGTTCCTGGAGTACCGGCACTACTTACGGCATCTGAGGAAGTAGCTGGCACATTCGATTCCATGGCGTGGTTACGCGGACTGCGTCGAGGCGGTGTGCGACTCAGCATGTGGTGCGTAATCAAACAACCACGCGAAATAAAGTTGTTCTCGTTAGGGGAAAATTAAGCGCACGCTCAAACAATTGAAATATGTTGTTTATTTCTAGGAAAGGAATATTACAAATAATCGAAATAATTTTACATTAGACACTTACCGCGGTTTGCACCTCTTCATTTGGCTTCGAGAACAAAAGTAAAGCCGAAATAAAATGGCTGAGCAAAGGAAGAAGTGCCAACCGCAGCCAAAGTAATGCCAAGCTGCCACTCCTGGTCAATAATGCCAACTCTAGGTTGGTTTTTGTGTTGGTGAATAGATGGCGCTTTAAAATGAATGGGTTTTCTACAATACCCTATCCCATAGGGGGGTATATTAGTTTTGACATTAAGTTTGTAACATTGAGAAATAATTTCGATACATATACCTCAAAGTATATGGATCGATTCAGAATCGCTAGCTGAGTCGATTAAGCCATGTCTGTCTGTCCGTCCGTCCGTCCGTCTGTGTGTCACCGATTTTTGGGCCTTAAATTTTGAGCTAGAGTGTTGAAATTTGGTATATAGACTCTTTGGCTGACGAAGCAGAACAAGTGTAAAAATTTTTGAAATCCGCCCACTGCCACGCCCCCTTTGAGAAAAACGTAGTTAAAAGCCAAACGGTAAGGAATTTCAAAAAAGTTTCTGAGCAGCATATTTAGACAATCCTAATAGCTATATTTCGTCCATACAAAGTTTTTTGCCACGCCCACTTTTTGGGGGCGTTTTTAGCAAAAAACGCTTTTCGTCCAAATTTTAAAACTTTCGAAAAAATTTTTGATGCAAATACTTCCGCAATGGTAATGTAAACATTTTGTCTATAGATCATTTTCACCTGCGCCCACATTTTGGGGGCGTTTTCTTACAAAAACCATTTGATTGCCCCATCCCAAGGCATTAGCAATAGAAATACGTTGTTTTTTGTCGAACCACAAAAGATTTTGATAAACTCTCTGAGCAATATATTGTGACATATCATTTTCTATATTTCGTCGCCATGAGGCCTATATTTTGAGGATATTAATTTTAAGGTGGGATGGGATAGGGTATTCAACGAACCGCACAGCGGATTGTAGCCTCTCATATGTTTATACCCTATCCCATAGGGGTGTATATTAGTTTTGATACTTCGTTTGTAACATAGAGAAATAATTTTGCTACATATACTCAAAGTATATGGATCGACCCAGAATCGCTAGCTGAGTCGAATTAGCCATGTCTGACTGTCCGTCCGTCCGTCCGTCTGTCTGTTCGTCAGCGGTTTTTGGGCCTTAAATTTTGAGCTAGGATAATGAAATTTGGTATATAGGATCCTCGTCCGTGCCACCAGAACAAGTGTAAAAATTTTTAAAATCCGCCCACTGGCACGCCCCCTTTTTAGGAAAACTTTTTTTTTGGCCAAACCGTAAGGAATTTCAAAAAAAAGTCTGAGTAGCATATTTAGACAATCCTAATATCTATATTTCGTTCATACAAAGTTTTTTGCCACGCCCACTTTTTGGGGGCGTTTTTAGTAAAAAACGCTTTTTGTCCAAATTTTAAAACTTTCGAAAAAAATTTTGATGCAAATACTTCCGCAATGGTAATATAAACATTTTGTTTATAGATCATTTTCACCTACGCCCACATTTTGGGGGCGTTTTCTTACAAAAACCATTTGTATACCCCATCCCAAGGCATTAGCAATAGAAATACGTTGTTTTTTGTCGAACCACAAAAGATTTTGAGAAACTTTCTGAGCAATATATTGTGACAATGTCATTTTCTGTATTTCATCGCCATAAGGCCTATATTTTGAGGATATTAGTTTAAATGATGGGATGGGATAGGGTATTCAACGATCCGCATAGCGGATTGTAGCCTCTCATATGTTTATACCCTATCCCATAGGGGTATATTAGTTTTGATACTTAGTTTGTAACATAGAGAAATAATTTAGCTACATATACCTCAAAGTATATGGATCGACTCAGAATCGCTAGCTGAGTCGAATTAGCCATGTCTGTCTGTCCGTCCGTCCGTCCGTCCGTCCGTCCGTCTGTCTGTTCGTCACCGATTTTTGGGCCTTAAATTTTGAGCTAGGATAATGAAATTTGGTATATAGGATCCTTGGCTGAGTCACCAGAACAAGTGTAAAATTTTTTAAAATCCGCCCACTGCCACGCCCCCTTTTAGAAAAAACGTAGTTTTAAGCCAAACCGTAAGGAATTTCAAAAAAGTGTGTTTGCAACATATTTAGACAATCCTAAAATCTATATTTCGTCCATACAAAGTTTTTTGCCACGCCCACTTTTTGGGGGCGTTTTTAGTAAAAAACGCTTTTTGTCCAAATTTTAAAACTTTCGAAAAAAATTTTGATGCAAATACTTCCGCAATGGTAATATAAACATTTTGTTTATAGATCATTTTCACCTACGCCCACATTTTGGGGGCGTTTTCTTACAAAAACCATTTGTATACCCCATCCCAAGGCATTAGCAATAGAAATACGTTGTTTTTTGTCGAACCACAAAAGATTTTGAGAAACTTTCTGAGCAATATATTGTGACGATGTCATTTTCTGTATTTCATCGCCATAAGGCCTATATTTTGAGGATATTAGTTTAAATGATGGGATGGGATAGGGTATTCAACGATCCGCATAACGGATTGTAGCCTCTCATATGTTTATACCCTATCCCATAGGGGTATATTAGTTTTGATACTTAGTTTGTAACATAGAGAAATAATTTAGCTACATATACCTCAAAGTATATGGATCGACTCAGAATCGCTAGCTGAGTCGAATTAGCCATGTCTGTCTGTCCGTCCGTCCGTCCGTCCGTCCGTCTGTCTGTTCGTCACCGATTTTTGGGCCTTAAATTTTGAGCTAGGATAATGAAATTTGGTATATAGGATCCTTGGCTGAGTCACCAGAACAAGTGTAAAATTTTTTAAAATCCGCCCACTGCCACGCCCCCTTTTAGAAAAAACGTAGTTTTAAGCCAAACCGTAAGGAATTTCAAAAAAGTGTGTTTGCAACATATTTAGACAATCCTAAAATCTATATTTCGTCCATACAAAGTTTTTTGCCACGCCCACTTTTTGGGGGCGTTTTTAGTAAAAAACGCTTTTTGTCCAAATTTTAAAACTTTCGAAAAAAATTTTGATGCAAATACTTCCGCAATGGTAATATAAACATTTTGTTTATAGATCATTTTCACCTACGCCCACATTTTGGGGGCGTTTTCTTACAAAAACCATTTGTATACCCCATCCCAAGGCATTAGCAATAGAAATACGTTGTTTTTTGTCGAACCACAAAAGATTTTGAGAAACTTTCTGAGCAATATATTGTGACGATGTCATTTTCTGTATTTCATCGCCATAAGGCCTATATTTTGAGGATATTAGTTTAAATGATGGGATGGGATAGGGTATTCAACGATCCGCATAGCGGATTGTAGCCTCTCATATGTTTATACCCTATCCCATAGGGGTATATTAGTTTTGATACTTAGTTTGTAACATAGAGAAATAATTTAGCTACATATACCTCAAAGTATATGGATCGACTCAGAATCGCTAGCTGAGTCGAATTAGCCATGTCTGTCTGTCCGTCCGTCCGTCCGTCCGTCCGTCTGTCTGTTCGTCACCGATTTTTGGGCCTTAAATTTTGAGCTAGGATAATGAAATTTGGTATATAGGATCCTTGGCTGAGTCACCAGAACAAGTGTAAAATTTTTTAAAATCCGCCCACTGCCACGCCCCCTTTTAGAAAAAACGTAGTTTTAAGCCAAACCGTAAGGAATTTCAAAAAAGTGTGTTTGCAACATATTTAGACAATCCTAAAATCTATATTTCGTCCATACAAAGTTTTTTGCCACGCCCACTTTTTGGGGGCGTTTTTAGTAAAAAACGTTTTTTGTCCAAATTTTAAAACTTTCGAAAAAAATTCTGATGCAAATACTTCCACAATGGTAATATAAACATTTTGTCTGTAGACCATTTTCACCTACGCCCACATTTTGGGGGCGTTTTCTTACAAAAACCATTTGTGTACCCCATCCCAAGGCATTAGCAATAGAAATGCGTTGTTTTTTGTCGAACCACAAAAGATTTTGAGAAACTGTCTGAGCAATATATTGTGACAATGTCATTTTCTGTTTTTCATCGCCATAAAGCCTATATTTTGAGGATATTAATTAAAAGGATGGGATGGGATAGGGTATTCAACGATCCGCATAGCGGATTGTAGCCTCACATATGTTTATACCCTATCCCATAGGGGGGTATATTAGTTTTGATACTTAGTTTGTAACATAGAGAAATAATTTAGCTACATATACCTCAAAGTATATGGATCGACTCAGAATCGCTAGCTGAGTCGAATTAGCCATGTCTGTCTGTCCGTCCGTCCGTCCGTCCGTCCGTCCGTCCGTCCGTCCGTCTGTCTGTTCGTCAGCGGTTTTTGGGCCTTAAATTTTGAGCTAGGATAATGAAATTTGGTATATAGGATCCTCGTCCGTGCCACCAGAACAAGTGTAAAAATTTTTTAAATCCGCCCACTGCCACGCCCCCATTTTAGGAAAACTTATTTTTTGGCCAAATCGTAAGGAATTTCAAAAAAGTGTCTGAGTAGCATATTTAGACAATCCTAATATCTATATTTCGTTCATACAAAGTTTTTTGCCACGCCCACTTTTTGGGGGCGTTTTTAGTAAAAAACGCTTTTTGTCCAAATTTTAAAACTTTCGAAAAAAATTTTGATGCAAATACTTCCGAAATGGTAATATTAACATTTTGTCTATAGATCATTTTCACCTACGCCCACATTTTGGGGGCGTTTTCTTACAAAAACCATTTGTATACCCCATCCCAAGGCATTAGCAATAGAAATACATTGTTTTTTGTCGAACCACACAAGATTTTGAGAAACTGTCTGAGCAATATATTGTGACAATGTCATTTTCTGTATTTCATCGCCATAAGGCCTATATTTTGAGGATATTAATTTAAAGGATGGGATGGGATAGGGTATTCAACGATACGCATAGCGGATTGTAGCCTCTCATATGTTTATACCCTATCCCATAGGGGGGTATATTAGTTTTGATACTTAGTTTGTAACATAGAGAAATAATTTAGCTACATATACCTCAAAGTATATGGATCGACTCAGAATCGCTAGCTGAGTCGAATTAGCCATGTCTGTCTGTCCGTCCGTCCGTCCGTCCGTCCGTCTGTCTGTTCGTCAGCGGTTTTTGGGCCTTAAATTTTGAGCTAGGATAATGAAATTTGGTATATAGGATCCTCGTCCGTGCCACCAGAACAAGTGTAAAAATTGTTGAAATCCGCCCACTGCCACGCCCCCTTTTTAGGAAAACTTATTTTTTGGCCAAACCGTAAGGAATTTCAAAAAAGTGTCTGAGTAGCATATTTAGACAATCCTAATATCTATATTTCGTTCATACAAAGTTTTTTGCCACGCCCACTTTTTGGGGGCGTTTTTAGTAAAAAACGCTTTTTGTCCAAATTTTAAAACTTTCGAAAAAAATTTTGATGCAAATACTTCCGAAATGGTAATATTAACATTTTGTCTATAGATCATTTTCACCTACGCCCACATTTTGGGGGCGTTTTCTTACAAAAACCATTTGTATACCCCATCCCAAGGCATTAGCAATAGAAATACATTGTTTTTTGTCGAACCACACAAGATTTTGAGAAACTGTAGGAGCAATATATTGTGACAATGTCATTTTCTGTATTTCATCGCCATAAGGCCTATATTTTGAGGATATTAATTTAAAGGATGGGATGGGATAGGGTATTCAACGATCCGCATAGCGGATTGTAGCCTCTCATATGTTTATACCCTATCCCATAGGGGTATATTAGTTTTGATACTTAGTTTGTGACTAGGGAAATAATTTAGCTACATATACCTCAAAGTATAGTGATCGACTCAGAATCGCTAGCTGAGTTGAATTAGCCATGTCTGTCTGTCGTCCGTCCGTCCGTCCGCCTGTCTGTTCGTCACCGATTTTTGGGCCTTAAATTTTGAGCTACGATAATGAAATTTGGTATATAGGATCCTCGTCCGTGCCACCAGAACAAGTGTAAACATTTTTGAAATCCGCCTACTGCCACGCCCACTTTTTAGGAAAACTTATTTTTTGGCCAAACCGTAAGTAATTTCAAAAAAGTGTCTGAGTAGCATATTTAGACAATCCTAATATCTATATTTCGTTCATACAAAGTTTTTTGCCACGCCCACTTTTTGGGGGCGTTTTTAGTAAAAAACGCTTTTTGTCCAAATTTTAAAACTTTCGAAAAAAATTTTGATGCAAATACTTCCGAAATGGTAATATTAACATTTTGTCTATAGATCATTTTCACCTACGCCCACATTTTGGGGGCGTTTTCTTACAAAAACCATTTGTATACCCCATCCCAAGGCATTAGCAATAGAAATACATTGTTTTTTGTCGAACCACACAAGATTTTGAGAAACTGTCTGAGCAATATATTGTGACAATGTCATTTTCTGTATTTCATCGCCATAAGGCCTATATTTTGAGGATATTAATTTAAAGGATGGGAAGGGATAGGGTATTCAACGATACGCATAGCGGATTGTAGCCTCTCATATGTTTTTATACCCTATCCCATAGGGGTATATTAGTTTTGATACTTAGTTTGTAACATAGAGAAATAATTTAGCTACATATACCTCAAAGTATATGGATCGACTCACAATCGCTAGCTGAGTCGATTAAGCCATGTCTGTCTGTCCGTCCGTCCGTCCGTCCGTCCGTCCGTCCGTCCGTCCGTCCGTCTGTACGTCACCGATTTTTAGGCCTTAAATTTTGAGCTAGGATAATGAAATTTGGTATATAGGATCCTCGTCTCTGCCTACAGAACAAGTGTAAAAATTTTTGAAATCCGCCCACTGCCACGCCCCCTTTTAAGATAAACTCAGTTTTTGACCAAACCGTAAGGAATTTTAAAAAAGTTTCTGAACAACATATTTAGACAATATTAATATCTATATTTCGTCCATATAAAGTTTTTTGCCACGCCCACTTTTTGGGGGCGTTTTCGATTAAAATCTGTTTTCGGTCAAATTTTAAATTTTTCGAAAAAAATTTTGATGCAGAATCATTAACATTATTAATATGAACATTTCGTCTATATATCATTTTAACGCACGCCCACTTTTTGGGGGCGTTTTTATATAAAAACCATTTTTATACACTACCCCATAACATATGCATTAGAGAACCTTGTCTTTTGTAGAACCGTAAAATTGCTTTGTAAGCAGTCTGAAGAATTTGTTGTCACCGTATCATTTTTTCTATTTTATCCACATCGTTTTTTTAGCCATGCCCCCATTTTTGGGGATTTTAGTTTTATGGATAGGATGGGATAGGGTATTCAACGATCCGCACAGCGGATTGTAGCCTTCTCATATGTTTTTTTGTTTCCATTTGAAGTGTCAAAAAAAGAATAAATAGAAAAAACATATGAGAAGGCTACAATCCGCTGTGCGGATCGTTGAATACCCTATCCCGTCCTATCCATAAAACTAAAATCCCCAAAAAAGGGGGCATGGCTAAAAACACGATGTGGATAAATAGAAAAAATGATATAGTGACAACAAATTCTTCAGACTGCTTACAAAACACTTTAACGGTTCTACAAAAGACAAGGTTTTCTCTTGTATATGTTATGGGGTAGTGTATAAGAATGGTTTTTATATAAAAACGCCCCCAAAAAGTGGGCGTGGGTTAAAATGGTATATAGACGAAATGTTCATATTAATAATGTTAATGATTCTGCATCAAAATTTTTTTCGAAAAATTTAAAATTTGACCGAAAACAGTTTTTTATTGAAAACGCCCCCAAAAAGTGGGCGTGGCAAAAAACTTTATAAGGACGAAATATAGATATTAATATTGTCTAAATATGATGTTCAGAAACTTTTTTAAAATTCCTTACGGTTTGGTTAAAAACTGAGTTTTTCTTAAAAGGGGGCGTGGCAGTGGGCGGATTTCAAAAATTTGTACACTTGTTCTGTAAGCAGAAACGAGGATCCTATATACCAAATTTCATTATCCTAGCTCAAAATTTAAGGCCTAAAAATCGGTGACGTACAGACGGACGGACGGACGGACAGACAGACATGGCTAATTCGACTCAGCTAGCGATTCTGAGTCGATCCATATACTTTGAGGTATATGTAGCAAAATTATTTCTCTATGTTACAAACTAAGTATCAAAACTAATATACCCCTATGGGATAGGGTATAAAAAGCTTTCAATACACAATTATTATTTATTTGACTTCATACAAGCAATAATTATAATAGAAATGGCTAGTGTAGGATTATTTTTGGACGCTGAATCCAAGGAGCTAAGGGCACGAAATAAAGAAAATAGGAGAACATTGTCACCCCTGAACATAAATAAGTAGCTTGCCTTAGATTTTTTGCCGAAGGAAACTACCAACATGGAGTTGGAAAAGATTTTGAATGTACAATTGGCCAGTCGACTTTTTCAAATATTTTAAAGGAAACTTTAGATATAATGGAAGAGGCCTTGTGCAGCAACTGGATATCTTTACAGATGTCAGATGAAGAATGTCAACTGTCCAAAACACATTTCTTCGAAAAAAACTGGCTTCCCTGGAGTGATTGGGTGTGTGGATGGAACTCACGTCCAAATTAATGCACCAGTAGAAAACAAACATCTGTTTTTGAATCTCAAGGGACATTTTAGTCTTAACGTTATGATTGTAAGATGTAGGTAGGTACACCTGTACTACTTTTTTTTAAATTTTCTTTATGTTGATTTTAGATATCCGACTACAAAATGAGAATAAGAGCAGTTAATGCTAACTATCAGGGAGCAAATCACGACTCTCATGTTTGGGCTTTGAGTCCTGAACGACGATATTTTGAAAGAAATCATTTAAGTGGTTCAAGAAGTAGCTGGTTGCTAGGTAAAAATATTCTTTTACAACAATACCATTCAGACCATCTGCATTTGTTTTTTAGGTGATTCAGGATGTCCGTTGGAGCCCTGGCTTATGACACCATACAGGACCCCTACACCTCAAAGCGCAGAGAGCCGTTTTAATACATGTCACAGAAGAGCTCGTAACATAGTTGAACGTTCCATAGGATTATTGAAAAGCAGATTTCGTTGCTTGTTAGGTGCAAGACAGTTGCACTATGCACCATTGAAAGCTGCACAAATTGTTGATGTTTGTTGTGCTTCACACAACATATGTTTACATTTTGATTCAAGTTATGAAATTTTCGAACATGAAGATTTAAACAATATGGAAGAGGAACTGGAAATTCATGAAATTCAGACAAATTTGCTTAGAAAACAGGCAGTTATAATTCGAAATGAAATAGTTTAACTCAACTTTAATACATAAACATTTATTGAAAATAAATTTATTTACTTAAAAACAAATATCACATAAAATTCACCTGCCTCCATGGCTATGTTTTTATACCCTATCCCATAGGGGGGTATATTAGTTTTGATACTTAGTTTGTAACATAGAGAAATAATTTTGCTACATATACCTCAAAGTATATGGATCGACTCAGAATCGCTAGCTGAGTCGAATTAGCCATGTCTGTCTGTCCGTCCGTCCGTCTGTCTGTTCGTCAAAGGTTTTTGGGCCTTAAATTTTGAGCTAGGATAATGAAATTTGGTATATGGGATCCTCCTCCGTGCCACCAGAACAAGTGTAAAAATTTTTAAAATCCGCCCACTGCCACGCCCCCTTTTTAGGAAAACTTATTTTTTGGCCAAACCGTAAGGAATTTCAAAAAAGTGTCTGAGTAACATATTTAGACAATCCTAATATCTATATTTCGTTCATACAAAGTTTTTTGCCACGCCCACTTTTTGGGGGCGTTTTTAGTAAACAACGCTTTTTGTCCAAATTTTAAAACTTTCGAAAAAAAATTTGATGCAAATACTTCCGCAATGGTAATATAAACATTTTGTTTATAGATCATTTTCACCTACGCCCACATTTTGGGGGCGTTTTCTTACAAAAACCATTTGTATACCCCATCCCAAGGCATTAGCAATAGAAATACGTTGTTTTTGTCGAACCACAAAAGATTTTGAGAAACTGTCTGAGCAATATATTGTGACAATGTCATTTTCTGTATTTCATCGCCATAAGGCCTATATTTTGAGGATATTAGTTTAAATGATGGGATGGGATAGGGTATTCAACGATCCGCATAGCGGATTGTAGCCTCTCATATGTTTGATTCTTAGAAAAAAATAACAAATAAAATTAATTAAAAGTACGTAAACAAAATTATTCCATCAACATGTTGTTCTTTTCAATTTCGAACTCCAATTTTTTTTTTTAATTCGAGCTTCTGCCTCATTTCGGTGTTGTGGGTTTGTGTTTCTTTAAATTTTTTCTTTTTCAAGTTTATAAGCATCGTCTAGTGAGCGATAAACCCTTTTTAAGGTTTTAGTTGTGTCCTTATAAAAGTTTTCGGCGCCTAGTTCTATTCTCCGCTGCGTTTTGATGATGCATAGTTGATGCGCGATTTTCTTCTTTTTTTTCTTCACCAACGTCAGCGGTATTCGACATTGACGATTCCGCAAGGGGCACTTGGAGTGATATATTTCCCGCTCCAAATGTTTCGGCTCCAATGCCACTTATAGAGCTGGCAATATTTGTCAAAGCTATCACAGCGTCCTCTAAAGGGGTGAAAGATTTTTGCCTGTATGACCCTCCACCAGTTGCCACAATTTCTTTCTTGTTTGCCGAAAGTTGTTTCCTTATGTAGGACTTATGGTCACTCCAAACCTTTAAAAATATATGAAATATACATCTTTAATAACAATGTAAATGGATTAATGCACAAAACAAAAGATCACGAACAAACTTTTTTCCATCCAATAACTTCCCTTTGTCTTGGTCCCAATGAATTTAACTGATTGGCCAGATCTTCCCAAAACGCAGCAACAATTTCTGGTGACCTTTTAATAAAATTTTGTGCAATATCGGGATATTCGGTCAGCAGATTGACCATCCGCTCGTATTGCTGTGGGCTTGTTTTTTCGTTCTGCCGAAAAACAAAAAGTCCATTATAAATAACACAAGTAAACGTTAATAAAGTTTATTTCATTCGGCCCTATCGAGGTAACCGTCGTAGCGGAAAATTCTCCGATTTTGTACGATTCGGAGGGTTTTTGCTTCGAGGTAGTTTTCCGATCAGCTGATCGGAAATTCTCTCCGACGAAATTCAACGCATGCCATTTGCATGCGATGAAGTACTTCTACTGGGTTTATTCTTGACAGATAAAAACAAAATTTTCTCCGAAGTTCTCCGACAAGTTCTTGTTGCGGAAAGTATTTTCTTAAAAAAAAAACATATGAGAGGCTACAATCCGCTATGCGGATCGTTGAATACCCTATCCCATCCCATCCTTTAAATTAATATCCTCAAAATATAGGCCTTATGGCATTGAAATACAGAAAATGAAATTGTCACAATATATTGCTCAGACAGTTTCTCAAAATCTTGTGTGGTTCGTATTTCTATTGCTAATGCCTTGGGATGGGGTATACAAACGGTTTTTGTAAGAAAACGCCCCCAAAATGTGGGCGTAGGTGAAAATGATCTATGGACAAAATGTTTATATTACCATTTCGGAAGTATTTGCATCAACATTTTTTTCGAAAGTTTTAAAATTTGGACAAAAAGCGTTTTTTACTAAAAACGCCCCCAAAAAGTGGGCGTGGCAAAAAACTTTGTATGAACGAAATATAGATATTAGGATTGTCTAAATATGCTACTCAGACACTTTTTTGAAATTCCTTACGGTTTGGCCAAAAAATAAGTTTTCCTAAAAAGGGGGCGTGGCAGTGGGCGGATTTTAAAAATTTTTACACTTGTTCTGGTGGCACGGACGAGGATCCTATATACCAAATTTCATTATCCTAGCTCAAAATTTAAGGCCCAAAAACCGCTGACGAACAGACAGACGGACGGACGGACGGACGGACGGACGGACGGACGGACGGACGGACAGACAGACATGGCTAATTCGACTCAGCTAGCGATTCTGAGTCGATCCATATACTTTGAGGTATATGTAGCAAAATTATTTCTCTATGTTACAAACTAAGTATCAAAACTAATATACCCCCCTATGGGATAGGGTATAAAAATACTTAATCAAAATGTAAGTAATAATGTAATAAATTTTATTAACGTTTACTTGTGTTATTTATAATGGACTTTTTGTTTTTAGGCAGAACGAATGTGTCATATGTTTATACCCTATCCCATAGGGGGGTATATTAGTTTTGATACATAGTTTGTAACATAGAGAAATAATTTTGCTACATATACCTCAAAGTATATGGATCGACTCAGAATCGCTAGCTGAGTCGAATTAGCCATGTCTGTCTGTCCGTCCGTCCGTCCGTCCGTCCGTCTGTCTGTTCGTCACCGATTTTTGGGCCTTAAATTTTGAGCTAGGATAATGAAATTTGGTATATAGGATCCTTGGCCGAGTCACCAGAACAAGTGTAAAAATTTTTAAAATCCGCCCACTGCCACGCCCCCTTTTAAGAAAAACTCAGTTTTTGACCAAACCGTAAGGAACTTTGAAAAAGTTTCTGAACAACATATTTAGACAATATTAATATCTATATTTTGCCACGCCCACTTTTTGTGGGCGTTTTCAATTAAAAACTGCTTTCGGTCAAATTTTAAATTTTTCGAAAAAAATGTTGATGCAGAATCATTAACATTATTAATATGAACATTTCGTCTATATACCATTTTAACCCACGCCCACTTTTTGGGGGCGTTTTTATATAAAAACCATTTTTATACACTACCCCATAACATATGCAGGAGAAAACCTTGTCTGTTGTAGAACCGTAAAATTGTTTTGTAAGCAGTCTGAAGAATTTGTTGTCACTATATCATTTTTTCTATTTTATCCAAATCGTGTTTTTAGCCATGCCCCCTTTTTGGGGATTTTAGTTTTATGGATAGGATGGGATAGGGTATTCAACGATCCGCACAGCGGATTGTAGCCTTCTCATATGTTTTTTTATTTATTTCGTTTTAGCTTACTGTGGTGGTGTTTGGTGATATATAATTGCCTCATAGTGCTTCATTATATGAAATAAATAAGAAAACATATGAGAGGCTACAATCCGCTATGCGTATCGTTGAATACCCTATCCCATCCCATCCTTTAAATTAATATCCTCAAAATATAGGCCTTATGGCGATGAAATACAGAAAATGACATTGTCACAATATATTGCTCAGACAGTTTCTCAAAATCTTGTGTGGTTCGACAAAAAACAATTGTTGTGAGTCTAGGTAAGCCACGGGGGCAACTTCGATGCTGGAGAAGAGGGCTCGGCACGCTTGCGATTGCTCGGCTTAACTCGTCGGACGGGGGTAGTTCTTGCCCCTTCCCCAAAACATCCCAGCTCAACAAACATTTTGTCTCGTGCCAGAATTAAATAAAAAAAATAAAAAGAAAGACCAAGAAAGCTACTTTACTTCGACCTCGGACGGAAAATAAGGACTCTAAACGGAAAAGATAGAAAGAGAAGAAAGAGGAAAATGAAACACTGAAATGCCTTTGCCAATACACTTGAAAAAGACTGGGAAAATAACCGCGATACTAAAACTAACTAACACTAATAAAAAAAGGAAAATACCTTTTTTTTTTAAACTAAAACTTAAAATCTATAAACTAACCTAAGACGATCAAACTCATCCCAGTATCTTTCAAGCATATCGGTTCGATAAAATTCCGAAATATGCCAGATGTTGTTGGCAGAGCATGGCCTTCCCACCCCTTTGTGTCTCGCGCACGTAACACAACCGATGGCTATCCTCTGGCCAAGTATATGAGGAATAGCCCCTTGATAACTCCACAGTCGCAATCGAAGTCCTGAAAAGTCTAAAACAAAAGTCACGTCATGTCCTGTCGTCGTTCGTAAAAGTCACTTCACGTCATGTCATGCACCAAAAGACGGCCCGCCTACCGTCTACACACCACCAGCGAAAAGGTCCTAAGCACACATTATTAACAAAAAAAAATCTCAACCGCAATGTTTACCAATTATAAAAATCATTCAATTTATTCAAAAAAAAAAGTCTAATCGGAAAGAAAAATCCTGCTTCTAATATTAATTAAACTACTCTATCAAAAATTCAAATCAAACAATCCAGAAGGGATCGGAAATGTAATATATATATAAAAAAACTTAAAACAATTACTCACGGTTTAAACTCTCCTCGTTGTATGTCCCTCGAAGTCCTGCCGGCAGCACCAAAGAAGGATCAACGCTGGTTATGTCCACAATAGTGGTTAGACGCGCACAACTTAATACTAAAAACAGAATTCTTATGCCCTAACCTTAATACAATATTCAAAAGAGAAAAAAAAATCAAAATGAAAAATCTTAAATCTAATCTTAACACTAAAGGAATATAAAACAAATTGAATTCAAAAAAAATCCAATCACTTGGATTGATCTATAAAATAAAACTTCACTTTTTTTCACGCTGGTTTTGCTTGATTCTTCTGACTCAAAGCACTAGCTGGTTTCACTCAAAGGAGGAGGGATGGTTTTTTTTTTTGTCGTTCAGTGTCGAAGCACCCACTTTTGCACGAACGCACTGTGGTGTTTCCCTTAATTTTTGAGTGTATTTGTAGGGCACTCTGGGGCACACTTGGGTTATTTTAGGAGGCTCGCTTTTAGATGCTGTTGCGAAGCTCTCCGTAATTCCTTCCGTTTTGCCGTTTCGACGGCCGTTGAAACGGTTACCCGGTAACCCTCAGGTGCACAAATTTTCACAAAAAAAAAACACACTTTTCTGCTGCAAATGATAGCAGGAGCCAGATGAAATGGTCGATATACCTCTATCAAAAAAAGGGGGTTAATTTTTAAGGAATAAAAAAAATCATGTGGACACACATACCTCTGCTTAATGATTTAATATCATACGACTTTCGTAAGTCCTCGTATATCTCCACCAAAGGAAGCCTACGTGCCTGACAGTTTGCCAAAATTCCTATAATTAAGGTGTTAATGTTGTGGCTATTTAAATGCCAAACGAAAAGAACTCACCAAAAAAAACTGTAAAATGATTTTTTCACTACACTGTGAATAAAAATCGTACACCACAGCTGATTATCAGACTTGCCTCTCTGATAGTTTTTTGCAAAAGAAAAAAAAATGAAATAAGGGCACTGACCGCCGAGCCGTTAGCTATCATTGAAATTGATAGTTCATCAGCTGTCCCAATCTCTTGCACATACTTTCTCTATACCTCCATATTCTGCCCTCTATTCCTCTCTCTCATTGACCTACCTCACATTTCTTTCCTATCAATGCATTTTAGTTTTTCTTTCGGTCATCTGCTTTGTCTTCGCAGATTCCCCTACACATTTTTTTTCAGTCTTCTCTCTCTTTAAATATTGAAAATTTACCATCTCATGTGTTCCTTTTCTACTCGCGAAACTATCATTTGAATTCGCCCATGATCAGTTCACGATAGATTCGACGTTTCAAATAACTAGACTTAACATAACATAGAATGATAAATCAATACATAACTAAATCAATACATCACATACCTAACAATCATAAAAAAAATTGGTTTGTTTACCTTTTAAGTTCCATAAAAAAAACTACATAAAAAAACTGCATACATAAAAACTACACCTAAATGTCATATCGATATTCGCCGGAGTGAGTCGCTCTCACTGACGAATATGAAACAAAAAGAGAATGCAAGAAAAGTCCATATCGTTAACGAATATGGATAATAAAAGGGACTGCCAAAAATAAAAGAACGTGAACACGTACACATCGGTCGGACGAAAATCGAAGGTAAGAAATTAATTTGATATGATTGATATTTTATTTGTTATTGTTTTAATTAATGTTGTTAATTGTTAGTAGGGGAGTGCATGGAGCTAGGAGACACTGGAGATCAGGATAGAATCCAAGGAATTATATCTACATGGGAGAAGGATAGGTAAGTTAGTATTTTATCATTTAAAAATCTCCAATTGATAATTTTTGTTTTATTATGTGTTAATAAAATTTTATTTCTACTTCAGGTTAATATGAAAGGATGATGGTGTTAGCAACAGGTGGGGATCAGACGAGTACGTGGGAAATTGGTGGTAGCTTGCAAAGCTATGGATTGAGGACAGGAGGACGTGGATTTGGAATGTAGGTAAGGACCGCGGTGCCTGTTGTAATGCCGTCGGCAATTTGTTGTAATGCCGTCGGCAATCGTCAAATGTTCGTTCGCGTCATAGTTTGTCTATAATATGCAACTCATGCTAATTATTATAATAAATAAACATATGTTAACAAATAGACAAAATTGTTTGGCGTCTTATTAATTTTTGTTTTGTTTTGGGAAGTTAATTTTGAATATATATAGGGTAGTGTTAAAGGCTGCCGTAACAGGCTCGAAAACAGAGTACGAGTGGTCGTGAGTTCTGTGGATTCGTAAAAAAAGGAAGCCTTTCTACGCTACCATTTATTACATCCAACGTGTGGCAAGGGCCCACTCCCTGAGTTGCTCATCGATTTACCGCGATTGCTAACCGGGCAAATTAGTTAACAAAAAAAACGTTTGTGTCCTAATCTTAAAACTAATCTAAAAATATCACAGATTTATATCACAAGTGGTTTTACTGGGTGGTAAGTAAAATACCATTCTACTCTTGTGTATTGGTAGAATTATGTGCCACTTCCTACCCTCAGTAAAACTACTTTTAAACTATAACTAATATCACAGCTAAAGATAAATAAATAAATAAATAATAAAATAATAAATAAATGATAAATAATTACTTTATAAACTAATATCACAGATAGGTCCTTATAATTCTATTAGATAAATAACATAAATTGGTAAATAAATAATCTATAAACGATGACGAAATAATAAATAAATAAATAAACAAATAAAAACTCTAATAAATATCATACGCTTCACATACATATATATCACAGTATAACCAGCAACGACAGTAAGAGTGCGTCAAGTGGGGTGGGTTTTCTTAGCTATGAAGGTCTTTGGCGTGAAATACGCCTACCTTCTCCCCGCTAAGATTGCCTACTTCATATAACGAATTACCTTTCTTCTTCAATATTACCGATTTGAGAAATTTCGGTCCTAATTTAGCATTGTAGTTATCAGGTGCACTACTTTGCTTAAAATTGCGTCGGTAAACTACTTGTCCTACTTTGTATTCTATGTCTCTACTTCTAGTATTGTATGTTCGCGTTGCCTTGTCATGTGCTAGCCTTAGATTGTCAAATATTTTGTTCCTGATTAGCTCTAATTTGTCATTTTTACATAAAACGTCCGTATTAAGTTCTTTTACTAAGTCTAAGTTGCGTAAAACCTCATATGCTTTAGCATGTTGAATCATTTGGGTGCCGAATACTGCATAGTAAGGTTCAAACTTGGTCGCATCGTGTACTACGCTTCTCAAAGAAAATGCTGCTTCGCTAACATGCAGGTCCCACCTTTTTTGATCTTCCTGTATGTACGACCTTATTTTGGCCAACACCGATCGGTTGACCCTTTCCGAAGCATTTGCTTGAGGCGAGTAGAACGCGGTGCGAACATGTTTGACTCCATACTTTTCTAAGAAAGTGGCAAACAAATCAGATACGAATTGTTTGCCATTATCTGAATGTATGTATTCGGGCACACCAAAGATGTGAAACACACTCTCTTCAAGATATTTTACTACCTCTACTGCCGTTGCCTTCTTAATTGGTTTCATAAACACATACTTAGAGAAATGGTCTAATACGATAAAAATATGCGTATTTCCGTCTTTTGTTCGAGGATAGGGCCCTAAGAAATCTATGTAGAGTCTCTGGAAAGGCCGCTCCGTTATCACTTGCTGACCCATCGGCGGTCGAGAAATCGTGTTGAGTGGCTTACAACACTTACAAACCTCACAAGATTTGACGCAGTTTTGGACATGGGTTACCATGCCCGGCCAAAAGTAATTTTGTCGAAGCTTGGCTAACGTCTTGTGGATGCCACCGTGTCCTGAGGCAGGTGAGTGGTGTGCTGATTCCACAAGGCTCTCACGCAACTCCTTCGGGATCCAGAGCTTCCATGCTCGGTCGTCTTGTATAGCGTCGCCTGTCCTAATATCAGTTCGTTTATATACAAATCCATCCGAAACGTACGTGTCTGGTAGTTTGTCCTGATTTTCTGTTATGGTTTTCTTCAATTCCTCATACTCCTCTGAGGACCTGCAGAATTTCGGCGTCAGAGGTGAGCTCTTCCATATGAACGCGAGAGAGAGTATCAGGGACGACATTTTGGGAACCTTTCCTATGCTCGATCATGAAGTCGAAGCACTGAAGTTTCAGGCTCCATCTGGCCAATCGACCAGAAAGATCCTTCTGTGTCATCAGCCACTTCAGACTTGCATGGTCGGTTATTATAGTGAAAGGCAAGCCCTCAACGTAGGCCCTGAACTTCTTTACCGACAATACGGCCGCGTAGCATTCAAGTTCCGTTACGCTATAATTTCGCTGTGCGGAATTAAGCTTCTGGGACATGAATGCTATCGGTCGTTCGTTATTCTCCGCATCCATCTGGAATAGCACACTTCCTACACCAGTTGTTGAAGCGTCACATTGTATGTAAAAACGTTTCGTAAAATCTGGATTTGTGAGTATTGGTGCGGACACCAAAGTCGCCTTAAGTTGGTCGAACGCGTGTAGCGCGACGTCGGTCATTGAAAAAGTTTGTCCTTTTTTAAGGCAGTCTGTCATTGGAGCAGACAAGGAGGCATAGTTTGGTATGAACCTTCTATACCACCCTGTCATACCCAGAAATCGACGGAGTTGCTTGGGAGTCCTGGGAATCGGGAAGTCCCCGACCGCCGATATCTTGTCGGGATCTGTTCTAAGACAACCATCACCGACGATGTATCCTAAATACTTGATTTCGCGATAGCAAAATTTGCTCTTTTCGACATTGATTGTCAAACCCGCTTCCCTTAAACATTTCGCTACTTCTTGCAGTAATTTAGCATGAGATTCGAAATCTGGAGAGCAAACCAAGAGGTCATCGAGGTAGACAAAGACATTCTCTTTCAGACGAGAGGGAATGGCTTTGTCCATGAGCCGACACATTCTTTGGGCGGCGTTACACAGTCCGAACGGCATTACCGTAAACTGGTATAACGGTCGTCCAGGGACTGTGAAGGCTGTCTTCTCTCTTGATTTGGGCTCCAGAGGAATCTGCCAAAATGCGTCCTTCAAATCAATGCCTGAGATAAAGCGAGTGTCTTGAAGACGGCTCAAGAGACCTTCGATGTGAGGAAGCGGGTACGCGTCTTTCTTCGTCACCGAATTTACCTTACGCGAATCTAGGCAAAGACGGTTCTTACCAGGTTTTCTCACCAGCACCACCGGAGAGCTCCAAGCGCTATTGCTCTCTTCGATAACGCCTAGAGAGAGCATCCTGTCGAGCTCGTCATACAATAGCTTTTGTATTGCGGGTGAGATGGGATAATGACGTTGCTTTATGGGCATCTTTTCATCTTCCACCTCAATAACATGTTCTTCGAGGGCTGTCTTTCCCAATCCCAACACCGCAAACGAAGGATAAAGCTTTTTGACTCTCTCTAGCTCATGGTTCTGTGCTGGTGAGAGTTCCTGTAGTGGAGGAACTACCTTTGTCGATGATGGTATATCTATCTCTTCGATAACGTTAGGAGCGACCTTGAATGCTTTCCAGAAATCTACCCCTAGGTATAGTGCTTGTTGCAAGGATGGGACAACATATAACTCCAATTCATGAGACTGGCTACCCCAAGAGACTGATGTCGTGAATCGTCCTACTATGCGTTGGTTGTTACCGTCAGCTGTTTTTATGTCAGTTGTCATCTTAGTCATTGTTATGTCATGTTTTCCAAGGAACTCTAAGGCTCCTTTCCCTAAGCAGCTGATGGAAGCCCCGCTATCCAAAAGCCCTACAACTTCCTCCCCTCCAATTCTAACTTTTGCGTATGGTCTGTTGTCGTCATTAATCGTTATCACAGATGCTAATATTTTGTCAAGTCTTCTTCTATTGATTGCATACTTCTCCCTTAACCTACGAATTTTTCGAAAATTCCTATTACTTTTCACCGGACATGTCACTTCTTCGCCAAATATTCGTCGGCGGGCAATCCGGTACTCTAGCAGTCTTTGATGAAGACTTTTTCGATGGGGGACAGGATTTGGGGTACCAGAGACTGGTACCTTCTGATCCCTCCTCAAAATTGAGACTCCTACTGATTCTCCTGTTTCACCGGGAGAGGTCTCTGAATCGGCGGGTTGCTCCCGGTTGCCCCGCCGACATTCAAGTTTTCCTGACATTTCAGACATTGGAAACTCAGGTTTCCCTGGCCACAACTAAAACATGTTAGTGTGTGAAAATTTGAAGGACATGCCGGTGACGTTGTAGTAGTTGCCGTCGGTGTCCTGTACATGTCTGTTCTGTCAGTATTCGTTCGTTCTGTTCGAAAAGGTTTGTCAGTTGTTGGGTAAGTTGTGTTTCTGTTCGTCTTCAAGCTGTGCTTTTTTACGTACGTCATAGTCTTCGTCGGCAAAAGATAACTGTTGTCTATGTCTTAGCGTATTTTCTGTTATGTTATCTGTTCTGTTGTCCGTTGCGTATTGACGTTCCATTGGTCTGCGTTTATTCGTTGATGTTTGTGTGTTTACGTCTTGTAACAAGTCTTCGTACTGTACTGGAAGGGCTTGTTGCTCACTCCCCGATTCTTCTTGAATCACCGCCATAGGAGGAGCTACCTTCAGTTCTGTCGAGTCAACCGTCTTCTTTTCTTTTCGGTTTTTTGTCTTGTCGTCAGGGCTGAATCCCATAAAATCGTATGAGTACGTCGTAAGGTCAGTGACTTCCAGTTCGTCAGTTCCATGTTGGTCAAAGTCTTGGCCCCTATCTCGGCGATTATCCCCTGGCCAACCCCATAGCGAGTTCGGACCGGATACCTCATCGTGTTGTCGGCCTACCTCATCTAAGCTCCTGCTACCACTTACTAAGCCCCTCATCCCTCTGGGTTTGGATGGAGCCGCAGAATAAGTGACCTTAGGGATCGCCCCTGCACTCTTCTTCGAGTCACCCATTATCCACCAACCTCAAAACCAAATAAAAGTGTGAAAGAAAAGAGCAAAACCAAGGGTAAAACAAAAAAAGGAGAGGAAGATGAATTCAAAAAAAATTATCAACTTTATATTAGAAAAAAAAATCAAATTCAAAAAAAATTACCAAATTCAAAAAGTAAATATAATTCAAAAATGTTGTAAAATAAAAAAAGTTGTTTATATATAAAAAAAAGTTGTACAAAAAACAAATTTTTGGCGCAACAGGCTCGTTAGTACCCAGGGCCTAGCTTTCTCACAACCATTCATGTGTGCGTGTGTACTTCTTGCACGATGGCGGGACCTCCTGTTTTATGCCGACTCCGAACGGCTAAGTTGAGATAAGCTATTCTTGACAATTGATACTACCCGGATGATTTGTCAGATCATCACGAGAGGAGGGCCAGTGAAAAATCATTTAGGTGTTGCTACGGCTGGGAATCGAACCCAGACCTCCTGCGCGGCAGTTCATCGCAAAAAAAGTTGTAGAGCAAAAAAAATAAATGATAATAAAAAAAAATGGTTTTCAAAAGTAAATCAATGAAAGAAAAGTTTTTCAATATTGGGTTGAAAAAAATGTTAAAATGTTTGTGTATATTATAATACTCGTAGTGGTGTGCAAACTTCAAGACAGGTTTTCCAATCTATTTGGTGCTTTTGGTTCGTCTGTCCTGTACTAGTTTGTAATGTCCTAACTAACGTCTGTTGGATTGCGACTGGTATTTCGGAATTAAATCGAGAGTTGAAGCATTTCCTTTATCTCCCCGCCACGCTGGCATTCGGTTGAACCAAAAACCAGGTTGGCTGGGGCCTTTTTTGGCTATGCTCCAACACGACCAAAGCTTCAAGTCTTACCACTCACGCCTCACCAAAAGATTGGGCCTTGGCCCTAATCATTTGGGTAGCAGCTAGCAGTTCAGACACTCCACTTTGGCCCGCTATCGGTTTCTTGACAGACTTCGAGTTACCTCACTAAATCTCGTTGCTACACGCCTCGAGATCGGACAGCCACCTTCAGTCTGCCTCGAAACTGACAGCTTAAACGGCATTTCAATTTTGTAGAAAAGATAGGATAGTAAAATGTAAAAGAAAACTAAAACTTAAAAAAACTCGTTGGGCGCCATTGTTGTGAGTCTAGGTAAGCCACGGGGGCAACTTCGATGCTGGAGAAGAGGGCTCGGCACGCTTGCGATTGCTCGGCTTAACTCGTCGGACGGGGGTAGTTCTTGCCCCTTCCCCAAAACATCCCAGCTCAACAAACATTTTGTCTCGTGCCAGAATTAAATAAAAAAAATAAAAAGAAAGATCAAGAAAGCTACTTTACTTCGACCTCGGACGGAAAATAAGGACTCTAAACGGAAAAGATAGAAAGAGAAGAAAGAGGAAAATGAAACACTGAAATGCCTTTGCCAATACACTTGAAAAAGACTGGGAAAATAACCGCGATACTAAAACTAACTAACACTAATAAAAAAAGGAAAATACCTTTTTTTTTTAAACTAAAACTTAAAATCTATAAACTAACCTAAGACGATCAAACTCATCC
This sequence comes from Rhingia campestris, assembly GCA_932526625.1. Classification (NCBI taxonomy): domain Eukaryota; kingdom Metazoa; phylum Arthropoda; class Insecta; order Diptera; family Syrphidae; genus Rhingia; species Rhingia campestris. The sequence continues at coordinate 68,221,128 of OW052183.1, forward strand.
CAGTATCTTTCAAGCATATCGGTTCGATAAAATTCCGAAATATGCCAGATGTTGTTGGCAGAGCATGGCCTTCCCACCCCTTTGTGTCTCGCGCACGTAACACAACCGATGGCTATCCTCTGGCCAAGTATATGAGGAATAGCCCCTTGATAACTCCACAGTCGCAATCGAAGTCCTGAAAAGTCTAAAACAAAAGTCACGTCATGTCCTGTCGTCGTTCGTAAAAGTCACTTCACGTCATGTCATGCACCAAAAGACGGCCCGCCTACCGTCTACACACCACCAGCGAAAAGGTCCTAAGCACACATTATTAACAAAAAAAAATCTCAACCGCAATGTTTACCAATTATAAAAATCATTCAATTTATTCAAAAAAAAAGTCTAATCGGAAAGAAAAATCCTGCTTCTAATATTAATTAAACTACTCTATCAAAAATTCAAATCAAACAATCCAGAAGGGATCGGAAATGTAATATATATATAAAAAAAACTTAAAACAATTACTCACGGTTTAAACTCTCCTCGTTGTATGTCCCTCGAAGTCCTGCCGGCAGCACCAAAGAAGGATCAACGCTGGTTATGTCCACAATAGTGGTTAGACGCGCACAACTTAATACTAAAAACAGAATTCTTATGCCCTAACCTTAATACAATATTCAAAAGAGAAAAAAAAATCAAAATGAAAAATCTTAAATCTAATCTTAACACTAAAGGAATATAAAACAAATTGAATTCAAAAAAAATCCAATCACTTGGATTGATCTATAAAATAAAACTTCACTTTTTTTCACGCTGGTTTTGCTTGATTCTTCTGACTCAAAGCACTAGCTGGTTTCACTCAAAGGAGGAGGGATGGTTTTTTTTTTTGTCGTTCAGTGTCGAAGCACCCACTTTTGCACGAACGCACTGTGGTGTTTCCCTTAATTTTTGAGTGTATTTGTAGGGCACTCTGGGGCACACTTGGGTTATTTTAGGAGGCTCGCTTTTAGATGCTGTTGCGAAGCTCTCCGTAATTCCTTCCGTTTTGCCGTTTCGACGGCCGTTGAAACGGTTACCCGGTAACCCTCAGGTGCACAAATTTTCACAAAAAAAAACACACTTTTCTGCTGCAAATGATAGCAGGAGCCAGATGAAATGGTCGATATACCTCTATCAAAAAAAGGGGGTTAATTTTTAAGGAATAAAAAAAATCATGTGGACACACATACCTCTGCTTAATGATTTAATATCATACGACTTTCGTAAGTCCTCGTATATCTCCACCAAAGGAAGCCTACGTGCCTGACAGTTTGCCAAAATTCCTATAATTAAGGTGTTAATGTTGTGGCTATTTAAATGCCAAACGAAAAGAACTCACCAAAAAAAAGTGTAAAATGATTTTTTCACTACACTGTGAATAAAAATCGTACACCACAGCTGATTATCAGACTTGCCTCTCTGATAGTTTTTTGCAAAAGAAAAAAAATGAAATAAGGGCACTGACCGCCGAGCCGTTAGCTATCATTGAAATTGATAGTTCATCAGCTGTCCCAATCTCTTGCACATACTTTCTCTATACCTCCATATTCTGCCCTCTATTCCTCTCTCTCATTGACCTACCTCACATTTCTTTCCTATCAATGCATTTTAGTTTTTCTTTCGGTCATCTGCTTTGTCTTCGCAGATTCCCCTACACATTTTTTTTCAGTCTTCTCTCTCTTTAAATATTGAAAATTTACCATCTCATGTGTTCCTTTTCTACTCGCGAAACTATCATTTGAATTCGCCCATGATCAGTTCACGATAGATTCGACGTTTCAAATAACTAGACTTAACATAACATAGAATGATAAATCAATACATAACTAAATCAATACATCACATACCTAACAATCATAAAAAAAATTGGTTTGTTTACCTTTTAAGTTCCATAAAAAAAAACTACATAAAAAAACTGCATACATAAAAACTACACCTAAATGTCATATCGATATTCGCCGGAGTGAGTCGCTCTCACTGACGAATATGAAACAAAAAGAGAATGCAAGAAAAGTCCATATCGTTAACGAATATGGATAATAAAAGGGACTGCCAAAAATAAAAGAACGTGAACACGTACACATCGGTCGGACGAAAATCGAAGGTAAGAAATTAATTTGATATGATTGATATTTTATTTGTTATTGTTTTAATTAATGTTGTTAATTGTTAGTAGGGGAGTGCATGGAGCTAGGAGACACTGGAGATCAGGATAGAATCCAAGGAATTATATCTACATGGGAGAAGGATAGGTAAGTTAGTATTTTATCATTTAAAAATCTCCAATTGATAATTTTTGTTTTATTATGTGTTAATAAAATTTTATTTCTACTTCAGGTTAATATGAAAGGATGATGGTGTTAGCAACAGGTGGGGATCAGACGAGTACGTGGGAAATTGGTGGTAGCTTGCAAAGCTATGGATTGAGGACAGGAGGACGTGGATTTGGAATGTAGGTAAGGACCGCGGTGCCTGTTGTAATGCCGTCGGCAATTTGTTGTAATGCCGTCGGCAATCGTCAAATGTTCGTTCGCGTCATAGTTTGTCTATAATATGCAACTCATGCTAATTATTATAATAAATAAACATATGTTAACAAATAGACAAAATTGTTTGGCGTCTTATTAATTTTTGTTTTGTTTTGGGAAGTTAATTTTGAATATATATAGGGTAGTGTTAAAGGCTGCCGTAACACAATGTATTTCTATTGCTAATGCCTTGGGATGGGGTATACAAATGGTTTTTGTAAGAAAACGCCCCCAAAATGTGGGCGTAGGTGAAAATGATCTATAGACAAAATGTTAATATTACCATTTCGGAAGTATTTGCATCAAAATTTTTTTCGAAAGTTTTAAAATTTGGACAAAAAGCGTTTTTTACTAAAAACGCCCCCAAAAAGTGGGCGTGGCAAAAAACTTTGTATGAACGAAATATAGATATTAGGATTGTCTAAATATGCTACTCAGACACTTTTTTGAAATTCCTTACGGTTTGGCCAAAAAATAAGTTTTCCTAAAAAGGGGGCGTGGCAGTGGGCGGATTTCAACAATTTTTACACTTGTTCTGGTGGCACGGACGAGGATCCTATATACCAAATTTCATTATCCTAGCTCAAAATTTAAGGCCCAAAAACCGCTGACGAACAGACAGACGGACGGACGGACGGACGGACGGACGGACGGACAGACAGACATGGCTAATTCGACTCAGCTAGCGATTCTGAGTCGATCCATATACTTTGAGGTATATGTAGCTAAATTATTTCTCTATGTTACAAACTAAGTATCAAAACTAATATACCCCCCTAGGGATAGGGTATAAACATATGAGAAGGCTACAATCCGCTGTGCCGATCGTTGAATACCCTATCCCATCCCATCCTTAAAATTAATATCCTAATGTAGGCTATATGGCGATGAAATGTTTTCCAATGTGTATTTGGAATGAATGATTCAACCAACTGAAACCGAAGTTCCTACCATATGTATATTTATACCCTATCCCATAGGGGTATATTAGTTTTGACATTAAGTTTGTAACATAGAGAAATAATTTCGATACATATTCCTCAAAGTATATGGATCGATTCAGAATCGCTAGCTGAGTCGATTAAGCCATGTCTGTCTGTCCGTCCGTACGTCCGTCTGTGGGTCACCGATTTTTGGGCCTTAAATTTTGAGCTAGAACCACAAAAGGTTTTGATAAACTCTCTGAGCAATATATTGTGACAATGTCATTTTCTGTATTTTATCGCCATAAAGCCCACATTTTAAGGATAGCCTCTCGGCGGATTGTAGCCTCTCTTATGTTTATACCCTATCCCATAGGGGGGTATATTAGTTTTGATACTTAGTTTGTAACATAGAGAACTAATTTTGCTACATATATCTCAAAGTATATGGATCGACTCAGAATCGCTAGCTGAGTCGAATTAGCCATGTCTGTCTGTCCGTCCGTCCGTCCGTCTGTCTGTTCGTCAGCGGTTTTTGGGCCTTAAATTTTGAGCTAGGATAATGAAATTTGGTATATAGGATCCTCGTCCGTGCCACCAGAACAAGTCCCCTTTTTAGAAAAAACTTATTTTTTGACCAAACCGTAAGGAATTTCAAAAAAGTGTCTGAGTAGCATATTTAGACAATCCTAATATCTATATTTCGTTCATACAAAGTTTTTTGCCACGCCCACTTTTTGGGGGCGTTTTTAGTAAAAAACGCTTTTTGTCCAAATTTTAAAACTTTCGAAAAAAATTTTGATGCAAATACTTCCGCAATGGTAATATAAACATTTTGTTTATAGATCATTTTCACCTACGCCCACATTTTGGGGGCGTTTTCTTACAAAAACCAGTTGTATACCCCATCCCAAGGCATTAGCAATAGAAATACGTTGTTTTTTGTCGAACCACAAAAGATTTTGAGAAACTGTCTGAGCAATATATTGTGACAATGTCATTTTCTGTATTTCATCGCCATAAGGCCTATATTTTGAGGATATTAGTTTAAATGATGGGATGGGATAGGGTATTCAACAATCCGCATAGCGGATTGTAGCCTCTCATATGTTTATACCCTATCCCATAGGGGGGTATATTAGTTTTGATACTTAGTTTGTAACATAGAGAAATAATTTAGCTACATATACCTCAAAGTATATGGATCGACTCAGAATCGCTAGCTGAGTCGAATTAGCCATGTCTGTCTGTCCGTCCGTCCGTCCGTCCGTCTGTCTGTTCGTCAGCGGTTTTTGGGCCTTAAATTTTGAGCTAGGATATTGAAATTTGGTATATAGGATCCTCGTCCGTGCCACCAGAACAAGTGTAAAAATTTTTGAAATCCGCCTACTGCCACGCCCCCTTTTTAGGAAAACTTATTTTTTGGCCAAACCGTAAGGAATTTCAAAAAAGTGTCTGAGTAGCATATTTAGACAATCCTAATATATATATTTCGTTCATACAAAGTTTTTTGCCACGCCCACTTTTTGGGGGCGTTTTTAGTAAAAAACGCTTTTTGTCCAAATTTTAAAACTTTCGAAAAAAATTTTGATGCAAATACTTCCGAAATGGTAATATTAACATTTTGTCTATAGATCATTTTCACCTACGCCCACATTTTGGGGGCGTTTTCTTACAAAAACCATTTGTATACCCCATCCCAAGGCATTAGCAATAGAAATACATTGTTTTTTGTCGAACCACACAAGATTTTGAGAAACTGTCTGAGCAATATATTGTGACAATGTCATTTTCTGTATTTCATCGCCATAAGGCCTATATTTTGAGGATATTAATTTAAAGGATGGGATGGGATAGGGTATTCAACGATACGCATAGCGGATTGTAGCCTCTCATATGTTTATACCCTATCCCATAGGGGGGTATATTAGTTTTGATACTTAGTTTGTAACATAGAGAAATAATTTAGCTACATATACCTCAAAGTATATGGATCGACTCAGAATCGCTAGCTGAGTCGAATTAGCCATGTCTGTCTGTCCGTCCGTCCGTCCGTCCGTCTGTCTGTTCGTCAGCGGTTTTTGGGCCTTAAATTTTGAGCTAGGATGATGAAATTTGGTATATAGGATCCTCGTCCGTGCCACCAGAACAAGTGTAAAAATTGTTGAAATCCGCCCACTGCCACGCCCCCTTTTTAGGAAAACTTATTTTTTGGCCAAACCGTAAGGAATTTCAAAAAAGTGTCTGAGTAGCATATTTAGACAATCCTAATATCTATATTTCGTTCATACAAAGTTTTTTGCCACGCCCACTTTTTGGGGGCGTTTTTAGTAAAAAACGCTTTTTGTCCAAATTTTAAAACTTTCGAAAAAAATTTTGATGCAAATACTTCCGAAATGGTAATATTAACATTTTGTCTATAGATCATTTTCACCTACGCCCACATTTTGGGGGCGTTTTCTTACAAAAACCATTTGTATACCCCATCCCAAGGCATTAGCAATAGAAATACATTGTTTTTTGTCGAACCACACAAGATTTTGAGAAACTGTCTGAGCAATATATTGTGACAATGTCATTTTCTGTATTTCATCGCCATAAGGCCTATATTTTGAGGATATTAATTTAAAGGATGGGATGGGATAGGGTATTCAACGATACGCATAGCGGATTGTAGCCTCTCATATGTTTTTCTTTTGTGTTGTGGTTCCATTGAATTTTTGCAGTGGGTTTAGAAATAGAAACAACTTGCAGTACTGCAACGCTTGCAGATTTTACATGTGTTCGCTCCCATTGAAAACTGTGTGTTCTATCTTTTTCAGGCATTACGCTGCAAAATAGGTGCAAAATTAATGTTTTATGAAATAATTTGATGTGAAATTATTTTTATAAAATCAAAACATTACAATAAGTGTAGTAGGGGAATAAGTGTAAAAAATTTTGTTTATATTTAAAAAAAAAAAAATAACACAGCAAAAATTAAAACCCCAAACTGCCTTCTGTTGGCAGATACGTGTTCCAGTATCAGTGTTGCCAGATCACCGATCAACGTTTTTTTTCTCAAGTGTATCTAAGCCTGAATAGATTTAGGAAAAAACACGCCTTATACCAAATGCACACTATACAGAGGTCGAGATTCGACCCCAGGAATGGCTTGAGACATCCATAGGCTTAAAATTATATGAAAGTACTGTAACAAAACAGCGAAGCCGCGGCCGCCCGGAGACATCATTTGAGTAGAGTTCGGGACGAACCAAACGTTTTAAAACCAAAACCATAAGAAAACATGTCTACTTTGCAACTTGGATTCGCAGCAAAGATGAATTTACGAGCTTCAGGACATACAGTTGCATCCAAATTAGTGGAGAACATAATACGTTCACCTCTAAGTGCAACTGAATATAAAAGAGCGTATCAGAATTATAAAGGAAAACACATTGAGCAGATGTCAGGCGAAGAAGCTATTTCAGTTACTGTCGAAGCCCAGCTTACAAGACATCAATATAATGTAATAAGGGCGAAGGCTCCTGAAGCCCAGCTTACAAGATATCAATATAATGTAATAAGGGCGAAGGCTCCTGAAAGATTTCCTTCCTATATGGTTGTACAAGCTGCAAAAAAAATGTATCCAAATGGAAACGACATTAAACTTACTCTTATTTCAGCGGAAGTAAATGTTCATGTTCAAGCTCTAATGAACCATACTGTTGAACGTTTTATACTAGGCGTGTTTTTTTTCTCTTCACTCCAAATCTATATAGGCTTAGCAAACAATTTACGTGTAGAATACAACAACACCTTAGCCTATATAGATTTCGCGAAACCTTGATAATTATCCAGTCTTACGCCCGTAGCCTGGAAGAAAATGTGCTACCAAACCTATTTTTTCATTTGTTAGCGAAAACGGTCGTCGAAAATGATAAAATTGCAAAATATAGCAGCTGATACCACAACCAGTAAGTATTACGCTGCAAAATAGGTGCAAAATCAATGTTTTATGAAATAATTTGATGTGAAATTATTTCTATATTTGCTTTGAATCTAAAGTCAAAACATTACAATAAGTGTAGTAGTGGAATTAGTGAAAAATATGTTGTTTATATTTACAAAAAATAAATGGCACCGCAAAAAATAAAACCCCAAACAATTTGCACTTAATATCAAAGTGGGGATTTGATGGCAGTTCATTTTGTGGATTAATTAATTATTAATTATTTTTTGTGGAAACTCCGACAAAAAGAACATAATTTGGCAAAATCCCCGGCCTTCATCCACCAGGGGTGGAATCGGCTAAGGTGATAGTTGATTGTCGCTTTGTTGATTGTCGTTTTTGATTATCAACTCTTCTTTGCTCTGCGTAAAGCGATCACAAAAAAATTATTCATTATTGGCAGCACTTAGGATTTGGAACGTCACTTCCTTGCCGACGCTGTCATTCCGAGCAGCTGATAGGTAAAATTTTATTCGGTGTTTATATTGTCAAAAATGTAAGTCAACTTAGAATACTAAAATGTTAACAATATACAACAAATTTGTTTGTTTTTTAAGGTGGTCTCAAGCAAATAAAGAGCAAATACGAATCCTTTCCACATACATGCAACAAAATCCGGATTTGGCAAGATCGTATAATGCTCTTTCAAGCACTGCCCGGACAGCCCAGAGACAGCAATGGGAAAAACTTGTCAGGACATTGAACACAAATGGACCGCCAACAAAAACTGTTGCTGAGTGGAAAAGAGTAAATAATGAACATACACACCAATTGTTAAGATTATACATTTATAAAATCCTAATATAGATTTGGACGCTACGCAAATATAGCGCAAAAAAAATCCTTAAAAAAAACTGGTGGCGGACCTTTTGATTTGAAGTCATTAGACGAGACAGATGAGGCAATAGTTGCGGCCTGTGGCATAGAAGCATCCGTAAGCAGAATTAAGAACTCATTGAGTTTTGGCAATATTGAAGAAGGTACCTAAATAATTGTAAATACATATTAATACATGTTAATACATATTTACCATTTTCATTTCCTCAGAAACACTAACCAAAGAAAACGCCTATGATGTCGACGATGACATTGAGCAGCTCCTTGAGGACCTTAATGGAACGCCGGCGCAGAATATCTTGCAAGACTCCACAAATACACCCATCCCTTCAATACCAAAGAGACGACAAACAAATGTGAAAGAAAAGCAAGGTATTCTGCAACAGCAAATAGAACTCCAAAAAAAGTTATTTGCCAATCAAATGGAGAATTCGAACAAAGCCAACAACACCTTACTTGAGATCCGGGATTCCTTAAGAGAGTTGTGTAATGCCAAAAATAGACAAACGGACTCACACAATTCTTTAAAAAAAGAAGAGCTTGAAGTGAGGCGGATGGAATTAGAGGTGGCTAAGCTTGCCAATGATATCAAGTTAATGGAGCTCAACAACTGCAAGAGCTAGTTATATTTATTATGTATGCATGATCTCAACACTAGCCTTAGTTTTACTATTGTTACTTACTTTTTTATGTTATTTTGCAATAATACTATACGGTACCTATATTTTTTAAGTTTGTTGAGTTTTTTTAGCGTTTAAATAAAAAGCAATTTGTTAAGATGTGTTAATTTTCGTGTAATTAATAAAATCTTTTTGAGTTTTACAGATTTACAGCGATTAGTAATTTGCATATAAATCATCTCTTATACTGTCCCGAATTCTTCTAGCTTCTCCACTCTCGAGGGTATCCCCAGTTTGAGGTGTTTGCCGTGGGTAGTTTGGGGAAATATTATTTTCTCGTTCCGGATAGGGTACGTTGTAGGCGAGGCAAATTTTGTGCAATGCAGCACAGACATTTACTATTTCGACAACTCTCAACGGACTATATCTACACTTCCGTTCTTCTAGTATTATACGCCATCGACCTAAACATATGAAATTTGTACTGAAAGTTGTTTATAATATAAAAGAAGCACTTACCTATTAAACGACCGATGCATCGTTCTACAATACTTCTGGCCTTCGAATGAACTGTGTTGAAGTGTGATTCGGGGGAATCTTCATTAACGCTTCTATACGGCGTCAGTAAGAAAGGCTCTAGTGGATAGCCTAGCGGCTATCTTAAAGATGTTGAAGTACTTAACAATTTATATATGAAATATAACATTACCAAGTAGCCATGACCTCCTGCCTGTTAAATAATCTCTTTCTAATGCATTTCTTTCTTCACTTTGTGGCCAGACCATGGCATTTATACTATGTCTTCCTTTCCGATTAAAGAACATGTTCTCATTTTCCATTGGCCTTAAAATCATGACATGAGTTCCATCGACGCACCCTATAACTGCAAAATGTAAAGAACAATCAACGGATTAATATATGTAGTATAATATGTATGGCAAACAAATTAACCTCCAGGAATTTTATGTTTCTCAAAAAAAAATGATTTTGTTGAATGCTTGGGCACAAACTTAATCATAAGTGGGCAAAGTATTGACTGCATTTTTTTAATGACTGCAGCAGTAATTTCAGCCACCGTACTTTGACCCATTGGTACAGCCCAATCAGCTCCAACTTGTCTTTGATAGCCACCACCGCCAAGAAGATTTAACGTTGCAGCCAATTGCAGGATGGGTGGAACATGAGTTGACCTTATTCCAGTTGGTAAATCAAGCAGTCCCAAAACAAACACAAACGCTTCTTTTGATAAGCGAAAGTTTTTCAAAATTCTAAAAGACACGATAAATATTGCTACTTCAACAATGAATATTTATAAATATATGCATTCTTACATCGGGTTTGGAAGTTCCAAGATATTTGCTTTATTCCTCAGGTTTCTTCTTATTAGTTGGACATTTTTGTAATTATTTTCTTCATTTTCCTCTCTGTTTGAGTAGAAAAGTTCCAATGAAGTAAACATTGCACTTCACGAATTTTCACTTTCACTTAAATTTTTTTATTTTAATTTATTCAATATTTTCTTTTATTACTAAATTATTTAATTTATTTGGTGTAGAAGATTTCCCTGCAGCTTCTACCTATGAAAATGACACAAATGTATGAAAGCGACACCTAAATAGCTGTCACATGAAATTGATCGCAAAAAAGCGATTGTCAATTTGATAATCACCATACGTGGAGGTAAAGCGATGATTTTGACTGTCAACTCTCAACTATCACCTTAGCCGATACGACCCCAGATATTGGAACATGTTATAAATGTATATTTCACTTAAACTGGATACTCTACACAGGATTATAATAATGTTCTATGTTATATGCATTTATATATATAGATTTATATTGTGGGAAACCTCGAAGAGAAAAAAAAACATATGAGAGGCTACAATCCGCTGTGCGGATCGTTGGATACCCTATCCCATCACATCGTTATTATAAATATCCTCAAAATATAGGCCTTATGGCGATGAAATACAGAAAATGACATTGTCACAATATATTGCTCAGACAGTTTATCAAAATCTTTTGTGGTTCGCCAAAAAAACAACGTATTTCTACTGCTAATGCCTTGGGATTGGGTATACAAATGGTTTTTGTAAGAAAACGCCCCCAAAATGTGGGCGTAGGTGAAAATGATCTATGGACCAAATATTTATATTACCGTTGCGGAAGTATTTGCATCAAAAATTTTTTCGAAAGTTTTAAAACTTGGACAAAAAGCGTTTTTTACTAAAAACGCCCCCAAAAAGTGGGCGTGGCAAAAAACTTTGTATGAACGAAACATAGATATTAGGGTTGTCTAAATATCCTGCTCAGACACTTTTTTGAAATTCCTTACGGTTTGGCCAAAAAATGAGTTTTTCTAAAAAGGGGGCGTGGCAGTAGGCGGATTTCAAAAATTTTTACACTTGTTCTGGTGGCACGGACGAGGATCCTATATACCAAATTTCATTATCCTAGCTCAAAATTTAAGGCCCAAAAATCGGTGACGAACAGACAGACGGACGGACGGACGGACGGACGGACGGACGGACGGACGGACGGACGGACTGACGGACGGACAGACAGACATGGCTAATTCGACTCAGCTAGCGATTCTGAGTCGATCCATATACTTTGAGGTATATGTAGCAAAATTATTTCTCTATGTTACAAACTAAGTATCAAAACTAATATACCCCCCTATGGGATAGGGTATAAACATATGAGAGGCTACAATCCGCTATGCGGATCGTTGAAAACCCTATCCCATCCCATCCTTAAAATTAATATCCTCAAAATATAGGCCTTATGGCGATGAAATACAGAAAATGGCATTGTCACAATATATTGCTCAGACAGTTTCTCAAAATCTTTTGTGGTTCGACAAAAAACAACGTATTTCTATTGCTAATGCCTTGGGATGGGGTATACAAATGGTTTTTGTAAGAAAACGCCCCCCAAATGTGGGCGTAGGTGAAAATGATCTATGAACAAAATGTTTATATTACCATTGCGGAAGTATTTGCATCAAAAAATTTTTCGGAAGTTTTAAAATTTGGACAAAAAGCGTTTTTTACTAAAAACGCCCCCAAAAAGTGGGCGTAGCAAAAAACTTTGTATGAACGAAATATAGATATTAGGATTGTCTAAATATGCTGCTCAGACTTTTTTTTGAAATTCCTTACGGTTTGGCCAAAAAATAAGTCTTCCTAAAAAGGGGGCGTGGCAGTGGTTGGATTTCAAAAATTTTTACACTTGTTCTGTAGGCAGAGACGAGGATCCTATATACCAAATTTCATTATCCTAGCTCAAAATTTAAGGCCTAAAAATCGGTGACGTACAGACGGACGGACGGACGGTCGGACGGACGGACGGACAGACAGATATGGCTTAATTGACTCAGCTAGCGATCTGAGTCGATCCATATACTTTGAGGTATATGTAGCAAAATTATTTCTCTATGTTACAAACTAAGTATCAAAACTAATATACCCCTATGGGATAGGGTATAATAATCCAATAGCTCAGACAATGACGAACAAAAATCTCGATTCGCTAAATAGAAAAGGAATCATTGTGAACTAGATTTTCGCTGAAAGGTTATGGTGCTGAGCCTAAACAGCAAGAGGAAATGTCGGACACAGCCATCATTGTCGCTCGGTTTATGGCAGAATTTTATATTTCCTTTGGCACGCAGACTTTTATTCAATTATTTATTATTTTGTTTCTTAAAGGTCCCAAAAATCAACACTTGAATTTTAAGACCATAATTCGATTTTTGTGGTCAGAATCCTGCGAGCTACGGAAATATGAAATTCTGACACATGCTGAGCCTATTGGTGGCAGTGAGACATTTCCGGCTAGCTTGCGTGATAGGATGTTTTCCGGTGGTTGGTGAGAAGTGGGTGGTGAGAGCATAGCCGCGTAGAACAGTTTTATCGCGTAGTATCAGTTATCGCAAGTGACAAAAAAATCTATTTAAGTACCCAAAAAACAAAACATATGAGAAAGCTACAATCCGCTGTGCGGATCGTTGAATACCCTACCCCATTCTATCATCGTGTTTTAAGCCATGTCCACTTTTTGGGGATTTTCATTTTACAAAAAGTGGACATGGCTTAAAACACGATAGGAATTAAACATAGAAACTAACACTTGTTCTGCTGGGAGCAACAAAGACCACGTATACCGAATTTCATCCTTCTAGCTCAACATTTAAGGCCCAAAAATTGATGAAGTACGGACGGACACACATGGCTAAATCGACTCAGCTAGCAAGTCTGAGTCGATCCATATACTTTGAGGTATATCTAGCTAAATTATTTTTCTATGTTACAAACCATGTATAAAAACTAATATACCCCCCTAAGGGATAGGGTATAATAAAACGGAAGTTCGTCAAATTATTATAAAAACATATGAGAGGGTACAATCCGCTATGCGGATCGTTGAATACCCTATCCCATCCCATCCTTTAAATTAATATCCTCAAAATATAGGCCTTATGACATTCTCACAATATATTGCTCAGATAGTTTCTCAAAATCTTGTGTGGTTCGACAAAAAACAACGTATTTCTATTGCTAATGCCTTGGGATGGGGTATACAAATGGTTTTTGTAAGAAAACGCCCCCAAAATGTGGGCGTAGGTGAAAATGATCTATGGACAAAATGTTTATATTACCATTTCGGAAGTATTTGCATCAAAATTTTTTTCGAAAGTTTTAAAACTTGGACAAAAAGCGATTTTTACTAAAAACGCCCCCAAAAAGTGGGCGTGGCAAAAAACTTTGTATGAACGAAATATAGATATTAGGATTGTCTAAATATGCTACTCAGACACTTTTTTGAAATTCCTTACGGTTTGGCCAAAAAATAAGTTTTCCTAAAAAGGGGGCGTGGCAGTGGGCGGATTTCAAAAATTTTTACACTTGTTCTGGTGGCACGGACGAGGATCCTATATACCAAATTTCATTATCCTAGCTCAAAATTTAAGGCCCAAAAACCGCTGACGAACAGACAGACGGACGGACGGACGGACGGACGGACAGACAGACATGGCTAATTCGACTCAGCTAGTGATTCTGAGTCGATCCATATACTTTGAGGTATATGTAGCAAAATTATTTCTCTATGTTACAAACTAAGTATCAAAACTAATATACCCCTATGGGATAGGGTATAATAATCCAATAGCTCAGACAATGACGAACAAAAATCTCGATTCGCTAAATAGAAAAGGAATCATTGTGAACTAGATTTTCGCTGAAAGGTTATGGTGCTGAGCCTAAACAGCAAGAGGAAATGTCGGACACAGCCATCATTGTCGCTCGGTTTATGGCAGAATTTTATATTTCCTTTGGCACGCAGACTTTTATTCAATTATTTATTATTTTGTTTCTTAAAGGTCCCAAAAATCAACACTTGAATTTTAAGACCATAATTCGATTTTTGTGGTCAGAATCCTGCGAGCTACGGAAATATGAAATTCTGACACATGCTGAGCCTATTGGTGGCAGTGAGACATTTCCGGCTAGCTTGCGTGATAGGATGTTTTCCGGTGGTTGGTGAGAAGTGGGTGGTGAGAGCATAGCCGCGTAGAACAGTTTTATCGCGTAGTATCAGTTATCGCAAGTGACAAAAAAATCTATTTAAGTACCCAAAAAACAAAACATATGAGAAAGCTACAATCCGCTGTGCGGATCGTTGAATACCCTACCCCATTCTATCATCGTGTTTTAAGCCATGTCCACTTTTTGGGGATTTTCATTTTACAAAAAGTGGACATGGCTTAAAACACGATAGGAATTAAACATAGAAACTAACACTTGTTCTGCTGGGAGCAACAAAGACCACGTATACCGAATTTCATCCTTCTAGCTCAACATTTAAGGCCCAAAAATTGATGAAGTACGGACGGACACACATGGCTAAATCGACTCAGCTAGCAAGTCTGAGTCGATCCATATACTTTGAGGTATATCTAGCTAAATTATTTTTCTATGTTACAAACCATGTATAAAAACTAATATACCCCCCTAAGGGATAGGGTATAATAAAACGGAAGTTCGTCAAATTATTATAAAAACATATGAGAGGCTACAATCCGCTGTGCGGATCGTTGGATACCCTATCCCATCACATCGTTATTATAAATATCCTCAAAATATAGGCCTTATGGCGATGAAATACAGAAAATGACATTGTCACAATATATTGCTCAGACAGTTTATCAAAATCTTTTGTGGTTCGCCAAAAAAACAACGTATTTCTACTGCTAATGCCTTGGGATTGGGTATACAAATGGTTTTTGTAAGAAAACGCCCCCAAAATGTGGGCGTAGGTGAAAATGATCTATGGACCAAATATTTATATTACCATTGCGGAAGTATTTGCATCAAAAATTTTTTCGAAAGTTTTAAAACTTGGACAAAAAGCGTTTTACTAAAAACGCCCCCAAAAAGTGGGCGTGGCAAAAAACTTTGTATGAACGAAACATAGATATTAGGGTTGTCTAAATATCCTGCTCAGACACTTTTTTGAAATTCCTTACGGTTTGGCCAAAAAATGAGTTTTTCTAAAAAGGGGGCGTGGCAGTGGGCGGATTTCAAAAATTTTTACACTTGTTCTGGTGGCACGGACGAGGATCCTATATACCAAATTTCATTATCCTAGCTCAAAATTTAAGGCCCAAAAATCGGTGACGAACAGACAGACGGACGGACGGACGGACGGACGGACGGACGGACGGACGGACGGACGGACAGACAGACATGGCTAATTCGACTCAGCTAGCGATTCTGAGTCGATCCATATACTTTGAGGTATATGTAGCAAAATTATTTCTCTATGTTACAAACTAAGTATCAAAACTAATATACCCCCCTATGGGATAGGGTATAAACATATGAGAGGGTACAATCCGCTATGCGGATCGTTGAATACCCTATCCCATCCCATCCTTTAAATTAATATCCTCAAAATATAGGCCTTATGACATTCTCACAATATATTGCTCAGATAGTTTCTCAAAATCTTGTGTGGTTCGACAAAAAACAACGTATTTCTATTGCTAATGCCTTGGGATGGGGTATACAAATGGTTTTTGTAAGAAAACGCCCCCAAAATGTGGGCGTGGCAAAAAACTTTGTATCAACGAAATATAGATATTAGGATTGTCTAAATATGCTACTCAGACACTTTTTTGAAATTCCTTACGGTTTGGCCAAAAAATAAGTTTTCCTAAAAAGGGGGCGTGGCAGTGGGCGGATTTCAAAAATTTTTACACTTGTTCTGGTGGCACGGACGAGGATCCTATATACCAAATTTCATTATCCTAGCTCAAAATTTAAGGCCCAAAAACCGCTGACGAACAGACAGACGGACGGACGGACGGACGGACGGACAGACAGACATGGCTAATTCGACTCAGCTAGTGATTCTGAGTCGATCCATATACTTTGAGGTATATGTAGCAAAATTATTTCTCTATGTTACAAACTAAGTATCAAAACTAATATACCCCCCTATGGGATAGGGTATAAAAACATATGAGAGGCTACAATCCGCTATGCGTATCGTTGAATACCCTATCCCATCCCATCCTTTAAATTAATATCCTCAAAATATAGGCCTTATGGCGATGAAATACAGAAAATGACATTGTCACAATATATTGCTCAGACAGTTTCTCAAAATCTTGTGTGGTTCGACAAAAAACAATGTATTTCTATTGCTAATGCCTTGGGATGGGGTATACAAATGGTTTTTGTAAGAAAACGCCCCCAAAATGTGGGCGTAGGTGAAAATGATCTATAGACAAAATGTTAATATTACCATTTCGGAAGTATTTGCATCAAAATTTTTTTCGAAAGTTTTAAAATTTGGACAAAAAGCGTTTTTTACTAAAAACGCCCCCAAAAAGTGGGCGTGGCAAAAAACTTTGTATGAACGAAATATAGATATTAGGATTGTCTAAATATGCTACTCAGACACTTTTTTGAAATTCCTTACGGTTTGGCCAAAAAATAAGTTTTCCTAAAAAGGGGGCGTGGCAGTGGGCGGATTTCAACAATTTTTACACTTGTTCTGGTGGCACGGACGAGGATCCTATATACCAAATTTCATTATCCTAGCTCAAAATTTAAGGCCCAAAAACCGCTGACGAACAGACAGACGGACGGACGGACGGACGGACGGACGGACGGACAGACAGACATGGCTAATTCGACTCAGCTAGCGATTCTGAGTCGATCCATATACTTTGAGGTATATGTAGCTAAATTATTTCTCTATGTTACAAACTAAGTATCAAAACTAATATACCCCCCCTATGGGATAGGGTATAAACATATGAGAAGGCTACAATCCGCTGTGCGGATCGTTTAATACCCTATCCCATCCCATCCTTAAAATTAATATCCCCAAAATATGGTGTTTATGGTCATAAAGTATTGAAAATGAAGTTGTTACAACATATTGTTCCGAAGGTTTATCAAATTCTTTTAATGGTTCGACAAAAAACAACGTTTTACTTTGCATATGCCTTGAGGTATGGCATACAAATGGTTTTTGTAAGAAAACGCCCCCAAAAAGTGGGCGTAGGTTAAAATGGTCTATTGACGAAATGTTGGTATTAATACTGCCAATGATTGTGCATCAATTTTTTTTTTTCGAAAATTTTAAAATTTGACCAAAAACCATTTTTTATAAAAAACGCCCCCAAAAAATGGGCGTTGCAAAAAACCTTATATTGTCGAAATATAGATATTACGATTCTCTAAAAATGCTTCTCAGAGACTTTTATAAAATTCTTTACGGTTTGGCCAAAAAATACGTTTTCCTAAAAAGGGGGCGCGGTAAGGGCGGATTTCAAAAGTTTTTACACTTGTTCTGGTGGCACGGACAAGGATCCTATATTTCAAATTTCATTATCCTAGCTCAAAATTTAAGGCTCAAAAATCGGTGACGAACAGACAGACGGAAGGACGGACAGACAGACATGGCTTAATCGACTCAGCTAGCGATTCTGAGTCGATCCATATACTTTGAGGTATATGTAGCAAAATTATTTCTCTATGTTACAAACTAAATATCAAGACTAATAAACCCCTATGGGATAGGGTATAAAAACGTTGTCTTCTGTCGAACCATAAAAGAATTTGATAAACCTTCGGAACAATATGTTGTAAAAACGTCATTTTCAATACTTTATGACCATGAAGACCACATTTTGGTGATATTTATTTTACGGATGGGATGGGATAGGGTATTAAACGATCCGCACAGCAGATTGTAGCCTTCTCATATGTTTATACCCTATCCCAAAGGGGTATATTAGTTTTGATACTTAGTTTGTAACATATGAGAAGGCTACAATCCGCTGTGCGGATCGTTGAATACCCTATCCCATCCTATCCATAAAACTAAAATCCCCAAAAAAAAGTGGGCATTGCTAAAAGCACGATGTGGATAAAATAGAAAAATGATATATTGACAACAAATTCTTCAGACTGCTTACAAAACTCTTTTACGGTTCTACAAATGACAAGGTTTTCTCCTGCATATGTTATGGGGTAGTGTATAAAAATGGTTTTTATATAAAAACGCCCCCAAAAAGTGGGCGTGGGTTAAAATGGTATATAGACGAAATGTTCATATTAATAATGTTAATTATTCTGCATCAAAAATCATCAAAAGTTTTTTATTGAAAACGCCCCCAAAAAGTGGGCGTGGCTAAAAACTTTATATAGACGAAATATATATATTAAGATTGTCTACATACGTTGTTCAGAAACTTTTTTAAAATTCCTTACGGTTTGGCAGTGGGCTGATTTCAAAAATTTTTACACTTGTTCTGTAGGCACGGACGAGGACCCTATGTACCAAATTTCATTATCCTAGCTCAAAATTTAAGGCCTAAAAATCGGTAACGTACAGACGGACGGACAGACAGCAATCAAAAAAATATACCCTGAACCTACGTCTCTACGTCAACTCGGAAGTTTCTAAGTTATGATTGGTTACTACCGGAATTTTATAAAGCACCACGCAAGTATAGCTAGGCCATTTACTTATGGCGTTTTCCATTCGTAAATCTGGATTTTGATCTTCTTTGGTGATAATGAAACATTGGTAAATCTTCTTTGGTACCAACGTAACACGATTTCAGACTGATGTTTATACCCTATCCCATAGGGGTATATTAGTTTTGATACTTAGTTTGTAACATAGAGAAATAATTTAGCTACATATACCTCAAAGTATATGGATCGACTCAGAATCGCTAGCTGAGTTGAATTAGCCATGTCTGTCTGTCCGTCCGTCCGTCCGTCTGTCTGTTCGTCAGCGGTTTTTGGGCCTTAAATTTTGAGCTAGGATAATGAAATTTGGTATATAGGATCCTCGTCCGTGCCACCAGAACAAGTGTAAAAATTTTTAAAATCCGCCCACTGCCACGCCCCCATTTTAGGAAAACTTATTTTTTGGCCAAACCGTAAGGAATTTCAAAAAAGTGTCTGAGTAGCATATTTAGACAATCCTAATATCTATATTTCGTTCATACAAAGTTTTTTGCCACGCCCACTTTTTGGGGGCGTTTTTAGTAAAAAACGCTTTTTGTCCAAATTTTAAAACTTTCGAAAAAAATTTTGATGCAAATACTTCCGCAATGATAATATAAACATTTTGTTAATAGATCATTTTCACCTACGCCCACATTTTGGGGGCGTTTTCTTACAAAAACCATTTGTATACCCCATCCCAAGGCATTAGCAATAGAAATACGTTGTTTTTTGTCGAACCACAAAAGATTTTGAGAAACTGTCTGAGCAATAGGTATATTGTGACAATGTCATTTTCTGTATTTCATCGCCATAAGGCCTATATTTTGAGGATATTAGTTTAAATGATGGGATGGGATAGGGTATTCAACGATCCGCATAGCGGATTGTAGCCTCTCATATGTTTATACCCTATCCCATAGGGGGGTATATTAGTTTTGATACTTAGTTTGTAACATAGAGAAATAATTTTGCTACATATATCTCAAAGTATATGGATCGACTCAGAATCACTAGCTGAGTCGAATTAGCCATGTCTGTCTGTCCGTCCGTCCGTCTGTCTGTTCGTCAGCGGTTTTTGGGCCTTAAATTTTGAGCTAGGATAATGAAATTTGGTATATAGGATCCTCGTCCGTGCCACCAGAACAAGAACAAGTGTAAAAATTTTTGAAATCCGCCCACTGCCACGCCCATTTTTTAGGAAAACTTATTTTTTGGCCAAACCGTAAGGAATTTCAAAAAAGTGTCTGAGTAGCATATTTAGACAATCCTAATATCTATATTTCGTTCATACAAAGTTTTTTGCCACGCCCACTTTTTGGGGGCGTTCTTAGTAAAAATCGCTTTTTGTCCAAATTTTAAAACTTTCGAAAAAAATTTTGATGCAAATACTTCCGAAATGGTAATATAAACATTTTGTCAATAGATCATTTTCACCTACGCCCACATTTTGGGGGCGTTTTCTTACAAAAACCATTTGTATACCCCATCCCAAGGCATTAGCAATAGAAATACGTTGTTTTTTGTCGATAAACACAAGATTTTGAGAAACTGTCTGAGCAATATATTGTGAGAATTTCATAAGGCCTATATTTTGAGGATATTAATTTAAAGGATGGGATGGGATAGGGTATTCAACGATCCGCATAGCGGATTGTACCCTCTCATATGTTTATACCCTATCCCATAGGGGGGTATATTAGTTTTGACATTAAGTTTGTAACATAGAGAAATAATTTCGATACATATACCTCAAAGTATATGGATCGATTCAGAATCGCTAGCTGAGTCGATTAAGCCATGTCTGTCTGTCCGTCCGTCCGTCCGTCTGTGTGTCACCGATTTTTGGGCCTTAAATTTTGAGCTAGAGTGTTGAAATTTGGTATATAGACTCTTTGGCTGACGAAGCAGAACAAGTGTAAAAATTTTTGAAATCCGCCCACTGCCACGCCCCTTTGAGAAAAACGTAGTTAAAAGCCAAACGGTAAGGAATTTCAAAAAAGTTTCTGAGCAGCATATTTAGACAATCCTAATAGCTATATTTCGTCCATACAAAGTTTTTTGCCACGCCCACTTTTTTGGGCGTTTTTAGCAAAAAACGCTTTTCGTCCAAATTTTAAAACTTTCGAAAAAATTTTTGATGCAAATACTTCCGCAATGGTAATGTAAACATTTTGTCTATAGATCAATTTCACCTACGCCCACATTTTGGGGGCGTTTTCTTACAAAAACCATTTGATTGCCCCATCCCAAGCCATTAGCAATAGAAATACGTTGTTTTTTGTCGAACCACAAAAGATTTTGATAAACTCTCTGAGCAATATATTGTGACATATCATTTTCTATATTTCGTCGCCATGAGGCCTATATTTTGAGGATATTAATTTTAAGGTGGGATGGGATAGGGTATTCAACGAACCGCACAGCGGATTGTAGCCTCTCATATGTTTATACCCTATCCCATAGGGGGGTATATTAGTTTTGATACTTAGTTTGTAACATAGAGAAATAATTTAGCTACATATACCTCAAAGTATATGGATCGACTCAGAATCGCTAGCTGAGTCGAATTAGCCATGTCTGTCTGTCCGTCCGTCCGTCCGTCCGTCTGTCTGTTCGTCAGCGGTTTTTGGGCCTTAAATTTTGAGCTAGGATAATGAAATTTGGTATATAGGATCCTCGTCCGTGCCACCAGAACAAGTGTAAAAATTTTTGAAATCCGCCCACTGCCACGCCCCCTTTTTAGGAAAACTTATTTTTTGGCCAAACCGTAAGGAATTTCAAAAAAATGTCTGAGTAGCATATTTAGACAATCCTAATATCTATATTTCGTTCATACAAAGTTTTTTGCCACGCCCACTTTTTGGGGGCGTTTTTAATAAAAAACGCTTTTTGTCCAAATTTTAAAACTTTCGAAAAAAATTTTGATGCAAATACTTCCGAAATGGTAATATTAACATTTTGTCTATAGATCATTTTCACCTACGCCCACATTTTGGGGGCGTTTTCTTACAAAAACCATTTGTATACCCCATCCCAAGGCATTAGCAATAGAAATACATTGTTTTTTGTCGAACCACACAAGATTTTGAGAAACTGTCTGAGCAATATATTGTGACAATGTCATTTTCTGTATTTCATCGCCATAAGGCCTATATTTTGAGGATATTAATTTAAAGGATGGGATGGGATAGGGTATTCAACGATACGCATAGCGGATTGTAGCCTCTCATATGTTTATACCCTATCCCATAGGGGGGTATATTAGTTTTGATACTTAGTTTGTAACATAGAGAAATAATTTTGCTACATATACCTCAAAGTATATGGATCGACTCAGAATCACTAGCTGAGTCGAATTAGCCATGTCTGTCTGTCCGTCCGTCCGTCCGTCCGTCCGTCCGTCCGTCTGTCTGTTCGTCAGCGGTTTTTGGGCCTTAAATTTTGAGCTAGGATAATGAAATTTGGTATATAGGATCCTCGTCCGTGCCACCAGAACAAGTGTAAAAATTTTTGAAATCCGCCCACTGCCACGCCCCCTTTTTAGGAAAACTTATTTTTTGGCCAAACCGTAAGGAATTTCAAAAAAGTGTCTGAGTAGCATATTTAGACAATCCTAATATCTATATTTCGTTCATACAAAGTTTTTTGCCACGCCCACTTTTTGGGGGCGTTTTTAGTAAAAATCGCTTTTTGTCCAAGTTTTAAAACTTTCGAAAAAAATTTTGATGCAAATACTTCCGAAATGGTAATATAAACATTTTGTCCATAGATCATTTTCACCTACGCCCACATTTTGGGGGAGTTTTCTTACAAAAACCATTTGTATACCCCATCCCAAGGCATTAGCAATAGAAATACGTTGTTTTTTGTCGAACCACACAAGATTTTGAGAAACTATCTGAGCAATATATTGTGAGAATGTCATAAGGCCTATATTTTGAGGATATTAATTTAAAGGATGGGATGGGATAGGGTATTCAACGATCCGCATAGCGGATTGTACCCTCTCATATGTTTATACCCTATCCCATAGGGGGGTATATTAGTTTTGATACTTAGTTTGTAACATAGAGAAATAATTTTGCTACATATACCTCAAAGTATATGGATCGACTCAGAATCACTAGCTGAGTCGAATTAGCCATGTCTGTCTGTCCGTCCGTCCGTCCGTCCGTCCGTCCGTCCGTCTGTCTGTTCGTCAGCGGTTTTTGGGCCTTAAATTTTGAGCTAGGATAATGAAATTTGGTATATAGGATCCTCGTCCGTGCCACCAGAACAAGTGTAAAAATTTTTGAAATCCGCCCACTGCCACGCCCCCTTTTTAGGAAAACTTATTTTTTGGCCAAACCGTAAGGAATTTCAAAAAAGTGTCTGAGTAGCATATTTAGACAATCCTAATATCTATATTTCGTTCATACAAAGTTTTTTGCCACGCCCACTTTTTGGGGGCGTTTTTAGTAAAAATCGCTTTTTGTCCAAGTTTTAAAACTTTCGAAAAAAATTTTGATGCAAATACTTCCGAAATGGTAATATAAACATTTTGTCCATAGATCATTTTCACCTACGCCCACATTTTGGGGGAGTTTTCTTACAAAAACCATTTGTATACCCCATCCCAAGGCATTAGCAATAGAAATACGTTGTTTTTTGTCGAACCACACAAGATTTTGAGAAACTATCTGAGCAATATATTGTGAGAATGTCATAAGGCCTATATTTTGAGGATATTAATTTAAAGGATGGGATGGGATAGGGTATTCAACGATCCGCATAGCGGATTGTACCCTCTCATATGTTTTTATTTTGTTTTTGAATTTTGTGGGAATCTGGCTTTCTATAACACCCCTCTTCTATTGGGATGTATATGGCCCACCTTGTGCCGCGCCTTAAGGCATCCACACCACCCACACGATCCACTGTACCTTCTGTCAGCGTTCTGTCATTGTCAAATCCGCATATTCAAATGTGTAAAAGGTGTGATCTTCATCTTCTTATAATTGTAGGATAATCTTTCTGGATGAATATTTTAGGGTTTTTAAGTTTGTGTGTGTTGTTCAGTACCGCATAGTCTGCTTTCACACGTTGACTGTTGAGTCAAGACTTTTTTCGAAGTTCTCTTTGTTAATTTTCTTTCGTGAGTCTCACGCTTTTACACGACGACTTTTTCTCTTGACTCAAATTTGACATTCCTCTTTTATTCTGCTTGAAAAAATAAACACCAGCAACCGAACAAATCTACGCAAGTAGCCGAAACTGACTCTCCAAGCAACGAAATTATATGAAGCAACATGATGATAAAAACATATGAGAAGGCTACAATCTACTGTGCGGATCGTTGAATACCCTATCCCATCCTATCTGTAAAACTAAAATCCCCAAAAAGTGGACATGGCTAAAAACACGATGTGGATAAAATAAAGAAAATGACATGGTGACAACAAATTCTTCAGACTGCTTATAAAAAACTTTTACGGTTCTACAAAAGACAAGGTTTTCTGCTGCATATGTTATGGGGTAGTGTATAAAAATGGTTTTTATATAAAAACGCCCCCAAAAAGTGGGCGTGGGTTAAAATGGTATAAAGACGAAATGTTCATATTAATAATGTTAATGATTCTGCATCAATTTTTTTTTCGAAAAATTTAAAATTTGACCGAAAACAGTTTTTAATTGAAAACGCCCCCAAAAAGTGTTCGTGGCAAAAAACTTTATATGAACAAAATATAGATATTAATATTGTCTAAATATGTTGTTCAGAAACTTTTTTCAAATTCCTTACGGTTTGGTCAAAAACTGAGTTTTTTTTAAAAAGGGGCGTGGCAGTGGGCGGATTTCAAAAATTTTTACACTTGTTCTGTAGGCAGAGACGAGGATCCTATATACCAAATTTCATTATCCTAGCTCAAAATTTAAGGCCTAAAAATCGGTGACGTACAGACGGACGGACGGACAGACGGACGGACAGACAGACATGGCTTAATCGACTCAGCTAGCGATTCTGAGTCGATCCATATACTTTGAGGTATATGTAGCAAAATTATTTCTCTATGTTACAAACTAAGTATCAAAACTAATATACCCCTATGGGATAGGGTATAAAGAAGGAAGAGAAAAGAAAACGTCAAAAAGAGTCGCTGAAAATTTTGCCCACGACTCACAGGGCAAAATATTTTTCCTCTCAACTTTTCGAATTTTCTTTCTCTTTTGCACTCATGTGAGTCGTGAGTCTACGTGTGAAAGCAGACATAGAGATTATCTTTGTTTTTAAACTTGGCAATAAAATTTTTAAACTTTGGATTCCATGTTTTTATTTCACATATTTCTTCGCTAGTAATATTGCTTGTTCCATTTGATAATTTGTTGCATATGTTCACTACTTCTTGTATGTGGTCGATTTGGTTGTTCGCCTCCACTTTAAATATTAAATTTTTTTTCGTGGTTAAGTTTTTGAATGTTTTCGATCTGGGTAGCGATTCCTTACCACAGAGATGGCGAGTGCCAGTGCGGGTTGTGTATATTTACACAGGGAAAATAAGAATGTGTGTGTGGATTTACCTGGGTAGCGATTCCTTACCACAGCGATGGCGAGTGCGAGTGCGGGTTGTGTATATGTACACAAGGAAAATAAGAATGTGTGTGTGGATTACCTGTCATCAAGTCACTGGGAAATTTCTAATTACGAAAAAATTTCGACGTAACTTCGAAAGGGAAATTTCTCAGTTGTCATAATCTCGCCATGTATTTAGATGGCGAGTTCGGTGGCTGACAATATTGTTTGTTTATTTTCAAGTTCGTTTAAATTTTCGTTTATTTTCGTGTTATTATATCGTGTGTTATTTACAAAATATTAAATTGCGGTGTTAAAATCGTGTTCTACTTAAAATTTTTTATACCCTATCCCATAGGGGGGTATATTAGTTTTGATACTTAGTTTGTAACATAGAGAAATAATTTTGCTACATATACCTCAAAGTATATGGATCGACTCA
Source organism: Rhingia campestris (assembly GCA_932526625.1). Classification (NCBI taxonomy): domain Eukaryota; kingdom Metazoa; phylum Arthropoda; class Insecta; order Diptera; family Syrphidae; genus Rhingia; species Rhingia campestris. The sequence goes on from OW052183.1 coordinate 68,247,080, forward strand.
GAATCGCTAGCTGAGTCGAATTAGCCATGTCTGTCTGTCCGTCCGTCCGTCCGTCTGTCCGTCTGTCTGTTCGTCAGCGGTTTTTGGGCCTTAAATTTTGAGCTAGGATAATGAAATTTGGTATATAGGATCCTCGTCCGTGCCACCAGAACAAGTGTAAAAATTTTTGAAATCCGAACACTGCCACGCCCCCTTTTTCGGAAAACTTATTTTGTGGCCAAACCGTAAGGAATTTCAAAAAAGTGTCTGAGTAGCATATTCAGACAATCCTAATATCTATATTTCGTTCATACAAAGTTTTTTGCCACGCCCACTTTTTGGGGGCGTTTTTAGTAAAAAACGCTTTTTGTCCAAATTTTAAAACTTTCGAAAAAAATTTTGATGCAAATACTTCCGCAATGGTAATATAAACATTTTGTCCATAGATCATTTTCACCTACGCCCACATTTTGGGGGCGTTTTCTTACAAAAACCATTTGTATACCCCATCCCAAGGCATTAGCAATAGAAATACGTTGTTTTTTGTCGAACCACACAAGATTTTGAGAAACTGTCTGAGCAATATATTGTGACAATGTCATTATCTGTATTTCATCGCCATAAGGCCTATATTTTGAGGATATTAATTTAAAGGATGGGATGGGATAGGGTATTCAACGATCCGCATAGCGGATTGAAGCCTCTCATATGTTTATACCCTATCCCATAGGGGGGTATATTAGTTTTGATACATAGTTTGTAACATAGAGAAATGATTTTGCTACATATACCTCAAAGTATATGGATCGACTCAGAATCGCTAGCTGAGTCGAATTAGCCATGTCTGTCTGTCCGTCCGTCCGTCCGTCCGTCCGTCCGTCCGTCCGTCTGTCTGTTCGTCACCGATTTTTCGGACTTAAATTTTGAGCTAGGATAATGAAATTTGATATATAGGATCCTTGGCCGAGTCACCAGAACAAGTGTAAACATTTTTGAAATCCGCCCACTGCCACGCCCCCTTTTTAGAAAAACGTAATTTTTGGCAAAACCGTAAAGAATTTTAAAAAAAAAGTCTGAACAGCATATTTACAGAATCGTAATATCTATATTTCGTTCATATAAAGTTTTTTGCCACGCCCACTTTTTGGGGGCGTTTTCAATTAAAAACTGTTTTCGGTCAAATTTTAAATTTTTCGAAAAAATTTTTGATGCAGAATCATTAACATTATTAATATGAACATTTCGTCTTTATACCATTTTAACCCACGCCCACTTTTTGGGGGCGTTTTTATATAAAAACCATTTTTATACACTACCCCATAACATATACAGGAGAAAACCTTGTCTTTTGTAGAACCGTAAAAGTGTTTTGTAAGCAGCCTGAAGAATTTGTTGTCACTATATCATTTTTTTTATTTTTTTTTTTTTTTTTTTTTTTTTTAAATTCTGACCTGCCTAAGCAGTAATATACACATCGACCTAAAAGATCTATTGTGCTTGCCGTCAGATGCTTTTTAGGTTAGTAGCGCTTCTACTTTCCTAATGTAGCTGATAATACTTTCAGCCGAAGATTTCCTCAATTCTTCGGGACTTAAGAATTCCCTGAAGAAAGATTCTCTTCTCATACCGTAAAGAGCCGGGCATTCACATATGATATGCTCGGCTGTTTCGTCTTCTTCTAGACATAGTCTGCACTCCGGTGAGTCGACTAGACGCATTTTATTTAGGTGATATCGCAGACCGTGATGACCAGTTAGGTAGCCTACTAAGTTTTTGATATCGTGCCTGCGAAGATTTAGTATCTTGTCGGCATCTGATTTGAAGGGCTGAATAGCTCTTTTGGCCTGTCTTAGGCCTGGGATGTTTCCCCAGTATGAAACACATCTGTTTTGTTCCCAGTTTTTTATGACTAGATTTATGGCTGATTTGGGGATTGCACAGAAGGGTTCAGGTCCAATGAAGGGGGTTTCGGAACCTTTTCTGGCTAGTTCATCAGCTTTTTCGTTACCTTCAACTCCCTTATGTCCGGGGACCCACCATAGTTTGGTCTTGTTCCTGGAACTGAGTGTTTGGAGGGAGTTGAAGCAGTGTAGTACTGATTTGGAGTCAATGATGTGTGAGCTAAGGGCTTTTATAGCTGCTTGACTGTCCGTGAATATATGGATGTTTGCGCCTTTAATACCTGAGTTGTGTATTAGGTTTGCGCATTCTTTTATGGCATGGAGCTCAGCTTGGAATACACTAGGGTTTTTTCCCATAGGTATTGAGATGTTTTTATTTGGTCCATGTATGCCAGCTCCTACCCCTGAGTCCATTTTAGAACCATCCGTATACCACTTTAGGCCGTTTAGGCAGTTTGGAGGGTTGTTGCTACACCATGCTTCTCTGGTTGTGATCTCCGTTGAGAATCTTTTGTCGAAGCATAGTGTCTTTGGTAAGCGGTCTGTAACCGCACAGATCATGTCAAGTTCTGGAAGTTCGGATAGAAGTTCAATTAGTTTTAGATGTTCACTAATGTTTAGTTCTTCCGCTTGTGTCAAACTTGCTGAGCTGCGAATTGCCACTTTTTTTATGTAAATGTGGAGAGGTGTTAGTCCTATTATGGCTTCCATAGCCGCCGTGGGACAGGTACGCATAGCTCCGGTAATGCCCAGACAGGCAAGCCGTTGTACCTTGTTTAATTTATTTATAGTTGTTTTTTGGGTGACTTTGTTCCACCATACTATTGAAGCGTATGTTATAATGGGCCTGACCATGATCGTGTAGATCCAGTGTGTGGTCTTTGGAGAGATTCCCCAGGTTTTGCCATACATGCTTCGGCAGGCCCAGAAAGCTTTGGTTGCTTTTTGAATTTTGTTGTTGATGTGGGAGTTCCAGCTTAGTGTTTTATCGAGGATCACTCCAAGATATTTTACTTCGTTGGAATACTCAATGTATGTACCATTAATTGAAATTTGGGTAAGATTTAATTTCCTCCTTTTTGTAAAAGGGACGATGATAGCCTTGCTGGGGTTTATAGAGAGACTTTCTTTATTACACCAGTCTATGACTATCTTAAGGGCGTTTTGCAAACGTGTTGTAACTTCGTTTGGTTCTTTGCCCTTTATTATGATGACTAGGTCATCGGCGTATCCAATTATATTGAAACCTGCATTACTTAGGTCTTGAAGTAGGTTATCAATAACCAGAGACCATAGTAGGGGTGAGAGTACTCCTCCCTGAGGGCAGCCTTTAACGGCTGTTACTGATACTGAGGTCTGTGCTGATGAAGCAGTTATTTTCCGACTTTCAAGCATCGCTTTGATCCATTTGATGGTGGGATGATCTATTCTTCTATGAGTCAAAGCATTTGATATGGAGTCATATCCAGTGTTGTCAAAAGCGCCCTCTATGTCTAGGAAGGCACATAAAGCTACTTCTTTGTTTTCGTATGCACTTTTTATTTGTGATGTTAAACTTAGAAGTGCTCCTTCCGTGGATTTACCTTTTTGGTAGGCGAATTGACATGGGTGCAGAGGAGTGCTTTCATTTAAGCACTCTCTAATGTGTACGTCAAGTATTCTTTCCATTGTTTTCAGGAAAAACGATGTTAAGCTTATTGGACGGTATGATTTAGGTAGTTCTATTGGTTTGCCTGGTTTGGGGATAAATACCACGTTTACCTCCCTCCAGGTTTGTGGTATGTAGCCCCAATTGAAACTAAACCTAAATAAGGCTACCATAGTGGGTAGGAAAAAGTCCAAGCCCTTTTGTATAAGAGCAGGAAAGATTCCGTCTGTCCCTGGTGCCTTGTATGGTTTAAATGAGTTGATCGCCCATTTGACCTTATCCGGAGTAAAAAGTTTGCCGGATAAACTATTAATCCTTTTCAGGTTTATAGGGGGTGAGTCATCTATCATGTGTTCATGAAACTCAGTTGTGATTGTAGAGCCGGGAAAGTGTACCTGAAGAAGTGTGGTCAACGTTTCTTCCCGGTCGCATGTGATTTTACCGTCAGCTTTGACTAGTAATCCCATGCAGTTTGTTTTATCTTTCGAGAGTGCCCTCTGGAGACGCGCCACCGCCGGAAGCTCTTCGAGTTCCTCACAGTATTTGCGCCAGGACGCTCTTTTTGATTTTCGCAACTCTATGTTGTATTGGGTAAGTAGAGATTTATATTCGTCCCACTTTCCGGTGCGTTTGGCTTTATTGAAAAGTTTTCTTACTCTTTTACGGAAACTTTCTAGGTTATCGTTCCACCATGGTGTGCACCTCTTTGCCACAGTGCGTTTAACCTTACAGCTATTTGTAAAAGATGAGATGATAATGTCATTTAGTTGACATTGTGCGACTTCCGCTTCACTTACACATGAAGGTTTTTCTGGAAGTATGTCACATTTAATCGATAGATTTTCTCGATACGTTCTCCAATTTGTGAGTTTGTTGTCGTATTTAATCGGCGCATCCTCGGTGTTGCATCTTAATTGGAAACTTATGTGCATGTGATCCGATAAAGATGCCTCACCAGAAACGTGCCAATTTTCGACGGTGTTTTGGACAAACGGAGAAGAGATGGTAAGGTCTAAAACTTCTTCTCTTAAAACGTTTCTAAACGTGGGTTTATTACCCTTATTTAGTATAACTAAATTGTTGCTATATAGGTATTCTAATAAGGACTCACCTCTTTTGTTTGTATCTCGACTGCCCCATATTGTGTTATGCGCGTTGGCGTCGCAGCCGAAGATAAGATGTAGTTGCTGGGTCTGGCAGTACTGGACAAGTTCCTGTACTGGGCGAGGTGGTATTTCGTCATCTCCAGCAAAGTACGCCGATGCGCATACAATTTTTTGTAGCTCTCGGCCGTTGCGTCTTTCTAAAAGGACAGCCACCAGATCTTTGGTAATGAAACCTGGAATGGGAGAGAATTTTATATCTTTTGCAACTAAAAGAGCTGCCCTTGGTCTAAAATTTCCCCGGGCGAAGATGAGCTCTCTGGTTTTACTTTGTAAACCAAATATCTTACCCTCTGTTGCCCATGGCTCCTGGATTAAACCTAGAGCGATGTTCCCTTCGGCACATCTTTGGTTGTAGGTGTCCGAGGCACCTATAGCTCGGTGCAGGTTTGCCTGCAGCACATTTAGTAGGGTGGTCATCGCTTCCTACCGTGCTCAGGGTTTCGTACCCTATAAGGCTTGTTATCGCCTCTTCTGCGTACGATACCCTGTTGAGAAAGACCTTCGTGTCTATCTCTCGGACCGTTTTTACGCTGTCCGTGTTTTTGCCGTTCACGCGCCCGTTCCGCAGCTAGCTTTGGTCTAAACTGTTGCTGGCTGATGTTAACGTTGCTCGTACTAGGGGCGTTTGGCGATAAAGTCGTAGGCAGTGAACCAGTCCTCTTTGTATCGCTTCCGGCGGCAGTACTAATACTGGCTGCTGGTTGCGACGAGCTGGCGCTTGTTTTTTCTGGCGACTTTTTCTTTTTATCAGTGTCATTTACACTATTTTTTCGGGTCTGAATTGCAGACTTGTCGGATCCTTTAAGGATGATCTTGATTTGGCCAAATCTGTATGATACCATCCCCTTTAGCTCCGCAAGCCTACGCATCGCACTCTCATTTATTGCAAAGACCATGTGGGCGATGTCTTTCTCGTCCGATCTTTGCAGAACTCTCCACGTTCTCGTATTTAGGTCTCTGTTTTGACCGTCTAGTATTGCCAGTATTCTCTCATTTGTGACACCGGTACTCTGCGGGAAGAAAGCTCTGACAATATGTGGTTTCGGAAAGTCATCCTCTCCCACAAGCATTACTTCCAACTCGCATTTCTCCTTTAGTCTGAGGAAGTTTGTTTTCATCCACTCTGAAGTGGTGATGTCCGCACATACTAACAAGAGCCATCCGGCTTTGAAAGTTGTCCCGCGGAAAGCTGGCTTTGCATCCCCGTCGCGCAGTTCGATCGTGATGTCCATAATCCTCTCTTGTATCTGAACCATTTGTTCATTCGTGAGAGGATTGCGATCGATATCGACTGGTACGACACCCAATCTGACATAGCTCGCTATATCTCTATAGGTAGTTCTGTCAGAGGTTGTTTTCCCAGTGCGAGCTCGCTTCGCTTCGGACTGAGGTGGTGTGTTGTCCTCAGATCTCATGCGTTTGGTTTCTTTGGCATCATCTTTTGTTTTTGCAAAGATGCGGGCTTGCTCTATGCTGCTACCCTGTTTCAGCGCTCTGTTGAAACGACGCTGTTCCGCTGGCGTGAACCTGATACGCTTGGAATCAGTTTGAGCCGTTTTGCCTGGGGTCCCTGGCGCTTCTGTATATTCCGGATGCAATTCATCCGAGAGTATACTGATGCTGTATACAGTACTTGATTCCGAGGCTGAGTCGCTCAGATGAGACAATTTCTCTTCTAGGCTCATCATCTCGAAATCACTGATTTGTGACCCTTCCCGATTGGCAGGTGTCGTGTCGGTTTCGACAGGGTGTTCTGAAACATCCCTAGTTGTTGATGCATTTGTAGAGGCATCATTCTCTATGTTTTTTACTTTTGGTACTTCAATTTTTCCCACGAGTAGGCGGGATTTATTGGTCGCCCGTGGTCTACCCGTCTAACCACAGGAAGGCTATCTTGAGATCGGAGGTAGCCCGGTATCCGAAATTCGCAAACTAGCGGCTTAAAACTCCCTTTTTAGCCATGCATCCTTCGGCGTTTGCTGTTCCACCTTGGATTTGGGTTTAAGGGTTTTCTCCCACCTCAAACTTATGGTTCCCGCTTGTAGATTGATCGTGCGTTGCAACGTGTTACAGCGCACGGTCAATATCCAAGTGGGACCCTTGGCTGACCCTAATCAGGCATGCTGATTAGTCATTTTCAGGTGGGCGCCCGCGAGAAGGACTGAAAGATGAGGATTTTGCCCAACCCTTTTTTTTTATTTTATCCACATCGTGTTTTTAGCCATGCCCACTTTTTTGGGGATTCTAGTTTTATGGATAGGATTGGATAGGGTATTCAACGATCCGCACAGCGGATTGTAGCCTTCTCATATGTTTTTTTTTTGTGTTTACAAGTGTTTATACCCTATCCCATAGGGGGGTATATTAGTTTTGATACTTAGTTTGTAACATAGAGACATAATTTTGCTACATATACCTCAAAGTATATGGATCGACTCAGAATCGCTAGCTGAGTCGAATTAGCCATGTCTGTCTGTCCGTCCGTCCGTCCGTCTGTCTGTTCGTCACCGATTTTTGAGCCTTAAATTTTGAGCTAGGATAATGAAATTTGGTATATAGGATCCTTGGCCGAGTCACCAGAACAAGTGTAAAAATTTTTAAAATCCGCTCACTGCCACGCCCCCTTTTAAAAAAAAACGTAGTTTTAGGCCAAACCGTAAGGAATTTCAAAAAAATGTGTTTGCAACATATTTAGACAATCCTAATATCTATATTACGTCCATACAAAGTTTTGTGCCACGCCCACTTTTTGGGGGCGTTTTTAGTAAAAAACGTTTTTTGTCCAAATTTTAAAACTTTCGAAAAAAATTTTGATGCAAATACTTCCGCAATAGTAATATAAACATTTTGTCAATACTTCATTTTCACCTACGCCCACATTTTGGGGGCGTTTTCTTACAAAAACCATTTGTATACCCCATCCCAAGGCATTAGCAATATGTAGAAATACGTTGTTTTTTGTCGAACCACAAAAGATTGTGAGAAACTGTCTGAGCAATATATTGTGACAATGTCATTTTCTGTATTTCATCGCCATAAGGCCTATATTTTGAGGATATTAATTTAAAGGATGGGATGGGATAGGGTATTCAACGATCCGCATAGCGGATTGTAGCCTCTCATATGTTTTCTTTGTATTGTTGAAATTTCTTATCTGTGAGGGTTGTTTGTTTTTCATTTACATATTTTATATTTCACATTAAGGCCGTGTGCCAATTGCGTTAAAATCTTAGCCAGTGGATAATTTTTGACATTAGCGTGGTAAATGGAGACTTCAAAATTTTAACCTGCTCAACAGCTTGCTAAAATTTAAACAGTGGCTAATTTTTGACATTTGATATACCTACTGAGGAGTGAGAATGATGGAAAGCACACCGGTGTTCACATGTGTGGGAAAATATGTGTATTTCATATCAGAAAATGTTAACAAAGTTGTAGCATAAACTAAAATTGGATTTTTGAAAAAGGATGGTATGACAACATTTATTTCGGTATATTTTGTATGCGAAAATATGTTTAACTCGAAGAAATTGAAATGAATGTGGTTTTATACTTATACCCGTGTAACGACTTTTCAGGAGACGAACGAAAACCGAACAAATGATAACGCTGACTGTAACTTAGATTTTCAAGTTAAATTCATATTATTCAGTTTTATTCGTAATTAAAGCAAGGGGACAATATATTGGAGTATACAAAATAAGGGGTCTTTATCAAAATCTTTTAACACGACTTTTCCTTTTCACGACTTAACAAAGAGTGAGTGACTTCTTTTGCAAAAAACGGTAAGCTACATTTAATACATAAGAAAGTATCGTGTAGTTCCACTTCCGCATCATCTTCATCATCGTCTGTATCATTGACTTCGTCTTCATCAGAATAATAAGTCTTCCATGGCTTCTATAGTCAGTGGCTGTCGATGTTACATTGGGCCCTTCGTGGCTACCAATTTTTCGAACTTCATATCGATCATGGCGTTTTACTATTGAGACTTCGTAAGGGCCATAAAATTTGGGACATAATTTTATGCCTGCCCCGAATTGGGTGCGTTGAATAGCCACCAAATCACCCACTTTATAAACGGTGGCGTCTTTTCTTTTTCTGTCATATGCTTTCCTGTTTTCGTTTTGGATTTTTAGAATATCTTCCTTGGACTGCTCACGAATTTCTCGACGGCTGCTCTCGAACTCCGAACGTATTTCCTCTTCTAAGATTTTGAAGAGATTTGCGTCGTTTGGTGTAAACATCTCCACACCAATAAGCAGATGAAAGGGCGTTATTTTCGTTGCTCTAGATGTAGTTGAGTTTAGAATGCGTTGAACTCGGCTGACATGTTGATACCATCTCAGAGGATTTTCTACAGATAGTTTTCGCATTTCAATGATGATTTGATTTATCCTTTCGACTTGTCCGTTTCCTCTGGGGATGCCGGTTGTAGCAGCATAATGAAAAATCTGATGTTCTTGGCAATACTCTTTAAAAATGTCTCAAGTAAATGTGGAACCTTTATCAGTAATTATTCTGTGAGGATTACCGAAAATATCTGCTTGCATCACCAATTTTTTTTATGACTTCGTCTACTCCTGTGCTCTTAACTGGGTATATCCAACAAAACTTTGTGAAAGCATCCACGATGACTAACAAAAACTTGTAGTTTTTCGCAGTGGAGTTCATTTTATCAACGTGGTCCAAATGATACGTATGAAGAGGTACTTCTATTTTATCAATAGGATTAAGAAATTCTTGCTGCTTGCCTCCCTTTTTTAGCAGCGAGAATACAGTTAATGCAATAAGTTATAGCACTTTGAACAACTTTGGTCAACTCGGGAATATAATAATCTCTGCAAATAATAGCTTCAACTTTACAGGCATGAAATTGACCTTCCTCATGAACTTTTCGTATTAACTGTTTCTGCATAACCTTTGGTATTACTAAAAGATAGTTTCGATCCACAAACTTACATAGTATACTGCTCCTTAAAACATAGTTCTCAAATTCGGATGTTTCGAGTATTTTAGCGATGACTTTGCAACTTTCATCCATGCTCTGTGCCTTCTTTACTGAGAGAAAAATGCTATCCTCAACTGTGAACATGAGTGGATATCGACTGAGCGCATCTACATGTTGCATGGATCGTCCACTACGATAATGTACAACACAGTCGAATTCTTCCAACTGGAGAGTCTAATTCGCTACTCTAATATTCAGGTCCTTTTTAGTCATGGTTTGTTTTAATGCTTTACAAACGGTAAAGATCTTGAATTTCAGTCCCAACAAATATTGGCGTAGTTTCCTCAGTGATTTAACAACGGTCAGTACTTCCAAGTCATATCTTGAGTAGTTTTTTTCTGCTGGTTTTGTTTTGTAGCTTAGATAGAAAACTGGATGAAACTGTTCATCGTCGCCCTTTTGAAGAAGTACGGCTCCATATCCATCTTTGCTGGTATCATTATGCAATTCCGTAATATGAGCGGGGTCAAACAATTTCAGCACTGGTTCGCTAGTTAGCCTCAATTTAAGTTGAGCGAAAGACCGTTCCTCATCACCTCCCCAAACAAACTTGGTATACTTTCTTGTAAGATTTGTTAAGGGTTTTGCCAAAATAGCATATCCTTCGACGAACTTTCTAAAAAATCCTGTTAATCCCAGAAAGCTTATACATAGTACCTTCTTCAATTACATGACCCGAAAATTCAACCGTTCGTAGTAAAAACTGACATTTGCTCCATTTAATAAAAAGACCGTTTTGCATACTGACCTCCAATACTTTTTCAGGGAATCGATATTTTCAATCTCATTTGCTGATGGAATAATGAGATCGTCCATATAAACTACGAAATACTGTGTTCACAAAACGCTGAAAGGCCGATGGAGAATTGCATAACCCAAATGGTGCTTTCGTGAACTCATACTGCCCATCAAGCGTGACAAAAGCAGTAAATTTGTTCTATGTTATATGCATTTATATATATAGATTTATATTGTGGGAAACCTCGAAGAGAAAAAAAATAATCCAATAGCTCAGACAATGACGAACAAAAATCTCGATTCGCTAAATAGAAAAGGAATCATTGTGAACTAGATTTTCGCTGAAAGGTTATGGTGCTGAGCCTAAACAGCAAGAGGAAATGTCGGAAACAGCCATCATTGTCGCTCGGTTTATGGCAGAATTTTATATTTCCTTTGGCACGCAAACTTTTATTCAATTATTTATTATTTTGTTTCTTAAAGGTCCCAAAAATCACCACTTGAATTTTAAGACCATAATTCGATTTTTGTGGTCAGAATCCTGCGAGCTACGGAAATATGAAATTCTGACACATGCTGAGCCTATTGGTGGCAGTGAGACATTTCCGGCTAGCTTGCGTGATAGGATGTTTTCCGGTGGTTGGTGAGAAGTGGGTGGTGAGAGCATAGCCGCGTAGAACAGTTTTATCGCGTAGTATCAGTTATCGCAAGTGACAAAAAAATCTATTTAAGTACCCAAAAAACAAAACCAAAAACAAACATATGAGAAAGCTACAATCCGCTGTGCGGATCGTTGAATACCCTACCCCATCCTATCATCGTGTTTTAAGCCATGTCCACTTTTTGGGGATTTTAATTTTACAAAAAGTGGACATGGCTTAAAACACGATAGGAATTAAACATAGAAACTAACACTCGCTCTGCTGGGAGCAACAAAGACCACGTATACCGAATTTCATCCTACTAGTTCAACATTTAAGGCCCAAAAATTGGTGAAGTACGGACGGACACACATGGCTAAATCGACTCAGCTAGCGATTCTGAGTCGATCCATATACTTTGAGGTATATCTAGCCAAATCATTTTTCTATGTTACAAACCATGTATAAAAACTAATATACCCCCCTATGGGATAGGGTATAAGAAAACGGAAGTTCGTCAAATTATTATAAAAAAACATATGAGAAGGCTACAATCCGCTGTGCGGATCGTTGAATACCCTATCCCATCCTATCCATAAAACTAAAATCCCCAAAAATAGTGGGCATTGCTAAAAGCACGATGTGGATAAAATAGAAAAATGATATAGTGACAACAAATTCTTCAGACTGCTTACAAAACTCTTTTACGGTTCTACAAATGACAAGGTTTTCTCCTGCATATGTTATGGGGTAGGGTATAAAAATGGTTTTTATATAAAAACGCCCCCAAAAAGTGGGCGTGGGTTAAAATGGTATATAATGTTAATGATTCTGCATCAAAAATCATCAAAAGTTTTTTATTAAAAACGCCCCCAAAAAGTGGGCGTGGCTAAAAACTTTATATAGACGAAATTATGATATTAAGATTGTCTACATACGTTGTTCAGAAACTTTTTTAAAATTCCTTACGGTTTGGCAGTGGGCGGATTTCAAAAATTTTTACACTTGTTCTGTAGGCACGGACGAAGACCCTATGTACCAAATTTCATTATCGTAGCTCAAAATTTAAGGCCTAAAAATCGGTAACGTACAGACAGACCCACAGACAGCAATCAAAAAAATATACCCTGAACCTACGTCTCTACGTCAACTCGGAAGTTTCTAAGTTATGATTGGTTACTACCGGAATTTTATAAAGCACCACGCAAGTATAGCTAGGCCATTTACTTATGGCGTTTTCCATTCGTAAATCTGGATTTTGATCTTCTTTGGTGATAATGAAACATTGGTAAATCTTCTTTGGTACCAACGTAACACGATTTCAGACTGATGTTTATACCCTATCCCATAGGGGGGTATATTAGTTTTGATACATAGTTTGTAACATAGAGAAATAATTTTGCTACATATACCTCAAAGTATATGGATCGACTCAGAATCGCTAGCTGAGTCGAATTAGCCATGTCTGTCTGTCCGTCCGTCCGTCCGTCCGTCTGTCTGTTCGTCACCGATTTTTGGGCCTTAAATTTTGAGCTAGGATAATGAAATTTGGTATATAGGATCCTTGGCCGAGTCACCAGAACAAGTGTAAAAATTTTTAAAATCCGCCCACTGCCACGCCCCCTTTTAAGAAAAACTCAGTTTTTGACCAAACCGTAAGGAACTTTGAAAAAGTTTCTGAACAGCATATTTAGACAATATTAATATCTATATTTCGTCCATATAAAGTTTTTTGCCACGCCCACTTTTTGTGGGCGTTTTCAATTAAAAACTGCTTTCGGTCAAATTTTAAATTTTTCGAAAAAAATGTTGATGCAGAATCATTAACATTATTAATATGAACATTTCGTCTATATACCATTTTAACCCACGCCCACTTTTTGGGGGCGTTTTTATATAAAAACCATTTTTATACACTACCCCATAACATATGCAGGAGAAAACCTTGTCTGTTGTAGAACCGTAAAATTGTTTTGTAAGCAGTCTGAAGAATTTGTTGTCACTATATCATTTTTTCTATTTTATCCAAATCGTGTTTTTAGCCATGCCCCCTTTTTGGGGATTTTAGTTTTATGGATAGGATGGGATAGGGTATTCAACGATCCGCACAGCGGATTGTAGCCTTCTCATATGTTTTTCTCTTTGTATTGTTGAAATTTCTTATCTGTGAGGGTTGTTTGTTTTTCATTTACATCTATATATATAAAAATGGATCTTGGTTTGTTCGGATGCTTAAAACTCGAAAACGACTGGACCAAATTGGATACTTCCTTCTGCGGATTTGTTCGTAATTGCTCCGCGAAGGTTTAGGAAAAAAGAAAAATTGAAAAATTCTCAACAGGTGGCGCTGTAGGCGGTCATTCCATTTGATAATGGCAAAACAACGTTTGACGGGCCAGCTTGTATTTTATATTTCACATTAAGGCCGTGTGCCAATTGCGTTAAAATCTTAGCCAGTGGATAATTTTTGACATTAGCGTGGTAAATGGAGACTTCAAAATTTTAACCTGCTCAACAGCTTGCTAAAATTTAACCAGTGGCTAATTTTTGACATTTGATATACCTACTGAGGAGTGAGAATGATGGAAAGCACACCAGTGTTCACATGTGTGGGAAAATATGTGTATTTCATATCAGAAAATGTTAACAAAGTTGTAACATAAACTAAAATTGGATTTTTGAAAAAGGATGGTATGACAACATTTATTTCGGTATATTTTGTATGCGAAAATATGTTTAACTCGAAGAAATTGAAATGAATGTGGTTTTATACTTATACCCGTGTAACGACTTTTCAGGAGACGAACGAAAACCGAACAAATGATAACGCTGACTGAAACTTAGATTTTCAAGTTAAATTCATATTATTCAGTTTTATTCGTAATTAAAGCAAGGGGACAATATATTGGAGTATACAAAATAAGGGGTCTTTATCAAAATCTTTTAACACGACTTTTCCTTTTCACGACTTAACAAAGAGTGAGTGACTTCTTTTGCAAAAAACGGTAAGCTACATTTAATACATAAGAAAGTATCGTGTAGTTCCACTTCCGCATCATCTTCATCATCGTCTGTATCATTGACTTCGTCTTCATCAGAATAATAAGTCTTCCATGGCTTCTATAGTCAGTGGCTGTCGATGTTACATTGGGCCCTTCGTGGCTACCAATTTTTCGAACTTCATATCGATCATGGCGTTTTACTATTGAGACTTCGTAATGGCCATAAAATTTGGGACATAATTTTATGCCTGCCCCGAATTGGGTGCGTTGAATAGCCACCAAATCACCCACTTTATAAACGGGGGCGTCTTTTCTTTTTCTGTCATATGCTTTCCTGTTTTCGTTTTGGATTTTTAGAATATCTTCCTTGGACTGCTCACGAATTTCTCGACGGCTGCTCTCGAACTCCGAACGTATTTCCTCTTCTAAGATTTTGAAGAGATTTGCGTCGTTTGGTGTAAACATCTCCACACCAATAAGCAGATGAAAGGGCGTTATTTTCGTTGCTCTAGATGTAGTTGAGTTTAAAATGCGTTGAACTCGGCTGACATGTTGACACCATCTCAGAGGATTTTCTACAGATAGTTTTCGCATTTCAATGATGATTTGATTTATCCTTTCGACTTGTCCGTTTCCTCTGGGGATGCCGGTTGTAGCAGCATAATGAAAAATCTGATGTTCTTGGCAATACTCTTTAAAAATGTCTCAAGTAAATGTGGAACCTTTATCAGTAATTATTCTGTGAGGATTACCGAAAATATCTGCTTGCATCACCAATTTTTTTTATGACTTCGTCTACTCCTGTGCTCTTAACTGGGTATATCCAACAAAACTTTGTGAAAGCATCCACGATGACTAACAAAAACTTGTAGTTTTTCGCAGTGGAGTTCATTTTATCAACGTGGTCCAAATGATACGTATGAAGAGGTACTTCTATTTTATCAATAGGATTAAGAAATTCTTGCTGCTTGCCTCCCTTTTTTAGCAGCGAGAATACAGTTAATGCAATAAGTTATAGCACTTTGAACAACTTTGGTCAACTCGGGAATATAATAATCTCTGCAAATAATAGCTTCAACTTTACAGGCATGAAATTGACCTTCCTCATGAACTTTTCGTATTAACTGTTTCTGCATAACCTTTGGTATTACTAAAAGATAGTTTCGATCCACAAACTTACATAGTATACTGCTCCTTAAAACATAGTTCTCAAATTCGGATGTTTCGAGTATTTTAGCGATGACTTTGCAACTTTCATCCATGCTCTGTGCCTTCTTTACTGAGAGAAAAATGCTATCCTCAACTGTGAACATGAGTGGATATCGACTGAGCGCATCTACATGTTGCATGGATCGTCCACTACGATAATGTACAACACAGTCGAATTCTTCCAACTGGAGAGTCTAATTCGCTACTCTAATATTCAGGTCCTTTTTAGTCATGGTTTGTTTTAATGCTTTACAAACGGTAAAGATCTTGAATTTCAGTCCCAACAAATATTGGCGTAGTTTCCTCAGTGATTTAACAACGGTCAGTACTTCCAAGTCATATCTTGAGTAGTTTTTTTCTGCTGGTTTTGTTTTGTAGCTTAGATAGAAAACTGGATGAAACTGTTCATCGTCGCCCTTTTGAAGAAGTATGGCTCCATATCCATCTTTGCTGGTATCATTATGCAATTCCGTAATATGAGCGGGGTCAAACAATTTCAGCACTGGTTCGCTAGTTAGCCTCAATTTAAGTTGAGCGAAAGACCGTTCCTCATCACCTCCCCAAACAAACTTGGTATACTTTCTTGTAAGATTTGTTAAGGGTTTTGCCAAAATAGCATATCCTTCGACGAACTTTCTAAAAAATCCTGTTAATCCCAGAAAGCTTATACATAGTACCTTCTTCAATTACATGACCCGAAAATTCAACCGTTCGTAGTAAAAACTGACATTTGCTCCATTTAATAAAAAGACCGTTTTGCATACTGACCTCCAATACTTTTTCAGGGAATCGATATTTTCAATCTCATTTGCTGATGGAATAATGAGATCGTCCATATAAACTACGAAATACTGTGTTCACAAAACGCTGAAAGGCCGATGGAGAATTGCATAACCCAAATGGTGCTTTCGTGAACTCATACTGCCCATCAAGCGTGACAAAAGCAGTAAATTTGTTCTATGTTATATGCATTTATATATATAGATTTATATTGTGGGAAACCTCGAAGAGAAAAAAAATAATCCAATAGCTCAGACAATGACGAACAAAAATCTCGATTCGCTAAATAGAAAAGGAATCATTGTGAACTAGATTTTCGCTGAAAGGTTATGGTGCTGAGCCTAAACAGCAAGAGGAAATGTCGGAAACAGCCATCATTGTCGCTCGGTTTATGGCAGAATTTTATATTTCCTTTGGCACGCAAACTTTTATTCAATTATTTATTATTTTGTTTCTTAAAGGTCCCAAAAATCACCACTTGAATTTTAAGACCATAATTCGATTTTTGTGGTCAGAATCCTGCGAGCTACGGAAATATGAAATTCTGACACATGCTGAGCCTATTGGTGGCAGTGAGACATTTCCGGCTAGCTTGCGTGATAGGATGTTTTCCGGTGGTTGGTGAGAAGTGGGTGGTGAGAGCATAGCCGCGTAGAACAGTTTTATCGCGTAGTATCAGTTATCGCAAGTGACAAAAAAATCTATTTAAGTACCCAAAAAACAAAACCAAAAACAAACATATGAGAAAGCTACAATCCGCTGTGCGGATCGTTGAATACCCTACCCCATCCTATCATCGTGTTTTAAGCCATGTCCACTTTTTGGGGATTTTAATTTTACAAAAAGTGGACATGGCTTAAAACACGATAGGAATTAAACATAGAAACTAACACTCGCTCTGCTGGGAGCAACAAAGACCACGTATACCGAATTTCATCCTACTAGTTCAACATTTAAGGCCCAAAAATTGGTGAAGTACGGACGGACACACATGGCTAAATCGACTCAGCTAGCGATTCTGAGTCGATCCATATACTTTGAGGTATATCTAGCCAAATCATTTTTCTATGTTACAAACCATGTATAAAAACTAATATACCCCCCTATGGGATAGGGTATAATAAAACGGAAGTTCGTCAAATTATTATAAAAAAACATATGAGAAGGCTACAATCCGCTGTGCGGATCGTTGAATACCCTATCCCATCCTATCCATAAAACTAAAATCCCCAAAAATAGTGGGCATTGCTAAAAGCACGATGTGGATAAAATAGAAAAATGATATAGTGACAACAAATTCTTCAGACTGCTTACAAAACTCTTTTACGGTTCTACAAATGACAAGGTTTTCTCCTGCATATGTTATGGGGTAGTGTATAAAAATGGTTTTTATATAAAAACGCCCCCAAAAAGTGGGCGTGGGTTAAAATGGTATATAGACGAAATGTTCATATTAATAATGTTAATGATTCTGCATCAAAAATCATCAAAAGTTTTTTATTAAAAACGCCCCCAAAAAGTGGGCGTGGCTAAAAACTTTATATAGACGAAGTATAGATATTAAGATTGTCTACATACGTTGTTCAGAAACTTTTTTTAAAATTCCTTACGGTTTGGCAGTGGGCGGATTTCAAAAATTTTTACACTTGTTCTGTAGGCACGGACGAAGACCCTATGTACCAAATTTCATTATCGTAGCTCAAAATTTAAGGCCTAAAAATCGGTAACGTACAGACGGACGCACAGACAGCAATCAAAAAAATATACCCTGAACCTACGTCTCTACGTCAACTCGGAAGTTTCTAAGTTATGATTGGTTACTACCGGAATTTTATAAAGCACCACGCAAGTATAGCTAGGCCATTTACTTATGGCGTTTTCCATTCGTAAATCTGGATTTTGATCTTCTTTGGTGATAATGAAACATTGGTAAATCTTCTTTGGTACCAACGTAACACGATTTCAGACTGATGTTTATACCCTATCCCATAGGGGGGTATATTAGTTTTGATACTTAGTTTCTAACATAGAGAAATAATTTTGCTACATATACCTCAAAGTATATGGATCGACTCAGAATCGCTAGCTGAGTCGAATTAGCCATGTCTGTCTGTCCGTCCGTCCGTCCGTCCGTCCGTCCGTCTGTCTGTTCGTCACCGATTTTTGGGCCTTAAATTTTGAGCTAGGATAATGAAATTTGGTATATAGGATCCTCGTCCGTGCCACCAGAACAAGTGTAAAAATTTTTGAAATCCGCCCACTGCCACGCCCCCTTTTTAGAAAAACTCATTTTTTGGCCAAACCGTAAGGAATTTCAAAAAAGTGTCTGAGCAGGATATTTAGACAACCCTAATATCTATGTTTCGTTCATACAAAGTTTTTTGCCACGCCCACTTTTTGGGGGCGTTTTTAGTAAAAAACGCTTTTTGTCCAAGTTTTAAAACTTTCGAAAAAATTTTTGATGCAAATACTTCCGCAATGGTAATATAAATATTTGGTCCATAGATCATTTTCACCTACGCCCACATTTTGGGGGCGTTTTCTTACAAAAACCATTTGTATACCCAATCCCAAGGCATTAGCAGTAGAAATACGTTGTTTTTTTGGCGAACCACAAAAGATTTTGATAAACTGTCTGAGCAATATATTGTGACAATGTCATTTTCTGTATTTCATCGCCATAAGGCCTATATTTTGAGGATATTTATAATAACGATGTGATGGGATAGGGTATCCAACGATCCGCACAGCGGATTGTAGCCTCTCATATGTTTTTCTCTTTGTATTGTTGAAATTTCTTATCTGTGAGGGTTGTTTGTTTTTCATTTACATCTATATATATAAAAATGGATCTTGGTTTGTACGGATGCTTAAAACTCGAAAACGACTGGACCAAATTGGATACTTCCTTCTGCGGATTTGTTCGTAATTGCTCCGCGAAGGTTTAGGAAAAAAGAAAAATTGAAAAATTCTCAACAGGTGGCGCTGTAGGCGGTCATTCCATTTGATAATGGCAAAACAACGTTTGACGGGCCAGCTTGTATTTTATATTTCACATTAAGGCCGTGTGCCAATTGCGTTAAAATCTTAGCCAGTGGATAATTTTTGACATTAGCGTGGTAAATGGAGACTTCAAAATTTTAACCTGCTCAACAGCTTGCTAAAATTTAACCAGTGGCTAATTTTTGACATTTGATATACCTACTGAGGAGTGAGAATGATGGAAAGCACACCAGTGTTCACATGTGTGGGAAAATATGTGCATTTCATATCAGAAAATGTTAACAAAGTTGTAGCATAAACTAAAATTGGATTTTTGAAAAAGGATGGTATGACAACATTTATTTCGGTATATTTTGTATGCGAAAATATGTTTAACTCGAAGAAATTGAAATGAATGTGGTTTTATACTTATACCCGTGTAACGACTTTTCAGGAGACGAACGAAAACCGAACAAATGATAACGCTGACTGTAACTTAGATTTTCAAGTTAAATTCATATTATTCAGTTTTATTCGTAATTAAAGCAAGGGGACAATATATTGGAGTATACAAAATAAGGGGTCTTTATCAAAATCTTTTAACACGACTTTTCCTTTTCACGACTTAACAAAGAGTGAGTGACTTCTTTTGCAAAAAACGGTAAGCTACATTTAATACATAAGAAAGTATCGTGTAGTTCCACTTCCGCATCATCTTCATCATCGTCTGTATCATTGACTTCGTCTTCATCAGAATAATAAGTCTTCCATGGCTTCTATAGTCAGTGGCTGTCGATGTTACATTGGGCCCTTCGTGGCTACCAATTTTTCGAACTTCATATCGATCATGGCGTTTTACTATTGAGACTTCGTAAGGGCCATAAAATTTGGGACATAATTTTATGCCTGCCCCGAATTGGGTGCGTTGAATAGCCACCAAATCACCCACTTTATAAACGGTGGCGTCTTTTCTTTTTCTGTCATATGCTTTCCTGTTTTCGTTTTGGATTTTTAGAATATCTTCCTTGGACTGCTCACGAATTTCTCGACGGCTGCTCTCGAACTCCGAACGTATTTCCTCTTCTAAGATTTTGAAGAGATTTGCGTCGTTTGGTGTAAACATCTCCACACCAATAAGCAGATGAAAGGGCGTTATTTTCGTTGCTCTAGATGTAGTTGAGTTTAGAATGCGTTGAACTCGGCTGACATGTTGGTACCATCTCAGAGGATTTTCTACAGATAGTTTTCGCATTTCAATGATGATTTGATTTATCCTTTCGACTTGTCCGTTTCCTCTGGGGATGCCGGTTGTAGCAGCATAATGAAAAATCTGATGTTCTTGGCAATACTCTTTAAAAATGTTTCAAGTAAATGTGGAACCTTTATCAGTAATTATTCTGTGAGGATTACCGAAAATATCTGCTTGCATCACCAATTTTTTTTATGACTTCGTCTACTCCTGTGCTCTTAACTGGGTATATCCAACAAAACTTTGTGAAAGCATCCACGATGACTAACAAAAACTTGTAGTTTTTCGCAGTGGAGTTCATTTTATCAACGTGGTCCAAATGATACGTATGAAGAGGTACTTCTATTTTATCAATAGGATTAAGAAATTCTTGCTGCTTGCCTCCCTTTTTTAGCAGCGAGAATACAGTTAATGCAATAAGTTATAGCACTTTGAACAACTTTGGTCAACTCGGGAATATAATAATCTCTGCAAATAATAGCTTCAACTTTACAGGCATGAAATTGACCTTCCTCATGAACTTTTCGTATTAACTGTTTCTGCATAACCTTTGGTATTACTAAAAGATAGTTTCGATCCACAAACTTACATAGTATACTGCTCCTTAAAACATAGTTCTCAAATTCGGATGTTTCGAGTATTTTAGCGATGACTTTGCAACTTTCATCCATGCTCTGTGCCTTCTTTACTGAGAGAAAAATGCTATCCTCAACTGTGAACATGAGTGGATATCGACTGAGCGCATCTACATGTTGCATGGATCGTCCACTACGATAATGTACAACACAGTCGAATTCTTCCAACTGGAGAGTCTAATTCGCTACTCTAGTATTCAGGTCCTTTTTAGTCATGGTTTGTTGGAATGCTTTACAAACGGTAAAGATCTTGAATTTCAGTCCCAACAAATATTGGCGTAGTTTCCTCAGTGATTTAACAACGGTCAGTACTTCCAAGTCATATCTTGAGTAGTTTTTATACCCTATCCCATAGGGGGGTATATTAGTTTTGATACTTAGTTTGTAACATAGAGAAATAATTTTGCTACATATACCTCAAAGTATATGGATGGACTCAGAATCGCTAGCTGAGTCGAATTAGCCATGTCTGTCTGTCCGTCCGTCCGTCCGTCCGTCCGTCTGTCTGTTCGTCAGCGGTTTTTTGGGCCTTAAATTTTGAGCTAGGATAATGAAATTTGGTATATAGGATCCTCGTCCGTGCCACCAGAACAAGTGTAAAAATTTTTGAAATCCGCCCACTGCCACGCCCCCTTTTTAGGAAAACTTATTTTTTGGCCAAACCGTAAGGAATTTCAAAAGAGTGTCTGAGTAGCATATTTAGACAATCCTAATATCTATATTTCGTTCATACAAAGTTTTTTGCCACGCCCACTTTTTGGGGGCGTTTTTAGTAAAAAACGCTTTTTGTCCAAATTTTAAAACTTTCGAAAAAAATTTTGATGCAAATACTTCCGAAATGGTAATATAAACATTTTAATAATAGATCATTTTCACCTACGCCCACATTTTGGGGGCGTTTTCTTACAAAAACCATTTGTATACCCCATCCCAAGGCATTAGCAATAGAAATACGTTGTTTTTTGTCGAACCACACAAGATTTTGAGAAACTGTCTGAGCAATATATTGTGAGAATGTCATTTTCTGTATTTCATCGCCATAAGGCCTATATTTTGAGGATATTAATTTAAAGGATGGGATGGGATAGGGTATTCAACGATCCGCATAGCGGATTGTAGCCTCTCATATGTTTTTCTGCTGGTTTTGTTTTGCAGCTTAGATAGAAAACTGGATGAAACTGTTCATCGTCGCCCTTTTGAAGAAGTACGGCTCCATATCCATCTTTTCTGGTATCATTATGCAATTCCGTAATATGAGCGGGGTCAAACAATTTCAGCACTGGTTCGCTAGTTAGCCTCAATTTAAGTTGAGCGAAAGACCGTTCCTCATCACCTCCCCAAACAAACTTGGTATCCTTTCTTGTAAGATTTGTTAAGGGTTTTGCCAAAATAGCATATCCTTCGACGAACTTTCTAAAAAATCCTGTTAATCCCAGAAAGCTTATACATAGTACCTTCTTCAATTACATGACCCGAAAATTCAACCGTTCGTAGTAAAAACTGACATTTGCTCCATTTAATAAAAAGACCGTTTTGCATACTGACCTCCAATACTTTTTCAGGGAATCGATATTTTCAATCTCATTTGCTGATGGAATAATGAGATCGTCCATATAAACTACGAAATACTGTGTTCACAAAACGCTGAAAGGCCGATGGAGAATTGCATAACCCAAATGGTGCTTTCGTGAACTCATACTGCCCATCAAGCGTGACAAAAGCAGTAAATTTGTTCTATGTTATATGCATTTATATATATAGATTTATATTGTGGGAAACCTCGAAGAGAAAAAAAATAATCCAATAGCTCAGACAATGACGAACAAAAATCTCGATTCGCTAAATAGAAAAGGAATCATTGTGAACTAGATTTTCGCTGAAAGGTTATGGTGCTGAGCCTAAACAGCAAGAGGAAATGTCGGAAACAGCCATCATTGTCGCTCGGTTTATGGCAGAATTTTATATTTCCTTTGGCACGCAGACTTTTATTCAATTATTTATTATTTTGTTTCTTAAAGGTCCCAAAAATCACCACTTGAATTTTAAGACCATAATTCGATTTTTGTGGTCAGAATCCTGCGAGCTACGGAAATATGAAATTCTGACACATGCTGAGCCTATTGGTGGCAGTGAGACATTTCCGGCTAGCTTGCGTGATAGGATGTTTTCCGGTGGTTGGTGAGAAGTGGGTGGTGAGAGCATAGCCGCGTAGAACAGTTTTATCGCGTAGTATCAGTTATCGCAAGTGACAAAAAAATCTATTTAAGTACCCAAAAAACAAAACCAAAAACAAACATATGAGAAAGCTACAATCCGCTGTGCGGATCGTTGAATACCCTACCCCATCCTATCATCGTGTTTTAAGCCATGTCCACTTTTTGGGGATTTTAATTTTACAAAAAGTGGACATGGCTTAAAACACGATAGGAATTAAACATAGAAACTAACACTTGTTCTGCTGGGAGCAACAAAGACCACGTATACCCAATTTCATCCTACTAGTTCATCTTTAAGGCCCAAAAATTGGTGAAGTACGGACGGACACACATGGCTAAATCGACTCAGCTAGCGATTCTGAGTCGATCCATATACTTTGAGGTATATCTAGCCAAATTATTTTTCTATGTTACAAACCATGTATAAAAACTAATATACCCCCCTATGGGATAGGGTATAATAAAACGGAAGTTCGTCAAATTATTATAAAAAAACATATGAGAAGGCTACAATCCGCTGTGCGGATCGTGAATACCCTATCCCATCCTATCCATAAAACTAAAATCCCCAAAAATAGTGGGCATTGCTAAAAGCACGATGTGGATAAAATAGAAAAATGATATAGTGACAACAAATTCTTCAGACTGCTTACAAAACTCTTTTACGGTTCTACAAATGACAAGGTTTTCTCCTGCATATGTTATGGGGTAGTGTATAAAAATGGTTTTTATATAAAAACGCCCCCAAAAAGTGGGCGTGGGTTAAAATGGTATATAGACGAAATGTTCATATTAATAATGTTAATGATTCTGCATCAAAAATCATCAAAAGTTTTTTATTAAAAACGCCCCCAAAAAGTGGGCGTGGCTAAAAACTTTATATAGACGAAGTATAGATATTAAGATTGTCTACATACGTTGTTCAGAAACTTTTTTTAAAATTCCTTACGGTTTGGCAGTGGGCGGATTTCAAAAATTTTTACACTTGTTCTGTAGGCACGGACGAAGACCCTATGTACCAAATTTCATTATCGTAGCTCAAAATTTAAGGCCTAAAAATCGGTAACGTACAGACGGACGCACAGACAGCAATCAAAAAAATATACCCTGAACCTACGTCTCTACGTCAACTCGGAAGTTTCTAAGTTATGATTGGTTACTACCGGAATTTTATAAAGCACCACGCAAGTATAGCTAGGCCATTTACTTATGGCGTTTTCCATTCGTAAATCTGGATTTTGATCTTCTTTGGTGATAATGAAACATTGGTAAATCTTCTTTGGTACCAACGTAACACGATTTCAGACTGATGTTTTTCTCTTTGTATTGTTGAAATTTCTTATCTGTGAGGGTTGTTTGTTTTTCATTTACATCTATATATATAAAAATGGATCTTGGTTTGTACGGATGCTTAAAACTCGAAAACGACTGGACCAAATTGGATACTTCCTTCTGCGGATTTGTTCGTAATTGCTCCGCGAAGGTTTAGGAAAAAAGAAAAATTGAAAAATTCTCAACAGGTGGCGCTGTAGGCGGTCATTCCATTTGATAATGGCAAAACAACGTTTGACGGGCCAGCTTGTATTTTATATTTCACATTAAGGCCGTGTGCCAATTGCGTTAAAATCTTAGCCAGTGGATAATTTTTGACATTAGCGTGGTAAATGGAGACTTCAAAATTTTAACCTGCTCAACAGCTTGCTAAAATTTAACCAGTGGCTAATTTTTGACATTTGATATACCTACTGAGGAGTGAGAATGATGGAAAGCACACCAGTGTTCACATGTGTGGGAAAATATGTGCATTTCATATCAGAAAATGTTAACAAAGTTGTAGCATAAACTAAAATTGGATTTTTGAAAAAGGATGGTATGACAACATTTATTTCGGTATATTTTGTATGCGAAAATATGTTTAACTCGAAGAAATTGAAATGAATGTGGTTTTATACTTATACCCGTGTAACGACTTTTCAGGAGACGAACGAAAACCGAACAAATGATAACGCTGACTGTAACTTAGATTTTCAAGTTAAATTCATATTATTCAGTTTTATTCGTAATTAAAGCAAGGGGACAATATATTGGAGTATACAAAATAAGGGGTCTTTATCAAAATCTTTTAACACGACTTTTCCTTTTCACGACTTAACAAAGAGTGAGTGACTTCTTTTGCAAAAAACGGTAAGCTACATTTAATACATAAGAAAGTATCGTGTAGTTCCACTTCCGCATCATCTTCATCATCGTCTGTATCATTGACTTCGTCTTCATCAGAATAATAAGTCTTCCATGGCTTCTATAGTCAGTGGCTGTCGATGTTACATTGGGCCCTTCGTGGCTACCAATTTTTCGAACTTCATATCGATCATGGCGTTTTACTATTGAGACTTCGTAAGGGCCATAAAATTTGGGACATAATTTTATGCCTGCCCCGAATTGGGTGCGTTGAATAGCCACCAAATCACCCACTTTATAAACGGTGGCGTCTTTTCTTTTTCTGTCATATGCTTTCCTGTTTTCGTTTTGGATTTTTAGAATATCTTCCTTGGACTGCTCACGAATTTCTCGACGGCTGCTCTCGAACTCCGAACGTATTTCCTCTTCTAAGATTTTGAAGAGATTTGCGTCGTTTGGTGTAAACATCTCCACACCAATAAGCAGATGAAAGGGCGTTATTTTCGTTGCTCTAGATGTAGTTGAGTTTAGAATGCGTTGAACTCGGCTGACATGTTGGTACCATCTCAGAGGATTTTCTACAGATAGTTTTCGCATTTCAATGATGATTTGATTTATCCTTTCGACTTGTCCGTTTCCTCTGGGGATGCCGGTTGTAGCAGCATAATGAAAAATCTGATGTTCTTGGCAATACTCTTTAAAAATGTTTCAAGTAAATGTGGAACCTTTATCAGTAATTATTCTGTGAGGATTACCGAAAATATCTGCTTGCATCACCAATTTTTTTTATGACTTCGTCTACTCCTGTGCTCTTAACTGGGTATATCCAACAAAACTTTGTGAAAGCATCCACGATGACTAACAAAAACTTGTAGTTTTTCGCAGTGGAGTTCATTTTATCAACGTGGTCCAAATGATACGTATGAAGAGGTACTTCTATTTTATCAATAGGATTAAGAAATTCTTGCTGCTTGCCTCCCTTTTTTAGCAGCGAGAATACAGTTAATGCAATAAGTTATAGCACTTTGAACAACTTTGGTCAACTCGGGAATATAATAATCTCTGCAAATAATAGCTTCAACTTTAAAGGCATGAAATTGACCTTCCTCATGAACTTTTCGTATTAACTGTTTCTGCATAACCTTTGGTATTACTAAAAGATAGTTTCGATCCACAAACTTACATAGTATACTGCTCCTTAAAACATAGTTCTCAAATTCGGATGTTTCGAGTATTTTAGCGATGACTTTGCAACTTTCATCCATGCTCTGTGCCTTCTTTACTGAGAGAAAAATGCTATCCTCAACTGTGAACATGAGTGGATATCGACTGAGCGCATCTACATGTTGCATGGATCGTCCACTACGATAATGTACAACACAGTCGAATTCTTCCAACTGGAGAGTCTAATTCGCTACTCTAGTATTCAGGTCCTTTTTAGTCATGGTTTGTTGGAATGCTTTACAAACGGTAAAGATCTTGAATTTCAGTCCCAACAAATATTGGCGTAGTTTCCTCAGTGATTTAACAACGGTCAGTACTTCCAAGTCATATCTTGAGTAGTTTTTTTCTGCTGGTTTTGTTTTGTAGCTTAGATAGAAAACTGGATGAAACTGTTCATCGTCGCCCTTTTGAAGAAGTACGGCTCCATATCCATCTTTTCTGGTATCATTATGCAATTCCGTAATATGAGCGGGGTCAAACAATTTCAGCACTGGTTCGCTAGTTAGCCTCAATTTAAGTTGAGCGAAAGACCGTTCCTCATCACCTCCCCAAACAAACTTGGTATCCTTTCTTGTAAGATTTGTTAAGGGTTTTGCCAAAATAGCATATCCTTCGACGAACTTTCTAAAAAATCCTGTTAATCCCAGAAAGCTTATACATAGTACCTTCTTCAATTACATGACCCGAAAATTCAACCGTTCGTAGTAAAAACTGACATTTGCTCCATTTAATAAAAAGACCGTTTTGCATACTGACCTCCAATACTTTTTCAGGGAATCGATATTTTCAATCTCATTTGCTGATGGAATAATGAGATCGTCCATATAAACTACGAAATACTGTGTTCACAAAACGCTGAAAGGCCGATGGAGAATTGCATAACCCAAATGGTGCTTTCGTGAACTCATACTGCCCATCAAGCGTGACAAAAGCAGTAAATTTGTTCTATGTTATATGCATTTATATATATAGATTTATATTGTGGGAAACCTCGAAGAGAAAAAAAATAATCCAATAGCTCAGACAATGACGAACAAAAATCTCGATTCGCTAAATAGAAAAGGAATCATTGTGAACTAGATTTTCGCTGAAAGGTTATGGTGCTGAGCCTAAACAGCAAGAGGAAATGTCGGAAACAGCCATCATTGTCGCTCGGTTTATGGCAGAATTTTATATTTCCTTTGGCACGCAGACTTTTATTCAATTATTTATTATTTTGTTTCTTAAAGGTCCCAAAAATCACCACTTGAATTTTAAGACCATAATTCGATTTTTGTGGTCAGAATCCTGCGAGCTACGGAAATATGAAATTCTGACACATGCTGAGCCTATTGGTGGCAGTGAGACATTTCCGGCTAGCTTGCGTGATAGGATGTTTTCCGGTGGTTGGTGAGAAGTGGGTGGTGAGAGCATAGCCGCGTAGAACAGTTTTATCGCGTAGTATCAGTTATCGCAAGTGACAAAAAAATCTATTTAAGTACCCAAAAAACAAAACCAAAAACAAACATATGAGAAAGCTACAATCCGCTGTGCAGATCGTTGAATACCCTACCCCATCCTATCATCGTGTTTTAAGCCATGTCCACTTTTTGGGGATTTTAATTTTACAAAAAGTGGACATGGCTTAAAACACGATAGGAATTAAACATAGAAACTAACACTTGTTCTGCTGGGAGCAACAAAGACCACGTATACCGAATTTCATCCTACTAGTTCAACATTTAAGGCCCAAAAATTGGTGAAGTACGGACGGACACACATGGCTAAATCGACTCAGCTAGCGATTCTGAGTCGATCCATATACTTTGAGGTATATCTAGCCAAATTATTTTTCTATGTTACAAACCATGTATAAAAACTAATATACCCCCCTATGGGATAGGGTATAAGAAAACGGAAGTTCGTCAAATTATTATAAAAAAACATATGAGAAGGCTACAATCCGCTGTGCGGATCGTTGAATACCCTATCCCATCCTATCCATAAAACTAAAATCCCCAAAAATAGTGGGCATTGCTAAAAGCACGATGTGGATAAAATAGAAAAATGATATAGTGACAACAAATTCTTCAGACTGCTTACAAAACTCTTTTACGGTTCTACAAATGACAAGGTTTTCTCCTGCATATGTTATGGGGTAGGGTATAAAAATGGTTTTTATATAAAAACGCCCCCAAAAAGTGGGCGTGGGTTAAAATGGTATATAGACGAAATGTTCATATTAATAATGTTAATGATTCTGCATCAAAAATCATCAAAAGTTTTTTTTATTAAAAACGCCCCCAAAAAGTGGGCGTGGCTAAAAACTTTATATAGACGAAATATAGATATTAAGATTGTCTACATACGTTGTTCAGAAACTTTTTTTTAAAATTCCTTACGGTTTGGCAGTGGGCGGATTTCAAAAATTTGTACACTTGTGCTGTAGGCACGGACGAAGACCCTATGTACCAAATTTCATTATCGTAGCTCAAAATTTAAGGCCTAAAAATCGGTAACGTACAGACGGACGCACAGACAGCAATCAAAAAAATATACCCTGAACCTACGTCTCTACGTCAACTCGGAAGTTTCTAAGTTATGATTGGTTACTACCGGAATTTTATAAAGCACCACGCAAGTATAGCTAGGCCATTTACTTATGGCGTTTTCCATTCGTAAATCTGGATTTTGATCTTCTTTGGTGATAATGAAACATTGGTAAATCTTCTTTGGTACCAACGTAACACGATTTTAGACTGATGTTTTTCTCTTTGTATTGTTGAAATTTCTTATCTGTGAGGGTTGTTTGTTTTTCATTTACATCTATATATATAAAAATGGATCTTGGTTTGTTCGGATGCTTAAAACTCGAAAACGACTGGACCAAATTGGATACTTCCTTCTGCGGATTTGTTCGTAATTGTCCGCGAAGGTTTAGGAAAAAAGAAAAATTGAAAAATTCTCAACAGGTGGCGCTGTAGGCGGTCATTCCATTTGATAATGGCAAAACAACGTTTGACGGGCCAGCTTGTATTTTATATTTCACATTAAGGCCGTGTGCCAATTGCGTTAAAATCTTAGCCAGTGGATAATTTTTGACATTAGCGTGGTAAATGGAGACTTCAAAATTTTAACCTGCTCAACAGCTTGCTAAAATTTAACCAGTGGCTAATTTTTGACATTTGATATACCTACTGAGGAGTGAGAATGATGGAAAGCACACCAGTGTTCACATGTGTGGGAAAATATGTGTATTTCATATCAGAAAATGTTAACAAAGTTGTAACATAAACTAAAATTGGATTTTTGAAAAAGGATGGTATGACAACATTTATTTCGGTATATTTTGTATGCGAAAATATGTTTAACTCGAAGAAATTGAAATGAATGTGGTTTTATACTTATACCCGTGTAACGACTTTTCAGGAGACGAACGAAAACCGAACAAATGATAACGCTGACTGTAACTTAGATTTTCAAGTTAAATTCATATTATTCAGTTTTATTCGTAATTAAAGCAAGTGGACAATATATTGGAGTATACAAAATAAGGGGTCTTTATCAAAATCTTTTAACACGACTTTTCCTTTTCACGACTTAACAAAGAGTGAGTGACTTCTTTTGCAAAAAACGGTAAGCTACATTTAATACATAAGAAAGTATCGTGTAGTTCCACTTCCGCATCATCTTCATCATCGTCTGTATCATTGACTTCGTCTTCATCAGAATAATAAGTCTTCCATGGCTTCTATAGTCAGTGGCTGTCGATGTTACATTGGGCCCTTCGTGGCTACCAATTTTTCGAGCTTCATATCGATCATGGCGTTTTACTATTGAGACTTCGTAAGGGCCATAAAATTTGGGACATAATTTTATGCCTGCCCCGAATTGGGTGCGTTGAATAGCCACCAAATCACCCACTTTATAAACGGTGGCGTCTTTTCTTTTTCTGTCATATGCTTTCCTGTTTTCGTTTTGGATTTTTAGAATATCTTCCTTGGACTGCTCACGAATTTCTCGACGGCTGCTCTCGAACTCCGAACGTATTTCCTCTTCTAAGATTTTGAAGAGATTTGCGTCGTTTGGTGTAAACATCTCCACATCAATAAGCAGATGAAAGGGCGTTATTTTCGTTGCTCTAGATGTAGTTGAGTTTAGAATGCGTTGAACTCGGCTGACATGTTGATACCATCTCAGAGGATTTTCTACAGATAGTTTTCGCATTTCAATGATGATTTGATTTATCCTTTCGACTTGTCCGTTTCCTCTGGGGATGCCGGTTGTAGCAGCATAATGAAAAATCTGATGTTCTTGGCAATACTCTTTAAAAATGTTTCAAGTAAATGTGGAACCTTTATCAGTAATTATTCTGTGAGGATTACCGAAAATATCTGCTTGCATCACCAATTTTTTTTATGACTTCGTCTACTCCTGTGCTCTTAACTGGGTATATCCAACAAAACTTTGTGAAAGCATTCACGATGACTAACAAAAACTTGTAGTTTTTCGCAGTGGAGTTCATTTTACCAACGTGGTCCAAATGATACGTATGAAGAGGTACTTCTATTTTATCAATAGGATTAAGAAATTCTTGCTGCTTGCCTCCCTTTTTTAGCAGCGAGACTACAGTTAATGCAATAAGTTATAGCACTTTGAACAACTTTGGTCAACTCGGGAATATAATAATCTCTGCAAATAATAGCTTCAACTTTTCAGGCATGAAATTGACCTTCCTCATGAACTTTTCGTATTAACTGTTTCTGCATAACCTTTGGTATTACTAAAAGATAGTTTCGATCCACAAACTTACATAGTATACTGCTCCTTAAAACATAGTTCTCAAATTCGGATGTTTCGAGTATTTTAGCGATGACTTTGCAACTTTCATCCATGCTCTGTGCCTTCTTTACTGAGAGAAAAATGCTATCCTCAACTGTGAACATGAGTGGATATCGACTGAGCGCATCTACATGTTGCATGGATCGTCCACTACGATAATGTACAACACAGTCGAATTCTTCCAACTGGAGAGTCTAATTCGCTACTCTAGTATTCAGGTCCTTTTTAGTCATGGTTTGTTGGAATGCTTTACAAACGGTAAAGATCTTGAATTTCAGTCCCAACAAATATTGGCGTAGTTTCCTCAGTGATTTAACAACGGTCAGTACTTCCAAGTCATATCTTGAGTAGTTTTTTTCTGCTGGTTTTGTTTTGTAGCTTAGATAGAAAACTGGATGAAACTGTTCATCGTCGCCCTTTTGAAGAAGTACGGCTCCATATCCATCTTTGCTGGTATCATTATGCAATTCCGTAATATGAGCGGGGTCAAACAATTTCAGCACTGGTTCGCTAGTTAGCCTCAATTTAAGTTGAGCGAAAGACCGTTCCTCATCACCTCCCCAAACAAACTTGGTATACTTTCTTGTAAGATTTGTTAAGGGTTTTGCCAAAATAGCATATCCTTCGACGAACTTTCTAAAAAATCCTGTTAATCCCAGAAAGCTTATACATAGTACCTTCTTCAATTACATGACCCGAAAATTCAACCGTTCGTAGTAAAAACTGACATTTGCTCCATTTAATAAAAAGACCGTTTTGCATACGGACCTCCAATACTTTTTCAGGGAATCGATATTTTCAATCTCATTTGCTGATGGAATAATGAAAAATATATAAACTACGAAATACTGTGTTCACAAAACGCTGAAAGGCCGATGGAGAATTGCATAACACAAATGGTGCTTTCATGAACTCATACTGCCCATCAAGCGTGACAAAAGCAGTAAATTTACGACTAGCTTCTTCTATGTTCACGTGAAAAAAATCTGTTTCTAAGGTCAAGAGTGGAAAAGATACGAGCTTTATGCAAGTTCGCAAGTAGTTACTCCATGTTTGGCAAGGGAGGAACTACTTGACAACTTGAGAACAGGCTCTGTATAGACTACCGAAAATTAAACTCTAAAATTGTAAAGGATAGATAATCCTTTACAATTTTAGAGATTATCCTTTAGAAGGATAGATAATCCTTTACAATTTTAGAGTATAATTTTCGGTAGTCTATACAGAGCCTGCAGCTACCATCCTTCTTCTTGGCTAATACTATAGGACTGGCGTACGATGAGTTGCTTTCTCTGACCACTTCTCTTTCTCTTGGGGCTAATCTTCTGGGTCTCTGATATACGGGAATTTCGTCATCCAATGTGATTTTCATCTCAACAATCGAGTCCTCTGATTTCTGCGGCTTGTAACTTTTAATAAGATGAGAAGTTTCAATATTTCCTTTTGTAGCAATTTTCTTAAGTCTATAAAAATACTCTAGATAGGATTCTTTAAAACACTTCTTTGAATTTCCTAACAGCACATGAACATTTTGTACATTCTTTTTCCCGAACACAGCAGTCAGCAATGCCTTAAGCTTTTCCCAGTTGGTAATCCCTTTCTCTGCTTCCACCGCCAATCGGCTAGCACCAGTCAACAGTCTTCTTGCATGCAGGTCAGAGATAAGGGAAGTTAAAGAGATACCAAACTTATACCTCTCTCACCCTGAATCCCCTCAAAAGTTGGTTGTTTTTGTTGTAATCCACCACCAATGCACTCCTGTCTGTGTATACATGTATTTCCGACTGAAAGAATTCAGCAGGCGAAAAATTTTGGGTATGGACATTTTCATTAACAGCTGTTTAGTAGTGTGGTGGATTTATTTTTATACCCTATCCCATAGGGGGGTATATTAGTTTTGATACTTAGTTTGTAACATAGAGAAATAATTTTGCTACATATACCTCAAAGTATATGGATCGACTCAGAATCGCTAGCTGAGTCGAATTAGCCATGTCTGTCTGTCCGTCCGTCCGTCTGTTCGTCAGCGGTTTTTGGGCCTTAAATTTTGAGCTAGGATAATGAAATTTGGTATATAGGATCCTCGTCCGTGTCACCAGAAAAAGTGTAAAAATTTTTGAAATCCGCCCACTGCCATGCCCCGTTATTAGGAAAACTTATTTTTTGGCCAAACCGTAAGGAATTTCAAAAAAGTGTCTGAGTAGCATATTTAGCCAATCCTAATATCTATATTTCGTTCATACAAAGTTTTTTGCCACGCCCATTTTTTGGGGGCGTTTTTAGTAAAAAACGCTTTTTGTCCAAATTTTAAAACTTTCGAAAAAATTGTTGATGCAAATACTTCCGAAATGGTAATATAAACATTTTGTTCATAGATCATTTTCACCTACGTCCACATTTTGGGGGCGTTTTCTTACAAAAACCATTTGTATACCCCATCCCAAGGCATTAGCAATAGAAATACGTTGTTTTTTGTCGAACCACACAAGATTTTGAGAAACTGTCTGAGCAATATATTGTGACAATGTCATTTTCTGTATTTCATCGCCATAAGGCCTATATTTTGAGGATATTAATTTAAAGGATGGGATATGATAGGGTATTCAACGATCCGCATAGCGGATTGTAGCCTCTCATATGTTTGTTTTGATATTTCAATTCGCATAATATTTTTTCGCAATTGTGGAAGTTTTAAAATCACACAGAAAAATGGTGGTAGCGGTGGAGGCGAAAAAAAAACAAAACAGAAAGATTGAATCGAATAGTTAGTCTTATAGTTAATACTTTTTCCAGTCATAACACAGTGACACTTTTAGAAATAATTTTAAAAGGATTCACAAAATAAACAAAAGTAAAAATGTTTGTTTACATTCAAATAGAAAGTGACAGATTCAGAATTTGGTGAATATAAACAAATGGTTATGAACGTATTCAGTAAAGTAAAAAATTTTTTCAAATAAAATAAGTTGAATGTATTCAACTCTTCGGTTAGAACGTAAAACAAACTATTTATATATTTTATTATCTATAATTACCAAAATGATTTCCAAGAGTATTTATTAATTTTATAATCGCCTACGGGTATTTGTAGACCATTAACACATGTTGCGTAATTTAATACGAATGATTCTGAAGATAATATATTCTCAAGTCAGATTTTATGAGTAGGGTAATTTGATATTAAAGAATCTAAGGAATAATATATAATTGTTGGCCAGCGGCTAGCTGGAAAATTCCCTCTCCAAAATAAATATCCAAAATGGATTTAAAACATATGAGATGCTACAATCCGCTATGCGGATCGTTGAATACCCTATCCCATCCCTTCCTTTAAATTAATATCCTCAAAATATAGGCCTTATGGCGATGAAATACAGAAAATGACATTGTTACAAAATATTGCTCAGACAGATTCTCAAAATCTTTTTTGGTTAGACAAAAAACAACGTATTTCTATTGCTAATGCCTTGGGATGGGGTATACAAATGGTTTTTGTAAGAAAACGCCCCCAAAATGTGGGCGTAGGTGAAAATGATCTATTGACAAAATGTTTATATTACCATTGCGGAAGTATTTGCATCAACATTTTTTCGAAAGTTTTAAAATTTGGACAAAAAGCGTTTTTTACTAAAAACGCCCCCAAAAAGTGGGCGTGGCAAAAAAACTTTGTATGAACGAAATATAGATATTAGGATTGTCTAAATATGCCGCTCAGACATTTTTTTTAAATTCCTTACCGTTTGGCTTAAAACTACGTTTTTTCCAAAAGTGGGCGTGGCAGTGGGCGGATTTTAAAAATTTTTACACTTGTTCTGGTGACTCGGCCAAGGATCCTATATACCAAATTTCATTATCCTAGCTCAAAATTTAAGGCCCAAAAATCGGTGACGAACAGACAGACGGACGGACAGACAGACATGGCTAGTTTGACT
This sequence comes from Rhingia campestris, assembly GCA_932526625.1. Classification (NCBI taxonomy): domain Eukaryota; kingdom Metazoa; phylum Arthropoda; class Insecta; order Diptera; family Syrphidae; genus Rhingia; species Rhingia campestris. The sequence continues at coordinate 68,282,392 of OW052183.1, forward strand.
CAGCTAGTGATTCTGAGTCGATCCATATACTTTGAGGTATATGTAGCAAAATTATTTCTCTATGTTACAAACTAAGTATCAAAACTAATATACCCCCCTATGGGATAGGGTATAAAAATGATTCAAAACGATTGATCCACATCGTTTTTTTAGCCATGTCCACTTTTTGGGGATTTTAGTTTTACAGATAGGATGGGATAGGGTATTCAACGATCCGCACAGTGGATTGTAGCCTTCTCATATGTTTTAAAAATAGATTTGCTCGATGAAAATAGTTTACTAAGCAAATAATGAAATTTATGGATAATTTTCATGAGCTATATGAGAATTCCTACTGGTGGCTTGTCAGCTTATAAAACTTATACAATGAATATTAGAGGCTGCATATGTTTTAGGGAATTCTAATGAATAAGGGTGTAATTGTATAAAGGTGTTTTGTACCAAATTAATTATAGTTTATTTTTTATTTTTTAACATAAAATCTACTAATTCACGGAAGTAGTTGAATTAACTAGGAATTAAATTGAAATTTGGCGAAAAGATGATGTAAATTGGAATTTTTGTTTTGTTTTTTTTTTGTTAAGTAGAGTATAGGTAGGTAAACAAGTATAAGTATAAGGTATAACAAGTTCCAGCAATGAATTCTATGAGAAGTTTTATTTATTTACTATCTTAATTTTTGGAAACTATTTTGCACATACTTTCCCGCTTTGTGTCCAATTTTCGGTTGTTCAACAGAATCAACTTGTGAATTAGAGGATTATAAGAATTTTTTTTTAAACCGAGGATTACTCTCTCGCCTTCTCTTCAAGTGGTTAATCTCGCGCAAACAACGTAATTGTATTGGTTAAGAGTTAATAAGGTGTAATTGTCTTTCTGTATTAGATTGGAAGTGAACATTTTTAAAATATTTAGAATCCCCCTGCGTGGGTAACACGACTGTAAGCTATTTCGATTGGGACATAAGTTTTCATTTCCATTGGAATTAAAATTGATTTTATTTTGATCTAGATCACTTTGGAAAATCTCGATTTCCTACCTACTTACACCACTTACTTGCTTCCTTGCTTCAGTTTGAAATTTTCATTTCGATAAGTAGATTATTTTTCTGAATTAAAGAGATGAATTAGTGGGTGCAAATTACGTTTGTTTATAGCTCTGATAAAATATGTTAAAAAATAAACGCATTTAAAAGTTGTATAATGTAGTTTACGTGTAATTTGTTAAAATCAGTTTCAACGGCTTAATTTGTATTTATTTACAAATTTTTTTTTTCTTACAATAATTAAAATAATAAAATAATTGTAAAAATATATGAGAAGGCTACAATCCGCTGTGCGGATCGTTGAATACCCTATCCCATCCTATCCATAAAACTAGAATCCCCAAAAAAGTGCGCATGGCTAAAAACACGATGTGGATAAAATAAAAAAAAATGATGTAGTGACAACAAATTCTTCAGGCTGCTTACAAAACACTTTTACGGTTCTACAAAAGACAAGGTTTTCTCCTGCATATGTTATGGGGTAGTGTATAAAAATGTTTTTTATATAAAAACGCCCCCAAAAAGTGGGCGTGGGTTAAAATAGTATAAAGACGAAATGTTCATATTAATAATGTTAATGATTCTGCATCAAAAATTTTTTCGAAAAATTTAAAATTTGACCGAAAACAGTTTTTTATTGAAAACGCCTGTAGGCGGTCATTCCATTTGATAATGGCAAAACAACGTTTGACGGGCCAGCTTGTATTTTATATTTCACATTAAGGCCGTGTGCCAATTGCGTTAAAATCTTAGCCAGTGGATAATTTTTGACATTAGCGTGGTAAATGGAGACTTCAAAATTTTAACCTGCTCAACAGCTTGCTAAAATTTAACCAGTGGCTAATTTTTGACATTTGATATACCTACTGAGGAGTGAGAATGATGGAAAGCACACCAGTGTTCACATGTGTGGGAAAATATGTGTATTTCATATCAGAAAATGTTAACAAAGTTGTAACATAAACTAAAATTGGATTTTTGAAAAAGGATGGTATGACAACATTTATTTCGGTATATTTTGTATGCGAAAATATGTTTAACTCGAAGAAATTGAAATGAATGTGGTTTTATACTTATACCCGTGTAACGACTTTTCAGGAGACGAACGAAAACCGAACAAATGATAACGCTGACTGTAACTTAGATTTTCAAGTTAAATTCATATTATTCAGTTTTATTCGTAATTAAAGCAAGTGGACAATATATTGGAGTATACAAAATAAGGGGTCTTTATCAAAATCTTTTAACACGACTTTTCCTTTTCACGACTTAACAAAGAGTGAGTGACTTCTTTTGCAAAAAACGGTAAGCTACATTTAATACATAAGAAAGTATCGTGTAGTTCCACTTCCGCATCATCTTCATCATCGTCTGTATCATTGACTTCGTCTTCATCAGAATAATAAGTCTTCCATGGCTTCTATAGTCAGTGGCTGTCGATGTTACATTGGGCCCTTCGTGGCTACCAATTTTTCGAGCTTCATATCGATCATGGCGTTTTACTATTGAGACTTCGTAAGGGCCATAAAATTTGGGACATAATTTTATGCCTGCCCCGAATTGGGTGCGTTGAATAGCCACCAAATCACCCACTTTATAAACGGTGGCGTCTTTTCTTTTTCTGTCATATGCTTTCCTGTTTTCGTTTTGGATTTTTAGAATATCTTCCTTGGACTGCTCACGAATTTCTCGACGGCTGCTCTCGAACTCCGAACGTATTTCCTCTTCTAAGATTTTGAAGAGATTTGCGTCGTTTGGTGTAAACATCTCCACATCAATAAGCAGATGAAAGGGCGTTATTTTCGTTGCTCTAGATGTAGTTGAGTTTAGAATGCGTTGAACTCGGCTGACATGTTGATACCATCTCAGAGGATTTTCTACAGATAGTTTTCGCATTTCAATGATGATTTGATTTATCCTTTCGACTTGTCCGTTTCCTCTGGGGATGCCGGTTGTAGCAGCATAATGAAAAATCTGATGTTCTTGGCAATACTCTTTAAAAATGTTTCAAGTAAATGTGGAACCTTTATCAGTAATTATTCTGTGAGGATTACCGAAAATATCTGCTTGCATCACCAATTTTTTTTATGACTTCGTCTACTCCTGTGCTCTTAACTGGGTATATCCAACAAAACTTTGTGAAAGCATTCACGATGACTAACAAAAACTTGTAGTTTTTCGCAGTGGAGTTCATTTTACCAACGTGGTCCAAATGATACGTATGAAGAGGTACTTCTATTTTATCAATAGGATTAAGAAATTCTTGCTGCTTGCCTCCCTTTTTTAGCAGCGAGACTACAGTTAATGCAATAAGTTATAGCACTTTGAACAACTTTGGTCAACTCGGGAATATAATAATCTCTGCAAATAATAGCTTCAACTTTTCAGGCATGAAATTGACCTTCCTCATGAACTTTTCGTATTAACTGTTTCTGCATAACCTTTGGTATTACTAAAAGATAGTTTCGATCCACAAACTTACATAGTATACTGCTCCTTAAAACATAGTTCTCAAATTCGGATGTTTCGAGTATTTTAGCGATGACTTTGCAACTTTCATCCATGCTCTGTGCCTTCTTTACTGAGAGAAAAATGCTATCCTCAACTGTGAACATGAGTGGATATCGACTGAGCGCATCTACATGTTGCATGGATCGTCCACTACGATAATGTACAACACAGTCGAATTCTTCCAACTGGAGAGTCTAATTCGCTACTCTAGTATTCAGGTCCTTTTTAGTCATGGTTTGTTGGAATGCTTTACAAACGGTAAAGATCTTGAATTTCAGTCCCAACAAATATTGGCGTAGTTTCCTCAGTGATTTAACAACGGTCAGTACTTCCAAGTCATATCTTGAGTAGTTTTTTTCTGCTGGTTTTGTTTTGTAGCTTAGATAGAAAACTGGATGAAACTGTTCATCGTCGCCCTTTTGAAGAAGTACGGCTCCATATCCATCTTTGCTGGTATCATTATGCAATTCCGTAATATGAGCGGGGTCAAACAATTTCAGCACTGGTTCGCTAGTTAGCCTCAATTTAAGTTGAGCGAAAGACCGTTCCTCATCACCTCCCCAAACAAACTTGGTATACTTTCTTGTAAGATTTGTTAAGGGTTTTGCCAAAATAGCATATCCTTCGACGAACTTTCTAAAAAATCCTGTTAATCCCAGAAAGCTTATACATAGTACCTTCTTCAATTACATGACCCGAAAATTCAACCGTTCGTAGTAAAAACTGACATTTGCTCCATTTAATAAAAAGACCGTTTTGCATACGGACCTCCAATACTTTTTCAGGGAATCGATATTTTCAATCTCATTTGCTGATGGAATAATGAAAAATATATAAACTACGAAATACTGTGTTCACAAAACGCTGAAAGGCCGATGGAGAATTGCATAACACAAATGGTGCTTTCATGAACTCATACTGCCCATCAAGCGTGACAAAAGCAGTAAATTTACGACTAGCTTCTTCTATGTTCACGTGAAAAAAATCTGTTTCTAAGGTCAAGAGTGGAAAAGATACGAGCTTTATGCAAGTTCGCAAGTAGTTACTCCATGTTTGGCAAGGGAGGAACTACTTGACAACTTGAGAACAGGCTCTGTATAGACTACCGAAAATTAAACTCTAAAATTGTAAAGGATAGATAATCCTTTACAATTTTAGAGATTATCCTTTAGAAGGATAGATAATCCTTTACAATTTTAGAGTATAATTTTCGGTAGTCTATACAGAGCCTGCAGCTACCATCCTTCTTCTTGGCTAATACTATAGGACTGGCGTACGATGAGTTGCTTTCTCTGACCACTTCTCTTTCTCTTGGGGCTAATCTTCTGGGTCTCTGATATACGGGAATTTCGTCATCCAATGTGATTTTCATCTCAACAATCGAGTCCTCTGATTTCTGCGGCTTGTAACTTTTAATAAGATGAGAAGTTTCAATATTTCCTTTTGTAGCAATTTTCTTAAGTCTATAAAAATACTCTAGATAGGATTCTTTAAAACACTTCTTTGAATTTCCTAACAGCACATGAACATTTTGTACATTCTTTTTCCCGAACACAGCAGTCAGCAATGCCTTAAGCTTTTCCCAGTTGGTAATCCCTTTCTCTGCTTCCACCGCCAATCGGCTAGCACCAGTCAACAGTCTTCTTGCATGCAGGTCAGAGATAAGGGAAGTTAAAGAGATACCAAACTTATACCTCTCTCACCCTGAATCCCCTCAAAAGTTGGTTGTTTTTGTTGTAATCCACCACCAATGCACTCCTGTCTGTGTATACATGTATTTCCGACTGAAAGAATTCAGCAGGCGAAAAATTTTGGGTATGGACATTTTCATTAACAGCTGTTTAGTAGTGTGGTGGATTTATTTTTATACCCTATCCCATAGGGGGGTATATTAGTTTTGATACTTAGTTTGTAACATAGAGAAATAATTTTGCTACATATACCTCAAAGTATATGGATCGACTCAGAATCGCTAGCTGAGTCGAATTAGCCATGTCTGTCTGTCCGTCCGTCCGTCTGTTCGTCAGCGGTTTTTGGGCCTTAAATTTTGAGCTAGGATAATGAAATTTGGTATATAGGATCCTCGTCCGTGTCACCAGAAAAAGTGTAAAAATTTTTGAAATCCGCCCACTGCCACGCCCCGTTATTAGGAAAACTTATTTTTTGGCCAAACCGTAAGGAATTTCAAAAAAGTGTCTGAGTAGCATATTTAGCCAATCCTAATATCTATATTTCGTTCATACAAAGTTTTTTGCCACGCCCATTTTTTGGGGGCGTTTTTAGTAAAATACACTTTTTGTCCAAATTTTAAAACTTTCGAAAAAATTGTTGATGCAAATACTTCCGAAATGGTAATATAAACATTTTGTTCATAGATCATTTTCACCTACGTCCACATTTTGGGGGCGTTTTCTTACAAAAACCATTTGTATACCCCATCCCAAGGCATTAGCAATAGAAATACGTTGTTTTTTGTCGAACCACACAAGATTTTGAGAAACTGTCTGAGCAATATATTGTGACAATGTCATTTTCTGTATTTCATCGCCATAAGGCCTATATTTTGAGGATATTAATTTAAAGGATGGGATATGATAGGGTATTCAACGATCCGCATAGCGGATTGTAGCCTCTCATATGTTTGTTTTGATATTTCAATTCGCATAATATTTTTTCGCAATTGTGGAAGTTTTAAAATCACACAGAAAAATGGTGGTAGCGGTGGAGGCGAAAAAAAAACAAAACAGAAAGATTGAATCGAATAGTTAGTCTTATAGTTAATACTTTTTCCAGTCATAACACAGTGACACTTTTAGAAATAATTTTAAAAGGATTCACAAAATAAACAAAAGTAAAAATGTTTGTTTACATTCAAATAGAAAGTGACAGATTCAGAATTTGGTGAATATAAACAAATGGTTATGAACGTATTCAGTAAAGTAAAAAATTTTTTCAAATAAAATAAGTTGAATGTATTCAACTCTTCGGTTAGAACGTAAAACAAACTATTTATATATTTTATTATCTATAATTACCAAAATGATTTCCAAGAGTATTTATTAATTTTATAATCGCCTACGGGTATTTGTAGACCATTAACACATGTTGCGTAATTTAATACGAATGATTCTGAAGATAATATATTCTCAAGTCAGATTTTATGAGTAGGGTAATTTGATATTAAAGAATCTAAGGAATAATATATAATTGTTGGCCAGCGGCTAGCTGGAAAATTCCCTCTCCAAAATAAATATCCAAAATGGATTTAAAACATATGAGATGCTACAATCCGCTATGCGGATCGTTGAATACCCTATCCCATCCCTTCCTTTAAATTAATATCCTCAAAATATAGGCCTTATGGCGATGAAATACAGAAAATGACATTGTTACAAAATATTGCTCAGACAGATTCTCAAAATCTTTTTTGGTTAGACAAAAAACAACGTATTTCTATTGCTAATGCCTTGGGATGGGGTATACAAATGGTTTTTGTAAGAAAACGCCCCCAAAATGTGGGCGTAGGTGAAAATGATCTATTGACAAAATGTTTATATTACCATTGCGGAAGTATTTGCATCAACATTTTTTCGAAAGTTTTAAAATTTGGACAAAAAGCGTTTTTTACTAAAAACGCCCCCAAAAAGTGGGGGTGGCAAAAAAACTTTGTATGAACGAAATATAGATATTAGGATTGTCTAAATATGCCGCTCAGACATTTTTTTTAAATTCCTTACCGTTTGGCTTAAAACTACGTTTTTTCCAAAAGTGGGCGTGGCAGTGGGCGGATTTTAAAAATTTTTACACTTGTTCTGGTGACTCGGCCAAGGATCCTATATACCAAATTTCATTATCCTAGCTCAAAATTTAAGGCCCAAAAATCGGTGACGAACAGACAGACGGACGGACAGACAGACATGGCTAGTTTGACTCAGCTAGCGATTCTGAGTCGATCCATATACTTTGAGGTATATGTAGCAAAATTATTTCTCTATGTTACAAACTAAGTATCAAAACTAATATACCCCCCTATGGGATAGGGTATAAAAATCATTCAAAACGATTGATCCACATCGTTTTTTTAGCCATGTCCACTTTTTGGGGATTTTAGTTTTACAGATAGGATGGGATAGGGTATTCAACGATCCGCACAGTGGATTGTAGCCTTCTCATATGTTTTAAAAATAGATTTGCTCGATGAAAATAGTTTACTAAGCAAATAATGAAATTTATGGATAATTTTCATGAGCTATATGAGAATTCCTACTGGTGGCTTGTCAGCTTATAAAACTTATACAATGAATATTAGAGGCTGCATATGTTTTAGGGAATTCTAATGAATAAGGGTGTAATTGTATAAAGGTGTTTTGTACCAAATTAATTATAGTTTATTTTTTATTTTTTAACATAAAATCTACTAATTCACGGAAGTAGTTGAATTAACTAGGAATTAAATTGAAATTTGGCGAAAAGATGATGTAAATTGGAATTTTTGTTTTGTTTTTTATACCCTATCCCATAGGGGGGTATATTAGTTTTGATACATAGTTTGTAACATAGAGAAATAATTTTGCTACATATACCTCAAAGTATATGGATCGATTCAGAATCGCTAGCTGAGTCGAATTAGCCATGTCTGTCTGTCCGTCCGTCCGTCCGTCCGTCCGTCCGTCCGTCCGTCTGTCTGTTCGTCACCGATTTTTGGGCCTTAAATTTTGAGCTAGGATAATGAAATTTGGTATATAGGATCCTTGTCCGAGTCACCAGAACAAGTGTAAAAATTTTTGAAATCCGCCCACTGCCACGCCCCCTTTTTAGGAAAACTTTTTTTTTGGCCAAACCGTCAGGAACTTAAAAAAAGTGTCTGAGAAACATATTTAGACAATCCTAATATCTATATTTCGTTCATACAAAGTTTTTTGCCACGCCCACTTTTTGGGGGCGTTTTTAGTAAAAAACGCTTTTTGTCCAAATTTTAAAACTTTCGAAAAATTTTTGGCATAAATTCACTTTAGCACAAACTCACTTTTTTCACTTTTTTTTAGCTCAAACGATTCGTCTTTACGTGCTGATCATTTATCTGTTTTTAAAAATCGTCGCTCACATTTAGTTTAAAAGTTATGCTTATGACAAAATTTCACTTTTTGGGTTATATTTCCATACAAATTGTTGTTGTTTGACATTGCTGTGTTTTTTTTTTACTTCAGTGGTTAACGCGGCATTGCCAGTTTCAAAAAAAAACTTATAAAATAAAAATATTATAACATAAAAAACTGTTGACTAAGGCGCCTGCCTGACGACTTTACATACCCTGAGTGGAGCAACGAAGTTGCGTGAGCGTGGACTGTCCCCAGAAAGAGAGTTGAAATCCTTTTTTCCCGCGAAGCGGGCCACCCAGGGTACTGTTAACGAAAAAAACTGTTGACTAAGGCGCCTGCCTGACGACTTTACATACCCTGAGTGGAGCAACGAAGTTGCGTGAGCGTGGACTGTCCCCAGAAAGAGAGTTGAAATCCTTTTTTCCCGCGAAGCGGGCCACCCAGGGTACTGTTAACGAAAAAAACTGTTGACTAAGGCGCCTGCCTGACGACTTTACATACCCTGAGTGGAGCAACGAAGTTGCGTGAGCGTGGACTGTCCCCAGAAAGAGAGTTGAAATCCTTTTTTCCCGCGAAGCGGGCCACCCAGGGTACTATTAACGAAAACACTGTTGATTAAGGCGCCTGCCAGACAACTTCACATACTCATATATGTATTTACATATTTTTTTATTTTGGGTATTTTTATTTATCATTTCAATTTTTTTTATCTGGCAATGCTGCACTGGAATATTATTCTTCGTATTTATCATTCAGGTACGTGTGAAATGTCAAAAAGTGGTTGATTTCTATAGGGATTTTTCGAATTTTAATTGTTGAATAACTTTTAAACTAATTGAGAGCGACGATTTTTAAAAATTGCTAAATTATCAGCATAAAATAGTGAGTGGAATAAAAAAAAAAAAAGTGAAAAAAAGGCATTTGTGCTAAAGTCAATTTGTTCCAAATTTTTTGATGCAACTACTTCCGCAATGGTAATATAAACATTTTGTCTATAGATCATTTTCACCTACGCCAACATTTTGGGGGCGTTTTCTTACAAAAACCATTTGTATACCCCATCCCAAGGCATTAGCAATAGAAATACGTTGTTTTTTTGTCGAACCACACAAGATTTTGAGAAACTGTCTGAGCAATATATTGTGACAATGTCATTTTCTGTATTTCATCGCCATAAGGCCTATATTTTGAGGATATTAATTTAAAGGATGGGATGGGATAGGGTATTCAACGATCCGCATAGCGGATTGTAGCCTCTCATATGTTTTTTGTTAAGTAGAGTATAGGTAGGTAAACAAGTATAAGTATAAGGTATAACAAGTTCCAGCAATGAATTCTATGAGAAGTTTTATTTATTTACTATCTTAATTTTTGGAAACTATTTTGCACATACTTTCCCGCTTTGTGTCCAATTTTCGGTTGTTCAACAGAATCAACTTGTGAATTAGAGGATTATAAGAATTTTTTTTTAAACCGAGGATTACTCTCTCGCCTTCTCTTCAAGTGGTTAATCTCGCGCAAACAACGTAATTGTATTGGTTAAGAGTTAATAAGGTGTAATTGTCTTTCTGTATTAGATTGGAAGTGAACATTTTTAAAATATTTAGAATCCCCCTGCGTGGGTAACACGACTGTAAGCTATTTCGATTGGGACATAAGTTTTCATTTCCATTGGAATTAAAATTGATTTTATTTTGATCTAGATCACTTTGGAAAATCTCGATTTCCTACCTACTTACACCACTTACTTGCTTCCTTGCTTCAGTTTGAAATTTTCATTTCGATAAGTAGATTATTTTTCTGAATTAAAGAGATGAATTAGTGGGTGCAAATTACGTTTGTTTATAGCTCTGATAAAATATGTTAAAAAATAAACGCATTTAAAAGTTGTATAATGTAGTTTACGTGTAATTTGTTAAAATCAGTTTCAACGGCTTAATTTGTATTTATTTACAAATTTTTTTTTTCTTACAATAATTAAAATAATAAAATAATTGTAAAAATATATGAGAAGGCTACAATCCGCTGTGCGGATCGTTGAATACCCTATCCCATCCTATCCATAAAACTAGAATCCCCAAAAAAGTGCGCATGGCTAAAAACACGATGTGGATAAAATAAAAAAAAATGATGTAGTGACAACAAATTCTTCAGGCTGCTTACAAAACACTTTTACGGTTCTACAAAAGACAAGGTTTTCTCCTGCATATGTTATGGGGTAGTGTATAAAAATGTTTTTTATATAAAAACGCCCCCAAAAAGTGGGCGTGGGATAAAATAGTATAAAGACGAAATGTTCATATTAATAATGTTAATGATTCTGCATCAAAAATTTTTTCGAAAAATTTAAAATTTGACCGAAAACAGTTTTTTATTGAAAACGCCTGTAGGCGGTCATTCCATTTGATAATGGCAAAACAACGTTTGACGGGCCAGCTTGTATTTTATATTTCACATTAAGGCCGTGTGCCAATTGCGTTAAAATCTTAGCCAGTGGATAATTTTTGACATTAGCGTGGTAAATGGAGACTTCAAAATTTTAACCTGCTCAACAGCTTGCTAAAATTTAACCAGTGGCTAATTTTTGACATTTGATATACCTACTGAGGAGTGAGAATGATGGAAAGCACACCAGTGTTCACATGTGTGGGAAAATATGTGTATTTCATATCAGAAAATGTTAACAAAGTTGTAACATAAACTAAAATTGGATTTTTGAAAAAGGATGGTATGACAACATTTATTTCGGTATATTTTGTATGCGAAAATATGTTTAACTCGAAGAAATTGAAATGAATGTGGTTTTATACTTATACCCGTGTAACGACTTTTCAGGAGACGAACGAAAACCGAACAAATGATAACGCTGACTGTAACTTAGATTTTCAAGTTAAATTCATATTATTCAGTTTTATTCGTAATTAAAGCAAGTGGACAATATATTGGAGTATACAAAATAAGGGGTCTTTATCAAAATCTTTTAACACGACTTTTCCTTTTCACGACTTAACAAAGAGTGAGTGACTTCTTTTGCAAAAAACGGTAAGCTACATTTAATACATAAGAAAGTATCGTGTAGTTCCACTTCCGCATCATCTTCATCATCGTCTGTATCATTGACTTCGTCTTCATCAGAATAATAAGTCTTCCATGGCTTCTATAGTCAGTGGCTGTCGATGTTACATTGGGCCCTTCGTGGCTACCAATTTTTCGAGCTTCATATCGATCATGGCGTTTTACTATTGAGACTTCGTAAGGGCCATAAAATTTGGGACATAATTTTATGCCTGCCCCGAATTGGGTGCGTTGAATAGCCACCAAATCACCCACTTTATAAACGGTGGCGTCTTTTCTTTTTCTGTCATATGCTTTCCTGTTTTCGTTTTGGATTTTTAGAATATCTTCCTTGGACTGCTCACGAATTTCTCGACGGCTGCTCTCGAACTCCGAACGTATTTCCTCTTCTAAGATTTTGAAGAGATTTGCGTCGTTTGGTGTAAACATCTCCACATCAATAAGCAGATGAAAGGGCGTTATTTTCGTTGCTCTAGATGTAGTTGAGTTTAGAATGCGTTGAACTCGGCTGACATGTTGATACCATCTCAGAGGATTTTCTACAGATAGTTTTCGCATTTCAATGATGATTTGATTTATCCTTTCGACTTGTCCGTTTCCTCTGGGGATGCCGGTTGTAGCAGCATAATGAAAAATCTGATGTTCTTGGCAATACTCTTTAAAAATGTTTCAAGTAAATGTGGAACCTTTATCAGTAATTATTCTGTGAGGATTACCGAAAATATCTGCTTGCATCACCAATTTTTTTTATGACTTCGTCTACTCCTGTGCTCTTAACTGGGTATATCCAACAAAACTTTGTGAAAGCATTCACGATGACTAACAAAAACTTGTAGTTTTTCGCAGTGGAGTTCATTTTACCAACGTGGTCCAAATGATACGTATGAAGAGGTACTTCTATTTTATCAATAGGATTAAGAAATTCTTGCTGCTTGCCTCCCTTTTTTAGCAGCGAGACTACAGTTAATGCAATAAGTTATAGCACTTTGAACAACTTTGGTCAACTCGGGAATATAATAATCTCTGCAAATAATAGCTTCAACTTTTCAGGCATGAAATTGACCTTCCTCATGAACTTTTCGTATTAACTGTTTCTGCATAACCTTTGGTATTACTAAAAGATAGTTTCGATCCACAAACTTACATAGTATACTGCTCCTTAAAACATAGTTCTCAAATTCGGATGTTTCGAGTATTTTAGCGATGACTTTGCAACTTTCATCCATGCTCTGTGCCTTCTTTACTGAGAGAAAAATGCTATCCTCAACTGTGAACATGAGTGGATATCGACTGAGCGCATCTACATGTTGCATGGATCGTCCACTACGATAATGTACAACACAGTCGAATTCTTCCAACTGGAGAGTCTAATTCGCTACTCTAGTATTCAGGTCCTTTTTAGTCATGGTTTGTTGGAATGCTTTACAAACGGTAAAGATCTTGAATTTCAGTCCCAACAAATATTGGCGTAGTTTCCTCAGTGATTTAACAACGGTCAGTACTTCCAAGTCATATCTTGAGTAGTTTTTTTCTGCTGGTTTTGTTTTGTAGCTTAGATAGAAAACTGGATGAAACTGTTCATCGTCGCCCTTTTGAAGAAGTACGGCTCCATATCCATCTTTGCTGGTATCATTATGCAATTCCGTAATATGAGCGGGGTCAAACAATTTCAGCACTGGTTCGCTAGTTAGCCTCAATTTAAGTTGAGCGAAAGACCGTTCCTCATCACCTCCCCAAACAAACTTGGTATACTTTCTTGTAAGATTTGTTAAGGGTTTTGCCAAAATAGCATATCCTTCGACGAACTTTCTAAAAAATCCTGTTAATCCCAGAAAGCTTATACATAGTACCTTCTTCAATTACATGACCCGAAAATTCAACCGTTCGTAGTAAAAACTGACATTTGCTCCATTTAATAAAAAGACCGTTTTGCATACGGACCTCCAATACTTTTTCAGGGAATCGATATTTTCAATCTCATTTGCTGATGGAATAATGAAAAATATATAAACTACGAAATACTGTGTTCACAAAACGCTGAAAGGCCGATGGAGAATTGCATAACACAAATGGTGCTTTCATGAACTCATACTGCCCATCAAGCGTGACAAAAGCAGTAAATTTACGACTAGCTTCTTCTATGTTCACGTGAAAAAAATCTGTTTCTAAGGTCAAGAGTGGAAAAGATACGAGCTTTATGCAAGTTCGCAAGTAGTTACTCCATGTTTGGCAAGGGAGGAACTACTTGACAACTTGAGAACAGGCTCTGTATAGACTACCGAAAATTAAACTCTAAAATTGTAAAGGATAGATAATCCTTTACAATTTTAGAGATTATCCTTTAGAAGGATAGATAATCCTTTACAATTTTAGAGTATAATTTTCGGTAGTCTATACAGAGCCTGCAGCTACCATCCTTCTTCTTGGCTAATACTATAGGACTGGCGTACGATGAGTTGCTTTCTCTGACCACTTCTCTTTCTCTTGGGGCTAATCTTCTGGGTCTCTGATATACGGGAATTTCGTCATCCAATGTGATTTTCATCTCAACAATCGAGTCCTCTGATTTCTGCGGCTTGTAACTTTTAATAAGATGAGAAGTTTCAATATTTCCTTTTGTAGCAATTTTCTTAAGTCTATAAAAATACTCTAGATAGGATTCTTTAAAACACTTCTTTGAATTTCCTAACAGCACATGAACATTTTGTACATTCTTTTTCCCGAACACAGCAGTCAGCAATGCCTTAAGCTTTTCCCAGTTGGTAATCCCTTTCTCTGCTTCCACCGCCAATCGGCTAGCACCAGTCAACAGTCTTCTTGCATGCAGGTCAGAGATAAGGGAAGTTAAAGAGATACCAAACTTATACCTCTCTCACCCTGAATCCCCTCAAAAGTTGGTTGTTTTTGTTGTAATCCACCACCAATGCACTCCTGTCTGTGTATACATGTATTTCCGACTGAAAGAATTCAGCAGGCGAAAAATTTTGGGTATGGACATTTTCATTAACAGCTGTTTAGTAGTGTGGTGGATTTATTTTTATACCCTATCCCATAGGGGGGTATATTAGTTTTGATACTTAGTTTGTAACATAGAGAAATAATTTTGCTACATATACCTCAAAGTATATGGATCGACTCAGAATCGCTAGCTGAGTCGAATTAGCCATGTCTGTCTGTCCGTCCGTCCGTCTGTTCGTCAGCGGTTTTTGGGCCTTAAATTTTGAGCTAGGATAATGAAATTTGGTATATAGGATCCTCGTCCGTGTCACCAGAAAAAGTGTAAAAATTTTTGAAATCCGCCCACTGCCATGCCCCGTTATTAGGAAAACTTATTTTTTGGCCAAACCGTAAGGAATTTCAAAAAAGTGTCTGAGTAGCATATTTAGCCAATCCTAATATCTATATTTCGTTCATACAAAGTTTTTTGCCACGCCCATTTTTTGGGGGCGTTTTTAGTAAAATACACTTTTTGTCCAAATTTTAAAACTTTCGAAAAAATTGTTGATGCAAATACTTCCGAAATGGTAATATAAACATTTTGTTCATAGATCATTTTCACCTACGTCCACATTTTGGGGGCGTTTTCTTACAAAAACCATTTGTATACCCCATCCCAAGGCATTAGCAATAGAAATACGTTGTTTTTTGTCGAACCACACAAGATTTTGAGAAACTGTCTGAGCAATATATTGTGACAATGTCATTTTCTGTATTTCATCGCCATAAGGCCTATATTTTGAGGATATTAATTTAAAGGATGGGATATGATAGGGTATTCAACGATCCGCATAGCGGATTGTAGCCTCTCATATGTTTGTTTTGATATTTCAATTCGCATAATATTTTTTCGCAATTGTGGAAGTTTTAAAATCACACAGAAAAATGGTGGTAGCGGTGGAGGCGAAAAAAAAACAAAACAGAAAGATTGAATCGAATAGTTAGTCTTATAGTTAATACTTTTTCCAGTCATAACACAGTGACACTTTTAGAAATAATTTTAAAAGGATTCACAAAATAAACAAAAGTAAAAATGTTTGTTTACATTCAAATAGAAAGTGACAGATTCAGAATTTGGTGAATATAAACAAATGGTTATGAACGTATTCAGTAAAGTAAAAATTTTTTTCAAATAAAATAAGTTGAATGTATTCAACTCTTCGGTTAGAACGTAAAACAAACTATTTATATATTTTATTATCTATAATTACCAAAATGATTTCCAAGAGTATTTATTAATTTTATAATCGCCTACGGGTATTTGTAGACCATTAACACATGTTGCGTAATTTAATACGAATGATTCTGAAGATAATATATTCTCAAGTCAGATTTTATGAGTAGGGTAATTTGATATTAAAGAATCTAAGGAATAATATATAATTGTTGGCCAGCGGCTAGCTGGAAAATTCCCTCTCCAAAATAAATATCCAAAATGGATTTAAAACATATGAGATGCTACAATCCGCTATGCGGATCGTTGAATACCCTATCCCATCCCTTCCTTTAAATTAATATCCTCAAAATATAGGCCTTATGGCGATGAAATACAGAAAATGACATTGTTACAAAATATTGCTCAGACAGATTCTCAAAATCTTGTGTGGTTCGACAAAAAACAACGTATTTCTATTGCTAATGCCTTGGGATGGGGTATACAAATGGTTTTTGTAAGAAAACGCCCCCAAAATGTGGACGTAGGTGAAAATGATCTATGAACAAAATGTTTATATTACCATTTCGGAAGTATTTGCATCAACAATTTTTTCGAAAGTTTTAAAATTTGGACAAAAAGCGTTTTTTACTAAAAACGCCCCCAAAAAGTGGGCGTGGCAAAAAACTTTGTATGAACGAAATATAGATATTAGGATTGTCTAAATATGTTTCTCAGACACTTTTTTTAAGTTCCTGACGGTTTGGCCAAAAAAAAAGTTTTCCTAAAAAGGGGGCGTGGCAGTGGGCGGATTTCAAAAATTTTTACACTTGTTCTGGTGACTCGGACAAGGATCCTATATACCAAATTTCATTATCCTAGCTCAAAATTTAAGGCCCAAAAATCGGTGACGAACAGACAGACGGACGGACGGACGGACAGACAGACATGGCTAATTCGACTCAGCTAGCGATTCTGAGTCGATCCATATACTTTGAGGTATATGTAGCTAAATTATTTCTCTATGTTACATACTAAGTATCAAAACTAATATACCCCCCCTATGGGATAGGGTATAAACATTGCCTTAGTCTTAGAACTTATCATCAATTTGTGCTCTGCAAACCAGACTCTTAACAAGCTGAGATCCCAATTTATATCAAATTTAATTTTTTAATTTTTTAATTTTTTTCTGAATTAAAGAGATGAATTAGTGGGTGCAAATTAGGTTTGTTTATAGCTCTGATAAAATATGTTAACAAATAAACGCATTTAAAAGTTGTATAATGTAGTTTACGTGTAATTTGTTAAAATCAGTTTCAACGGCTTAATTTGTATTTATTTACAAAAAAATTTTTTTCTTACAATAATTAAAATAATAAAATAATTGTAAAAACATATGAGAAGGCTACAATCCGCTGTGCGGATCGTTGAATACCCTATCCCATCCTATCCATAAAACTAGAATCCCCAAAAAAGTGCGCATGGCTAAAAACTCGATGTGGATAAAATAAAAAAAATGATGTAGTGACAACAAATTCTTCAGGCTACTTACAAAACACTTTTACGGTTCTACAAAAGACAAGGTTTTCTCCTGCATATGTTATGGGGTAGTGTATCAAAATGGTTTTTATATAAAAACGCCCCCAAAAAGTGGGCGTGGGTTAAAATAGTATAAAGACGAAATGTTCATATTAATAATGTTAATGATTCTGCATCAAAAATTTTTTCGAAAAATTTAAAATTTGACCGAAAACAGTTTTTTATTGAAAACGCCCCAAAAAGAGGGGGTGGCATAAAACTTTATATGAACGAAATATAGATATAAATATTGTCTAAATATGTTGTTCAGAAACTTTTTTAAAATTCCTTACGGTTTGGTCAGAAACTGAGTTTTTCTTAAAAGGGGGCGTGGCAGTGGGCGAATTTCAAAAATGTTTACACTTGTTCTGTAGGCAGAAACGAGGATCCTATATACCAAATTTCATTATCCTAGCTCAAAATTTAAGGCCCAAAAATCGGTGACGAACAGACAGACGGACGGACGGACGGACGGACGGACGGACAGACAGACATGGCTAATTCGACTCAGCTAGCGATTCTGAGTCGATCCATATACTTTGAGGTATATGTAGCAAAATTATTTCTCTATGTTACAAACTATGTATCAAAACTAATATACCCCCCTATGGGATAGGGTATAAATATCGAATATAAACACCGGAGAATACTGATATCTCTTTTATTATTTTTGGTTGCAATATTCAAGAATTTCCTCTAATTTTTCCGAATGTAAAAAAATTTAATATTGGTTAAAGGTTTTAACGATTCTCTACAGATGCTATTTGTTTGCTGAACGAGTTTCTGAGTTCATAATATTTTTGTCGGATGCACTCACTTGCGCGTGCGCAGTTCCAAAACCGTAACTTTGTGGTGGAAAACCGTAACTTTGTGGTGGAAAACCATAACTTTGTGATGACACAACAAATTTCCCCTATTTTGGCTGAAGTTTTTAGGAAAGGTCGGTGAAGAGCAGGTGGAAAACTGGAGAAAATTGGTGAATACCATAACTCACGCACACATGTTTGAGTTATGGTTTTTTTATGAGTTCAAGCTTGTAGGCAAATCCAGAAGTTTGGTATCTCTTTACTTCCCTTATCTCTGATGCAGGTACTTCTGAACACCATTCCAAGAGCAGACTTCTGCGATATTATCAAAATCTGCTAACCACACTTCAACTTCTTTACTCTCCCCATCAAACTTCTCTAGCGATTCTTCAACTTCTTTAAAAGTATAATTATTTTGAATAGGATTTGTTTCACTATCATCCATGCAACCAAATGAAATGACTGAATCGAGATCAGTGACTCTTTCTTTATTTGTTTCCCTTTCTTCTTCCTCTACTGCTTTTTGGTGACGTTCAACAAGGTCCAATTTCAAATTATAGCTATATGACAGTCCACGCGATTAAAGAATTTCCTGGAGAGCTTTCGTAGTCAGCGTAGTTATGTCTATATTCAATATCATGAATTCTGCAATTGCTTCTTACTACGCAATATAATAAAGTGAGAATAAAGAAAACTATGTACTTCTTGTAAGTGAAAAGTGCTTTGGCGAGCTGTACTTATGTACTTCGCGTATGCGATTTTTTTTTGTTTATATAGCTATATGAGCAGTTCGCAATATTGGTATATCTTAGTTATTTTTGTTATATACAAATTATATAAAGCCTGCAAATTGGAACGAACTCACCGGTTTATATTAACTCACTTGAACTGCAGTAGTTAAATAGACAGTGGAGCTTTTCTTAGATTATGTGATATAAACAAATGCTATTGGTTATCTATGCATGCAAAGTAGTATATTTCTTTTAACAATAATCTTTTAAACTTTCGTTTTTCTTTTCTTAGATTGGTTTTTCTTAGCACTTTTCTTGTTTACTTTTCTGTTATAAATTCATAGCACAATTACTTTTTCACTTCACTTTTCCTTTTCAAAAATCTTAACGCACTTTTCTTAATGAACATGTTTTTCTGTATATTCGAATTTATCGTACAAGCACGACGCGACGTAACCCACTTCTGACACCATGTGGTTTTATACTTATACCCGTGTTACGACTTTTCAGGAGACGAACGAAAACCGAACAAATGATAACGCTGACTGTAACTTAGATTTTCAAGTTAAATTCATATTATTCAGTTTTATTCATAATTAAAGCAAGGGGACAATATATTGGAGTATACGAATTTAGGGGTCTTTATCAAAATCTTCTAACACGACTTTTCCTTTCACGACTTAACAAAGAGTGATTGACTTCTTTTGCAAAAAAACGGTAAGCTACATTTAATACATAAGAAAGTAGGTAAATAGAAATGGGGTAACCATTTAACTGCGGACTGTTAGGAACTTCACTTCTCATCTGCGATTTGTTTCTTCATGAATATCCTTAATCATGAACACAAATCGTAAAACAATTATGTTTTAATGTCAATAATAAATAATTAAGGTTTTTTGTATGATTTCTCTGAATTCTATTCGGTATTTTTGTATTACAAGAAAATATATAGGAAGGAATTTTGTTCCAATTCTTTCGGGAAATTATTGAAAATAGTATTAAAATAATATCCCATTTAATCCATCTGATACAGCAAAAACCAAATTTCGTTTACCCCAGCAGAAATGTCAAAAATTAGCCGGTGGATAAAAATTAACCTCCTTTTAAAGCAATTGGCAGACGGCCTAAACTGCTACAGTTTTAATGATTAATAACAGTTTTTCACAACCGAAATAATAATAAATCAAAACGAATATCACTCTAGTCAAACTGACAGCTATCATTTGTATAAGTGGGCAAGGGTGGTAAATTTTCCGAAAAATCCAGATTTGCAAATTGATCTGAGATAAAGAAAAATCAACTTTTTGCCCAATGGAACATTGGTTTTTTTTTACCAATAACGCCATAAATATCTCCAAATCGAGAGTGTGCAATTGTCTACACACTTGTCCAAAAAGATAAATTTAAAATTAGATGCGGATGTTGTGCAAGCATTTAATACACTCAAAGACCATCTAATAACTGATACCGAAACATTAGGTAAAACTTAGAGAAACTTTGCAAACGAGAAAGAACTCTACGCCATAGTTTTCGCTCTAAACTACTTACGCAATTATTTGTATGGAGTGAGTGAAATTTAGAGATTCATACAGATCACCAGCGTTTGTTGACCTTTGGGGTTTCACATAGAAACCCTTATGCTTAAAAAAAACGATGACATGCTCTCATTGAAGAACGTTCACCGAAAATGGTCTATAAACCTGGAACTACAAACGTAGTGGCTGACGCCCTATCTAGACAAAATCTATACCAGATTGCGGATACCATATCTGAAGCCACTCAGCATTCAGCCGAAAGTAATGATGATTATCATTTGATGATATAAATTTAAATTGATTAATAGACTTCTTCTGAGGCGGCCCGATGCCTCACAGTTGTTGCGGTTGGCTACATTCCGCTATCCAAATTGTGGCATCTAGATCGGTATAATACCCCGGTTACAGCGGCAAAAATGAAGTGTTTCATCAAAAACGAAGCAAACAAAACAAAATCAAATAAACCAAACCAACAGATTTTCCCAAAAAAGTAAGACATATCATCACATCACAATAAATCCTCTGACTCAAGACAATTTATAAAAGATGATTAGTAGCTTTATTCAAAACACCTGAAACAATCTATGAAATTAAGAATATTTTAAAAGAAAACCTTGATAATAAATTTATACAGGCAAAATATTTTGCCAACGATATTTCTAATAAAGATGATCAGGCATCAGTAGTGGCACAAACACACACTCGTACCCACAGAACTTCAGAGAAAACATTAAACAAGTTATTGACAAATTATATGTTCCTGGGATGTCAGACGATTTCCAACAATCGCGAGGAACTGCGTGATGTGCATCGTAATTAAATACGAAAGGCACCATAATAAACAACCAATTACTGAGGCGCAAATTAAACTGTCAATTCCTAGAAACACTAGGTCAAATTTCAAAATATTTAAAAAACCGTTGATGCCAAATCATTGGTAATGTTAATGTGAATATTTCGTCCTTAGATCATTCTAACACACGCCCACTTTTTGAGGGCCTTTCCTTATAAAAACAATTTGTATACCCCATAGCATTTGCAGGAGAAAAACGTTTTTTTTTTGCAAAACCATAAACGATTTTAATAAACTTGCTTACTAACTTACTTACTATACTTATATAGGTGGTGCTACAGTCCGGGATGAACCTGGGCCTCAACCAACATGCCTCTCCAATTAGCCTGTTCCTTAGCTAACTGCCTCCAGTTGCACACTCCAAGTTGGTTGAGGTCAGTTTTTATTTGTGCGCGCCACTTAAGGCGATGTCTTCCTCTACTGCGTCCGACGTCTGGCTGGAATCGAAGACTCCGCGAGCAGGTGTATTGGTGTCCATTCGTTCTACATGTCCTAGAAATCTTAAACGTCCAATGCGGAGTTTTTTGACCAGGGGTATGTCGCTGTACAGCTCGTATAGTTTGTGGTTGAATCTTCGTCTCCATAGCCCGTCAACGCAAACGGGACCGAAGATTTTTCGAAGAGTTTTTCTCTTGAATCGACCAGGGATTTCTTCATCCGCTTTTGATACGGTCCATGCTTCAGCGCCGTAGAGCAGGACTGGGATGATTAGGATGAGGGCTTTACTACTAAATTGCCTTCTTGCACGAAGAAACAGCGGTTGGCAAGAGTCATTTGAGTTTGATTTCTGACGAGATGTTGTTGTCAGAGTCAATAGCGGAGCCGAGGTAGACAAAGTCCCGTACGAACTCAAAGTTATATCTGTCAATGGTGACGTTCTGTCCAATTCGTCGATGTTGTGTGTCCTTTCGTGTTGACAGCATATACTTAGTCTTGCCCTCATTTACTGCTAAACCCGTTTTAACGCTTCCTTCTCTGTACTAGCAAACCAATGATGTCAATATCGTCGGCGTATGCTAGTAGTTGCACCGATTTTTGAAAAATTTTGCCTCTGGTGTTGGCACAATCCTCTCAAGAATCAAATTAAAGAAGTCACTGATAAGCGCCGATCAGGTTGTTGGTAAACGGTTTCAGGCGTTCACATATTACGGCAAATAGGGTCTTGTAGGCGATATTGAGGAGACTTATGCCTCTGTAATCGACGCAGTTCAGAGGGTCTCCTTTTTAGTGGATCGGGCAAACGATGCTGAGTTTCCTATTCGACCAGATTTGGCTTGTGAGTTGGTGGATGTTACTTACCAAGTCATCTTCGCCAGCTTTATAAAGCTCAGCGGGAAGGCCGTCATTTCCGGCGGCCTTATTAAGCTTGAGTGTAAATATTGCTATCCCCACTTCACTTAGGTCGGGTGGTTGGCAGTTTTCGCTTCCGATGCCAATATTGAATGGTTCGTTGTGTCTGACAGCGAAATGTTGTTCGTCATCGCCGTTTGAGGTCTACAGAATTGGTTCTTTCATATCCCCAGCATTAACTGTGTCTCAACTACGATATTTCCTTGTTCATCTCGACAGGATTCTGTTTGAACCTTGTACCCGTTCCTGGAGTGGCAACTCTCTGTATCCTCGATCGCGCGATTTTATTAAACTTACTGAGCAATATATTGACGACGTTGTCACAGCCACATTTTGGGGATGTTTAATTTAAGGATGGAATGGGATAGGGTATCGACCAATCCGCTGTGCGAAGATTGTAGCCTTCTCATATGTTTTTTATACCCTATCCCATAGGGGTCGAGATAGGGGTATATTAGTTTTGATACATAGAGAAATAATTTAGCTACATATACCTCAAAGTGTATGGATCTACTCAAAATCGATAGCTGAGTCGATTTAGCGATGTCTGTCCGTCCGTCCGTACGTCGCCAGTTTTTGGGCCTTAAATTTTGAGATAGAATGATGAAATTTGGTACACGTGGTCTTTGTTGATCCCAGCGGAACAAGTGTAAAATTTTTTGAAATCCGCCCACTCTGAAAAGCGTAGTTAGAGAATCGCATAATCTATATTTCATCAATATAGCGTTTTTTTGCCACGCCCACTTTTTGGGGGCGTGTTTAATAAAAACCTTTTTCGGTCAAATTTTAAAATTTTCGAAAAAAAAATTGATGCAGAATCATAAGAAATATTAATATAAACATTTCGTTTATTTATCATTTTAACCCACGCCCACTTTTAGTGGGCGTTTTTATATAAAAACCATTTTTATACACTACCCCATAACATGCAGGAGAAAAACCTTGTCTTTTGCAGAACCGTACAATTTGTTGTGACATTGTCATTTTCTATATTTAATCCCCATCTTGTTTTAAGCCATGTCCACATTTGGGTGATATAATTGGGATAGAATAGGGTATGCAACGATCCGCACAGATTGTAGCCTTCTCATATGTTTTTATACCCTATCCCATAAGGGTATATTAGTTTTGATACTTAGTTTGTAACATAGAGAAATAATTTTGCTAAATATACCTCAAAGTATATGGATCGACTCAGAATCTCTTAATATCTTAATACAATCTTAATATCTATATTTCGTCCATACAAAGTTTTTTGCCACGCCCACTTTTTGGGGTCGTTTTTAATAAAAAAACGCTTTTTGTCCAAATTTAAAAAAAAAATCGAAAAAACTTTTGATGCAAATGTTTCCGTAATGATAAAATAAACATTTTGTCTATATATCATTTTCACCTACACCTACTTTTTGGGGGCGGTTTCTTACAAAAACCATTTGTATGCCTTACCCCAAGGATTATGCAATAGAAAAACGTTGTTTTTTGTCGAACCACAAAAGATTTTGATAAACAGTCTGAGCAATATATTGTGACAATGTCATTTTCTGTATTTCATCGCCATAAGGCCTATATTTTGAGGATATTAATTTAAAGGATGGGATGGGATAGGGTATTCAACGATCCGCATAGCGGATTGTAGCCTATCATATGTTTTTATTTTATCTACATCGTGTTTTTAGCCATGTCCACTTTTTGGGGATTTTAGTTTTACAGATAGGATGGGATAGGGTATTCAACGATCCGCACAGCGGATTGTAGCCTTCCATATGTTTTAAATTCCTAACGGTGCACCGGTGCGCACCGCGGTGTGGCCAAAAACTACGTTTTTCTGAAAAGGGGGCGTGGCAGTGGGAGGATTTCAAAAATGTTTACACTTGTTCTGCTGGGAGCAACAAAGACCACGTGTACCAAATTTCAGCATTCTAGCTCAAAATTTGAGGCCCAAAATCTGGTGAGGTACGGACGGACGGACAGACATGGCTAAATCGACTCCGCTTTCGATTTTACGAAAAAAACATATGAGAAGGCTACAATCCGCTGTGCGGATCGTTGAATACCCTATCCCATCCTATCCATAAAACTAAAATCCCCAAAAAAGGCGGCATGGCTAAAAACACGATGTGGATAAATAGAAAAAATGATATAGTGACAACAAATTCTTCAGACTGCTTACAAAACAATTTTACGGTTCTACAACAGACAAGGTTTTCTCCTGCATATGTTATGGGGTAGTGTATAAAAATGGTTTTTATATAAAAACGCCCCCAAAAAGTGGGCGTGGGTTAAAATGGTATATAGACGAAATGTTCATATTAATAATGTTAATGATTCTGCATCAAAACTTTTTTCGAAAAATTTAAAATTTGACCGAAAACAGTTTTTAATTGAAAACGAACCCAAAAAGTGGGCGTGGCAAAAAACTTTATATGGACGAAATATAGATATTAATATTGTCTAAATATGTTGTTCAGAAACTTTTTTAAAGTTCCTTACGGTTTGGTCAAAAACTGAGTTTTTCTTAAAAGGGGGCGTGGCAGTGGGCGGATTTCAAAAATTTTTACACTTGTTCTGTAGGCAGAGACGAGAATCCTATAAACCAAATTTCATTATCCTAGCTCAAAATTTAAGGCCTAAAAATCGGTGACGTACAGACGGACGGACGGACGGACAGACAGACATGGCTTAATCGACTCAGCTAGCGATTCTGAGTCGATCCATATACTTTGAGGTATATGTAGCAAAATTATTTCTCTATGTTACAAACTAAGTATCAAAACTAATATACCCCTATGGGATAGGGTATAAACATATGAGAAGGCTACAATCCGCTGTGCGGATCGTTGAATACCCTATCCCATCCTATCCATAAAACTAAAATCCACAAAAAAGGGTTCATGGCTAAAAACACGATGTGGATAAATAGAAAAAATGATATAGTGACAACAAATTCTTCAGACTGCTTACAAAACACTTTAACGGTTCTACAAAAGACAAGGTTTTCTGCTGCATATGTTATGGGGTAGTGTATAAAAATGGTTTTTATATAAAAACGGCCCCAAAAAGTGGGCGTGGGTTAAAATGGTATATAGACGAAATGTTCATATTAATAATGTTAATGATTCTGCATCAAAATTTTTTTCGAAAAATTTAAAATTTGACCGAAAACAGTTTTTTTATTGAAAACGCCCCCAAAAAGTGGGCGTGGCAAAAAACTTTATATTGACGAAATATAGATATTTGTATTGTCTAAATATGTTGTTCAGAAACTTTTTTAAAATTCCATACGGTTTGGTCAAAAACTGAGTTTTTCTTAAAAGGGGGCGTGGTAGTGGGCGGATTTCAAAATTTTTTACACTTGTTCTGTAGGCAGAGACGAGGATCCTATATACCAAATTTCATTATCCTAGCTCAAAATTTAAGGCCTAAAAATCGGTGACGTACAGACGGACGGACGGACGGACGGACGGACGGACGGACAGACAGACATGGCTTAATCGACTCAGCTAGCGATTCTGAGTCGATCCATATACTTTGAGGTATATGTAGCAAAATTATTTCTCTATGTTACAAACTAAGTATCAAAACTAATATACCCCTATGGGATAGGGTATAAAAACATATGAGAAGAGTACAATCCCCTGTGCGGATCGTTTAATACCCTATCCCATCCCATCCTTAAAATTAATATCTCCAAAAAGTGGGCTTTATTAGCCTATAATATAGAAAATGACATTGTCACAACACATTGTTCAAACAGTTTAGCAGAATCTTTTGTTGTTTGACAAAACACATCGTTTTCCTCCTGCATATGCTATGGGGTATGGTATATGTAGTATCGAGGTTTTATTTAAAATAATAAAACGAACAACCTTTCCGTAAACGAAAAATCGAACAGTTCCAAATAAACGTCAAAGTTAACTTAGGGAATGGGAAATCCCCTCTGGTGGATAAGTCACTTGAATATGAACCGTCGAGCGTGAATGGTGTATATTACATTGGCGACGAGGAGAGAAAAAAAAAACAGCGTGCTTTATTGGGAAATATACATAGATATAATTGGATTTTTTTTTTGGTAAGTTAATATCTTTTACCTTTCAATTATTTAGGTAGTATATATATAAAACAAAAGTTTCACTTTGGGGAGAGAAGTCGACGAACCAATGTGATGATAAATGAGTTGAAACAAAAAAAAAAAAAACATATGAGAGGGTACAATCCGCTATGCGGATCGTTGAATACCCTATCCCATCCCATCCTTTAAATTAATATCCTCAAAATATAGGCCTTATGACATTCTCACAATATATTGCTCAGATAGTTTCTCAAAATCTTGTGTGGTTCGACAAAAAACAACGTATTTCTATTGCTAATGCCTTGGGATGGGGTATACAAATGGTTTTTGTAAGAAAACGCCCCCAAAATGTGGGCGTAGGTGAAAATGATCTATGGACAAAATGTTTATATTACCATTTCGGAAGTATTTGCATCAAAATTTTTTTCGAAAGTTTTAAAACTTGGACAAAAAGCGATTTTTACTAAAAACGCCCCCAAAAAGTGGGCGTGGCAAAAAACTTTGTATGAACGAAATATAGATATTAGGATTGTCTAAATATGCTACTCAGACACTTTTTTGAAATTCCTTACGGTTTGGCCAAAAAATAAGTTTTCCTAAAAAGGGGGCGTGGCAGTGGGCGGATTTCAAAAATTTTTACACTTGTTCTGGTGGCACGGACGAGGATCCTATATACCAAATTTCATTATCCTAGCTCAAAATTTAAGGCCCAAAAACCGCTGACGAACAGACAGACGGACGGACGGACGGACGGACGGACGGACGGACAGACAGACATGGCTAATTCGACTCAGCTAGTGATTCTGAGTCGATCCATATACTTTGAGGTATATGTAGCAAAATTATTTCTCTATGTTACAAACTAAGTATCAAAACTAATATACCCCCCTATGGGATAGGGTATAAAGAGAAAAACAGAACACAAGCAACCATTGTTGAAAAATATATATATGTATATATCAATCGAAGTTCACTTTGGGGAGAGAAGTCGACGATCCATAGTGTAAAAAAAAAAAAAAAGTGTTGGAATAAAAGAATTTCGCTTTGGGGAGAGAAGTCGATGATCCAAAGTGTAATAAATGTGTTGGCAAAAATATTTTCACATTCGGGGAGAGAAGTCGACGATACGATGTAATAAAGTATACATATATAAAATGGATATGTAGTTGCGAAATAAATTGAAGTATAGACTCGAAAATTTAGATAGAAACAATTGTTTTTTTTTTAGAGATGATGCGACAACGAGATGGTCCACCCCCATTTGATTTTAACACGGATGCGAATTGCCGAAACCAATTGAAAGTGTGGCTTCGTTCATTCGAAATCTTCGCAGAAGCGATTGCATTAGATGAAGATGCTAAGAAACTTAATTGGATGCTACACTATGCTGGGCCCAAGGTTCAAACAATCTATGCGTCCTTACCAGACAAAGACGCTGGTGATATCAAAAGAGGACCCTTGGCGTCCAGCTACTCGAAATTTGAAACATGTGCGTATGATAGAGCAGTGTCAAAATTGTGTACTTTCTTCGAACCTAAACAAAATGTATCCTTTGAGCGACATGTCTTCCACCAAATGAAACAAGGCGATGGTGAGCGCATTGACATGTTTTTAATGCGTTTGCGTGAACAGGCCGATCGGTGCGATTTTGCTGATCAACTGGAAGACGGTATAAAACATCAAATCACAACAGGATGTTCTTCGAATGCATTGCGCCGGAAAATCCTTGAAAGAGGGGATGAAAACCTTGAGAGCATTGTCAAGTTGGCTCAAATCTTTGAAGTTGTTGAAAAGCAACAAAAGACATTTGAAAGGGAGCTTATTCAAAAAGTGCCGAATCCTGAGCCACTTGAGAACGCTGAGAGCGTTTGCCAAATAAAATCGAAGAAAATAACGTGGGATGGAAACAATCATTATAATACTGTCTGTGGAAGATGTGGCTTAAAGGGGCATAAGGCTTCTGATGAAAAATGTCCGGCGAAGGGAAAAACCTGCAACAGTTGTGGTCGTAAAGATCACTTTGCTCGCCGATGTTTTATGCGAGGAAATTTAAGCTCACAAAAAGACACTTTAAAACGCAAATCAGATAATGAACAGCCAAACTACAAGACCAAACGTGAACTGGTTCAAATGATTGACCAAAATCCGAAACGCATTGAAAGTGAGTATGAAGATGTTTTCATGGTTGATAACAACGAAGAGTTTAACACTATTTGGTGTAATATTGGGGGAGTTGATGTTGAGGTAATTGTGGATTCGGGGACAAAACGAAACATAATAGATCGAACATCATGGGTTGAGTTGAAGGCTAAAAATATCCAGACGTCACAACGAACCAACGAAGTTGATGTCCAGTTCCGTGGTTACGGTGGTCACAAATTGAATTGCTTGGGGAACTTCACTGCACTCATAAAAGTTCCCAATCAGGATACTTTCGCAGAGTTTTACGTAGCAGATGAGTTTGGCAAAATACTAATTGGCTATGACACTGCAAAAGCTTTGGGCGTTTTGAAAATTGGTTACAATGCAAACTTAAATGCTTCTGACATAAATGTTATTAATTTAAACAAAAATATTGGAAGCAAGTTAAAGACGAAGCAGTTTGGTAAAATCAAAGGTGTGCTGGTAGATATTCCATTGAAGCCAGATGTCAAAGGTGTTATTCAACCTTACCGTCGGGTACCAGCACCGTTAGAAAAAATATTTTATAGAAAAATCGAGGAAATGTTGCAACAGGGTATCATCGAAAAAGTTGATGGAGTATCCAAATGGGTATCCGGAATTGTAGTTGCACCAAAGGGTTCCGAGATATAAGAATTTGTGTGGATATGAGGCGAGCCAATTTGGCAGTGGAGCGGGAGCATCATCCACTTCCAACTATGGAAGACTTTTTACCGCATTTGGGCGATGCACAGATTTTTTCAAAATTGGATGTAAAACAAGCTTTTCATCAGGTTATTTAATTTTCTTTTCAGTAAATAAAATACATTAAACAAAAAAAAAAAATTTTTTTTTTAGGTTGAAATTTCGCCAGAATCGCGAGAGATTACTACATTTATGACCAGAAAGGGACTTTTCAGATATACGCGGTTAATGTTCGGCATTACATGTGCACCTGAAATTTTTCAAAAGTTGATGGAACAGATTTTAAGTGGTTGTGAGGGTGTCATAGTATTTATAGATGACATTGTTGTCTTTGCATCAACAAGAGATCTTCATGATACACGTTTAAAGAAAGTGCTAGACCGCATACGAAAGTTTAATATCACGTTAAACAAAGAAAAATGTGAATTTGCGGTACCTGAAATATCTTTTAATGGCCACCTGTTGTCTGGCTCTGGTATCAAACCAATGCATGACAAATTAGAAGCAGTTAGGCAATTTCGAAGACCTAACGATACTGAAGAAGTTCGGAGTTTCTTAGGTTTGGTCAACTACGTCAGCAAATTTATTCCAAATTTAGCAACGATTAGCGAACCACTGCGTCGGCTTACAAAAAAAGATGTTTAGTTCCAATGGGGTAGTAGTCAGCAGAAGGCTTTTGAAATTTTGAAACTGAGCTTGGCGGATGAATTGACCCTTGGCTACTATGATGTTAGGTGCCCAACACAGGTTATAGCGGATGCCAGTCCCGTAGGTCTAGGGGCTGTCTTACTTCAAACACAAAGAGGTGATTCAAGAATCATATCATATGCGAGTCGGAGCTTGACAGCGCCTGAACAGAATTATGCACAGACCGAGAAAGAAGCTCTGGCATTAGTTTGGGCTGTTGAACGTTTCCACTTCTTCTTGTTTGGACGTCAATTCGATTTGATTACAGATCATAAGGCATTGGAAACTCTTTTCGGACCGAAATCGAAACCTTGTGCGCGTATAGAAAGATGGGTCATTCGGCTTATGTCATATAAATTCCAAGTTATTTATAAACCGGGAAAATCCAATATTGCTGATCCTTTATCTCGCCTAATTAAGCAAATTAATATTAAAACGGAAGAAAGTACTGGTACTGAAGAGTATATTAAATGGATAATGTCGTATGCAGAACCCAAGGCACTTAAACTGAATGAAATTGAAGAAAAGTCAGCAACGGATGTCGAAGTACAAGCAGTTAAGAAAGCAATAGATCAAAGTTGTTGGACAAATGATGTTTCAGCATTTAAAATGTTTGAGCACGAACTGTCTTTTGTCGGAGGAACTTTGCTACGTGGCACACGAATTGTCATTCCTGAAAGCTTGCGTGAGCAAATACTTAAACTTGCTCATGAGGGTCATCCCGGAATGACATTAATGAAGAGACGACTTAGAGCTAAGGTTTGGTGGCCAAAAATCGATGCTCAAGTGGATGATTTTGTAAAAAAATGTAAAGGTTGCTTTTTAACAAGCACATTGGTAGCACCAGAACCACTCCGAAGGACAGAATTACCATCGGCTCCATGGGAGCATCTTGCCATTGATTTCTGTGGACCCTTACCTTCAGGTCATCATCTGTTTGTTATTGTTGATTACTATAGCCGTTTTATTGAGGTTGACATTATGAAAAAGATAGATTCCTCGGAGGCGATTAAACGCCTTAAAACAATTTTTGCTCGCTTTGGTTTACCCCGTTCAGTTACAGCGGACAACGGTCGTCAATTCGTGAGCGACGAATTCAAAGAATATTTCCGTATAAATAACATCAAACTGATTAGTACGATTCCGTACTGGCCTCAACAAAATGGTGAGGTCGAGCGCCAAAATCGATCATTACTTAAAAGATTAACCATTTCCCAGAACGAAAAAGGAAACTGGCAAGAGGACTTGCATCAATATATCCTTATGTACCATTCCACACCGCATTCTACAACTTTAAGGTCTCCTGCGGAGTTAATGTTTAAAAGGAATATTCGGGACAAATTGCCCTCAATTCAGCAGCTCTCGGACGTTGACCACGAAGTCCGAGATCAAGATGCTAAAGAAAAGTGGAAAGGAAAGTGTTATGCAGACAACAAACGTCATGCTCAACTAAATGACGTTGAAGAAGGAGATGATGTTGTTGTGAAGCGTCAAGTAGTTACAAATAAACTTGCCACCACATTTGACCCAATAGCTTACAAAGTCGTTGGAAGGAAAGGATCTGAAGTAACGGTTCAAAATCCAAACACGGGAACTGAGTACCGAAGAAATGTAGCTCATGTAAGAAAAGTACCATTAGGGGTTTTCAAAACCGCATCGACCTCCTCATCAGCACCCGAACAACCGTTGGCAATGCAAGTAGCGCGAGCATCAAATAGAAAGCAAGCGATGCCCAACCATTATCTAGATTACGACTTATCAGTTCAAACAGGGGAAGCAAAGAAGAAATAAAATAATCAAACACAATCAATGTTTAAAATTAGTTATGTTAATTATAATAAAAAAAAAAAAAAAAAAGGAAAGTAAATGTAGTAGGGGGTTGGGCAAAATCTTCATCTTTCAGTCCTTCTCGCGGGCGCCCACCTGAAAATGACTAATCAGCATGCCTGATTAGGGTCAGCCAAGGGTCCCACTTGGATATTGACCGTGCGCTGTAACACGTTGCAACGCACGATCAATCTACAAGCGGGAACCATAAGTTTGAGGTGGGAGAAAACCCTTAAACCCAAATCCAAGGTGGAACAGCAAACGCCGAAGGATGCATGGCTAAAAAGGGAGTTTTAAGCCGCTAGTTTGCGAATTTCGGATACCGGGCTACCTCCGATCTCAAGATAGCCTTCCTGTGGTTAGACGGGTAGACCACGGGCGACCAATAAATCCCGCCTACTCGTGGGAAAAATTGAAGTACCAAAAGTAAAAAACATAGAGAATGATGCCTCTACAAATGCATCAACAACTAGGGATGTTTCAGAACACCCTGTCGAAACCGACACGACACCTGCCAATCGGGAAGGGTCACAAATCAGTGATTTCGAGATGATGAGCCTAGAAGAGAAATTGTCTCATCTGAGCGACTCAGCCTCGGAATCAAGTACTGTATACAGCATCAGTATACTCTCGGATGAATTGCATCCGGAATATACAGAAGCGCCAGGGACCCCAGGCAAAACGGCTCAAACTGATTCCAAGCGTATCAGGTTCACGCCAGCGGAACAGCGTCGTTTCAACAGAGCGCTGAAACAGGGTAGCAGCATAGAGCAAGCCCGCATCTTTGCAAAAACAAAAGATGATGCCAAAGAAACCAAACGCATGAGATCTGAGGACAACACACCACCTCAGTCCGAAGCGAAGCGAGCTCGCACTGGGAAAACAACCTCTGACAGAACCACCTATAGAGATATAGCGAGCTATGTCAAATGGGCGATCAACTCATTTAAACCATACAAGGCACCAGGGACAGACGGAATCTTTCCTGCTCTTATACAAAAGGGCTTGGACTTTTTCCTACCCACTATGGTAGCCTTATTTAGGTTTAGTTTCAATTGGGGCTACATACCACAAACCTGGAGGGAGGTAAACGTGGTATTTATCCCCAAACCAGGCAAACCAATAGAACTACCTAAATCATACCGTCCAATAAGCTTAACATCGTTTTTCCTGAAAACAATGGAAAGAATACTTGACGTACACATTAGAGAGTGCTTAAATGAAAGCACTCCTCTGCACCCATGTCAATTCGCCTACCAAAAAGGTAAATCCACGGAAGGAGCACTTCTAAGTTTAACATCACAAATAAAAAGTGCATACGAAAACAAAGAAGTAGCTTTATGTGCCTTCCTAGACATAGAGGGCGCTTTTGACAACACTGGATATGACTCCATATCAAATGCTTTGACTCATAGAAGAATAGATCATCCCACCATCAAATGGATCAAAGCGATGCTTGAAAGTCGGAAAATAACTGCTTCATCAGCACAGACCTCAGTATCAGTAACAGCCGTTAAAGGCTGCCCTCAGGGAGGAGTACTCTCACCCCTACTATGGTCTCTGGTTATTGATAACCTACTTCAAGACCTAAGTAATGCAGGTTTCAATATAATTGGATACGCCGATGACCTAGTCATCATAATAAAGGGCAAAGAACCAAACGAAGTTACAACACGTTTGCAAAACGCCCTTAAGATAGTCATAGACTGGTGTAATAAAGAAAGTCTCTCTATAAACCCCAGCAAGGCTATCATCGTCCCTTTTACAAAAAGGAGGAAATTAAATCTTACCCAAATTTCAATAAATGGTACATACATTGAGTATTCCAACGAAGTAAAATATCTTGGAGTGATCCTCGATAAAACACTAAGCTGGAACTCCCACATCAACAACAAAATTCAAAAAGCAACCAAAGCTTTCT
The DNA here is from genome assembly GCA_932526625.1 of Rhingia campestris. Lineage (NCBI taxonomy): Eukaryota > Metazoa > Arthropoda > Insecta > Diptera > Syrphidae > Rhingia > Rhingia campestris. Next base: position 68,316,497 of record OW052183.1, read on the forward strand.
GGGCCTGCCGAAGCATGTATGGCAAAACCTGGGGAATCTCTCCAAAGACCACACACTGGATCTACACGATCATGGTCAGGCCCATTATAACATACGCTTCAATAGTATGGTGGAACAAAGTCACCCAAAAAACAACTATAAATAAATTAAACAAGGTACAACGGCTTGCCTGTCTGGGCATTACCGGAGCTATGCGTACCTGTCCCACGGCGGCTATGGAAGCCATAATAGGACTAACACCTCTCCACATTTACATAAAAAAAGTGGCAATTCGCAGCTCAGCAAGTTTGACACAAGCGGAAGAACTAAACATTAGTGAACATCTAAAACTAATTGAACTTCTATCCGAACTTCCAGAACTTGACATGATCTGTGCGGTTACAGACCGCTTACCAAAGACACTAAGCTTCGACAAAAGATTCTCAACGGAGATCACAACCAGAGAAGCATGGTGTAGCAACAACCCTCCAAACTGCCTAAACGGCCTAAAGTGGTATACGGATGGTTCTAAAATGGACTCAGGGGTAGGAGCTGGCATACATGGACCAAATAAAAACATCTCAATACCTATGGGAAAAAACCCTAGTGTATTCCAAGCTGAGCTCCATGCCATAAAAGAATGCGCAAACCTAATACACAACTCAGGTATTAAAGGCGCAAACATCCATATATTCACGGACAGTCAAGCAGCTATAAAAGCCCTTAGCTCACACATCATTGACTCCAAATCAGTACTACACTGCTTCAACTCCCTCCAAACACTCAGTTCCAGGAACAAGACCAAACTATGGTGGGTCCCCGGACATAAGGGAGTTGAAGGTAACGAAAAAGCTGATGAACTAGCCAGAAAAGGTTCCGAAACCCCCTTCATTGGACCTGAACCCTTCTGTGCAATCCCCAAATCAGCCATAAATCTAGTCATAAAAAACTGGGAACAAAACAGATGTGTTTCATACTGGGGAAACATCCCAGGCCTAAGACAGGCCAAAAGAGCTATTCAGCCCTTCAAATCAGATGCCGACAAGATACTAAATCTTCGCAGGCACGATATCAAAAACTTAGTAGGCTACCTAACTGGTCATCACGGTCTGCGATATCACCTAAATAAAATGCGTCTAGTCGACTCACCGGAGTGCAGACTATGTCTAGAAGAAGACGAAACAGCCGAGCATATCATATGTGAATGCCCGGCTCTTTACGGTATGAGAAGAGAATCTTTCTTCAGGGAATTCTTAAGTCCCGAAGAATTGAGGAAATCTTCGGCTGAAAGTATTATCAGCTACATTAGGAAAGTAGAAGCGCTACTAACCTAAAAAGCATCTGACGGCAAGCACAATAGATCTTTTAGGTCGATGTGTATATTACTGCTTAGGCAGGTCAGAATTTAAAAAAAAAAAAAAAAAAAAAAAAAAAATGTAGTATCGAGGTTTTATTTAAAATAATAAAACGAACAACCTTTCCGTAAACGAATAATCGAACAGTTCCAAATAAACGTCAAAGTTAACCTAGGGAATGGGAAATCCCCTCTGGTGGATAAGTCACTTGAATATGAACCGTCGAGCGTGAATGGTGTATATTACAGTATACAAACGGTTTTTGTAAGAAAACGCCCTCAAAAAGTGGGCGTGGGCTAAAATGATCTATGGACGAAATGTTTATATTAATATTACTAACTATTCTGCATCAAAATTTTTTTCGAAAATTTTAAAAATTGAACGTAAAACGTTTTTTATTAAAAACGCCCCCAAAAAGTGGGCGTGGCAAAAAACTTTATATGAACGAAATATAGATATTACGATTCTCTAACTACGTTTCTCAGACACTTTTTTAAAATTCCTTATGGTTTAGCCAAAAAACGCGTTTTTCTAAAAAGGGGGCGTGGCAGTGGGCGGATTTCAAAAATTTTTACACTTGTTCTGCTGGGAGCAACAAAGAGCACGTGTACCAAATTTCATCCTTCTAGCTAAAAATTTAAGGCCCAAAAACTGGTGACGTACGGACGGACGGACGGCTAAATCGACTCAGCTATCGATTCTGAGTCGATCCATATACTTTGAGGTATATGTAGCTAAATTATTTCTCTATGTTACAAACAATGTATCAAAACTAATATACCCCTAAGGGATAGGGTATAAAAACATATGAGAAGGCTACAATCCACTGTGCGGATCGTTGAATACCCTATCCCATCCTATCTGTAAAACTTAAATCCCCAAAAAGTGGACATGGCTAAAAACACGATGTGGATAAGATAAAGAAAAGGACATGGTGACAACAAATTCTTCAGACTGCTTATAAAAAACTTTTACGGTTCTACAAAAGACAAGGTTTTCTGCTGCATATGTTATGGGGTAGTGTATAAAAATGGTTTTTATATAAAAACGCCCCCAAAAAGTGGGCGTGGGTTATAATGGTATACAGACGAAATGTTCATATTAATAATGTTAATGATTCTGCATCAAAATCTTTTTCGAAAAATTTAAAATTTGACCGAAAACAGTTTTTAATTGAAAACGCCCCCAAAAAGTGGGCGTGGCAAAAAACTTTATATGGACGAAATATAGATATTAATATTGTCTAAATATGTTGTTCAGAAACTTTTTTAAAATTCATTACGGTTTGGTGAAAAACTGAGTTTTTTCTTAAAAGGGGGCGTGGCAGTGGGCGGATTTCAAAAATGTTTACACTTGTTCTGTAGGCAGAGACGAGGATCCTATATGATTAGGATGATTAGGTCGGGTGGTTGGCAGTTTTCGCTTCCGATGCCAATATTGAATGGTTCGTTGTGTCTGACAGCGAAATGTTGTTCGTCATCAGCGTTTGAGGGCTACAGAATTGGTTCTTTCATATCCTCAGCATTTACTGTGTCTCAACTACGATATTTCCTTGTTCATCTCGACAGGATTCTGTTTGAGCCTTGTACCCGTTCCTGGAGTGGCAACTCTCTGTTTCCTCGATCGCGCGATTTTATTAAACTTACTGAGCAATATATTGACGACGTTGTCACAGCCACATTTTGGGGATGTTTAATTTAAGGATGGAATGGGATAGGGTATTGACCAATCCGCTGTGCGAAGATTGTAGCCTTCTCATATGTTTTTTATACCCCATCCCATAGGGGTCGAGATAGGGGTATATTAGTTTTGATACATAGTTTGTAACATAGAGAAATAATTTAGCTACATATACCTCAAAGTGTATGGATCTACTCAAAATCGATAGCTGAGTCGATTTAGCGATGTCTGTCCGTCCGTCCGTACGTCACCAGTTTTTGGGCCTTAAATTTTGAGATAGAATGATGAAATTTGGTACACGTGGTCTTTGTTGCTCCCAGCGGAACAAGTGTAAATTTTTTTGAAATCCGCCCACTGACACGCCTCCTTTTTAGAAAAAGTTGTTTTTGGCCAAACCGTAAATAATTTCACAAATGTATCTGAAAAGCGTAGTTAGAGAATCGCATAATCTATATTTCATCAATATAGCGTTTTTTTGCCACGCCCACTTTTTGGGGGCGTGTTTAATAAAAAAACTTTTTTCGGTCATATTTTAAAATTTTCGAAAAAAAATTGATGCAGAATCATTAGAAATATTAATATAAACATTTCATATTTATCTATTTTAACCCACGCCCACTTTTAGTGGGCGTTTTTATATAAAAACCGTTTTTATACACTACCCCATAACATGCAGGAGAAAAACCTTGTCTTTTGCAGAACCGTACAATTTGTTGTGACATTGTCATTTTCTATATTTAATCCCCATCTTGTTTTAAGCCATGTCCACATTTTGGTGATACAATTGGGATAGGATAGGGTATGCAACGATCCGCACAGATTGTAGCCTTCTCATATGTTTTTATACCCTATCCCATAGGAGTATATTAGTTTTGATACTTAGTTTGTAACATAGAGAAATAATTTTGCTACATATACCTCAAAGTATATGGATCGACTCAGAATCGCTAGCTGAGTCGATTAAGCCATGTCTGTCTGTCCGTCCGTCCGTCTGTCCGTCTGTACGTCACCGATTTTTAGGCCTTAAATTTTGAGCTAGGATAATGAAATTTGGTATATAGGATCCTCGTCTACAGAACAAGTGTAAACATTTTTTAAATCCGCCCACTAACCGTAAGGAATTTCAAAAAAGTGTGTTAGCATTATATTTAGACAATCTTAATATCTATATTTCGTCCATACAAAGTTTTTTGCCACGCCCACTTTTTGGGGTCGTTTTTAGTAAAAAAACGCTTTTTGTCCAAATTTTAAAAAAATCGAAAAAACTTTTGATGCAAATGTTTCCGTAAACTTATGAGAGGCTACAATCCGCTACGCGGATCGTTGAATACCCTATCCCATCCCATCCTTTAAATTAATATCCTCAAAATATAGGCTTTATGGCGATGAAATATAGAAAATGACATTGTCACAATATATTGCTCAGACAGTTTCTCAAAATCTTTTGTGTTTCGACAAAAAACAACGTATTTCTATTGCTAATGCCTTGGGATGGGGTACACAAATGGTTTTTGTAAGAAAACGCCCCCAAAATGTGGGCGTAGGTGAAAATGATCTATGGACAAAATGTTTATATTACCATTGCGGAAGTATTAGCATCAAAAAATTTTTCGAAAGTTTTAAAATTTGGACAAAAAGCGTTTTTTACTAAAAACGCACCCAAAAAGTGGGCGTGGCAAAAAACTTTGTATGAACGAAATATAGATATTAGGATTGTCTAAATATCCTGCTCAGACACTTTTTTGAAATTCCTTACGGTTTGGCCAAAAAATAAGTTTTTCTAAAAAGGGGGCGTGGCAGTGGGCGGATTTCAAAAATTTTTACACTTGTTCTGGTGACTCGCACAAGGATCCTATATACCAAATTTCATTATCCTAGCTCAAAATTTAAGGCCCAAAAATCGGTGACGAACAGACAGACGGACGGACGGACGGACAGACAGACATGGCTAATTCGATTCAGCTAGCGATTCTGAGTCGATCCATATACTTTGAGGTATATGTAGCAAAATTATTTCTCTATGTTACAAACTATGTATCAAAACTAATATACCCCCCTATGGGATAGGGTATAATGATAAAATAAACATTTTGTCTATATATCATTTTCACCTACACCTACTTTTTGGGGGCGGTTTCTTACAAAAACCATTTGTATGCCTTACCCCAAGGCATATGCAATAGAAAAACGTTGTTTTTTGTCGAACCACAAAAGATTTTGATAAACAGTCTGAGCAATATATTGTGACAATGTCATTTTCTGTATTTCATCGCCATAAGGCCTATATTTTGAGGATATTAATTTAAAGGATGGGATGGGATAGGGTATTCAACGATCCGCATAGCGGATTGTAGCCTATCATATGTTTATACCCTATCCCATAGGGGTATATTAGTTTTGATACTTAGTTTGTAACATAGAGAAATAATTTAGCTACATGTACCTCAAAGTATATGGACAGACTCAGAATCGCTAGCTTAGTCGAATTAGCCATGTCTGTCTGTCCGTCCGTCCGTCCGTCCGTTTGTCTGTTCGTCACCGATTTTTGGGCCTTAAATTTTGAGCTAGGATAATGAAATTTGGTATATAGGATCCTTAGCCGAGTCACCAGAACAAGTGTAAAAATTTTTAAAATCCGCCCACTGCCACGCCCCCTTTTAGAAAAAAAATAGTTTTAAGCCAAACCGTAAGAAATTTCAAAAAAGTGTGTTAGCAGCATATTTAGACAATCCTAATATCTATATTTCGTCCATACAAAGTTTTTTGCCACGCCCACTTTTTGGGGGCGTTTTTAGTAAAAACGTTTTTTGTCCAAATTTTAAATCTTTCGAAAAAAATTTTGATGCAAATACTTCCGCAATGGTAATATAAACATTTTATCCATTGAACATTTTCACCTACGCCCACATTTTGGGGCCGTTTTCTTACAAAAACCATTTGTATACCCCATCCCAAGTCATTAGCAATAGAAATACGTTGTTTTTTGTCGAACCACAAAAGATTTTGATAAACTGTCTGAGCAATATATTGTGACAATGTCATTTTCTGTATTTCATCGCCATAAGGCCTATATTTTGAGGATATTAATTTAAAGATGGGATGGGATAGGGTATTCAACGATCCGCATAGCGGATTGTAGCCTCTCAAATGTTTTTATTTTATCTACATCGTGTTCTTAGCCATGTCCACTTTTTGGGGATTTTAGTTTTACAGATAGGATGGGATAGGGTATTCAACGATCCGCACAGCGGATTGTAGCCTTCCATATGTTTTAAATTCCTAACGGTGCACCGGTGCGCACCGCGGTGTGGCCAAAAACTACGTTTTTCTGAAAAGGGGTCGTGGCAGTGGGGTGATTTCAAAAATGTTTACACTTGTTCTGCTGGGAGCAACAAAGACCACGTGTACCAAATTTCAGCATTCTAGCTCAAAATTTGAGGCCCAAAATCTGGTGACGTACGGACGGACGGACAGACATGGCTAAATCGACTCCGCTATCGATTTTACAAAAAAACATATGAGAAGGCTACAATCCGCTGTGCGGATCGTTGAATACCCTATCCCATCCTATCCATAAAACTAAAATCCCCAAAAAAGGGGGCATGGCTAAAAACACGATGTGGATAAAATAGAAAAAATGATATAGTGACAACAAGTTCTTCAGACTGCTTACAAAACAATTTTGCGGTTCTACAAAAGACTAGGTTTTCTCCTGCATATGTTATGGGGTAGTGTATAAAAATGGTTTTAATATAAAAACGCCCCCAAAAAGTGGGCGTGGGTTAAAATGGTATAAAGACGAAATGTTCATATTAATAATGTTAATGATTCTGCATCAAAATTTTTTTCGAAAAATTTAAAATTTGACCGAAAACAGTTTCTAATTGAAAACGCCCCCAAAAAGTGGGCGTGGCAAAAAACTTTATATGGACGAAATATAGATATTAATATTGTCTAAATATGTTGTTCAGAAACTTTTTTAAAATTCCTTACGGTTTGGTCAAAAACTGAGTTTTTCTTAAAAGGGGGCGTGGCAGTGGGCGGATTTCAAAAATTTTTACACTTATTCCGTAGGCAGAGACGAGGATCCTATATACCAAATTTCATTATCCTAGCTCAAAATTTAAGGCCTAAAAATCGGTGACGTACAGACGGACGGACGGACGGACAGACAGACATGGCTTAATCGACTCAGCTAGCGATTCTGAGTCGATCCATATACTTTGAGGTATATGTAGCTAAATTATTTCTCTATGTTACAAACTAAGTATCAAAACTAATATACCCCTATGGGATAGGGTATAAACATATGAGAAGAGTACAATCCCCTGTGCGGATCGTTTAATACCCTATCCCATCCCATCCTTAAAATTAATATCTCCAAAAAGTGGGCTTTATTAGCCTATAATATAGAAAATGACATTGTCACAACACATTGTTCAAACAGTTTAGCAGAATCTTTTGTTGTTTGACAAAACACATCGTTTTCCTCCTGCATATGCTATGGTGTATGGTATACAAACGGTTTTTGTAAGAAAACGCCCTCAAAAAGTGGGCGTGGGCTAAAATGATCTATGGACGAAATGTTTATATTAATATTACTAACTATTCTGCATCAAAATTTTTTTCGAAAATTTTAAAAATTGAACGTAAAACGTTTGTTATTAAAAACGCCCCCAAAAAGTGGGCGTGGCAAAAAACTTTATATGAACGAAATATAGATATTACGATTCTCTAACTACGTTTCTCAGACACTTTTTTAAAATTCCTTATGGTTTAGCCAAAAAACGCGTTTTTCTAAAAAGGGGGCGTGGCAGTGGGCGGATTTCAAAAATTTTTACACTTGTTCTGCTGGGAGCAACAAAGAGCACGTGTACCAAATTTCATCCTTCTAGCTCAAAATTTAAGGCCCAAAAACTGGTGACGTACGGACGGACGGACGGACGGACAGACATGGCTAAATCGACTCAGCTATCGATTCTGAGTCGATCCATATACTTTGAGGTATATGTAGCTAAATTATTTCTCTATGTTACAAACTATGTATCAAAACTAATATACCCCTAAGGGATAGGGTATAAAAACATATGAGAAGGCTACAATCCACTGTGCGGATCGTTGAATACCCTATCCCATCCTATCTGTAAAACTTAAATCCCCAAAAAGTGGACATGGCTAAAAACACGATGTGGATAAGATAAAGAAAAGGACATGGTGACAACAAATTCTTCAGACTGCTTATAAAAAACTTTTACGGTTCTACAAAAGACAAGGTTTTCTGCTGCATATGTTATGGGGTAGTGTATTATATAAAAACGCCCCCAAAAAGTGGGCGTGGGTTAAAATGGTATATAGACGAAATGTTCATATTAATAATGTTATTGATTCTGCATAAAAATTTTTTTTCGAAAAATTTAAAATTTGACCGAAAACAGTTTTTAATTGAAAACGCCCCCAAAAAGTGGGCGTGGCAAAAAACTTTATATGGACGAAATATAGATATTAATATTGTCTAAATATGTTGTTCAGAAACTTTTTTAAAATTCCTTACGGTTTGGTCAAAAACTGAGTTTTTTCTTAAAAGGGGGCGAGGCAGTGGGCGGATTTCAAAAATGTTTACACTTGTTCTGTAGGCAGAGACGAGGATCCTATATGATTAGGATGATTAGGTCGGGTGGTTGGCAGTTTTCGCTTCCGATGCCAATATTGAATGGTTCGTTGTGTCTGACAGCGAAATGTTGTTCGTCATCAGCGTTTGAGGGCTACAGAATTGGTTCTTTCATATCCTCAGCATTAACTGTGTCTCAACTACGATATTTCCTTGTTCATCTCGACAGGATTCTGTTTGAGCCTTGTACCCGTTCCTGGAGTGGCAACTCTCTGTATCCTCGATCGCGCGATTTTATTAAACTTACTGAGCAATATATTGACGACGTTGTCACAGCCACATTTTGGGGATGTTTAATTTAAGGATGGAATGGGATAGGATATTGACCAATCCGCTGTGCGAAGATTGTAGCCTTCTCATATGTTTTTTATACCCCATCCCATAGGGGTCGAGATAGGGGTATATTAGTTTTGATACATAGTTTGTAACATAGAGAAATAATTTAGCTACATATACCTCAAAGTGTATGGATCTACTCAAAATCGATAGCTGAGCCGATTTAGCGATGTCTGTCCGTCCGTCCGTACGTCACCAGTTTTTGAGCCTTAAATTTTGAGATAGAATGATGAAATTTGGTACACGTGGTCTTTGTTGCTCCCAGCGGAACAAGTGTAAATTTTTTTGAAATCCGCCCACTGACACGCCTCCTTTTTAGAAAAAGTTGTTTTTGGCCAAACCGTAAATAATTTCACAAATGTATCTGAAAAGCGTAGTTAGAGAATCGCATAATCTATATTTCATCAATATAGCGTTTTTTGCCACGCCCACTTTTTGGGGGCGTGTTTAATAAAAAAACTTTTTTCGGTCATATTTTAAAATTTTCGAAAAAAAATTGATGCAGAATCATTAGAAATATTAATATAAACATTTCATATTTATCTATTTTAACCCACGCCCACTTTTAGTGGGCGTTTTTATATAAAAACCGTTTTTATACACTACCCCATAACATGCAGGAGAAAAACCTTGTCTTTTGCAGAACCGTACAATTTGTTGCGACATTGTCATTTTCTATATTTAATCCCCATCTTGTTTTAAGCCATGTCCACATTTTGGTGATACAATTGGGATAGGATAGGGTATGCAACGATCCGCACAGATTGTAGCCTTCTCATATGTTTTTATACCCTATCCCATAGGGGTATATTAGTTTTGATACTTAGTTTGTAACATAGAGAAATAATTTTGCTACATATACCTCAAAGTATATGGATCGACTCAGAATCGCTAGCTGAGTCGATTAAGCCATGTCTGTCTGTCCGTCCGTCCGTCCGTCCGTCCGTCCGTCTGTACGTCACCGATTTTTAGGCCTTAAATTTTGAGCTAGGATAATGAAATTTGGTATATAGGATCCTCGTCTCTGCCTACAGAACAAGTGTAAAAATTTTTGAAATCCGCCCACTGCCACGCCCCCTTTTAAGAAAAACTCAGTTTTTGACCAAACCGTAAGGAATTTTAAAAAAGTTTCTGAACAACATATTTAGAAAATATTAATATCTATATTTCGTCCATATAAAGTTTTTTGCCACGCCCACTTTTTGGGGGCGTTTTCAATAATAAACAGTTTTCGGTCAAATTTTAAATTTTTCGAAAAAAATTTTGATGCAGAATCATTAACATTATTAATATGAACATTTCTTCTATATACCATTTTAACCCACGCCCACTTTTTGGGGGCGTTTTTATATAAAAACCATTTTTATACACTACCCCATAACATATGCAAGAGAAAACCTTGTCTTTTGTAGAACCGTTAAAGTGTTTTGTAAGCAGTCTGAAGAATTTGTTGTCACTATATCATTTTTCTATTTATCCACATCGTGTTTTTAGCCATGTCCCCTTTTTTGGGGATTTTAGTTTTATGGATAGGATGGGATAGGGTATTCAACGATCCGCACAGCGGATTGTAGCCTTCTCATATGTTTTTTATATAAAAACGCCCCCAAAAAGTGGGCGTGGGTTCAAATGGTATATAGACGAAATGTTCATATTAATAATGTTAATGATTCTGCATCAAAATTTTTTTCGAAAAAATTAAAATTTTACCGAAAACAGTTTTTAATTGAAAACGCCCCCAAAAAGTGGGCGTGGCAAAAAACTTTATATGGACGAAATATAGATATTAATATTGTCTAAATATGTTGTTCAGAAATTTTATTAAAATTCCTTACGGTTTGGTCAAAAACTGAGTTTTTTCTTAAAAGGGGGCCTGGAAGTGGGCGGATTTCAAAAATGTTGACACTTGTTCTGTAGGCAGAGACGAGGATCCTATATGATGAGGGCTTTACTACTAAATTGCCTTCTTGCACGAAGAAACAGCGGTTGGCAAGAGTAATTTGAGTTTGATTTCTGACGAGATGTTGTTGTCAGAGTCAATAGCGGAGCCGAGGTAGACAAAGTCCCGTACGAACTCAAAGTTATATCTGTCAATGGTGACGTTCTGTCCAATTCGTCGATGTTGTGTGTCCTTTCGTGTTGACAGCATATACTTAGTCTTGCCCTCATTTACTGCTAAGCCCATTTTAACGCTTCCTTCTCTGTACTAGCAAACCAATGATGTCATTATCGTCGGCGTAGCTAGTAGTTGCACCGATTGTGCCTCTGGTGTTGGCACAATCCTCTCAAGAATCAAATTAAAGAAGTCACTGATAAGCGCCGATCAGGTTGTTGGTAAACGGTTTCAGGCGTTCACATATTACGGCAAATAGGATCTTCGAAAATTTTAAAAATTGAACGTAAAACGTTTGTTATTAAAAACGCCCCCAAAAAGTGGGCGTGGCAAAAAACTTTATATGAACGAAATATAGATATTACGATTCTCTAACTACGTTTCTCAGACACTTTTTTAAAATTCCTTATGGTTTAGCCAAAAAACGCGTTTTTCTAAAAAGGGGGCGTGGCAGTGGGCGGATTTCAAAAATTTTTACACTTGTTCTGCTGGGAGCAACAAAGAGCACGTGTACCAAATTTCATCCTTCTAGCTCAAAATTTAAGGCCCAAAAACTGGTGACGTACGGACGGACGGACGGACGGACAGACATGGCTAAATCGACTCAGCTATCGATTCTGAGTCGATCCATATACTTTGAGGTATATGTAGCTAAATTATTTCTCTATGTTACAAACTATGTATCAAAACTAATATACCCCTAAGGGATAGGGTATAAAAACATATGAGAAGGCTACAATCCACTGTGCGGATCGTTGAATACCCTATCCCATCCTATCTGTAAAACTTAAATCCCCAAAAAGTGGACATGGCTAAAAACACGATGTGGATAAGATAAAGAAAAGGACATGGTGACAACAAATTCTTCAGACTGCTTATAAAAAACTTTTACGGTTCTACAAAAGACAAGGTTTTCTGCTGCATATGTTATGGGGTAGTGTATTATATAAAAACGCCCCCAAAAAGTGGGCGTGGGTTAAAATGGTATATAGACGAAATGTTCATATTAATAATGTTAATGATTCTGCATAAAAATTTTTTTTCGAAAAATTTAAAATTTGACCGAAAACAGTTTTTAATTGAAAACGCCCCCAAAAAGTGGGCGTGGCAAAAAACTTTATATGGACGAAATATAGATATTCATATTGTCTAAATATGTTGTTCAGAAACTTTTTTAAAATTCCTTACGGTTTGGTCAAAAACTGAGTTTTTTCTTAAAAGGGGGCGTGGCAGTGGGCGGATTTCAAAAATGTTTACACTTGTTCTGTAGGCAGAGACGAGGATCCTATATGATTAGGATGATTAGGTCGGGTGGTTGGCAGTTTTCGCTTCCGATGCCAATATTGAATGGTTCGTTGTGTCTGACAGCGAAATGTTGTTCGTCATCAGCGTTTGAGGGCTACAGAATTGGTTCTTTCATATCCTCAGCATTAACTGTGTCTCAACTACGATATTTCCTTGTTCATCTCGACAGGATTCTGTTTGAGCCTTGTACCCGTTCCTGGAGTGGCAACTCTCTGTATCCTCGATCGCGCGATTTTATTAAACTTACTGAGCAATATATTGACGACGTTGTCACAGCCACATTTTGGGGATGTTTAATTTAAGGATGGAATGGGATAGGATATTGACCAATCCGCTGTGCGAAGATTGTAGCCTTCTCATATGTTTTTTATACCCCATCCCATAGGGGTCGAGATAGGGGTATATTAGTTTTGATACATAGTTTGTAACATAGAGAAATAATTTAGCTACATATACCTCAAAGTGTATGGATCTACTCAAAATCGATAGCTGAGCCGATTTAGCGATGTCTGTCCTTCCGTCCGTACGCCACCAGTTTTTGAGCCTTAAATTTTGAGATAGAATGATGAAATTTGGTACACGTGGTCTTTGTTGCTCCCAGCGGAACAAGTGTAAATTTTTTTGAAATCCGCCCACTGACACGCCTCCTTTTTAGAAAAAGTTGTTTTTGGCCAAACCGTAAATAATTTCACAAATGTATCTGAAAAGCGTAGTTAGAGAATCGCATAATCTATATTTCATCAATATAGCGTTTTTTGCCACGCCCACTTTTTGGGGGCGTGTTAAATAAAAAAACTTTTTTCGGTCATATTTTAAAATTTTCGAAAAAAAATTGATGCAGAATCATTAGAAATATTAATATAAACATTTCATATTTATCTATTTTAACCCACGCCCACTTTTACCCCATAACATGCAGGAGAAAAACCTTGTCTTTTGCAGAACCGTACAATTTGTTGCGACATTGTCATTTTCTATATTTAATCCCCATCTTGTTTTAAGCCATGTCCACATTTTGGTGATACAATTGGGATAGGATAGGGTATGCAACGATCCGCACAGATTGTAGCCTTCTCATATGTTTTTATACCCTATCCCATAGGGGTATATTAGTTTTGATACTTAGTTTGTAACATAGAGAAATAATTTTGCTACATATACCTCAAAGTATATGGATCGACTCAGAATCGCTAGCTGAGTCGATTAAGCCATGTCTGTCTGTCCGTCCGTCCGTCCGTCCGTCCGTCCGTCTGTACGTCACCGATTTTTAGGCCTTAAATTTTGAGCTAGGATAATGAAATTTGGTATATAGGATCCTCGTCTCTGCCTACAGAACAAGTGTAAAAAATTTTGAAATCCGCCCACTGCCACGCCCCCTTTTAAGAAAAACTCAGTTTTTGACCAAACCGTAAGGAATTTTAAAAAAGTTTCTGAACAACATATTTAGACAATATTAATATCTATATTTCGTCCATATAAAGTTTTTTGCCACGCCCACTTTTTGGGGGCGTTTTCAATAATAAACAGTTTTCGGTCAAATTTTAAATTTTTCGAAAAAAATTTTGATGCAGAATCATTAACATTATTAATATGAACATTTCTTCTATATACCATTTTAACCCACGCCCACTTTTTGGGGGCGTTTTTATATAAAAACCATTTTTATACACTACCCCATAACATATGCAAGAGAAAACCTTGTCTTTTGTAGAACCGTTAAAGTGTTTTGTAAGCAGTCTGAAGAATTTGTTGTCACTATATCATTTTTCTATTTATCCACATCGTGTTTTTAGCCATGTCCCCTTTTTTGGGGATTTTAGTTTTATGGATAGGATGGGATAGGGTATTCAACGATCCGCACAGCGGATTGTAGCCTTCTCATATGTTTTTTATATAAAAACGCCCCCAAAAAGTGGGCGTGGGTTCAAATGGTATATAGACGAAATGTTCATATTAATAATGTTAATGATTCTGCATCAAAATTTTTTTCGAAAAAATTAAAATTTTACCGAAAACAGTTTTTAATTGAAAACGCCCCCAAAAAGTGGGCGTGGCAAAAAACTTTATATGGACGAAATATAGATATTAATATTGTCTAAATATGTTGTTCAGAAATTTTATTAAAATTCCTTACGGTTTGGTCAAAAACTGAGTTTTTTCTTAAAAGGGGGCGTGGAAGTGGGCGGATTTCAAAAATGTTGACACTTGTTCTGTAGGCAGAGACGAGGATCCTATATGATGAGGGCTTTACTACTAAATTGCCTTCTTGCACGAAGAAACAGCGGTTGGCAAGAGTAATTTGAGTTTGATTTCTGACGAGATGTTGTTGTCAGAGTCAATAGCGGAGCCGAGGTAGACAAAGTCCCGTACGAACTCAAAGTTATATCTGTCAATGGTGACGTTCTGTCCAATTCGTCGATGTTGTGTGTCCTTTCGTGTTGACAGCATATACTTAGTCTTGCCCTCATTTACTGCTAAGCCCATTTTAACGCTTCCTTCTCTGTACTAGCAAACCAATGATGTCATTATCGTCGGCGTATGCTAGTAGTTGCACCGATTGTGCCTCTGGTGTTGGCACAATCCTCTCAAGAATCAAATTAAAGAAGTCACTGATAAGCGCCGATCAGGTTGTTGGTAAACGGTTTCAGGCGTTCACATATTACGGCAAATAGGATCTTGTAGCCGATATTGAGGAGACTTATGCCTCTGTAATCGACGCAGTTCAGAGGGTCTCCTTTTTAGTGGATCGAACAAACGATGCTGAGTTTCCTATTCGACCAGATTTGGCTTGTGAGTTGGTGGATGTTACTTACCAAGTCATCTTCGCCAGCTTTATAAAGCTCAGCGGGAAGGCCGTCATTTCCGGCGGCCTTATTAAGCTTGAGTGTAAATATTGCTATCCCCACTTCACTTAGGTCGGGTGGTTGGCAGTTTTCGCTTCCGATGCCAATATTGAATGGTTCGTTGTGTCTGACAGCCAAATGTTGTTCGTTATCGCCGTTTGAGGTCTACAGAATTGGTTCTTTCATATCCTCAGCATTAACTGTGTCTCAACTACGATATTTCCTTGTTCATCTCGACAGGATTCTGTTTGAGCCTTGTACCCGTTCCTGGAGTGGCAACTCTCTGTATCCTCGATCGCGCGATTTTATTAAACTTACTGAGCAATATATTGACGACGATGTCACAGCCACATTTTGGGGATGTTTAATTTAAGGATGGAATGGGATAGGGTATTGACCAATCCGCTGTGCGAAGATTGTAGCCTTCTCATATGTTTTTTATACCCCATCCCATAGGGGTCGAGATGGTTGGGTGTTGTAGAACGAGGGTAGACTCTGATTGGCGTTAACTTGGCAATGCCCAGTGTTGCAACTCTGACTACACATCAAATGTGCTTATCTTTACCTCCAAGTGGTAACCATCGGGTACTGGTCTCATCCAACCGGATTTGACTTGCTAAATGATAAGTGCGAGTGTTGATAACACGACGAAAAACAGCAACACTATAAACACCCTGGTGAGAATGGCACGGATGAATACCCGGCCTGCTGTCCCAGGCGAACCTATATGAGCTGCTCTGACATATTCGGACAACAGGTTGTCTAGGAATTTCAAGGGTTAGTCAGGCCCCTTGAACAGAGATGGTGGCGGATGAACCGAAAGGCCAACGGCAGCGCTCAATCCCGTAGTGGATACTGATGGCCCCGTGTCCTAGGGGTATCTAATAAATTGGAACTGGCCCTCCAGGTTGGGGGTTGTGCTTTGGGTTAACTACCCACCCACAGAAAAAAAAACATGGTTACGAAGCAACCAATAGCCTCGGAAAGGACTGATTTTATTGTTGACGACCCTGCTAAACGAAAAAAGGACAACGACGTTCGTATCTGCACCTGGAATGTGAGAACATTAAACAGGAGAGGTGCAGGCGAACAACTAGCGGAAGCCCTAAACTGCTAAAAAGCAGACATTACTGCCATCCAGGAAATACGATGGGATGGGCCGGGCAAAAAGAGGATGAAAAACTGTGACATATACTACGGACCGTGTTATAGTGAGCAGAAACAGCGACCATTCGGGTGCGGGTTTGTTATAAGTGCCAGACTTAGGCAAGAAGTCTTATGTTTCCAAGACATTAGCGAACGCATAGTAACAATCCGCATCAAGGCCAAATTCGCCAACATAAGCCTTATATGCGCTCACGCTCCGACGGAAGAAAAAGATGATATAGCTAAGGATTGCTTCTACGAGCTCCTCGACAAAACCTATGAGCGACTACCGAAGTACGATGTTAAAATCGTGCTGGGAGATTTAAACGCAAAGGTAGGAAGAGAAGACATCTTTAGAAGTATTGTCGGAAAACATAGCCTACACGACAACACGTCTGCTAACGGACTTAGGCTAATTGATTTCGTTACCGAACGAAATGCCACTATAGCCAGCACACGGTTTCCTCACCTCGATATCCATAAGGGGACATGGCGATCTCCAGATCAACGAACGGTCAACCAGTATTTTGGATGTCCGAACATTCCGAGGAGCTAACATCGACTCGGATCACTACCTTGTAGCAGCCAAGGTAAGAATGCGGATATCCACCACGCCACAACAATCCAGAAATACTGTGAAAAAATTAAATGTCGGAAGACTGCAATCGCAAGAGACCGCCAAGACCTTCGCACAACGCGTATCCCTTAACCTCTCGATTAACACCATACCACCAGCATCGAATGTCGAAGAGCAATGGCAACGATGCCAACAGGCCATTAGATCAGCCGCAACTGATGTGCTAGGTTTCTCGCGCCCACCATCGAGAAACCCCTGGTTTGATGAGGAATGCCGACAGATGCTCGCAGCCAAGAACGAGGCCTACAAGGCTAAGCTGCAGGTGAAGACGAGAGCTGCCATTGAGCTCTATAGGCAAAGAAGAAGGGAAGAACATCGGCTTTTCAGCAAGAAGAAAAAAGAGCAAGAAAAGCGCGCGATCGAGGATATAGAGAGGTACCACTCCAGGAACGATGTTCGCAAGTTTTACCAAAGTGTAAAACGTCAAAGCCAAGGATACAAGGCTCGAACAGAACCCTGTCGAGATGAACAAGGAAATATTGTAGTTGAGACACAGTCGATGCTGAGGATATGGAAGAACCACTTCTGCAGACTGTTAAACGGCGATGACGAACAACATTCCGCTGTCAGGCAGAACGAACCATTCAATATTGGCAACGACAGCGAAGACTGCCAACCACCCGACCTGAGTGAAGTGAGGATAGCAATATCTAAACTCAAGCTTAATAAGGCTGCTGGAAATGACGGCCTTCCCGCTGAGCTCTATAAGGCCGGCGGAGATGACTTGGTAAGTAACATCCACCAACTCATAATCCAAATCTGGTCGGATGAAAATATGCCTGAAGAATGGAACCTCAGCATCGTTTGCCCGATCCACAAAAAAGGAGACCCTCTGAACTGCGCCAACTACAGAGGCATAAGTCTCCTCAACATCGCCTACAAGATCCTATCTGCCGTAATATGTGAACGCCTAAAACCGTTTACCAACAACCTGATTGGCCCTTATTAGTGTGGTTTTAGGCCAGGAAAGTCCACAACCGATCAAATTTTCACACTTCAGCAGATCCTGGAAAAAACTCAAGAAGTCCAAATCGATACCCACCACCTATTCATCGATTTCAAAGCCGCATATGACAGCATTTATAGAGACGAACTGTACAGAGCCATGTCTAGTTTTGGTATACCGCCCAAACTCGTCCGTTTGTGTAGGATGACGATAGAGAATTCTCGCTGCTCCATCAGGGTCGGAAACGACCTCACCGACACATTCGATACCAAAAAAGTATTTAGGCAAGGCGATGCGCTGTCATGTGACTTCTTTAATCTGATTCTTGAGAGAATTGTGCAAAACTCCAAAGCCAACACCAGAGGCACAATTTTCCAAAAGTCGGTGCAACTACTAGCATACGCTGACGATATTGACATCATTGGTAGAACTCAACGTGATGTCACAGCCACGTTTGCTAGTATAGAGAAGGAAGCGGCGAAAATGGGTTTAGCAGTAAATGAGGGTAAGACTAAGTATATGCTGTCATCAAGAAAGGACTCACAACATCGACGAATTGGACAGAACGTCACCATTGACAGATATAACTTTGAGGTAGTACGGGACTTTGTCTACCTCGGCTCCGCTATTAGCTCTGACAACAACATCTCGTCAGAAATTAAACGAAGAATTACTCTTGCCAACCGCTGTTTCTTCGGGCTAAGAAGGCAATTTAGTAGTAAAGCCCTCACTCGAACTACTAAGGAAACCCCATATAAGACCCTGATCATCCCAGTCCTGCTCTACGGCGCTGAAGCATGGACCGTATCAAAAGCGGATGAAGAAATCCTTGGTAGATTCGAGAGGAAAATTCTTCGAAAAATCTTCGGTCCCGTTTGCGTTGACGGGCTATGGAGACGAAGATTCAACCAAGAACTATACGAGCTGTACAGCGACATGCCCCTGGTCAAAAAACTCCGCATTGGACGTTTAGGATGGCTAGGACATGTAGAACGAATGGACACCAATACTCCGGCTCGCAGAGTCTTCGATTCCCAGCCAGACGTCGGACGCAGTAGAGGAAGACCTCGCTTTAAGTGGCGCGCACAAGTAGAAACCGACCACCAACTTGGAGTGCGCAA
This sequence comes from Rhingia campestris, assembly GCA_932526625.1. Classification (NCBI taxonomy): domain Eukaryota; kingdom Metazoa; phylum Arthropoda; class Insecta; order Diptera; family Syrphidae; genus Rhingia; species Rhingia campestris. The sequence continues at coordinate 68,335,626 of OW052183.1, forward strand.
CTGGAGGCAGTTAGCTAAGGACCGGGCTAATTGGAGAGGCATGTTGGTTGAGGCCCAGGTTCATTCCGGACTGTAGCGCCACTTAAGTAAGTAAGTATAGGGGTCGAGATAGGGGTATATTAGTTTTGATACATAGTTTGTAACATAGAGAAATAATTTAGCTACATATACCTCAAAGTGTATGGATCTACTCCAAATCGATAGCTGAGTCGATTTAGCGATGTCTGTCCGTCCGTCCGTACGTCACCAGTTTTTGGGCCTTAAATTTTGAGATAGAATGATGAAATTTGGTACACGTGGTCTTTGTTGCTCCCAGCGGAACAAGTGTAAAATTTTTTGAAATCCGCCTACTGACACGCCTCCTTTTTAGAAAAAGTTGTTGTTGGCCAAACCGTAAATAATTTCACAAATGTATCTGAAAAGCGTAGTTAGAGAATCGCATAATCTATATTTCATCAATATAGCGTTTTTTGCCACGCCCACTTTTTGGGGGCGTGTTTAATAAAAAAACTTTTTTCGGTCATATTTTAAAATTTTCGAAAAAAAATTGATGCAGAATCATTAGAAATATTAATATAAACATTTCATATTTATCTATTTTAACCCACGCCCACTTTTAGTGGGCGTTTTTATATAAAAACCGTTTTTATACACTACCCCATAACATGCAGGAGAAAAACCTTGTCTTTTGCAGAACCGTACAATTTGTTGCGACATTGTCATTTTCTATATTTAATCCCCATCTTGTTTTAAGCCATGTCCACATTTTGGTGATACAATTGGGATAGGATAGGGTATGCAACGATCCGCACAGATTGTAGCCTTCTCATATGTTTTTATACCCTATCCCATAGGGGTATATTAGTTTTGATACTTAGTTTGTAACATAGAGAAATAATTTTGCTACATATACCTCAAAGTATATGGATCGACTCAGAATCGCTAGCTGAGTCGATTAAGCCATGTCTGTCTGTCCGTCCGTCCGTCCGTCCGTCCGTCCGTCTGTACGTCACCGATTTTTAGGCCTTAAATTTTGAGCTAGGATAATGAAATTTGGTATATAGGATCCTCGTCTCTGCCTACAGAACAAGTGTAAAAATTTTTGACATCCGCCCACTGCCACGCCCCCTTTTAAGAAAAACTCAGTTTTTGACCAAACCGTAAGGAATTTTAAAAAAGTTTCTGAACAACATATTTAGAAAATATTAATATCTATATTTCGTCCATATAAAGTTTTTTGCCACGCCCACTTTTTGGGGGCGTTTTCAATAATAAACAGTTTTCGGTCAAATTTTAAATTTTTCGAAAAAAATTTTGATGCAGAATCATTAACATTATTAATATGAACATTTCTTCTATATACCATTTTAACCCACGCCCACTTTTTGGGGGCGTTTTTATATAAAAACCATTTTTATACACTACCCCATAACATATGCAAGAGAAAACCTTGTCTTTTGTAGAACCGTTAAAGTGTTTTGTAAGCAGTCTGAAGAATTTGTTGTCACTATATCATTTTTCTATTTATCCACATCGTGTTTTTAGCCATGTCCCCTTTTTTGGGGATTTTAGTTTTATGGATAGGATGGGATAGGGTATTCAACGATCCGCACAGCGGATTGTAGCCTTCTCATATGTTTTTTATATAAAAACGCCCCCAAAAAGTGGGCGTGGGTTCAAATGGTATATAGACGAAATGTTCATATTAATAATGTTAATGATTCTGCATCAAAATTTTTTTCGAAAAAATTAAAATTTTACCGAAAACAGTTTTTAATTGAAAACGCCCCCAAAAAGTGGGCGTGGCAAAAAACTTTATATGGACGAAATATAGATATTAATATTGTCTAAATATGTTGTTCAGAAATTTTATTAAAATTCCTTACGGTTTGGTCAAAAACTGAGTTTTTTCTTAAAAGGGGGCCTGGAAGTGGGCGGATTTCAAAAATGTTGACACTTGTTCTGTAGGCAGAGACGAGGATCCTATATGATGAGGGCTTTACTACTAAATTGCCTTCTTGCACGAAGAAACAGCGGTTGGCAAGAGTAATTTGAGTTTGATTTCTGACGAGATGTTGTTGTCAGAGTCAATAGCGGAGCCGAGGTAGACAAAGTCCCGTACGAACTCAAAGTTATATCTGTCAATGGTGACGTTCTGTCCAATTCGTCGATGTTGTGTGTCCTTTCGTGTTGACAGCATATACTTAGTCTTGCCCTCATTTACTGCTAAGCCCATTTTAACGCTTCCTTCTCTGTACTAGCAAACCAATGATGTCATTATCGTCGGCGTAGCTAGTAGTTGCACCGATTGTGCCTCTGGTGTTGGCACAATCCTCTCAAGAATCAAATTAAAGAAGTCACTGATAAGCGCCGATCAGGTTGTTGGTAAACGGTTTCAGGCGTTCACATATTACGGCAAATAGGATCTTCGAAAATTTTAAAAATTGAACGTAAAACGTTTGTTATTAAAAACGCCCCCAAAAAGTGGGCGTGGCAAAAAACTTTATATGAACGAAATATAGATATTACGATTCTCTAACTACGTTTCTCAGACACTTTTTTAAAATTCCTTATGGTTTAGCCAAAAAACGATATAGATATTACGATTCTCTAACTACGTTTCTCAGACACTTTTTTAAAATTCCTTATGGTTTAGCCAAAAAACGCGTTTTTCTAAAAAGGGGGCGTGGCAGTGGGCGGATTTCAAAAATTTTTACACTTGTTCTGCTGGGAGCAACAAAGAGCACGTGTACCAAATTTCATCCTTCTAGCTCAAAATTTAAGGCCCAAAAACTGGTGACGTACGGACGGACGGACGGACGGACAGACATGGCTAAATCGACTCAGCTATCGATTCTGAGTCGATCCATATACTTTGAGGTATATGTAGCTAAATTATTTCTCTATGTTACAAACTATGTATCAAAACTAATATACCCCTAAGGGATAGGGTATAAAAACATATGAGAAGGCTACAATCCACTGTGCGGATCGTTGAATACCCTATCCCATCCTATCTGTAAAACTTAAATCCCCAAAAAGTGGACATGGCTAAAAACACGATGTGGATAAGATAAAGAAAAGGACATGGTGACAACAAATTCTTCAGACTGCTTATAAAAAACTTTTACGGTTCTACAAAAGACAAGGTTTTCTGCTGCATATGTTATGGGGTAGTGTATTATATAAAAACGCCCCCAAAAAGTGGGCGTGGGTTAAAATGGTATATAGACGAAATGTTCATATTAATAATGTTAATGATTCTGCATAAAAATTTTTTTTCGAAAAATTTAAAATTTGACCGAAAACAGTTTTTAATTGAAAACGCCCCCAAAAAGTGGGCGTGGCAAAAAACTTTATATGGACGAAATATAGATATTCATATTGTCTAAATATGTTGTTCAGAAACTTTTTTAAAATTCCTTACGGTTTGGTCAAAAACTGAGTTTTTTCTTAAAAGGGGGCGTGGCAGTGGGCGGATTTCAAAAATGTTTACACTTGTTCTGTAGGCAGAGACGAGGATCCTATATGATTAGGATGATTAGGTCGGGTGGTTGGCAGTTTTCGCTTCCGATGCCAATATTGAATGGTTCGTTGTGTCTGACAGCGAAATGTTGTTCGTCATCAGCGTTTGAGGGCTACAGAATTGGTTCTTTCATATCCTCAGCATTAACTGTGTCTCAACTACGATATTTCCTTGTTCATCTCGACAGGATTCTGTTTGAGCCTTGTACCCGTTCCTGGAGTGGCAACTCTCTGTATCCTCGATCGCGCGATTTTATTAAACTTACTGAGCAATATATTGACGACGTTGTCACAGCCACATTTTGGGGATGTTTAATTTAAGGATGGAATGGGATAGGATATTGACCAATCCGCTGTGCGAAGATTGTAGCCTTCTCATATGTTTTTTATACCCCATCCCATAGGGGTCGAGATAGGGGTATATTAGTTTTGATACATAGTTTGTAACATAGAGAAATAATTTAGCTACATATACCTCAAAGTGTATGGATCTACTCAAAATCGATAGCTGAGCCGATTTAGCGATGTCTGTCCTTCCGTCCGTACGCCACCAGTTTTTGAGCCTTAAATTTTGAGATAGAATGATGAAATTTGGTACACGTGGTCTTTGTTGCTCCCAGCGGAACAAGTGTAAATTTTTTTGAAATCCGCCCACTGACACGCCTCCTTTTTAGAAAAAGTTGTTTTTGGCCAAACCGTAAATAATTTCACAAATGTATCTGAAAAGCGTAGTTAGAGAATCGCATAATCTATATTTCATCAATATAGCGTTTTTTGCCACGCCCACTTTTTGGGGGCGTGTTAAATAAAAAAACTTTTTTCGGTCATATTTTAAAATTTTCGAAAAAAAATTGATGCAGAATCATTAGAAATATTAATATAAACATTTCATATTTATCTATTTTAACCCACGCCCACTTTTACCCCATAACATGCAGGAGAAAAACCTTGTCTTTTGCAGAACCGTACAATTTGTTGCGACATTGTCATTTTCTATATTTAATCCCCATCTTGTTTTAAGCCATGTCCACATTTTGGTGATACAATTGGGATAGGATAGGGTATGCAACGATCCGCACAGATTGTAGCCTTCTCATATGTTTTTATACCCTATCCCATAGGGGTATATTAGTTTTGATACTTAGTTTGTAACATAGAGAAATAATTTTGCTACATATACCTCAAAGTATATGGATCGACTCAGAATCGCTAGCTGAGTCGATTAAGCCATGTCTGTCTGTCCGTCCGTCCGTCCGTCCGTCCGTCCGTCTGTACGTCACCGATTTTTAGGCCTTAAATTTTGAGCTAGGATAATGAAATTTGGTATATAGGATCCTCGTCTCTGCCTACAGAACAAGTGTAAAAAATTTTGAAATCCGCCCACTGCCACGCCCCCTTTTAAGAAAAACTCAGTTTTTGACCAAACCGTAAGGAATTTTAAAAAAGTTTCTGAACAACATATTTAGACAATATTAATATCTATATTTCGTCCATATAAAGTTTTTTGCCACGCCCACTTTTTGGGGGCGTTTTCAATAATAAACAGTTTTCGGTCAAATTTTAAATTTTTCGAAAAAAATTTTGATGCAGAATCATTAACATTATTAATATGAACATTTCTTCTATATACCATTTTAACCCACGCCCACTTTTTGGGGGCGTTTTTATATAAAAACCATTTTTATACACTACCCCATAACATATGCAAGAGAAAACCTTGTCTTTTGTAGAACCGTTAAAGTGTTTTGTAAGCAGTCTGAAGAATTTGTTGTCACTATATCATTTTTCTATTTATCCACATCGTGTTTTTAGCCATGTCCCCTTTTTTGGGGATTTTAGTTTTATGGATAGGATGGGATAGGGTATTCAACGATCCGCACAGCGGATTGTAGCCTTCTCATATGTTTTTTATATAAAAACGCCCCCAAAAAGTGGGCGTGGGTTCAAATGGTATATAGACGAAATGTTCATATTAATAATGTTAATGATTCTGCATCAAAATTTTTTTCGAAAAAATTAAAATTTTACCGAAAACAGTTTTTAATTGAAAACGCCCCCAAAAAGTGGGCGTGGCAAAAAACTTTATATGGACGAAATATAGATATTAATATTGTCTAAATATGTTGTTCAGAAATTTTATTAAAATTCCTTACGGTTTGGTCAAAAACTGAGTTTTTTCTTAAAAGGGGGCGTGGAAGTGGGCGGATTTCAAAAATGTTGACACTTGTTCTGTAGGCAGAGACGAGGATCCTATATGATGAGGGCTTTACTACTAAATTGCCTTCTTGCACGAAGAAACAGCGGTTGGCAAGAGTAATTTGAGTTTGATTTCTGACGAGATGTTGTTGTCAGAGTCAATAGCGGAGCCGAGGTAGACAAAGTCCCGTACGAACTCAAAGTTATATCTGTCAATGGTGACGTTCTGTCCAATTCGTCGATGTTGTGTGTCCTTTCGTGTTGACAGCATATACTTAGTCTTGCCCTCATTTACTGCTAAGCCCATTTTAACGCTTCCTTCTCTGTACTAGCAAACCAATGATGTCATTATCGTCGGCGTATGCTAGTAGTTGCACCGATTGTGCCTCTGGTGTTGGCACAATCCTCTCAAGAATCAAATTAAAGAAGTCACTGATAAGCGCCGATCAGGTTGTTGGTAAACGGTTTCAGGCGTTCACATATTACGGCAAATAGGATCTTGTAGCCGATATTGAGGAGACTTATGCCTCTGTAATCGACGCAGTTCAGAGGGTCTCCTTTTTAGTGGATCGAACAAACGATGCTGAGTTTCCTATTCGACCAGATTTGGCTTGTGAGTTGGTGGATGTTACTTACCAAGTCATCTTCGCCAGCTTTATAAAGCTCAGCGGGAAGGCCGTCATTTCCGGCGGCCTTATTAAGCTTGAGTGTAAATATTGCTATCCCCACTTCACTTAGGTCGGGTGGTTGGCAGTTTTCGCTTCCGATGCCAATATTGAATGGTTCGTTGTGTCTGACAGCCAAATGTTGTTCGTTATCGCCGTTTGAGGTCTACAGAATTGGTTCTTTCATATCCTCAGCATTAACTGTGTCTCAACTACGATATTTCCTTGTTCATCTCGACAGGATTCTGTTTGAGCCTTGTACCCGTTCCTGGAGTGGCAACTCTCTGTATCCTCGATCGCGCGATTTTATTAAACTTACTGAGCAATATATTGACGACGATGTCACAGCCACATTTTGGGGATGTTTAATTTAAGGATGGAATGGGATAGGGTATTGACCAATCCGCTGTGCGAAGATTGTAGCCTTCTCATATGTTTTTTATACCCCATCCCATAGGGGTCGAGATGGTTGGGTGTTGTAGAACGAGGGTAGACTCTGATTGGCGTTAACTTGGCAATGCCCAGTGTTGCAACTCTGACTACACATCAAATGTGCTTATCTTTACCTCCAAGTGGTAACCATCGGGTACTGGTCTCATCCAACCGGATTTGACTTGCTAAATGATAAGTGCGAGTGTTGATAACACGACGAAAAACAGCAACACTATAAACACCCTGGTGAGAATGGCACGGATGAATACCCGGCCTGCTGTCCCAGGCGAACCTATATGAGCTGCTCTGACATATTCGGACAACAGGTTGTCTAGGAATTTCAAGGGTTAGTCAGGCCCCTTGAACAGAGATGGTGGCGGATGAACCGAAAGGCCAACGGCAGCGCTCAATCCCGTAGTGGATACTGATGGCCCCGTGTCCTAGGGGTATCTAATAAATTGGAACTGGCCCTCCAGGTTGGGGGTTGTGCTTTGGGTTAACTACCCACCCACAGAAAAAAAAACATGGTTACGAAGCAACCAATAGCCTCGGAAAGGACTGATTTTATTGTTGACGACCCTGCTAAACGAAAAAAGGACAACGACGTTCGTATCTGCACCTGGAATGTGAGAACATTAAACAGGAGAGGTGCAGGCGAACAACTAGCGGAAGCCCTAAACTGCTAAAAAGCAGACATTACTGCCATCCAGGAAATACGATGGGATGGGCCGGGCAAAAAGAGGATGAAAAACTGTGACATATACTACGGACCGTGTTATAGTGAGCAGAAACAGCGACCATTCGGGTGCGGGTTTGTTATAAGTGCCAGACTTAGGCAAGAAGTCTTATGTTTCCAAGACATTAGCGAACGCATAGTAACAATCCGCATCAAGGCCAAATTCGCCAACATAAGCCTTATATGCGCTCACGCTCCGACGGAAGAAAAAGATGATATAGCTAAGGATTGCTTCTACGAGCTCCTCGACAAAACCTATGAGCGACTACCGAAGTACGATGTTAAAATCGTGCTGGGAGATTTAAACGCAAAGGTAGGAAGAGAAGACATCTTTAGAAGTATTGTCGGAAAACATAGCCTACACGACAACACGTCTGCTAACGGACTTAGGCTAATTGATTTCGTTACCGAACGAAATGCCACTATAGCCAGCACACGGTTTCCTCACCTCGATATCCATAAGGGGACATGGCGATCTCCAGATCAACGAACGGTCAACCAGTATTTTGGATGTCCGAACATTCCGAGGAGCTAACATCGACTCGGATCACTACCTTGTAGCAGCCAAGGTAAGAATGCGGATATCCACCACGCCACAACAATCCAGAAATACTGTGAAAAAATTAAATGTCGGAAGACTGCAATCGCAAGAGACCGCCAAGACCTTCGCACAACGCGTATCCCTTAACCTCTCGATTAACACCATACCACCAGCATCGAATGTCGAAGAGCAATGGCAACGATGCCAACAGGCCATTAGATCAGCCGCAACTGATGTGCTAGGTTTCTCGCGCCCACCATCGAGAAACCCCTGGTTTGATGAGGAATGCCGACAGATGCTCGCAGCCAAGAACGAGGCCTACAAGGCTAAGCTGCAGGTGAAGACGAGAGCTGCCATTGAGCTCTATAGGCAAAGAAGAAGGGAAGAACATCGGCTTTTCAGCAAGAAGAAAAAAGAGCAAGAAAAGCGCGCGATCGAGGATATAGAGAGGTACCACTCCAGGAACGATGTTCGCAAGTTTTACCAAAGTGTAAAACGTCAAAGCCAAGGATACAAGGCTCGAACAGAACCCTGTCGAGATGAACAAGGAAATATTGTAGTTGAGACACAGTCGATGCTGAGGATATGGAAGAACCACTTCTGCAGACTGTTAAACGGCGATGACGAACAACATTCCGCTGTCAGGCAGAACGAACCATTCAATATTGGCAACGACAGCGAAGACTGCCAACCACCCGACCTGAGTGAAGTGAGGATAGCAATATCTAAACTCAAGCTTAATAAGGCTGCTGGAAATGACGGCCTTCCCGCTGAGCTCTATAAGGCCGGCGGAGATGACTTGGTAAGTAACATCCACCAACTCATAATCCAAATCTGGTCGGATGAAAATATGCCTGAAGAATGGAACCTCAGCATCGTTTGCCCGATCCACAAAAAAGGAGACCCTCTGAACTGCGCCAACTACAGAGGCATAAGTCTCCTCAACATCGCCTACAAGATCCTATCTGCCGTAATATGTGAACGCCTAAAACCGTTTACCAACAACCTGATTGGCCCTTATTAGTGTGGTTTTAGGCCAGGAAAGTCCACAACCGATCAAATTTTCACACTTCAGCAGATCCTGGAAAAAACTCAAGAAGTCCAAATCGATACCCACCACCTATTCATCGATTTCAAAGCCGCATATGACAGCATTTATAGAGACGAACTGTACAGAGCCATGTCTAGTTTTGGTATACCGCCCAAACTCGTCCGTTTGTGTAGGATGACGATAGAGAATTCTCGCTGCTCCATCAGGGTCGGAAACGACCTCACCGACACATTCGATACCAAAAAAGTATTTAGGCAAGGCGATGCGCTGTCATGTGACTTCTTTAATCTGATTCTTGAGAGAATTGTGCAAAACTCCAAAGCCAACACCAGAGGCACAATTTTCCAAAAGTCGGTGCAACTACTAGCATACGCTGACGATATTGACATCATTGGTAGAACTCAACGTGATGTCACAGCCACGTTTGCTAGTATAGAGAAGGAAGCGGCGAAAATGGGTTTAGCAGTAAATGAGGGTAAGACTAAGTATATGCTGTCATCAAGAAAGGACTCACAACATCGACGAATTGGACAGAACGTCACCATTGACAGATATAACTTTGAGGTAGTACGGGACTTTGTCTACCTCGGCTCCGCTATTAGCTCTGACAACAACATCTCGTCAGAAATTAAACGAAGAATTACTCTTGCCAACCGCTGTTTCTTCGGGCTAAGAAGGCAATTTAGTAGTAAAGCCCTCACTCGAACTACTAAGGAAACCCCATATAAGACCCTGATCATCCCAGTCCTGCTCTACGGCGCTGAAGCATGGACCGTATCAAAAGCGGATGAAGAAATCCTTGGTAGATTCGAGAGGAAAATTCTTCGAAAAATCTTCGGTCCCGTTTGCGTTGACGGGCTATGGAGACGAAGATTCAACCAAGAACTATACGAGCTGTACAGCGACATGCCCCTGGTCAAAAAACTCCGCATTGGACGTTTAGGATGGCTAGGACATGTAGAACGAATGGACACCAATACTCCGGCTCGCAGAGTCTTCGATTCCCAGCCAGACGTCGGACGCAGTAGAGGAAGACCTCGCTTTAAGTGGCGCGCACAAGTAGAAACCGACCACCAACTTGGAGTGCGCAACTGGAGGCAGTTAGCTAAGGACCGGGCTAATTGGAGAGGCATGTTGGTTGAGGCCCAGGTTCATTCCGGACTGTAGCGCCACTTAAGTAAGTAAGTATAGGGGTCGAGATAGGGGTATATTAGTTTTGATACATAGTTTGTAACATAGAGAAATAATTTAGCTACATATACCTCAAAGTGTATGGATCTACTCCAAATCGATAGCTGAGTCGATTTAGCGATGTCTGTCCGTCCGTCCGTACGTCACCAGTTTTTGGGCCTTAAATTTTGAGATAGAATGATGAAATTTGGTACACGTGGTCTTTGTTGCTCCCAGCGGAACAAGTGTAAAATTTTTTGAAATCCGCCTACTGACACGCCTCCTTTTTAGAAAAAGTTGTTGTTGGCCAAACCGTAAATAATTTCACAAATGTATCTGAAAAGCGTAGTTAGAGAATCGCATAATCTATATTTCATCAATATAGCGTTTTTTGCCACGCCCACTTTTTGGGGGCGTGTTTAATAAAAAACTTTTTTCGGTCAAATTTTAAAATTTTCGAAAAAAAATTGATGCAGAATCATTAGAAATATTAATATAAACATTTCGTTTATTTATCATTTTAACCCACTTTTAGTGGGCGTTTTTATATAAAAACCATTTTTATACATTACCCCATAACATGCAGGAGAAAAACCTTGTCTTTTGCAGAACCGTACAATTTGTTGTGACATTGTCATTTATATATTTAATCCCCATCTTGTTTTAAGCCATGTCCACATTTTGGTGATACAATTGGGATAGGATAGGGTATGCAACGACCCGCACAGATTGTAGCCTTCTCATATGTTTTTATACCCTATCCCATAGGGGTATATTAGTTTTGATACTTAGTTTGTAACATAGAGAAATAATTTTGCTACATATACCTCAAAGTATATGGATGTCGCACAATGTCAACTAAATTATCATCTCATCTTTTACAAATAGCTGTAAGGTTAAACGCACTGTGGCAAAGAGGTGCACACCATGGTGGAACGATAACCTAGAAAGTTTCAGACAGACGGAATCTTTCCTGCTCTCATACAAAAGGGATTGGACTTTTTCCTACCCACTATGGTAGCCTTATTTAGATTTAGTTTCAATTGGGGCTACATACAACAAACCTGGAGGGAGGTAAACGTGGTATTTATCCCCAAACCAGGCAAACCAATACGCTTCACTTACACATGAAGGTTTTTCTGGAAGTAACTATGTCACATTTAATCGATAGATTTTCTCGATACGTTCTCCAATTTGTGAGTTTGTTGTCGTATTTTATCGGCGCATCCTCGGTGTTGTACGCCGATGCGCATACAATTTTTTGTAGCTCTCGGCCGTTGCGTCTTTCTAAAAGAACAGCCACCAGATCTTTGGTAATGAAACCTGGAATGGGAGAGAATTTTATATCTTTTGCAACTAAAAGAGCTGCCCTTGGTCTAAAATTTCCCCGGGCGAAGATGAGCTCTCTGGTTTTACTTTGTAAACCAAATATCTTACCCTCTGTTGCCCATGGCTCCTGGATTAAACCTAGAGCGATGTTCCCTTCGGCACATCTTTGGTTGTAGGGGTCCGAGGCACCTATAGCTCCGTGCACGTTTACCTGCAGCACATTTAGTAGGGTGGTCATCGTTTCCTACCGTGCTCAGGGTTTCGTACCCTATAAGGCTTGTTATCGCCTCTTCTACGTACGATACCCTGTTGGGAGAGACCTTCATGTCTATCTCTCGGACCGTTTTTTCGCTGTCCGTGGTTTTGCCGTTCACGCGCCCGTTCAGCAGCTAGCTTTGGTCTAAACTGTTGCTGGCTGATGTTAACGTTGCTCGTACTAGGGGTGTTTGGCATTACTGTCGTAGGCAGTGAACCAGTCTTCTTTATATCGCTTCCGGCGGCAGTACTAATACTGGCTGCTGGTTGCGACGAGCTGGCGCTTGTTTTTTCTGACGACTTTTTCTTTTTATCAGTGTCAGTGTCACTATTTTTTCGGGTCTGAATTGCAGACTTGTCGGATCCCTTAAGGATGATCTTGATTTGTCCAAATCTATATGATATCATCCCCTTTAGCTTTGCAAGCCTACGCATCGCACTCTCGTTTATTGCAAAGACCATGTGGGCAACGTCTTTCTCGTCCGATCTTTGCAGAACTCTCCACGTTCTCGTATTCAGGTCTCTGTTTTGACCGTGTACTATTGCCAGTATTCTCTCATTTGTGAATCCGGTACTCTGCGGGAAGAAAGCTCTGACAATATGTGGTTTCGGAAAGTCTTCCTCTCCCACAAGCATTACTTCCAACTCGCATTTCTCCTTCGGTCTGAGGAAGTTAGTTTTCATCCACTCTAAAGTGGTGATGTCCGCACATACTAACAAGAGCCATCCGGCTTTGAAAGTTGTCCCGCGGAAAGCTGGCTTTGCCTCCCCGTCGCGCAGTTCGATCGTGATGTCCATAATCCTCTCTTGTATTTGAACCATTTGTTCATTTGTGAGAGGATTGCGATCGATATCGACTGGTTCGACACCCAATCTGGCATAGCTCAGAGGTTGTTTTCCCAGTGCGAGCTCGTTTCGCTTCGGACTGAGGTGGTGTTGTCCTCAGATCTCATGCGTTTGGCTTCTTGAGCATCATCTGTTGTTTTTGCAAAGATGCGGGCTTGCTCTATGCTGCTACCCTTTTCAGCGTTCTGTTGAAATGACGCTGTTCCGCTGGCGTGAACCTGATACGCTTGGAATCAGTTTGAGCCGTTTTGGGGTCCCTGGCGCTTCTGTATATTCCGGATGCAATTCATCCGATAGTATACTGATGCTGTATACAGTACTTGATTCCGAGGCTGAGTCGCTCAGATGAGACAATTTCTCTTCTAGGCTCATCATCTCGAAATCACTGATTTGTGACCCTTCCCGATTGGCAGGTGTCGTGTCGGTTTCGACAGGGTGTTCTGAAACATCCCTAGTTAAAACTCCCTTTTTAGCCATGCATCCTTCGGCGTTTGCTGTTCCACCTTGGATTTGGCAACGTGTTACAGCGCACGGTCAATATCCAAGAGGGACCCTTGGCTGACCCTAAACAGGCATGCTGATTAGTCATTTTCAGGTGGGCGCCCGCGAGAAGGACTGAAAGATGAGGATTTTGCCCAACCCTATTGCTATAATTAACTGTGAGGTGGTTGGCTTTAACAAATTTGTAAAGCCGCCCATCTTCTACTCTCCATAACGGGTATGCAAGTGGGTTTCCTTCTACTGCAGCAATCATCTTCGAAATCCAAGGGTCTATATCCGCTTCCGAGATCTCGGCCAACTACGGAACTCTGCGCGACATCATGTACCAGACGTGCTCTTTCCCCTTTCTGTGGATTATCTCGAAGACAAATTGTTGCAGCCTCACCGCCCACCTTGCCGATATACCCTATGGGTCCTTCAGATTACTCAACTATACTAGCGAATAATGATCCGTTACTACCGTAAATCGAACCCCTTCGATATACGGTCGTAACTTCTCAATCGTCGAATAATTCCTCTCACACCTATTAAGAGACCTACTCAGATAGCAAATAACTTTTTCCCCTTCTTCGAAATTTTCGGACAGCACCGCCCCGATTCCGAAATTGGAGGCATCCGTCCATAAAAGTTTCCAACTTTTCTTTAATAAGTCTGTCAAAGGTCTAACCAAGGCGGCGGAATTTGATATAAACCTCCTATACCACGAAACTGTACCTATATAACTCCTAATTTCCTTCACATTCTTTGGTGCAGGAATCCTAATCATGCTATCTACTTTTTCTGGATCTACATGTAGTCCATTTCTATCTACTACATAACCTAACAAATTTAAAGACGGCCTACAAAAGTTGCATTTTTCCCGGCTAACTTTTAGCACTGCATCGCACAGTCTTTTAAAAACTTCTTCCAGAACTTACAGATGTTGGCTGAACGAATTTGTGACGATGATAATATCGTCTAAGAACACAAATAGGTGTGGCTCAAGATCGGCACCCAATACGCTGTCGATAAATCTTTGCCTGGTCGCGGGCGCATTGTGTAAGCCGAAAGGCATTCGTTTGAGCTGGAACAAGCCTCCATTTGGGACCGTGAAAACGGTGAGCGGGCGAGATCCCTCCTCCATAGGAATCTGCCATAAGCCGACTTTATATCCAGCGAAGTTAGATACTTCGCATCCCTAAGTTTATCCAACGTCGTAGAAATATACGGTAATGGACAAGCATCTCTATCTGTAGCTTTGTTAAGTTTCCTATAATCGACGCAAAACCTAAAAGATCCATCCTTTTTCCTAATAAGGACTATTGGAGATGCCCACGGACTGTTTGATTTTTCAATAACTCCCGCATCTAGCATCTCCTTCAGTTCTTGCGTCTTCCTAATTTTATGTTCTACCAAATGAGTACATCCTAAACCCTTGGGCATCGACTAAAAAATACGACTTACTGAAGATTCCAACCGCCCTGCTTCAGTACTATCCAACTCCGAAAGCTCGCGTATCGCGGAAATCGAGGCAACCGCACATGCCTGCACTCAAATCCGGGACAATTCCCGTTAGTGCCCAAAAATTTGCACCTAAAATCAGGACATGGGGTAAAGTTGAAATAACCAGACATTCCATGAGAACAGATTTATTCTGCACAATTATTGGTAGAGTTAATTCCCCCAAAACAGCTATACCTCCTCCGTCTGCTAAAGCGACGGATCCAACTATGCTCTTCTTTAGAGAGGGCCCTAAATCTTTATGTTTTTCCCACCCGTCCCTACATACGATTGTGCGAGAAGTACCACTATCTAAAAGACCTAACAAATATGGACGCTTTAGTTTCGTTTTTTTTTTTTGCGAGAAGTACCACTATCTAAAAGAACTAACAAATATGGACGCCTATCTACCCCACTTGCCTCTTAAGTGAAACCTAAATGAATTACCCCCGACTGGTCACCAGCAGGCGACCTTCTTACATGGGGCGGTTCTCCTGACCTGCTGTCCCAGGAGTCCGCATAGAGTTTCCCGACCCCGATGGTTGCTGTACGACTATCGGTTCTGAAACAGCAGCGCACCTACTACTACAGAATGCGGCGACTGAAAGGTCCTCGGAACCACAGTCTGTTGCGTTCCACTTGGGCCAGGACGGTGAGAATTGTTACCGGAAAATCGTTGGTTATTCCCTGTCCCAGAATACCGTTGAGTATTACCAGCACTGTGGTACCGTTGATTGTTCCGGTTACCTGAAGGTTGAGGGTTGCAGCGCCGGCAGTCTCTACGTGTGGTCCCGATAGTACCACAACCGTAACAACGCCTAGGAGCGGAACAGGTGTTAGAAAAATTACCTTCCCCATTGCAATTAAAGCATTTCATAGACCGACGCTGCTGGTTGCTTTGACTGACAACCGATACGCATGGAATGTCGTTGGATATATATGCCAAATCTGGCTCCAACATGGTCCTACTCTGAGGTGGTGGGGCAACGAAGGTTTCCATGTTAACCCTCACCGCCTCCAACTTCCTTCCTAGCGCCATCAAATCATTGATGCACCTAGGGTCTGCCAGCCCAAGTTGCATCTGATAAAATGGTGCTAGGTACCTCTGTAAAATGGCTAGTTTTCTCCGTTCAGATAACGGATCAACTAGCCTGCCAAACATGTTTTCCATAATGGCAACATAAATACCAATTGATTCATCTTCCCCCTGGATACGACGCCTGATTTCCTTTAATAAGAGGTCATCGTAATTTGGTGGAGGGAACTCCAACTTAAGTTCCCTCACCAACTCCTGCCATGAACAGACCGATCTTCTAATTGCTCTAAACCAAAGAAGTGCCTTCCCAGTTCCAACACGTGAAGCTGCGTGTATCTTTCCTGGGTTGAAAAGCTTCTACCACTGGAGAACATTCTTCTGGCGTTTGACTTGGTTCCGCCTCCACTTCAGACAGAACAGCTCTTCGTAATGGAGGAACAAAAGACGACCTATTACGTTGGTTGTGGTCGTATTGGTACTTTTCCACTTTACGACAGACGTAAACCATCTCCGGTAAGCTGTTCGTCTGGAAAGTAAGGAGCACTTCTCCCATGCGACTTCGCACATTCTGTTTCAACAGTTGAATGATATCACTGTCGGATTTGGGCGTTCTCAATCGGCTATTAAGCTGTTGAATAGCCGTATAAAAATCATCGAATGATTCGGCGGGTTGTTGAAACCTATCATGCATCTTTCGGGACAGCTCAGCATCGCTCTCTAGACTACGATATTGTTCAATCAACGCTAGCCTAAGAACCATCCAATTCAAGGTTGGGTTTTGTTTAAGGTAAACCCAATACCAGTTTTCGACCTGCCCTCCTAAAACCTGATGAAAATTCATCCCAATTTCCTCCCAACCAACCTCATGACAACTCCTAAGTCTATCCAATCGAAACAGGAAATCATCAACCGTCATATTCTTATTGTCAAAGACTAAACCCCATTTGTGGAAATGGTGAGTTCTGGATCGAGACGGTGCCGGAAGGTGCGAGTTCGTGCTGGGGGGAGGATCATTAAGACTTAGATTGTCCAGCTGATTTAGAAAATCGTCTACATTACTGAAACGAGTTTGCTGCGGTGAGGGTGGTCGATCAGAGGAATGATTTAGAAGGTGAAGAGGGGGAGGAGGTTGAGAATAGGTTGGAACAGGCCTCGGTAGTGAATTATTTCCGTAGCCGGGTTGATGATGAACAGGAGTAGTCGCATTCAAGGTTTCGCGAATGATACTGGCAACTTCTTCCCGCATGTCAGCACGAGTTCTCTCCATTTCTTCCCTAATGAAGCGAAAATCTTCCGCTCGGTTAACACCTACGGCGGCAGTAACCACATCCCGAATGTAGTCGGCGATCGGCTCGTCTCCCCTCGATGAATTAGTCGACTTGGGATTCGATGGATTTTGACTTGAGTGGGCGACAGGGGTAGCATCAGGGGCTCGAAGTGGTACGCTAGACACAGCCGCTTCGTCATTAGTGGGCACTGGTTCGCGCGAATTTATGGGAGAACTGTGCAAATTAGACATGGTTGTGTTACGTGGTTCGTTAGTAATTGAGGGGTTTCCGCGATTCCTTTGGCGAAGATTATATTTTTTTATAACACCCACGTTTTTGGGACCCCGCATTACCCAATGGGTGAGAAGGATTCGCTTGGCTGTAAGTGTGTCCAATTGACTCAACTTCCCACAGAAAAAAAAATTTTGGATCAAGACTCTTGAAACCAGATACAAAAAAAACGAAACTAAAGTTACCAAATTCCTACCCAGATAGGGTATCTAAGTAACAATTAAAAAGGATGCCTTGCGACAACTAAAGCCCTTTTTCAACAATTATGATAGAATAATTTTAAATCAAATTCTGCAATTACAACTGAAGTTTCAACTTCTGAAATTACAACTGAAGTTTCAACTTCTGATAAACGTTAATCTAATAACAAAAAAGTTTGGAAAAAAAACTTTGAACACTATAAAGGATTCAAAAGGATTTTAAAATTCAAATAAAATTAAAAAAAAAAGTTCACGGATTATTAAAATTTAAAAGTGAATAATTATTAACTACTCAAGCTATACTTGAAAGCAAAAAAAAGAATTTCAAAGCAATACTAATTTTAAAAGTCGAATTCACTTTTGGTTTGTAAAACAAAAAAAATATGTTTAAATAAATTCGAAAAAAAATATTTAAAATGCAAAATAAAATTTGATCTAAAAGAACTGTAGAAATATAAAATTCAATATAAAATTTTGTATCTGACAAAATTGAAATTAACATGCTTTTGGTGGGCAAGACCGGATCTGAGGAATTGCGATGGGTATGACTTTAACGGAATGGGAAGAGTTTCCGGGGAGTTATCAAATGCAACAAGGTATTTCAAAAAAAGATAGTGATGTTAAAAGGTACTAATTTGTCGTGGTAGCAAAGTATCTAGAACCAAAATAAAATGAAAAGTATCGAAGGAAAATCAATTGTCTGCTACTAAAACCTTAGTTCAAACGAGTAGGCTGTTAGACAAGCAAGATTGATACTCGTTGTTTTATCGTCGGAAAAAAAACAAGGAGATAAAAAAACATTTTGTAAATGGCAACAGTCGTATCGAAATTTTGTAAATGACTTCAGATACCGGACCATCCACATTGAAGATTCTTCTTCTAAACCAGAAAACATGTAACCAGTGCCTTCACAACATTCAGATACTTTATCTAACCCGTATCTGTTGGATGAAGACATTGAGTAAAAAGGTTTTTTTTTTTTGAAAAATATAATTTCTTCGCAACGGGCGTTTGTAAACGTAACGCAAACCGGACAAAAGAAAAAATAAAAAAAAATTAACTATGCTTCCCACAATGAACATTTTAAAAGATACAATGATCAAAGTGTTTTAAAAGGTGCACATAAGATACAGTTGCTTTCACAACTTAACTACCACAACAAAAAGGACATAAAAGGATACTAAAACTTGAGAATTCATGCCCCACGTTGGGCGCCACCTGTAACGGAATTATCAGGACAATGATGAAGCCAACATCTCGAAAAGGATACCCGGAACCTGGATACCAAATCCTAAGATCAGGAATTCAACTTGGAAAATTTTGGTTGTCCTTCTTCACCATTGTCCCAAAACCTTCCCTTGCGAAAGTCACCCTTACGACTCACGGCCACAGAATTCTTCCCTTCGCGCACTCGTCAACCCATCTTAGACCCTATTCGCGATCAAGCCCACCAAAATAAAAATGTAAACATATGAGAAGGCTACAATCCGCTGTGCGGATCGTTGAAAACCCTATCCCATCCTATCCATAAAACTAAAATCCCCAAAAAAGTGGGCATGGCTAAAAACACGATGTGGATAAAATAGAAAAAATGATATAGTGACAACAAATTCTTCAGACTGCTTACAAAACACTTTTACGGTTCTACAAATTACAAGGTTTTCTCCTGCATATGTTATGGGGTAGTGTATAAAAATGGTTTTTATATAAAAACGCCCCCAAAAAGTGGGCGTGGGTGAAAATGGTATATAGAATAAATGTTTATATTAATAATGTTAATGATTCAATGTCACAATATATTGCTCAGACAGTTTATCAAAATCTTTTGTGGTTCGACAAAAAACAACGGTTTTCTATTGCTAATGCCTTGGGAGGGGGTATACAAATGGTTTTTGTAAGAAAACGCCCCCAAAATGTGGGCGTAGGTGAAAATGATCTATAGACAAAATGTTTATATTACCATTGCGGAAGTATTTGCATCAAAAATTTTTTCGAAAGTTTCAAAATTTGGACAAATAACTTTTTTTTCTAAAAACGCCCCCAAAAAGTGGGCGAGGCAAAAAACTTTGTATGGACGAAATATAGATATTAAAATTGTCTAAATATGTTGCAAAAACACTTTTTTGAAATTCCCTACGGTTTGGCTTTAAACTACGTTTTTTCTAAAAGGGGGCGTGGCATTGGGCGGATTTTAAAAATTTTTACACCTGTTCTGGTGACTCGGCCAAGGATCCTATATACCAAATTTCATTATCCTAGCTCAAAATTTAAGGCCCAAAAATCGGTGACGAACAGACAGACAGACGGACGGACACTCGGACGGACACACGGACGGACAGACAGACATGGCTAATTCAACTCAGCTAGCGATTCTGAGTCGATCCATATACTTTGAGGTATATGTAGCTAAATTATTTCTCTATGTTACAAACTATGTATCAAAACTAATATACCCCTATGGGATACGCCCCCAAAAAGTGGGCGTGGCAAAAACTTTGTATGGACGAAATAAAGACATTAGGATTGTCTAAATATGTTCTTCAGACACTTTTTTAAATTCCTTACGGTTTGGCTTCAAACTACGTTTTTCTATAAGGGGCGTGGCAGTAGGCGGATTTCAAAAATTTTTACACTTGTTCTGCTTCGTCGGCCAGAGAGTCTATATACCAAATTTCAACACTCTAGCTCAAAATTTAAGGGCCAAAAATCGGTGACACACAGACGGACGGACGGACTGACGGACGCCCAAAAAGTAGGCGTGGGCTAAATGGATCTATGGACGAAATGTTTCTATTAATATTACTAATTATTCTGCATCAAAATTTTTTTCGAAAATTTTAAAATTTGACCGTAAAAGGTTTAAAAAAAAAACGCCCCCAAAAAGTGGGCGTGGCAAAAAACTTAATATGGACGAAATATAGATATTAATATTGTCTAAATATGTTGTTCAGAAACTTTTTTAAAATTCCTTACGGTTTGGTCAAAAACTGAGTTTTTCTTAAAAGGGGGCGTGGCAGTGGGCGGATTTCAAAAATTTTTACACTTGTTCTGTAGGCAGAGACGAGGATCCTATATACCAAATTTCATTATCCTAGCTCAAAATTTAAGGCCTAAAAATCGGTGACGTACAGACGGACGGACGGACGGACGGACAGACAGACATGGCTTAATCGACTAAGCTAGCGATTCTGAGTCGATCCATATACACTTTATCAAAATTCCTTATGGTTTATCCAAAAAATACGTTTTTCTAAAAAGGGGGCGTGGCAGTGGGCGGATTTCAAAAATTTTTAAACTTGTTCTGCTGGGAGCAACAAAGAGCACGTGTACCAAATTTCATCCTTCTAGCTCAAAATTTAAGGCCCAAAAACTGGTGACGTACGGACGGACGGACGGACGGACAGACATGGCTAAATCGACTCAGCTATCGATTCTGAGTCGATCCATATACTTTGAGGTATATGTAGCTAAATTATTTCTATATGTTACAAACTAAGTATCAAATCTAATATACCCCTATGGGATAGGGTATAAACATATGAGAGGCTACAATCCGCTATGCGGATCGTTGAAAACCCTATCCCATCCCATCCTTAAAATTAATATCCTCAAAATGTAGGCTTTATGGCGATAAAATACAAAAAATGACATTGTAACAATATATTGCTCAGACAGTTTATCAAAACCTTTTGTGGTTCGACGAAAAACAACGTTTTTATACCCTATCCCATAGGGGTATATTAGTTTTGATACATAGTTTGTAACATAGAGAAATAATTTATCTACATATACCTCAAAGTATATGGATCGACTCAGAATCGCTAGCTGAGTCGATTTTGCCATGTCTGTCCGTCCGTCCGTACGTCACCAGTTTTTGGGCCTTAAATTTTGAGCTAGAAGGATGAAATTTGGTACACGTGCTCTTTGTTGCTCCCAGCAGAACAAGTGTAAAAAATTTTGAAATCCGCTCACTACCACGCCCCCTTTTTAGAAAAAGTATGTCTTGGCCAAACCGTAAAGAATTTTAAAAAAATGTCTGAGCATCATATTTGGAGAATCGTAATATCTATATTTCGTTCATATAGAGTTTTTTGCCACGCAAACTTTTTGGGGGCGTTTTCAATAAAAAAAACTGTTTTCGGTCAAATTTTAAAGTTTTTGAAAAATTTGCAATAACAATATTCATTAACAATATTAATATGAACATTTCGTAAATAGGTCATTTTAACCCACGCCCACTTTTTATGCGCGTTTTCTTACAAAAACCGTTTGTATACCCTACCCCATAGCATATGCAGGAAAAAAACCTTGTCTCTTGTAGAACCGTAAAAGTGTTTAGAAACTGTCTGAATAATTTTTTCTGACAGTGACATTTCCAGGCAGATTTCCAATTTTTTTAGACTTGTTCTGCTGGGAGCAACAAAGAGTACGTGTACCAAATTTCATCTTTCCAGCTCAAAATTTAAGGCCCAAAAACTGGTGTCGTACGGACGGACGGACGGACGGACGGACAGACATGGCTTAATCGACTCAGCTATCGATTCTGAGTCGATCCATATACTTTGAGGTATATCTAGCTAAATTATTTCTCTATGTTACAAACTATGTTTCAAAACTAATATACCCCTATGGGATAGGGTGTAAAAAACGATAAAAGTTATTTCTTATCAAATACAAATAGATACGCTGGTACATCATCGTTTCTACAAATAGTAAATCTGTTGTGCAAAGAAAACACTTCACGTCAGTCGTATTAGTGAAGTTGCAAGAGTCTACAAAGTACTGAGTGAGAGACTCCCACTGTGCCATCACCATCTACCAATATCAACATCCAATAGATACAGTATAGCGATATAATCTGAGAATAATCATCCACGAACTATCTACAGATTACTTGACATATATACATCATCAAATGTCATGCGTATGTATGTATACCACGATCCACAAAAATGGAGACCATCTGATATCCCCTCACTACAAAGACATAAGTCTTCTTAACATCGATTACAAGATCCTATCTGCCGCATTATGTGAACGCCTGAAACCTTTCACCATTCTTAGGCTAGTTAAGTCCACAACTGAACAAATCTTCACACTTCGGCACATAGGCCAGTAAAGTCCACAACTGATCATATCTTCACGCTTCGGTTGATGGGGTAGTGTGTTATGGGGTAGTGTATAAAAATGGTTTTTATATAAAAACGCCCCCAAAAAGTGGGCGTGGGTTAAAATGGTATATAGAAGAAATGTTCATATTAATAATGTTAATGATTCTGCATCAAAATTTTTTTCGAAAAATTTAAAATTTGACCGAAAACTGTTTATTATTGAAAACGCCCCCAAAAAGTGGGCGTGGCAAAAAACTTTATATGGACGAAATATAGATATTAATATTGTCTAAATATGTTGTTCAGAAACTTTTTTAAAATTCCTTACGGTTTGGTCAAAAACTGAGTTTTTCTTAAAAGGGGGCGTGGCAGTGGGCGGATTTCAAAAATGTTTACACTTGTTCTGTAGGCAGAGACGAGGATCCTATATACCAAATTTCATTATCCTAGCTCAAAATTTAAGGCCTAAAAATCGGTGACGTACAGACGGACGGACGGACGGACGGACAGACAGACATGGCTTAATCGACTAAGCTAGCGATTCTGAGTCGATCCATATACTTTGAGGTATATGTAGCAAAATTATTTCTCTATGTTACAAACTAAGTATCAAAACTAATATACCCCTATGGGATAGGGTATAAACATCTGAGAGGCTACAATCCGCTATGCGGATCGTTGAAAACCCTATCCCATCCCATCCTTAAAATTAATATAATCAAAATATAGGCCTTATGGCGATGAAATACAGAAAATGACATTGTCACAATATATTGCTCAGACAGTTTATCAAAATCTTTTGTGGTTCGACAAAAAACAACGGTTTTCTATTGCTAATGCCTTGGGATGGGGTATACAAATGTTTTTTCTAAGAAAACGCCCCCAAAATGTGGGCGTAGGTGAAAATGATCAAAATGTTTATATTACCATTGCGGAAGTATTTGCATCAACTTTTTTTTCGAAAGTTTTAAAATTTGGACAAAAAATGTTTTTTACTAAAAACGCCCCCAAAAAGTGGGCGTGGCAAAAAACTTTGTATGGACGAAATATAGATATTAGGATTGTCTAAATATGTTGCTAACACACTTTTTTGAAATTCCTTACGGTTTGGCTTAAAACTACGTTTTTTCTAAAAGGGGGCGTGGCAGTGGGCGAATTTTAAAAATTTTTACACTTGTTCTGGTGACTCGGCCAAGGATCCTATATACCAAATTTCATTATCCTAGCTCAAAATTTAAGGCCCAAAAATCGGTGACGAACAGACAGACGGACGGACAGACAGACATGGCTAATTCGACTCAGCGAGCAATTCTGAGTCGATCCATATACTTTGAGGTATATGTAGCTAATTTATTTCTCTATGTTACAAACTAAGTATCAAAACTAATATATCCCTATGGGATAGGGTATAAACATATGAGAGGCTACAATCCGCTGTGCGGCTCGTTGAATACCCTATCCCATCCCACCTTAAAATTAATATCCTCAAAATATAGGCCTCATGGCGACGAAATACAGAAAATGACATTGTCACAATATATTGCTCAGACAGTTTATCAAAATCTTTTGTGGTTCGACAAAAAACAACGTATTTCTATTGCTAATGCCTTGGGATGGGGCAATCAAATGGTTTTTGTAAGAAAACGCCCCCAAAATGTGGGCGTAGGGGAAAATGATCTATAGACAAAATGTTTATATTACCATTGCGGAAGTATTTGCGTCAAAAATTTTTTTGAAAGTTTTAAAATTTGGACGAAAAGCGTTTTTTGCTAAAAACGCCCCCAAAAAGTGGGCGTGGCAAAAAACTTTGTATGGACGAAATATAGATATTAGGATTGTCTAAATATGCTGCTCAGACACTTTTTGGAAATTCCTTACCGTTTGGCTTTTACCTACGTTTTTCTAAAAGGGGGCGTGGCAGTGGGCGGATTTCAAAAATTTTTACACTTGTTCTGCTTCGTCAGCCAAAGAGTCTATATACCAAATTTCAACACTCTAGCTCAAAATTTAAGGCCCAAAAATCGGTGACACACAGACGGACGGACGGACGGACGGACAGACAGACATGGCTTAATCGACTCAGCTAGCGATTCTGAATCGATCCATATACTTTGAGGTATATGTATCGAAATTATTTCTCTATGTTACAAACTTAATGTCAAACCTAACATACCCCCCATGGGATAGGGTATAAAAACGTTTTTTTACTAAAAACGCCCCCAAAAAGTGGGCGTCTCAAAAAACTTTGTATGGACGAAATATAGACATTAGGATTGTCTAAATATGATGATCAGACACTTTTTTAAAATTCCTTACGGTTTGGCTTAAAACTACGTTTTTCTAAAAGGGGGCGTGGCAGTGGGCGGATTTCAAAATTTTTTACACTTGTTCTGCTTCGTCGGCCAGAGAGTCTATATACCAATTTTCAACACTCTAGCTCAAAATTTAAGGCCCAAAAATCGGTGACACACAGACGGACGGACAGACAGACATGGCTAATTCGACTCAGCTAGCGATTCTGAGTCGATCCATATACTTTGAGGTATATGTAGCAAAATTATTTCTCTATGTTACAAACTATGTATCAAAACTAATATACCCCCCTATGGGATAGGGTATAAAAACCCATTAGGAGGAAACTTCCCAAGACGATATTAAAAGAAGATACATTTGTTAAGCGGAAGTATCTGACCGCGAAGAAAAAACATATGAGAGGCTACAATCCACTGTGCGGATCGTTGAAAACCCTATCCCATCCTATCTGTAAAACTAAAATCCCCAAAAAGTGGACATAGCTAAAAACACGATGTGGATAAAATAAAGAAAATGGAATGGTGACAACAAATTCTTCAGACTGCTTATAAAAAACTTTTACGGTTCTACAAAAGACAAGGTTTTCTACTGCATATGTTATGGGGTGGTGTATAAAAATGGTTTTTATATAAAAACGCCCCCAAAAAGTGGGCGTGGGTTAAAATAATCTATTGACGAAATGTTCATATTTATATTGCTAATGATTCTGCATCAAAAGTTTTTTCGAAAATTTGAAAATTTGACCGAAAAACGTTTTTTATTGAAAACGCCCCCAAAAAGTGGGCGTGGAAAAAAACTTTATATGAACGAAGTACAGATATTCAGATTGTCTAAATATGTTGTTCAGAAAGTTTTTCAAAATTCCTTATGGTTTGGCCAAAAAATACGTTTTTCTAAAAAGGGGGCGTGGCAGTGGGCGGATTTCGAAAATTTTTACACTTGTTCTGCTGGGAGCAACAAAGAGCACGCGTACCAAATTTCATCCTTCTAGCTCAAAATTTAAGGCCCAAAAACTGGTGACGTACGGACGGACGGACGGACGGACGGACGGACGGACGGACAGACATGGCTAAATCGACTCAGCTATCGATTCTGAGTCGATCCATATACTTTGAGGTATATGTAGCTAAATTATTTCTCTATGTTACAAACTATGTATCAAAACTAATATACCACTATGGGATAGGGTATAAAGAAATTCAGGGAGTAAAATTCCTTAAAATACTTTTATTACATACAACTAAGTAAAATAATCATTACTAATACTAACTTATACAAACTTAATAGAATTACTTATACTAATGAATTAATTAACAATACAAGTACTTTTAACTTAACGTAGATACTGTATCTTCAGAATTAGATTTGTTTCTCTGAAACTATTCTAAAGACACAGCAGTGCTGATAAGAGTATCTTATTAAGTTATTTGATTTTTTTGTCTTTGTCTTACTAGCTAATTTATTTTTGAATGGACTCTCTCTCTCTCTCTTGTATTCCTTTTCACAACACTCAAAAAAAATTTCTTTTCATATTATATTACAAAAAAAACGTAATTATTGTATCTTTTAATTTATTAGTTATTTATCTTTTGCTTTTTTTTTGTATCTTGTAATTCAAGAACTATTGAATTATATTATTATCTTTCACACTAGGGGTTGGTAGGCAAATTTGAGAAGGGTATGGGCGAAACGTAAACGCGGGACGAGACGACACGAAACAGGGTGGGAGCGAGAAGAAATAAATACCTTACGAATGAACCAGAGTTTATTCCTCCCTTTTTATACCCTATCCCATAGGGGTATATTAGTTTTGATACATAGTTTGTAACATAGAGAAATAATTTAGCTACATATACCTCAAAGTATATGGATCGACTCAGAATCGATAGCTGAGTCGATTTAGCCATGTCTGTCCGTCCGTCCGTCCGTCCGTACGTCACCAGTTTTTGGGCCTTAAATTTTGAGCTAGAAGGATGAAATTTGGTACGCGTGCTCTTTGTTGCTCCCAGCAGAACAAGTGTAAAAATTTTTGAAATCCGCCCACTGCCACGCCCCCTTTTTAGAAAAACGTATTTTTTGGCCAAACCATAAGGAATTTTGAAAAACTTTCTGAGCAACATATTTAGACAATCTGAATATCTGTACTTCGTTCATATAAAGTTTTTTGCCACGCCCACTTTTTGGGGGCGTTTTCAATAAAAAACGTTTTTCGGTCAAATTTTCAAATTTTCGAAAAATCTTTTGATGCAGAATCATTAGCAATATAAATATGAACATTTTGTCTATAGATCATTTTAACCCACGCCCACTTTTTGGGGGCGTTTTTATATAAAAACCATTTTTATACACCACCCCATAACATATGCAGTAGAAAACCTTGTCTTTTGTAGAACCGTAAAAGTTTTTTTATAAGCAGTCTGAAGAATTTGTTGTCACCATTCCATTTTCTTTATTTTATCCACATCGTGTTTTTAGCCATGTCCACTTTTTGGGGATTTTAGTTTTACAGATAGGATGGGATAGGGTATTCAACGATCCGCACAGTGGATTGTAGCCTCTCATATGTTTTTTTTTTAAAAGGATGTTTGTTTTTTTTCTTTTTTTTTTGCTTTCTTTACAATTAAACAAAATTTTTAAATAAAAATTTCAAAAGGGTTCGTAAAAGTAAATATACATGTATGGTGAACAAATATAAAAATGAGGACTCACCAATTTAATTTTAACTATACCTTATAGTTAGTTTTTTTTATACGTCCAGGGGTGAGGGGACCTTATGCATAATTTCCGCCAGCCCGATTTATCAGTTGCAGATTGTTGCAGGTTTGAATCTGTTAAATAGTAAGTAATGAATGTTTAAATTTACGAACTTTACCGTCACTAAAAAAAATTAGGTATACTTATCTTAATGTCTTTTTTTTTATGTTTGTTCTTCTGCGGAAGGGAATTGTGGGATTGGTGAAGGAATTGTGTGTAGATGTTTCTGTTTCTTTACTTTAGGTTTTCTAAATATGTGATTGCTTTTGCAATATTAATTATGTATGTATGTATATAGGTGTACGTTTCAATATATGTATGCAAATGTATTTAATGTATATAGTAAGTTAAACAAGTAAATTTAATGTTATATGTTAATTTGATAAACTGTAATTGTGTGTGCATTTGTATCTAGTGAGCGAGAGGACTTATCTGTGTGACTGCTACTGATGAGGATGATCTCATTATTTGTGTGAAAGGCCGATGGATATGATGATTTTGTGGATGATGTAAGGCATGATGAAGATGAAGAAATGGATGAAGGTAAAGTTGAAATTAAAGATGAAGATGAGAAATTGTTATAGGTAAAGTTGAAATTAAAGATGAAGATGATTATATTGATGTAGGTAAAGTTGAAATTAAAGATGAAGATGATGATATTGATGTAGGTAAAGTTGAAATTAAAGATGAAGATGATGATATTAGATTTGAGGTAAAGTATCCAGAGCGGTTTTACACGTGAGGATTCTGCGGATTGTGAATCGTTGTAATTGTATCGATGAGGTGTACTCCCAAGTACTGGAGATGAGCTGGACTGCTGGACGATTTTCTCTCTGGATCCTTTTAAATATATTTAAACGGATCGGCCAGGTGTTTTTTTTATGCTTTTTAAAGATATATATATATATATATATATATATATTTTTTTTTGTCTGCGTGGTGTAAAAATTACCAATTCACTAAACACACCGGTATGAAGGAGACTGTGGACGAATGTAAGCAAAATAGAGAATTTTATCAGTAAATTACTCGATTTTTCTGCTACATTTTTCGTAGGATAATTAACTATAAAAAAAAACAATTACTCACCAATTAAGGTATTGTTTTCCGGGTAACAATACGAAGATCCAAGACGTCTCACTTCATACACGGATAATTGCTTGTCGTTTTTGTTGATGCAGAGTGACGAATTCCAAGGAGAAATATTTCTATAGCCAAAACAAATACGACTTATGCACTGTTGGCACAATAATCACACAATTTTAACTCAGTTTTCCTTTTAAGATGATTTGTTATTTTTCATAGTCTTTTCCTATTTCACTTGAAGTATTTGTTTAAAACACTACCGCCGAGTTATTCTTTTCCTTTTTTTTTTTAAAAAAATACTTTTATTCACAGATTCGTTTTCACACTTACAACCGAACGGTGCGCATTGACGTTGTCGAGCTTTCTCCAACTGACAGTTGGAAGATGATTTTGCCAAGATCCGCTGCAATCAAAAGAGAAACTGAACTTTGCGTCACAGCTCCTTATAGCAATTGCTCATAACGTACCATGCACTATACAACTACCGTATTTTTATAATTTCGGTGATTTCGGTCGTTGACTCATGCGGCTTGCTCACCTTCTTCTTCTCTTCTGTTTACCACTGAGTGTCTGAGTACATCAGTCTACCAATGTGTATGTATGTATTTTTATACCCTATCC
The DNA here is from genome assembly GCA_932526625.1 of Rhingia campestris. Classification (NCBI taxonomy): domain Eukaryota; kingdom Metazoa; phylum Arthropoda; class Insecta; order Diptera; family Syrphidae; genus Rhingia; species Rhingia campestris. The sequence goes on from OW052183.1 coordinate 68,365,032, forward strand.
CATAGGGGTATATTAGTTTTGATACTTAGTTTGTAACATAGAGAAATAATTTTGCTACATTTACCTCAAAGTATATGGATCGACTCAGAATCGCTAGCTGAGTCGATTAAGCCATGTCTGTCTGTCCGTCCGTCCGTCTGTACGTCACCGATTTTTAGGCCTTAAATTTTGAGCTAGGATAATGAAATTTGGTATATAGGATCCTCGTCTCTGCCTACAGAACAAGTGTAAAAATTTTTGAAATCCGCCCACTGCCACGCCCCCTTTTAAGAAAAACTCAGTTTTTGACCAAACCGTAAGGAATTTTAAAAAAGTTTCTGAACAACATATTTAGACAATATTAATATCTATATTTCGTCCATATAATGTTTTTTGCCACGCCCACTTTTTGGGGGCGTTTTCAATTAAAAACTGTTTTCGGTCAAATTTTAAATTTTTCGAAAAAAATTTTGATGCAGAATCATTAACATTATTAATATGAACATTTCGTCTATATACCATTTTTACCCACGCCCACTTTTTGGGGGCGTTTTTATATAAAAACCATTTTTATACACTACCCCATAACATATGCAGGAGAAAACCTTGTCTTTTGTAGAACCGTAAAATTGTTTTGTGAGCAGTCTGAAGAATTTGTTGTCACTATATCATTTTTTCTATTTTATCCACATCGTGTTTTTAGCCATGCCCCCTTTTTTGGGGATTTTAGTTTTATGGATAGGATGGGATAGGGTATTCAACGATCCGCATAGCGGATTGTAGCCTTCTCATGTTTTTTTTTTGTTTAGAAGAATCAATTTTCACCGCCTGAATATATGCAGTGAATTTTGAGAGTTTTTAATTTCGCAATTGAATTAAAAGCTTTTGAGGGTCAATTAAAGGGCTTCCAAAACCTCAGAGGAAAATGTAAAATTTGGGGTGGTATAAAAAATGATTTCAATAAAATCCGTTCCCCACAAATGGCAGAATGACGTTGGCGGTTGGTCGCAGTCAGTACTTTATCCACAAGTAAAAGGCAATGAAACATATCCATACTGTCTATTCTCATATAAATATATAGATATTTTTAATCTCTTATATGTATGTATATATAATATCATGCGTTGCCTTCTTCAATTTCGAAAAAAAAAAATCAAATTCTTTAATTGAAGGTAGGTTCTCTTTTTGAAAACATCGAAGGCCGATGTTTTGTTCTTAACATCAATTAACCGATTTTTACTTACTTAAACATCGATGTTTAGTCTCTCAACATCGATGTTTTGGGAATGCCAGCCCAGCAGCAAACAGTCCCTCTTTGTGAGTGCATTGGTTTTTCGACAATCACTCTTGGATTCGCCCAAATGCGTCAATTCTGCTTATTGACGAACCCACTGAGGTGAAAATGTGCCTCATCACTCAAGACGGTTTTTTTTTCGAAAATTGATAATCCACTGTTGCCATTTCTTGCCAGCATTCTGACCATTGACGACGCTTGAAATGGTCAAGAAGCTTAAGTTCTTGAGTCAATTGCACCTTGTAAGCGTGTAAATGCAAGTCTTTATGCATAATGTTCATCAACGACGAGCGTGAGAGGTGCAATTGTTGGGCACGAAAAGGAGATGAGGTGGACGGCTCTTCAGCCACACTATCGCGAACAGCAGCAATATTTTCTGCAGCACGAGCTGTACGAGCATGCACTGGTGTTTTCACATCTCCTACAGACCCGGTTTGCTCAAATTTTAGCACGATTTTTGCAGTTGTACGCACATTTGGACGATTAAATTGACCGAAAAAGTCACGGAGTGCACGATATGCTTATTGATTTGAACGCCAATTTTGTGCTTGTTTACACGAGCGCAAAAAACAATTACTAACATGATTTTTACCGCAAAACTCACTATCTGAAGATGAGGAAAATGCCGAAACTTTGCATTTTGTTCCATCCCTTTCCTTCTTTCTAAAAATCATCCGTTCTCATTCGTGAATTAATTCTTTTTTGCGCTCGTGTAACCAAGCACTTTCTTAATAAGCTTGAATAATTTCAAGCGTTGCTCGATTGTGTATCTTTCCATTATTCAAATTGAGTAAGTCTGAAATCGAGAAATGTCATATGAAATGAGGAAAAACTTGACGTTTAGGCGGATTGTAACCGTCTTATATTTTTTTAGTGATGTCAAACTTAATGACTTCTATGTTCTGTTATGTCCCACTAAAAAATGCACTAGATGATGAGCCCGTAGATGCAGGTTGTGGCAAATCTCTGCGCGTAGATGCTGCTTGTATTAAGCTTGTATGTAGTAAGTTCTCCAAGGTAATTATTTATACTTTTATTAAAATAGATACAACATAAACATATAAGGAAATATTATGTTCGAAAATGTTACACAAAAATTATATTGATTTGTATTGTTTTTTTTTACATATACATCTTTTATAATTATAAATGTATTATAAATTACATTATTATTTGCGGTTCAAGGACACTTGAAGCTATATTCTTATGGGGCAAGACTTGGTCACCATTGATGTAAATTTCATCTTTAACAATCACATCTTCGCACAGAACCGTTCTCCCCTCTAATCGCACCCATCGACCATCAATTGAACGCCACCCAACAATACATGAATCCGACCATGAATGAGATCTAACTATTGCTCCTTTTAGAAAAGTTGATCGCTTAATGCAAACACCGTCTTCAATTGCGACATCAGGGCCAATTGTCACATTCGGTCCAATACGACAACCAAATCCAATTTTTGCTGTCGGATCTCTGCGCGTAGATGCTGCTTGTATTAAGCTCGTATGTAGTAAGCTCTCCAAGGTAATTATTTATACTTTTATTAAAATAGATACAGCTTAAGCACATAAGGAAATATTATGTTCGAAAATGTTAAACAAAAATTAAATTGATTTGTATTGTTATACCCTATCCCATAGGGGGGTATATTAGTTTTGATACTTAGTTTGTAACATAGAGAAATAATTTTGCTACATATACCTCAAAGTATATGGATCGGCTCAGAATCGCTAGCTGAATCGAATTAGCCATGTCTGTCTGTGTGTCCTTCCGTCCGTCCGTCTGTCTGTTCGTCAGCGGTTTTTGGGCCTAAAATTTTGAGCTAGGATAATGAAATTTGGTATATAGGATCCTCGTCCGTGCCACCAGAACAAGTGTAAAAATTTTTGCAATCCGCCCACTGCCACGCCCCCTTTTTAGGAAAACCTTTTTTTTGGCCAAACCGTAAGAAATTTCAAAAAAGTGTCTGAGTAGCATATTTAGACAATCCTAATATCTATATTTCGTTCATACAAAGTTTTTTGCCACGCCCACTTTTTGGGGGAGTTTTTAGTAAAAAACCCTTTTTGTCCAAATTTTAAAACTTTCGAAAAAAAAATTGATGCAAATACTTCCGAAATGGTAATATAAACATTTTGTCCATAGATCATTTTCACCTACGCCCACATTTTGGGGGCGTTTTCTTACAAAAACCGTTTGTATACCCCATCCCAAAGGCATTAGCAATAGAAATACGTTGTTTTTTGTCGAACCACACAAGATTTTGAGAAACTGTCTGAGCAATATATTGTGACAATGTCATTTTCTGTATTTCATCGCCAAAAGGCCTATATTTTGAGGATATTAATTTAAAGGATCGGATGGGATAGGGTATTCAACGATCCGCATAGCGGATTGTAGCCTCTCATATGTTTTTTTTTACATATACATCTTTTATAATTATAAATGTATTATATATTACATTATTATTTGCGGTTCAAGGACACTTGAAGCTATATTCTTATGGAGCAAGACTTGGCCACTATTGATGTAAATTTCATCTTTAACAATTACATCTTCGCCCAGAACCGCTGTCCCCTCTTATCGCACCCATCGACCAACAATTGAACGCCACCCAACAATACACGAATCCAACCATGAATGGGATCTAACTGTTGCTCCTTTTAGAATTGTTGATCTCTTAATGCAAACACCGTCTTCAATTACGATATCAGGGCCAATTGTCACATTCGGTCCAATACGACAACCAAATCCAATTTTTGCTGTCGGAACTCTGCGCGTAGATGCTGCTTGTATTAAGCTCGTATGTAGTAAGCTCTCCAAGGTAATTATTTATACATTTATTAAAATAGATACAACTTAAGCATATAAGGAAATATTATGTTCGAAAATGTTAAACAAAAATTAAATTGATTTGTATTGTTTTTTTTTTACAAATACATCTTTTATAATTATAAATGTTTTATATATTACATTATTATTTGCGGTTCTAGGACACTTGAAGCTATATTCTTATGGGGCAAGACTTGGCCACCATTGATGTAAATTTCATCTTTAACAATCACATCTTCGCCCAGAACCGTTGTCCCCTCTAATCGCACCCATCGACCAACAATTGAACGCCACCCAACAATACACGAATCCAACCATGAATGGGATCTAACTGTTGCTCCTTTTAGAATTGTTGATCGCTTAATGCAAACACCGTCTTCAATTACGACATCAGGGCCAATTGTCACATTCGGTCCAATACGACAACCAAATCCAATTTTTGCTGTCGGATCTATTAAAACGTTCCCAACTACTGCTTTTCCAGCGTATAGAGTATAAGGTTGCTTTTGGCGCAGTGATGTAAGGTACAAACACATTCCTGAAAAATAAGAAAAAAGCGTATGTGACTTAGTTTATCAAATTGTGTGTAGAGTGGAAGCCGTACAATAAAGAATAAATATTTAAAAAAAAAAACATGAGAAGGCTACAATCCGCTGTGCGGATCGTTTTATACCCTATCCCATCCCATCCTTGAAATAAATATCCCCAAATTGTGGGCTAAATGGTAATTAAAATAGGAAATGACGTTGTCCGAAGATATTGTTAGGACAGTTTATCAAAATCTTTTATGGTTCGTCAAAAAACAACGGTTTTTCTATTGCGCATGCCTTGGGGTAGGAAAACGCCCCCAAAAAGTGGGTGTGGGTTAAAATGATGTGTAGACGAAATGTTCATATTGTCATATCTAATGATTTTGCATCAAAAGTTTTTGCAAATATTTAAAATGCACCAAAAAACGTTTTTTTAATAAAATAGGCCCAAAAATAGTGGGCGTGGCAAAAAACTTTATACGGACGTAATTATTGTCTAAATATGTTTCTCAGAACCATTTTCAAAATTCCTTACGGTTTGGCCAAAAACTAAATTTGTCTTAAAAGGGGGCGTGGCAGTGGACGGATGTTGAACTTTTTTACACTTGTTCTGTAGGCGTGGACGAGTATCCTATATACCAAATTTCATTACCCTAGCTCAAAATTTAAGGCCAAAAAATCGGTGACATGGCTAAATCGACTCAGCTAAGGATTCTGAATCGATCCATATACTTAGAGGTATATGTAGCTAAATTATTTCTCTATGTATCAAAACTAATATACCCTTATGGGAAGGGGTATAAAAACATATGAGAAGGCTGAAATCTTCGCACAGCGGATTGATCAATACCCTATCCCATTCCATCCTTAAATTAAACATCCCCAAAAAGTGGGTGTGACATTGCCGCAATATATTGCTCAGTAAGTTTAATAAAATCGCGCGATCGAGGATAGAGAGAGTTGCCACTCTATGAACGATGTTCGCAAATTTTACCGAAGTGTAAAACGTCAATGCCACGGGTACAAGGCTCGAACAGAATCCTGTCGAGATGAACAAGGAAATATCGTAGTTGAGACACAGTCAATGCTGAGGATATGTAAGAACCACTTTTGCAGACCTCAAACGGCGATGACGAACAACATTTCGCTGAATGGTTCGTTGTGTCGAAACATTCAATATTGGCATCGGAAGCGAAAACTGCCAAACACCCGACCTAAGTGAAGTGGGGATAGCAATATTTACGCTCAAGCTTAATAAGGTCGCCGGAAATGACGGCCTTCCCGCTGAGCTTTATAAAGCTGGCGGAGATGACTTGGGAAGTAACATCCACCAACTTACAAGCCAAATCTGGTCGAATAGGAAACTCAGCATCGTTTGCCCGATCCACTAAAAAGGAGACCTTCTGAACTGCGTCGATTACAGAGGCATAAGTCTCCTCAATATCGCCTACAAGATCCTATTTGCCGTAATATGTGAACGCCTGAAACCGTTTACCAACAACCTGATCGGCGCTTATCAGTGACTTCTTTAATTTGATTCTTGAGAGGATTGTGCCAACACCAGAGGCCCAATTTTTCCAATATCGGTGCAACTACTAGCATACGCCGACGATATTGACATCATTGGTTTGCTAGTACAGAGAAGGAAGCGTTAAAATGGGTTTAGCAGTAAATGAGGGCAAGACTAAGTATATGCTGTCAACACGAAAGGACACACAACATCGATGAATTGGACAGAACGTCACCATTGACAGATATAACTTTGAGTTCGTACGGGACTTGTCTACCTCGGCTCCGCTATTAACTCTGACAACAACATCTCGTCAGAAATCAAACGAAGGATTACTCTTGCCAACCGCTGTTTCTTCGGGCAAGAAGGCAATTTAGTAGTAAAGCCCTCACCCTAATCATACTAGTCCTGCTCTACGGCGCTGAAGCATGGACCGTATGAAAAGCAATTACAATTTCACTTCACGGCTTGGCTTAGTTGGCGTCGGAGTTGTGTTTTATATATTTTTGAAAATTGTAATGGATAGGAAGTTTAGAGTAGACGTTAGCAATATTCGTGGGTTAAGGTCGAATCTCTTTTCGGCTTACGTCCACATTTCAAAATATAAACCAGCTGTTTTGGCGCTTTGTGAAACACAGGTGGGCGAAAACTCTGATACTTCAGATCTTAGTCTACCTGGATATAACTTAGTACCATTATTCTTCTCCCATCGCGGCCTCGCCATTTATATACGTAGTGATGTAGCCTACCAACTTCAACAGCAATACGGCCAATGTTCCAATCCGGAATTTAATTTTATATGGCTGAAATTCCATGTCCGTAGACAATTAATTCACTACTGTTTCATTTATAGAAGCCCAAACCTGGATAGCAAATCAACCTTTAACGAGTTTGATGCGCTATCTGACTCCATCTCAAGAATTGTATCCCTACACCCTCGCACTGAAATCGTCATTACGGGCGATTTCAATGTACACAATTCTTCGTGGCTTCGACATTCTGGACAGTCAACACCCGAAGGAAGGTATGTCGAGATCTTTGCTGACATAAATAACTTAACTCAGCTTGTAAATGAGCCAACGCGCATTCCGGATATTGATAGTCAAGCCGCCAACACCCTGGACTTGTTCTTAACATCTCACCCTGACAAATACACCATAAATGTATTATCGCCTCTAGGCACGTCCGACCACTGTATCGTATCAGCTAATTTCTCGTACTTCAACCACATAGTTAAAGAACAAATTCCTAAAAGAACTGTATGGCATTACGAGAAAGCCAACTGGGAAGCTCTAAACGGTTTCTTTAAGAATTTTAACTGGTCATTATGCTTCCTCGATAATGACGTGGATGCTACGGCTGATGCGATAACTAACATCATTCTCCTGGGTATGAAAACCTATATCCCTCACCGGATAAAGAGTATCAAACCGAAGGTAAACGGGTGGTATGACTCGAGCTGTAAAGAGGTTGTTAGGGTGAAAGAGTTATGTTTTCGGTCATATAAAGCCAACCCAACTGAGGATAACCGTTTAAAATTCAAACGAGCCAGAAATGACTGCAATGCCCACATTAAGCGTGTCAAATTCTTCCACGACCAAAAGTTGAGGCAAAAAATTCTACTATGTCCCAAAGGTAGTAAAAACTTTTGGTCGTTTGTAAAAAACATTAAGAATTCGACCTCATCTTCCATCCCAACGCTCATTTACAATGACATTCCAGCTGTCACCTCTCTAGACAAAGCCAATCTGCTCGCTGCTCATTTTGCAGCCAATTCAACGCTGCCAGATTGTGCCCAGTCTCCCCCTGTACTAGAGAACGTAGAACATTCTATGGGACCAATCCACTTTCGTACTCGTACAGTCGCAAGAGTATTAATCGATCTTGACATACACAAATCGTCTGGTCCAGATGGTATCTCCCCCATAATTCTGAAGAGGTGTTCTTCAACGCTGGCAAAACCACTGCGTAAGCTTTTCCATCTTTCCTATTCATCAGGACTCTTTCCGAGTCGATGGAAAACTGCATTTGTACAGCCCGTTCCCAAAAAAGGCGAATCTTCTTCTCTCTCCAACTACCGACCAATTGCACTTACCTCCCTTCTTTCTAAGGTCATGGAAACGCTGATAAACCGTCAGCTTATGAAATATCTTGAATCACGAAAACTCCTCAATGACCGACAATACGGTTTTCGTAGCAACAGGTCCACTGGTGATTTGATGTCATATCTCACCGAAAAGTGGAACCAATCAATCCACCTTGGTGGCGAAAACAAGATCGTTGCACTTGATATTTCATAGGCATTTGACAGGGTTTGGCATCAAGCCCTTTTGTCGAAAATGCGTGCTTTTGGTATCGATGATACTCTTCTTCAATGGATTAGAAACTACCTCTCGAAACGTTCAATTCAAGTAGTTTTGGACGGTTTCAAGTCTGCTACTCACCAAATAAATGCTGGTGTTCCCCAAGGCTCAGCTTTGTCTCCGACACTCTTCCTCATTTTTATTAATGACCTATTGTCTGCAACTTCTAATCCAATCCATTCCTTCGCTGATGACAGTACCCTCAGCTTTTCATATTCGTTCTCGATTTCACGCCCCTCACCTTCGGATGTGGAAGAAAAACGACAAAATGTGTTAAGTTCATTAAATTCCGACCTTGACAGCATAATTAAATGGGGTAAATCTAATAGAGTGGAATTTAATGCTTCCAAAACGCAATGCTGTCTCCTGTCATCCAAGCGAAACCAAACTTTACAGCCACTATCCATGAGTGGCACTTGCATCGTCGAAACCGAAAAACTTTCCATGCTCGGTATGTGTGTTAGTAACGACCTTCGTTGGAACGACCACATATTCGAAATCGCCAAAAATGAAGCAAAATGTCTAGGTTTCCTCAATCGATGTAAGAAATACTTCACCCCTTCTGATCTGGCCTCAATATATAAAGCGTACATACGCCCCAAACTTGAGTTCAACGCCCACATATGGTCAGGTGCAGCCAAAACATCATTGCACCTACTAGATAGGATACAAAAGCGTGCGATAAAACTGATAGGAGACCCAACCATAGCGAACTCCATAGTTTCGCTCGAACATCGTAGGAATGTCTCCTGCCTTACACTCTTTTACCGCTATTACTACAACAAATGCTCTAACGAAATAGCCAGCTGCATTCCGCCCCTTCAACAATTCAACCGTAATACTCGCCGTACCACGAATGCTAATCAGTTCACCCTAAAGCCTATCTTCGGACGTACTATGAAATATAGAGATTCATTCCTTAACCGAACAACACGAATGTGGAATGCTTTACCTAACTCAGTTTTTCCTCTCCATTACAATTTACAAAAATTCAAAACCAACGCACATCGGTATCTCCTCTTCTCTACTCCTCTATTTCCTTAATGCCCGCGCTGTGCTTAAACACCATCAGGGTATTAATAATCCCTTTAGCGCGCGCCAATTATAAAAAAAAAAAAAAGCGGATGAAGATATCCTTGATCGATTCAAGAGAAAAACTCTTCGAAAAATCTTCGGTCCCGGAGACGAAGATTCAACCACGAACTATACGAGCTGTACAGCGACATACCCCTGGTCAAAAAACGCATTGGACGTTTAAGATGGCTAGGACATGTAGAACGAATGGACACCAATACTCCGGCTCGCAGAGTCTTCGATTCCCAGCCAGACGTCGGACGCAGTAGAGGAAGACATCGCCTTAAGTGCCGCGCACAAGTAGAAGCCGACCTCAACCAACTTGGAGTGTGCAACTGGAGGCAGTTAGCTAAGGAACAGGCTAATTGGAGAGGCATGTTGGTTGAGGCCCAGGTTCATCCCGGACTGTATCTCCTGCAAATGCTATGGGGTATACAAATTCTTTTTATAAGGAAAGGCCCTCAAAAAGTGGGCGTGTGTTAGAATGATCTAAGGACGAAATATTCACATTAACATTACCAATGATTAGGCATCAACAGTTTTTTTCGAATATTTTGAAGTTTGACCTAGTGTTTCTAGGAATTGACAGTTTTATTTGTGGCTCACTAATTGGTTGTTAATTATGGTGTCTTTCGTATTTATTTACGATGCACATCACACAGTTCCTCGCGATTGTTGGAAATCGTCTGACATCCCAGGAACATATAATTTATCAATAACTTATTTAATGTTTTCTCTGAAGTTCTGTGGGAACGGGTGTGCGTTTGTGCCACTACTGATGCCTGATCATCTTTATTAGAAATATCGTTGGCAAAATATTTTGCCTGTATAAATTTATTATCAAGGTTTTCTTTTAAAATATTGTTAATTTTATAGATTGTTTCAGGTGTTTTGAACAAAGCTACTAATCATCTTTTATAAATTGCCTTGAGTCGGAGGGTTTATTGTGATGTGATGATATGTCTAACTTTGTTGGGAAAATCTGGTTTAGAAGTCTATTAATCAATTTAATTTGATAATCATCACTACTTTCGGCTGAATTCTGAGTGGCTTCAGATTTGGTATCCGAAATCTGGTTAGATTTTGTCTAGATAGGGCGTCAGTCACTACGTTTGTAGTTCCAGGTTTATAGACCATATTCGGTGAACGTTCTTCAATGAGAGCATGTCATCGTTTCTTTTAAGCATAAGGGTTTCTGGGTGAAACCCCAAAGGTCAACAAAGGCTGGTGATCCTTATGAATATCTAAATTAATCACTCCATACAAACAATTGCGGAAGTTGTTTAGAGCGAAATCTATGGCGTAGAGTTCTTTCCCGTTTGCAAAGTTTCTCTCAGTTTCTAATTTTAAATTTGGCTTTTTGGGCCAGTAGTTGAGTAGACTATTGCACACTCTCGCTTTGGAGATATATATGGCGTTATTGGTAAAAAAAATCAAACTTTTTTTGATCTAGATCTGTTAAAAGACCGATTTTGACATTTGTTGTGTTCCATTTCTTTATCTCAGATCAATTTTGCAAATCTGGATTTTTCGGCAGATTTACCTGCCTTGTCCACTTATACAAATGATAGCTGTCAGTTTGACACGAGTGATTTTTTATGATTTATGATTTATTATTATTTCGGTTGGGAAAAACTGTAATTAATCATTAAAACTGTAGCAGTTTAATGTGAAATATAAAATATATCCGATAGTAACCAATCATACATAAAAAACTTCCGAGTTGACGTAGAGTCGTAGGTTCAGGGTATATTTTTTTGATTGTTGCTACTTTGTTTGGGTTCGTTTTGATAACGTTTTGTCCCACGGAATTACCCAACAAGTCTATCTTATAAATGAGCAAACGTTCGATCAAAATTCCTTAACAGATTTGTAAACAGGTAATTAAATCATAGAACAGTTTAAACATTAACAACAACATCATGTGCCATGTCTGTCTGTCTGTACTTCACCAGTTTTTGCGCCTTAAATCTTGAATTAGAAGGATGCAATTTTGTATATGTGCTCTTTGTTGCTCCCAGCAGAACAAGTGTAAACATTTTTGGAATCCGCCCACTGCCTTTTAAGAAAAACGTAGTTTTTGGCCAAACCGTAAAGAATATAGAAAAAGTTTCTGAACAACAAATTTAGATTACCGCAATATCTTTATATAGTTTTTTGCCACAACAACTTTTTGGTGGCTTTTTCTATAAAAAAAACGTTTTTTGGTACAGTTTTTTTTTTAAATATTTGAAAAAACTTTCGATGGAAGATCATTAATTATGTTAATATGAACATTTCGCTATTAGACCATTTTAACCCACGCCCACTTTTTAGGGGCGTTTTCCTACAAAGACCATTTTTATACCCTGCCCAAAGGCATATGCAATAGAAAAACGTTGTTTTTTGTCGAACCATAAAAGATTTTGATAAACCGTCTGAGCAATATGTTGTGACAACGTCATTTTCAATATTTTATCGCAATAAAGCCCGCATTTTGGGGATATTAATTTTAAGGATGGGATGGGATAGGGTCAACGATCCGCACATCGGATTGTATTTATTTATTTATTTATTTTTTCTTATCAATGACATATTTTAAATATACTATTAATAAATTGTAAATAAGAGCACAAGCAGCATAAAACTATCGGCTCTTTTGTAAGGAATAGAAATTATAATTTAATTTGAAGAAGATATATTATTTTATTTATAATGTAGATATTGGACTGAGTAGGTTCTTTTAATAAGTCCATAATTTTTGATTTTGTACTATGGTAAGCAATTTGTTTGAAGAGAGAAATCAAGGTCCAAACAGGTTGCTGATGGTGATATTACTATGGCAGGTGGGGCAAGATTTCTGAGCAGCATATTTAAACAAAGTTTTTTGCCACGCCCCTTTTTCGGGGGCGTTTTAAATAAAATACGCTTTTTGTCCAAATTTTAAAAAGTTCGAAAAAACTTTTGATGCAAATACTTCCGTAATGATATTATGTAGGAAACTCCCACAAACTATAGGGTTTGGTAAAAGTGTTAACCTATTAGGAAATTTAAAAGACACCTGACAGCACTTTTTCTTTTAACAATTTAAACTAAGGATAAAAAAAAACGGTATTAAATTGTCCCAAACTCCCAACTAGAGGTGTGACTTAGATGGGACACTTACTCTGATTTCTTACTGATCGAAGTAGCGAGAGCAGAATTGAGGGATATGTGAACGAAACTCACGCCACTTTACTAGCATATACTGCTTGGTGGCGTGATACCAAGTTAGAATGGGATGGGTAGGACAGCCGAAGTAAAGATCGTGGAGAACGAGTCAGTCAGTTTTTTTGGTGTTGGCCTGGGAAGCCTCGTGTTCGGGAAGTAAATTCAAAAATATTAAAAATCTCGTGTTTCAAAGCGAAAATGAAGTTCAATACCGGATTGCAGTTCTTGTCCGAACTTAAATAAAAAAAAATTAATAAAGTAATCATTGTCCGAACAATAAGAGCAACTAAAATATGTACATATATACAACATATAAAATATAAAAGTGATTTCTTGTTTATCTATTGAATTTTTGTGGCACAGACTGTGTTAAACACTGAAAAAAAAACATATGAGAAGGCTACAATCCACTGTGCGGATCGTTGAATACCCTATCCCATCCTATCTGTAAAACTAAAATCCCCAAAAAGTGGACATGGCTAAAAACACGATGTGGATAAAATAAAGAAAATGACATGGTGACAACAAATTGTTCAGACTGCTTATAAAATACTTTTACGGTTCTACAAAAGACAAGGTTTTCTCCTGCATATGTTATGGGGTAGTGTATAAAAATGGTTTTTATATAAAAACGCCCCCAAAAAGTGGGCGTGGGTTGAAATAGTCTATGGACGAAATGTTCATATTTATACTACTAATGATTCTGCATCAAAAGTTTTTTCGAAAATTTTAAAATTTGACCGAAAAGCGTTTTTTATTAAAAACGCCCCCAAAAAGTGGGCGTGGCAAAAAACTTTATATGAACGAAATATAGATATTAATATTGTCTAAATATGTTGTTCAGAAACTTTTTTAAAATTCCTTACGGTTTGGTCAAAAACTGAGTTTTTCTTAAAAGGGGGCGTGGCAGTGGGCGGATTTCAAAAATTTTTACACTTGTTCTGTAAGCAGAGACGACGATCCTATATACCAAATTTCATTATCCTAGCTCAAAATTTAAGGCCTAAAAATCGGTGACGTACAGACGGACGGACGGACGGACGGACAGACAGACATGGCTTAATCGACTCAGCTAGCGATTCTGATCCGATCCATATACTTTGAGGTATATGTAGCTAAATTATTTCTCTATGTTACAAACTAAGTATCAAAACTAATATACCCCTATGGGATAGGGTATAAAAACAAAAATCAGTTTCAGTTACGGTCAGATAAAAACAGGTACAATTGAAAACGTAAAAGTTGTAAATAGGGATGTTCTTAATAGCGATTTTCGATGAGCAGTGATAGCAGAGAGCAACATATGAAAAGAGCAGCTATAAGTAGCAGCGATTTGATCACTGTTTAGAGAGCAGCACACCTGCTCATGCTTCTGCTATGTGCTTTCAGTGATTCAGTGTGTGAGCACTTGAGCAGTGAGCACTGCTATGTGCTTTCAGTTATTCAGTGTGTGAGCAGGAGCAAGAGCAGTGAGCACTTGAGCTTTGAGCAGTGAGCAGTTAGCAGTTTGCAAACTGTGATTTGTTTTGAACACAAGAACGATTAATGAAAAACAGAGAAAACATGCTCATAGAATTAGAATATCTTCTTCTTCATTCTCAATTGCTCACTCGATGTTTTGCCCTCTTCGGCTATAGGTGTGTATGTGTTTTATGGATGTGTAATGTGTATCTGTAATTTGAATGCCGCGCCGTGCATATTATACATTTTCGATTCGTTGAATATATGTATGTATATGGTGAAACAGAAAAAAAGAACAGTGAGCCAACTGAGCATGCATTCTGATGAGCAATCGCAACTGCTCACTGCTCAGTGCAGAGAGCAGTGTGATTGATAGCAGCTATCGCAAGAGCAGTCTCACCCCTAGTTGTAAATAGATTCAAGAGCAACCCCAGATGCTGTGCACAGAATCGACAAGGATTTTCAACAATCTTTGGTAATAAAAAATAAATGTTAACAAAAAATGAAACGTAGTGTATCTATCTATAGTTTTAGTTATTTTTTTTTTCGAACGAAACTAATTGAAAACACAACGGATATATACGGATGTAAATATACTTAAACATCAATGATAAGAAATAAAAAAAAACTTAGCTATCTTTTCTTAATTCATTTAAAAATATTTTTTTCGAAATTTTTATCATTTTTTTGCTTTAAAATTGCTTTGCAAAAGAATTAAACAATTTTTTTATGGTAAAACGCAATTTTAAAAAAAATGAAAACCATGTTTGAGATTTTGAAAAGCAAGTATTTTTTTTTTCCTGAAATATATTTTTTTTTTGTAATTAAATAAAATTAAATTAAATTTATTTTCCAAATAGATATGTTATTTTATTTTATGATTTTCGGTGTTGTGAGTTTCGGAAAGTTGTGATTTGGGATACCAATTATTTGTATTTTAGTCTTTGTATTTGAAATATGAAGGCCATTACTTGTTCAATTGTTTGGTTAAACATTTTAAACGTGCATATCATACGTCGCTACGTTTTTTTTTTGGATGTGAGAAGTGGCTGAAGGGTAACCTATAGCAGATTTTTTTTTAGAGGTCGTTGACCTTGTACAGTAGGGGTTGCTAGAATGTTTTGAGTAGTAGTACTGACCAATGGAGTATTTTGGCAGACGTTTTGATTGTCTAGCAAAATACTAAGGGCGGGTATAGGCATATCTACTCAGGAGGCACTGACAACTATGCTCTCCAAAATATGACGAAGCAAGAACAAAAACAGAACAATAGAAGAAAAACGGTAAAGTAACTTTTTTAAAATTCCTTACGGTTTGGTCAAAAACTGAGTTTTTCTTAAAAGGGGGCGTGGCAGTGGGCGGATTTCAAAAATTTTTACACTTGTTCTGTAAGCAGAGACGACGATCCTATATACCAAATTTCATTATCCTAGCTCAAAATTTAAGGCCTAAAAATCGGTGACGTACAGACGGACGGACGGACGGACGGACAGACAGACATGGCTTAATCGACTCAGCTAGCGATTCTGATCCGATCCATATACTTTGAGGTATATGTAGCTAAATTATTTCTCTATGTTACAAACTAAGTATCAAAACTAATATACCCCTATGGGATAGGGTATAAAAACAAGAAAAAGAAATAATATCAAATTTCCCACCATCGCATCATATAACATTGGGTTAATTACTCTTATAAAGTGATACTCGGGGAAAAAAACGAAGTCGATCACTGTGCCTACTGACAGCTTCCCATAAGTACATTGGGCGTACATACCTAAAATCAACCCAACTGAGATATGAATGTTCACCACACCTAACATATGACGAGCAATCAAAAGCTTGTTTTTTTCTTACCACCAACAAAAAAGAAAGAAAATAAAAGAGAAGGCTTCTTCGCTCCCAATAAAATTACCATCTACGTCGCTGAAGAACTTTCATCCTCGCAACATACTTAAACATATGAGCAGTTCACCTCTACAAGTGTCTCCAAAACATCGTCATTATACAACATTTATTTTTCTCAACATGTTTATTATACTGACTGTATACTTTTGAACTCTTTTGATATGTTTTTATCTGACCGTAACTGAAACTGATTTTTGTTTTTATACCCTATCCCATAAGGGTATATTAGTTTTGATACATAGTTTGTAACATAGAGAAATAATTTAGCTACATATACCTCAAAGTATATGGATCGACTCAGAATCGATAGCTGAGTCGATTAAGCCATGTCTGTCCGTCTGTCCGTCCGTACGTCACCAGTTTTTGGGCCTTACATTTTGAGCTAGAAGGATGAAAGTTGGTACACGTGCTCTTTGTTACTCCCAGCAGAACAAGTGTAAACAATTTTGAAATCCACCCACTGCCACGCCCCCTTTTTAGAAAAACGTATTTTTTGGCCAAACCATAAGGAATTTTGAAAATGTTTCTGAACAACATATTTAGACAATCTGAATATCTGTATTTCGTTCATATAAAGTTTTTGCCACGCCCACTTTTTGCGGCGTTTTTAATAAAAAACCTTTTTCGGTCAAATTTTCAAATTTTCGAAAAAAAACTTTTGATGAAGAATCATTAGTAATATAAATATGAACATTTCGTCCATAGACCATTTTAGCCCACGCCCACTTTTTGGGGGAGTTTTCTTACAAAAACCGTTTGTATACCTTACCCCATAGCATATGCAGGAGAAAAACAATGTTTTTTGTCAAACAACAAAAGATGCTGATAAACTGTATGTTGTGACAATATCATTTTCTATATTATAGGTATTCAACGATCCGCACAGCGGATTGTAGCCTTCTCATATGTTTACTATTGAAAAAGAAAAAAAGAAAAAAATTTGTTATTTTTATTGCAATTTACCAGGCAATCGTTAAAAAAAATTTACAAATAAACAAATAATAAAAAAAAAAAAACATAATAAGGTACAAATTGAAAACGTAAAAGTTGTAAATAGGGATGTTCTTAATAGCGATTTTCGATGAGCAGTGATAGCAGAGAGCAACATATGAAAAGAGCAGCTATAAGTAGCAGCGATTTGATCACTGTTTAGAGAGCAGCACACCTGCTCATGCTTCTGCTATGTGCTTTCAGTGATTCAGTGTGTGAGCACTTGAGCAGTGAGCACTGCTATGTGCTTTCAGTTATTCAGTGTGTGAGCAGGAGCAAGAGCAGTGAGCACTTGAGCTTTGAGCAGTGAGCAGTTAGCAGTTTGCAAACTGTGATTTGTTTTGAACACAAGAACGATTAATGAAAAACAGAGAAAACATGCTCATAGAATTAGAATATCTTCTTCTTCATTCTCAATTGCTCACTCGATGTTTTGCCCTCTTCGGCTATAGGTGTGTATGTGTTTTATGGATGTGTAATGTGTATCTGTAATTTGAATGCCGCGCCGTGCATATTATACATTTTCGATTCGTTGAATATATGTATGTATATGGTGAAACAGAAAAAAAGAACAGTGAGCCAACTGAGCATGCATTCTGATGAGCAATCGCAACTGCTCACTGCTCAGTGCAGAGAGCAGTGTGATTGATAGCAGCTATCGCAAGAGCAGTCTCACCCCTAGTTGTAAATAGATTCAAGAGCAACCCCAGATGCTGTGCACAGAATCGACAAGGATTTTCAACAATCTTTGGTAATAAAAAATAAATGTTAACAAAAAATGAAACGTAGTGTATCTATCTATAGTTTTAGTTATTTTTTTTTCGAACGAAACTAATTGAAAACACAACGGATATATACGGATGTAAATATACTTAAACATCAATGATAAGAAATAAAAAAAAACTTAGCTATCTTTTCTTAATTCATTTAAAAATATTTTTTTCGAAATTTTTATCATTTTTTTGCTTTAAAATTGCTTTGCAAAAGAATTAAACAATTTTTTTATGGTAAAACGCAATTTTAAAAAAAATGAAAACCATGTTTGAGATTTTGAAAAGCAAGTATTTTTTTTTTCCTGAAATATATTTTTTTTTGTAATTAAATAAAATTAAATTAAATTTATTTTCCAAATAGATATGTTATTTTATTTTATGATTTTCGGTGTTGTGAGTTTCGGAAAGTTGTGATTTGGGATACCAATTATTTGTATTTTAGTCTTTGTATTTGAAATATGAAGGCCATTACTTGTTCAATTGTTTGGTTAAACATTTTAAACGTGCATATCATACGTCGCTACGTTTTTTTTTTGGATGTGAGAAGTGGCTGAAGGGTAACCTATAGCAGATTTTTTTTTAGAGGTCGTTGACCTTGTACAGTAGGGGTTGCTAGAATGTTTTGAGTAGTAGTACTGACCAATGGAGTATTTTGGCAGACGTTTTGATTGTCTAGCAAAATACTAAGGGCGGGTATAGGCATATCTACTCAGGAGGCACTGACAACTATGCTCTCCAAAATATGACGAAGCAAGAACAAAAACAGAACAATAGAAGAAAAACGGTAAAGTATCGGGTCCTACACTACAAAATTATTTTAGTATGGGTCGGGTAACATCTCCAAAAAGTAAGTTATTTTCAATTGGCCTGAAATTACTTAACGGCGTCCTTTATCCAAGCAGCAAGATCCCCCCCAATCCGACGAGCTAGGACGTGCTTTCAGCTAGCAGGCCTAACGCTGTATTGGTATTGGACACCCCTTTCACCTTTGCCCGGACGGGCTGGACAATCCTGTAGTGAAGGTCCTAAGGGTAACTTTGGGTGAAAGGGTGGAGAGAGTGGATAGGTGGGAAGCAGTTGTCTCGGTGCTCTTATATAGGCATTCGTTTATGGCATAGAGGAACAGAAAAAGGGAAGTTTTGACTTAGAATATCTTTAATCTGGTTTTCTTGAATTTGAAAAGCTTACTATCAGTTTTAGTTGGAATATTAACAGAGCACTTTTATCTAAGCCTTCGTCAGCGCATATGATTTGCGATATTATAGTTCCTTATCCAGGGTTTTAATGTATAACGTATCTGCGTCATCGAGTGGAATATTATTGGAAATTTCATTCTATAGAGCATGAGAGATTATACATACGTAATATCAATATGATCAAAATAGGTTTGAATCAACCAACTTACACAGTAAATAGCGGTCTTGTATTATAGTCGATAATTTCCTGTAATATTAAAGTTCTGAAAACTGTGTCTGGAAATTCAAATCGCATTCGTTCGATATTTAAACGATGGTATACAATTCTTTTAATAAATAACAAGTTGATAAAATTTGGAGATACAATTATCAAACAGTCGTCAACTGTCTTCTCTGTAAAGACACATATTTCTACTTCGATATGCCAGTTGCGTATTGGTGATTGTCCCTTTTGATTCAAATGATTAAGCTACTACCAAAAGCTGTAGGTTTTCTTCGTCATATTTATATTATTCAACAATTTTTTTTAACATTTTTGTAGTTCTTTTAAAGTGACTACATGTTTTTTTTTTCTGCTGTAGGTTACCATACTTTAGTTCACCTTATCACATCCATACATACTTGATATTTGCATTCTTAGAATCTTTTTTTTTTTACTTTATTCAAACTTTCGTTTTCTATATATATTTTTTTATTTTTAATTATTAATTCAACAGTCTGCAGAATTTTTAATTCGCATGCAAATCTTGTTTGGATTCTCTAATTCTTGTTTAGAATGACAGGACGAGGTCGTCCAATAAAAGTGGTGAGTAATTATCATTTACGTCCGAAAAACAATAAACTACGAAAATCGACAGACAATATGTCGTTAAATATTTATAAAACAACTAAGGTTTCGAATACTGAACCAGGTCCGTCAGGTAACAATACTCTTAATGAACTGGAGAGACCTATTCCACCAGCGAGAATCCGAACGTTTCACGAGCAAATTCAAATAGGAAATCTTAATTTAAATGATACATCCCCTAACCCCGACCTTCATTTTCAGAACCATTCTCCATCCAACTCGTTTGGTAAATTTCCCAACTACCATAAATGGGGAATTAAATTTGATAACAAAAAGATGTCGGTCAATGACTTTTTGTTTCGGCTCGAACGGGTTAAGGAAAGCTATAACGTCAATTGGGATGATATATTGTTAAACTTTCATCACTTTGTCTGGGGGCAAGTTGAAGTATGGTTTTGGATGTTTCATAAAATGAATCCATCCGTAAACTGGTGCACACTTCGACTTGCTCTAATCGAACAGTATCGAACCCTTGAAACCGACTCTGAACTAACGAGGAAGGTGTCGGATCGCAAACAACAGCCAAATGAAAGTTTCGACGAATTTTATTCTGATCTCATTCAAAGTTACGTGTTCCTAAGCCAAACCGAGAGATTATAGAACTTATAAAACAGAATGTTCGACGAAAAACCGGAGAGCTTCTATTAACTTTCAACACTCACAGTATACCGGAAATGGTGTACGTATGCAGGAGAGTGGAGAAGTATCTTAACGATAATGAACCTGCAAGATCTAGGTTCGCACAAGCTCATCCTCCGTTTCGCCGCAATGTGAGTTAGAAAACGCTGAAGAACTTCCAGAGAGCTCATCTGCTCATCTTGTCGACGCAGTTGATTATCGACGTCGAGAGACCAACAAACTTATCTATTGGAATTGCAAGGTCGATGGTCATACATTCGATGACTGCAAAGAGCAACGGTCGCTTTTCTGTTACAGATGTGGTCGTGAAAACACCACTACTCCAAACTGCGACAAATGTTCGGGAAGAGTTGCTCGAAACGAGAAAACCCGAGACAATAACAAATTTACATGATAGTTCGCCCCAACTTTTTATACTGAAAAGACCATCTGACTTACCGACTGCTAATTCATCACCAGCAAATACCTTTGAAGCAAACAAAAATATTTCTCTCAAATCCTTCCATCATTGACAAAAAGAGTACTATGAAGCAAGAAGAAGAATCTTTAAAACAAGTGGTCCATCGCCGAAGATAACAAAAGTACGCGATATGTTCAAGAGAAAAAAGTTGTTGCATAGGTCAATCGCGTCCACTACTCTGACTTGTGCCACATTGGATAATCAAATCCCTGATCCTCGTCCTTATGTTTCCGTCCAGATATTCGACAGATCCTGGCAAGGTTTACTTGACAATGGCGCTTCTATAAGCTGTCTTTGTATTGGAGGCTTATAATATCTGAAGGCAAACAGCATTTCTTTTAAACCCTTCTCCTCTTCTGTTAAAACTGCTGCAGGTCATAGTCAAGCAATTGTGGGGTTGGTTACCACACAAATTTCATTTAATGACCAAATGCAAAATATTGATCTCTTCATAGTACCGTCGTTAAATCTACCGCTATATCTTGGTATAGACTTTTGGAAGATATTTCGAATTGCTCCACAAGTTATTTCTGAAATCTCTTTAAATCTCGAATCATCGAAATCAATTGCTCACGAACTATCAACAGAAAAATTCAGGATACTTTCGAAAACTATAAGCCTATTTCCATCCTTTTCTACAGTTGGGCTAAGTAAAACAGCCCTAGTAGAACACGTAGTCGATACTGGGGACGCGACGCCAATAAAACAGCGTCATTATCCCATATCTCCTGCGGTACAAACTCTCTTATATGCGGAATTGGATCGCATGCTTGGTATGGGTATCATTTAAGAAAGTTCTAGTGCATGGAGTTCTCCTGTAGTGCTCGTGCGAAAACCGGGCAAAAATCGCTTATGCCTAGACTCTCGTAAAGTGAACCAGGTTACCATTAAAGATGCTTTCCCACTTCCGCATATTGAGGGGCTGCTTGGACGACATTCAGATGCACACTATATTTCTGGTGTGGATCTGAAAGACGCCTTTTGGCAGATACCGCTTGAGCAAAGATCAAGGGATAAAACTGCTTTTACCGTCCCTGGTAGACCATTATACCATTTTAAGGTGATGCCCTTTGGCCTTTGCAATACACCTCAGCGTGTGTGCAGATTAATGGACAAAGTGGTACCTCATGAATTGAAGGAGCAAGTTTTCGTTTACCTGGACGATCTGTTGATTATATCGCGAACATTTGAGGAACATATCCGCATACTTAACATCGTTGCGAAGAGATTGTCAGATGCTGGTTTAACAATAAATGTTCAAAAGTCAAAATTTTGTTATAAAGAGCTTCAGTATTTGGGAGATGTGGTAGGAGAAGGATGTATGTATCAAAGCAGATCCCGCTAAGATTGCTGCAATTGACGATTTCCCTTTGCCGAAGACTCCGCGTCAAGTTCGGAGATTTCTCGGAATGGCGGGATGGTACAGAAGGCTCCTTCAAGATTTCTCTTCCCTAACTGCCTCTATTTCAGATACACTAAAGAAAGGTGTTAAGTTCAATTTTGGGGATAGTGCTATAGAGGCATTCAACGTCATCAAATCCAAATTGACTTCAGCACCCGTTCTCATAAATCCTGATTACAAAAAGGAGTTTATTATCCTTTGCGATGCCTCAGCAACAGGAATCGGCTGTGTTCTTTGTCAGCAGGATGAGAGCGGTGTTCAACGCCCAATTTACTTCTATTGCCAGAAGCTGAATTCCGCTCAGCGAAATTATTCTGTCACTGAACGTGAATGCTTGGCAGCAGTAAAAGGAATTCAAAATTCCACTTAGAGCTTCTCACGGTGGTATTGGTAAAACTTTATATAGATTGCGTGCACAATGTTTCTGGCCAAATATGGCCTCGCAAGTCAAATCTTATATCGCCAAATGTGAGATTTGCAAAACCACAAAAGCGCCTAATAAATCCTTGCGAGTCGAAATGGGAAATGCTTTCAATATCGACCGACCATTTTAGCATCTATATGTGGATTTCCTTGGCCCATATCCGCGTTCTAAGAGCGGAAATACACAGATAGCTATTGTTTTGCACCAGCTAACAAAATTTGTCCTAATAAAACCTCTCAAACAAGCAACCTCTTGAGCAATTCTTAAATTTCTTCAAGAAGAAATATTTCTTGTTTTTGGTGTTCCAGAAAGTATACTGTCGGATAATAGTAGTCAATTCATAAGTGGTGAATTTTCAAAAATGTTGGATGTATTTGGAGTAAAGCACTATAGGACAGCAGTATATTCACCACAAGCCAACGCTAGTGAACGGGTCAATCGATCGATTCTGGCTGCAATCCGATCGTATATCGATGAAAGGCAAACGAATTGGGATTCAAACCTGACTTCAATTGCTTGCGCTTTACGTTCGACGCTTCACTCGGCAATAGGCATGTCGCCTTACCGAGCTCTTTTTAGTCAGCGCATGGTTGAGCATGGGGATGATTATAAGTTACTGAACTGAAAGGTTTGAATAACTCCGAAATCGATTTCATTCCCAAAGCGGCAAAAATGAATATAATGCATTCATATATAAAACCATTCTTAGAAAAGGCACACGATGTAAATGAAAAAGTGTACAACACGAGAAGTAGAACAGTAAAATACCAAGTTGGCTATGAAATCTACAAATGACAATGTCAAAACAAATTGTACGGTTCTACAAAAGATAATATTTTTCTCCTGCATATCTTATGCTGTAGTGTATAAAAATGGTTTTTATATAAAAACGCCCCCAAAAAGTGGGCGTGGGTTAATATGGTCTATTGACGAAATGTTTATATTAATATTACGAATGATTCTGCATCGAAATTTTTTCGAAAATTTTGAAATTTGACCGAAAAAGGTTTTTTACTAAAAACGCCCCAAAAAGTGGGCGTGGCAAAAAACTTTATACTGACGAAATTTAGATATTACGATTCTCTTAATACGCTGCTCAGTCACTTCTTTAAAATTCCTAACGGTTTGGCTGACAACTACGTTTTTTTTTAAAAGGGCGCGTGGCAGTGGACGGATTTCAAAAATGTTTACACCTGTTCTGCTGGGAGCAACAAAGAGCACGTGTACCAAATTTCATTATTCTAGCTGAAAATTTAAGACCCGAAAACTGATGACATACGGACGGACGGACGGATGGACGGACAGACATGGCTAAATCGACTCAGCTATCGATTCTGAGTCGATCCATATACTTTGAGGTATATGTAGCTAAATTATTTCTCTATGTTACAAACTATGTATCAAAACTAATATACCCCTATGGGATAGGGTATAAATAGATATATTTACTTTCATTATAAGTACAATTTATTTTATAAACGTAACAAAATATTAAAAATAGAATTTTAAATAAGGTATATATATATTAAATTACTCAAGTTTAACAAAATTACAAATGGATTTTATTAATTTTTTTTATCTATTTAGATTTACAATGATTTTCTGTTTGATTTCAAATTACTGTTCAGCAGACCTACTGCAGCAACATTTAAAATGGTTTTAGCCTTTTTTTGTGTACATTCATTTTTTTTATTTTCATATTTAATCTCACAATTTACTCCTTTCTGATGTTATACTTCGTATGGTCCTATATAACTTGGGTCTAATTTCTTCCTACATTCGTTTCTAAGCAAAACTAAACTTCCTACATTAAAATCCGAAATATTTGCCTTAACATCACTATCGTACCTTTTTTTCCTTATTACATTTTGTCAAATGATGTCGATAGGGCATTAGTGCTTATCTTGGATCGATTTAAAATTAGACAACTATTGTCTGGTATGTAACCCAATATTTGATTTGGACTTACTACCCTAGTACCCTTTAATTTCTCAAATTCTTTATCGTCTTCATTGAAGTTATTTATTATTTTCAGTTCAACTATTTTTAATTCTTTTTCTGGTGGTTTTAAAAGTTCCCTTATTATTATACCCTATCCCATAGGGGTATATTAGTTTTGATACTTAGTTTGTAACATAGAGAAATAATTTAGCTACATATACCTCCAAAGTATATGGATCGACTCAGAATCGCTAGCTGAGTCGAATTAGCCATGTCTGTCTGTCCGTCCGTCCGTCCGTCTGTCTGTTCGTCACCGATTTTTGGGCCTTAAATTGCTAGGATAATGAAATTTGGTATATAGGATCCTTGGCCGAGTCACCAGAACAAGTGTAAAAATTTTTTTTTTTTTTTGTATAACCTTTTTAAATCCTCTGAACTATACATATTGTATTGTGCTCAGAGCATCTGCAGTGGAGTTATCTTTTCCTGGTGAATACTCGAAGTAAAAATTATATTCTTTTAATAATAACCTGAATTTAGTTAATCGACTGGAAGGTTCTATTAATGAGAACAAGTACACTAGAGGCCTGTGGTCAGTTAAAATTTTGAATCGTCTCCCGATCAGGTATGGTCGGAAGTGCTTTATTGCCCACACTATCGCGAGGAACTTCTTTTCGATAGTGCTGTAAATTTTCTCAGCTTGTTTTTAGAATTTTACTTGCTTAGGCAACTGGTTTATCATCGAAATTTGATAAAACGGCACCTAACGCAAATCCCGACGAGTCTGTTCGTAGTATGTATTTCTTTTCAAAATTTGGGAATTTTAGAATTGTTGGGTTTATTAAAAATTCCTTGAGCAATTCAAAGGCTGTTTCGCAGTCTTTATTAAAATTGAATTCTACATTCTTCGGTAATAAGAGTCGGTTAAAAGTTGTTGCTAGTGTTGCGAAATTCGGTATGAATTTCCTATAATAATTGGTAAATGTCACGAATCTTCGTACTTCGTATGCGTTTTGGGGTATTGGGTAATTTTTCATAATGATTTATTTTGAGGGATCCGGTACGATTCCCTTGTCATATATTATATGTCCTAAACAAAGTACTTCTTTTCTGAGGAAAGCACATTTTTGAGGGTGTATTTTAAAGTCTTTCTAAAACTTCAATCAAATTCTTATTGTGGTGTTTCAAATTTCTACCGAAAACTATCAAATCATCAAGATATACGAAATAACGTGAGTTAGTTAGATCGGACATAGCTTCTGACATCATCCTAGAAAAAGTACTAGGTGATCTTTAAAGACCCATTGGAAGTCGTTTGAGTTGGTAATGACCGTTTTCTGTTGAAAATGCAGTGCAAGGTCTACTATTCTTTTCTTTTTCATTTGATAATAACCTTGACTCGTCGAATATATCAGTTATATTCGGTAGAGGTAACTAATCATCTCCAATAACATCGGTCACTTTTCTGTAGTCTATTATCAGTCTAAATTTTTGTACTCCGGTTACGGGATTTTTTTTCTTAGGTACTATAAGGATGGGTGAATTCCATGCGGAAATGGATACTTAGGTACTTACTTGAGTGGCGCTACAGTCCGGGTTGAACCTTGGCCTCAACCAACATGCCTCTCCAATTAGCCCGGTCCTTAGCTAACTGCCTCCAGTTGCGCACTCCAAGTTGGTTGAGGTCGGTTTCTACTTGTGCGCGCCACTTAAGGCGATGTCTTCCTCTACTGCATCCGACGTCTGGCTGGGAATCGAAGACTCTGCGAGCCGGTGTATTGGTGTCCATTCGTTTTACATTTTTTTTCTTTCTGAAAAGCCGGTGTTCTTCCCTTCTTCTTTACCTATAGAGCTCATTGGCAACTCTCGTTTTCACCTGCAGCTTAGCCTTGTAGGCCTCGTTCTGCGAGCATCTGTCGGCATTCTTCATCAAACCAAGGGTTATCGCATCCTTACCTTGGCTGCAACAAGGTAGTGGTCCGAGTCGATGTTAGCCCATCGGAATGTTCGGACATCCAAAGCAATCCTTAGTTATATCCTCTTTTTCCTCCGTCAGAGCTTGAGCGCTTATAAGGCTTATGTTGGCGAATTCGGCCTTGATGCGGATTGTTACAATGCGTTAGTATTTGTCTTGGAAGCATAAGACTTCTTCCCTAAGTCTGGCACTTTTAACAAATCCTCATCCGAATAGTCGCTGTTTCTGCTCACTATAACACGGTCCATAGTAGATGTCACAGTTTTTCATCCTCTTTTTGACCGGTCCATCTCATCGTATTTCCTGGATGGTAGTAGGAAATGTCTGCTTTGCAGCAGTTTAGGGCTTCCGCTAGTTGTTCGCCTGCACCTCTCCTGTTTATTGTTCCCACATTCCAGGTGCAGATACGAACGTCGTTGTCCTTTTTTCGTTTAGCAGGGTCGTCAACAATATTATCAGTCCTTTCCGAGGCTATTGGTTGCTTCGTAACATAGGCTTTTTTTATATGGATGGGTAGTTAACCCAAAGCACAACCCCCAACCTGGAGGGCCAGGCCCTTGATTTGACCCTAGGACAGCGGGCGGAAAATTCCAATGTCAGTAGCCCATTTTGGGATATGAGCGCTGCCGTTGACCCATTGAGGGCTCCTCCACCACCAACTCTTTTCCAGTACCCTGGCTCAGTATTGGAAATCCCTATAGACCCGGTGTTCAAATATGTCGAAGCAGCTCATATGGGGATTTCACTACCAGTTCGATCAAACTGGAGCTGTTGGCGCCACCGTTGACTCCATCTAGGGAATGCCTCCGCTGCCGCCGGAGAGTGAGTGCCTTAGTGAGAGGACCCTCCTCCCCCTCTCTCGTTTGCTGCCACCAACGACCTTCCACAGGGGTTTATTACCCCAGTCGAGGTACTAGGCACCCACCAGTCACCAGCGTGGAGGTGAGAGTAGGAGTTGATAGTGCGAGGCTAGAGTGAGAACGCTTGTGTTCTCATGTAATAGCATCACTATCCTTAAAAACCGGCCGAAATGCAGAAACGGGTGGTGCAACAATATCGTCCGCAAGCATCTTTTGCACTTCGGCTTGGGCGTCTGTTTTCTGTGAATGGGGTAATCTGTATGGCTAAGTATATTTTGGGGTGGCTCCTTTTTTTAGTGTTAGATGGGCCTGACCTATATGTGTGTGTGTTTATTTGTCTTGGTGTAGATGGAAAATATCTTGAAATTTAGAGCATATAGTTTCGAGTTCAGATTTTTCTTCCTCGTTAAATGTATCAAAATTTATTTCATTTAGTAACTGTTGTGTTCGTGTATGAGGAGTGTGGCGTTTGTTCGTATTTTAATACATCATAGTCTGATAAAATGTTGACTTTGGCTCTACCCATTTCATTCTTACTTTGGATTCTCTAGTGTTTAAAATTTTTATCGGTATTTTTCCCTTTTTACTTTGAGATATAGAGCTTGCCATAAATACTCCATCACACAATTCTTGTGAATGAAATACTCAGACATTTGTATGTTTGCTTTCTAACCAAAAAGTGGCTTCAGATCTATTGTAAATAACTGATCTGAGTTAAATATGGGTAAAGAAATTTGATTAATGTCTGTAGCTAATTTTAGTGTGAAATGTTCTAAGTCAATTATTACACGCACCGATAATACCGTCTTATGGTACCGGGAATGAGTCTGGTACGACGTGAAAAATGTAGGATGTTTCATGTTGTCCTAACAGAAGTGTGTTGGTACATGTACCTATAGTTGTATACCTATATGTTGTTATGCTGGTGCGAACGTTACCGTCAATGGCGACCGTTATCGTGCCATGATGACCGACTATTTGATGCTTGAAATTGAAGCTCGTGATCTCGGCGACATTTGGTTTCAGCAATACGGCGCCACTTCCCACACATCGCATCAATCAATGGACTTATTGAGAGAACATTTCGGTGAGCACATAATTTCACGTTTTGGGCCGGTCGATTGGCCACCAAGATCGTGTGATATCACACCGTTAGACTTTTTCCTGTGGGGATATGTAAAGTCAAAAGCTTATGCCGACAAACCCGCTTCGATTCAGGCCTTTGTGGAAAACATCACGCGTGTCATTCGCCAGTTACCAGTCGAAATGCTCGAACGAGTGATCGAAAATTGGACTCAACGGATGGACCATCTGCGACGTAGCAACGGCCAACATTTGATAGATATAATCTTCAATAAATAAATGCCAAAGAATGTTCTTTCAAATGATAATAAACATTCTCCATTAAATTTGAATTTTCTGTGTTTTTTTCTTTAAAAAGGTAGGGAACCTCGAAATGGATCACCCTTTACATAGGAGGGTGTCCACACTTGTAGGGATACTCCAAGTGAGGGCAAACTAGACATTTATTTAACGAAAGGGTGACATAAGGGTCATTGAACTCTCTTGACCACCTTTTTATAAATCCCAACATAGAGTTGGATTTATTCACAATAATGTTTATTTGTTTATTAAATTCTAATTTAGGATCAAAATAAACACCAAGATCTTTAAAACTGTCTACACGATAGAGAGTGTGCACCGACAGAGTATAATAACATCGGTGATTATTGAAACGAAGTGCTGGCTGTGTCGAATTCGGTCCATAGCTATTGTTGGCTTGTCTTTGGACATTACGATTATTTGTATAGTTCGAATAGTTTTGTGTATTCTTTCGGTTATAATTTCATTGATTAGAATTGTTGGGATAGTCATTTGCAGATCTTAGGGGAAATCGAGGGTTGTTGGCATATTGGATGGTTTCCGTGTCGGGTGCCGTAGTTGGAGCTAATTCCAACAAATGTTCGATAGCATCTTGCATTTTAGTATGCCGCGCACTATCGAGAATGATTTTAAACCTGTCACTAACTCCCTTTTTAGGAACGCTAGTCCTCTATGTGCGTTGGCTATCTTTAATGTTTCCTTGGCTCCTTCGCCTTGGATTCCAATCTCCAATTCGGTCATTTTCGCAATTAAGTGCTCCACTTCTGACACGAATTCCCTCATTGGTCGGTTTCGTTGACGCGACCGATCTAATTTGGCCTGGATACTCTCTATAGTATCTCTATACCCGCATTTAGCGGTTTGGCTGACAACTACGTTTTTTTAAAAAGGGCGCGTGGCAGTGGACGGATTTCAAAAATGTTTACACCTGTTCTGCTGGGAGCAACAAAGAGCACGTGTACCAAATTTCATCATTCTAGCTGAAAATTTAAGACCCGAAAACTGATGACATACGGACGGACGGACGGATGGACGGACAGACATGGCTAAATCGACTCAGCTATCGATTCTGAGTCGATCCATATACTTTGAGGTATATGTAGCTAAATTATTTCTCTATGTTACAAACTATGTATCAAAACTAATATACCCCTATGGGATAGGGTATAAATAGATATATTTACTTTCATTATAAGTACAATTTATTTTATAAACGTAACAAAATATTAAAAATAGAATTTTAAATAAGGTATATATATATATTAAATTACTCAAGTTTAACAAAATTACAAATGGATTTTATTAATTTTTTTTATCTATTTAGATTTACAATGATTTTCTGTTTGATTTCAAATTACTGTTCAGCAGACCTACTGCAGCAACATTTAAAATGGTTTTAGCCTTTTTTTGTGTACATTCATTTTTTTTATTTTCATATTTAATCTCACAATTTACTCCTTTCTGATGTTATACTTCGTATGGTCCTATATAACTTGGGTCTAATTTCTTCCTACATTCGTTTCTAAGCAAAACTAAACTTCCTACATTAAAATCCGAAATATTTGCCTTAACATCACTATCGTACCTTTTTTTCCTTATTACATTTTGTCAAATGATGTCGATAGGGCATTAGTGCTTATCTTGGATCGATTTAAAATTAGACAACTATTGTCTGGTATGTAACCCAATATTTGATTTGGACTTACTACCCTAGTACCCTTTAATTTCTCAAATTCTTTATCGTCTTCATTGAAGTTATTTATTATTTTCAGTTCAACTATTTATACCCTATCCCATAGGGGGGTATATTAGTTTTGATACTTAGTTTGTAACATAGAGAAATAATTTTGCTACATATACCTCAAAGTATATGGATCGACTCAGAATCGCTAGCTGAGTCGAATAAGCCATGTCTGTCTGTCCGTCCGTCCGTCCGTCCGTCCGTCTGTCTGTTCGTCAGCGGTTTTTGGGCCTTAAATTTTGAGCTAGGATAATGAAATTTGGTATAGAGGATCCTGGTCCGTGCCACCAGAACAAGTGTAAAAATTTTTGAAATCCGCCCACTGCCACGCCCCTTTTTTAGGAAAACTTATTTTTTGGCCAAACCGTAAGGAATTTCAAAAAAGTGTCTGAGTAGCATATTTAGACAATCCTAATATCTATATTTCGTTCATACAAAGTTTTTTGCCACGCCCACTTTTTGGGGGCGTTTTTAGTAAAAAACGCTTTTTGTCCAAATTTTAAAACTTTCGAAAAAATTTTTGATGCAAATACTTCCGCAATGGTAATATAAACATTTTGTCTATAGATCATTTTCACCTACGCCCACATTTTGGGGGCGTTTTCTTACAAAAACCATTTGTATACCCCATCCCAAGGCATTAGCAATAGAAATACGTTGTTTGTTGTCGAACCACAAAAGATTTTGATAAACTGTCTGAGCAATATATTGTGACAAAATCATTTTCTGTATTTCATCGCCATAAGGCCTATATTTTGAGGATATTAATTTTAAGGATGGGATGGGATAGGGTATTCAACGATCCGCACAGCGGATTGTAGCCTCTCATATGTTTATACCCTATCCCATAGGGGTATATTACTTTTGATACTTAGTTTGTAACATAGAGAAATAATTTAGCTACATATACCTCAAAGTATATGGATCGACTCAGAATCGCTAGCTGAGTCGAATTAGCCATGTCTGTCTGTCCGTCCGTCCGTCTGTCTGTTCGTCAGCGGTTTTTGGGCCTTAAATTTTGAGCTAGGATAATGAAATTTGGTATATAGGATCCTCGTCCGTGCCACCAGAACAAGTGTAAAAATTTTTGAAATCCGCCCACTGCCACGCCCCCTTTTTAGGAAAACTTATTTTTTGGCCAAACCGTAAGGAATTTCAAAAAAGTGTCTGAGTAGCATATTTAGACAATCCTAATATCTATATTTCGTTCATACAAAGTTTTTTGCCACGCCCACTTTTTGGGGGCGTTTTTAGTAAAAAACGCTTTTTGTCCAAATTTTAAAACTTTCGAAAAAAATTTTGATGCAAATACTTCCGAAATGGTAATATAAACATTTTGTCCATAGATTATTTTCACCTACGCCCACATTTTGGGGGCGTTTTCTTACAAAAACCATTTGTATACCCCATCCCATGGCATTAGCAATAGAAATACGTTGTTTTTTGTCGAACCACACAATATTTTGAGAAACTGTCTGAGCAATATATTGTGAGAATGTCATTTTCTGTATTTCATCGCCATAAGGCCTATATTTTGAGGATATTAATTTAAAGGATGGGATGGGATAGGGTATTCAACGATCCGCATAGCGGATTGTAGCCTCTCATATGTTCTCTTCTTGGTTTTGACTTTTCTTAGTAGTGTCTTCCTCCTGTTGGTTTTAATCAGACTGTTTGGCTTGTGCTCTTGTTGTAACAAAAACGTATAACCTTTTTAAATCCTCTGAACTATACATATTGTATTGTGCTCAGAGCATCTGCAGTGGAGTTATCTTTTCCTGGTGAATACTGGAAGTAAAAATTATATTCTTTTAATAATAACCTGAATTTAGTTAATCGACTGGAAGGTTCTATTAATGAGAACAAGTACACTAGAGGCCTGTGGTCAGTTAAAATTTTGAATCGTCTCCCGATCAGGTATGGTCGGAAGTGCTTTATTGCCCACACTATCGCGAGGAACTTCTTTTCGATAGTGCTGTAAATTTTCTCAGCTTGTTTTTAGAATTTTACTTGCTTAGGCAACTGGTTTATCATCGAAATTTGATAAAACGGCACCTAACGCAAATCCCGACGAGTCTGTTCGTAGTATGTATTTCTTTTCAAAATTTGGGAATTTTAGAATTGTTGGGTTTATTAAAAATTCCTTGAGCAATTCAAAGGCTGTTTCGCAGTCTTTATTAAAATTGAATTCTACATTCTTCGGTAATAAGAGTCGGTTAAAAGTTGTTGCTAGTGTTGCGAAATTCGGTATGAATTTCCTATAATAATTGTTAAATGCCACGAATCTTCGTACTTCGTATACGTTTTGGGGTATTGGGTAATTTTTCATAATGATTTATTTTGAGGGATCCGGTACGATTCCCTTGTCATATATTATATGTCCTAAACAAAGTACTTCTTTTCTGAGGAAAGCACATTTTTGAGGGTGTATTTTAAAGCCTTTCTAAAACTTCAATCAAATTCTTATTGTGGTGTTTCAAATTTCCACCGAAAACTATCAAATCATCAAGATATACGAAATAACGTGAGTTAGTTAGATCGGACATAGCTTCTGACATCATCCTAGAAAAAGTACTAGGTGATCTTTAAAGACCCATTGGAAGTCGTTTGAGTTGGTAATGACCGTTTTCTGTTGAAAATGCAGTGCAAGGTCTACTATTCTTATCTTTTTCATTTGGTAATAACCTTGACTCGTCGAATATATCAGTTATATTCGGTAGAGGTAACTAATCATCTCCAATAACATCGGTCACTTTTCTGTAGTCGATTATCAGTCTAAATTTTTGTACTCCGGTTACGGGATTTTTTTTCTTAGGTACTATAAGGATGGGTGAATTCCATGCGGAAATGGATACTTACTTACTTGAGTGGCGCTACAGTCCGGGTTGAACCTTGGCCTCAACCAACATGCCTCTCCAATTAGCCCGGTCCTTAGCTAACTGCCTCCAGTTGCGCACTCCAAGTTGGTTGAGGTCGGTTTCTACTTGTGCGCGCCACTTAAGGCGATGTCTTCCTCTACTGCATCCGACGTCTGGCTGGGAATCGAAGACTCTGCGAGCCGGTGTATTGGTGTCCATTCGTTTTACATTTTTTTTCTTTCTGAAAAGCCGGTGTTCTTCCCTTCTTCTTTACCTATAGAGCTCATTGGCAACTCTCGTTTTCACCTGCAGCTTAGCCTTGTAGGCCTCGTTCTGCGAGCATCTGTCGGCATTCTTCATCAAACCAAGGGTTATCGCATCCTTACCTTGGCTGCAACAAGGTAGTGGTCCGAGTCGATGTTAGCCCATCGGAATGTTCGGACATCCAAAGCAATCCTTAGTTATATCCTCTTTTTCCTCCGTCAGAGCTTGAGCGCTTATAAGGCTTATGTTGGCGAATTCGGCCTTGATGCGGATTGTTACAATGCGTTCGTATTTGTCTTGGAAGCATAAGACTTCTTCTCTAAGTCTGGCACTTTTAACAAATCCTCATCCGAATAGTCGCTGTTTCTGCTCACTATAACACGGTCCATAGTAGATGTCACAGTTTTTCATCCTCTTTTTGACCGGTCCATCTCATCGTATTTCCTGGATGGTAGTAGGTAATGTCTGCTTTGCAGCAGTTTAGGGCTTCCGCTAGTTGTTCGCCTGCACCTCTCCTGTTTATTGTTCCCACATTCCAGGTGCAGATACGAACGTCGTTGTCCTTTTTTCGTTTAGCAGGGTCGTCAACAATATTATCAGTCCTTTCCGAGGCTATTGGTTGCTTCGTAACATAGGCTTTTTTTATATGGATGGGTAGTTAACCCAAAGCACAACCCCCAACCTGGAGGGCCAGGCCCTTGATTGGACCCTAGGACAGCGGGCGGAAAATACCAATGTCAGTAGCCCATTTTGGGATATGAGCGCTGCCGTTGACCCATTGAGGGCTCCTCCACCACCAACTCTTTTCCAGTACCCTGGCTCAGTATTGGAAATCCCTATAGACCCGGTGTTCAAATATGTCGAAGCAGCTCATATGGGGATTTCACTACCAGTTCGATCAAACTGGAGCTGTTGGCGCCACCGTTGACTCCATCTAGGGAATGCCTCCGCTGCCGCCGGAGAGTGAGTGCCTTAGTGAGAGGACACTCCTCCCCCTCTCTCGTTTGCTGCCACCAACGACCTTCCACAGGGGTTTATTACCCCAGTCGAGGTACTAGGCACCCACCAGTCACCAGCGTGGAGGTGAGAGTAGGAGTTGATAGTGCGAGGCTAGAGTGAGAACGCTTGTGTTCTCATGTAATCGCATCACTATCCTTAAAAACCGGCCGAAATGCAGAAACGGGTGGTGCAACAATATCGTCCGCAAGCATCTTTTGCACTTCGGCTTGGGCGTCTGTTTTCTGTGAATGGGGTAATCTGTATGGCTTAGTATATTTTGGGGTGGCTCCTTTTTTTAGTGTTATGTGGGCCTGACCTATATGTGTGTGTGTTTATTTGTCTTGGTGTAGATGGAAAATATCTTGAAATTTAGAGCATATAGTTTCGAGTTCAGATTTTTCTTCCTCGTTAAATGTATCAAAATTTATTTCATTTAGTAACTGTTGTGTTCGTGTATGAGGAGTGTGGCGTTTGTTCGTATTTTAATACATCATAGTCTGATAAAATGTTGACTTTGGCTCTACCCATTTCATTCTTACTTTGGATTCTCTAGTGTTTAAAATTTTTATCGGTATTTTTCCCTTTTTACTTTGAGATATAGAGCTTGCCATAAATACTCCATCACACAATTCTTGTGAATGAAATACTCAGACATTTGTATGTTTGCTTTCTAACCAAAAAGTGGCTTCAGATCTATTGTAAATAACTGATCTGAGTTAAATATGGGTAAAGAAATTTGATTAATGTCTGTAGCTAATTTTAGTGTGAAATGTTCTAAGTCAATTATTGCACGCACCGATAATACCGTCTTATGGTACCGGGAATGAGTCTGGTACGACGTGAAAAATGTAGGATGTTTCATGTTGTCCTAACAGAAGTGTGTTGGTACATGTACCTATAGTTGTTAGTTCGCCAGAAATACCCATTAAGAATTTGATATTTGTTTGTTATTAACATTGAATTGGACATATAGGCCGTTAGCTATGCCCTCTGCACATATTGCAATATGTGGCAGTGAGCTAAGTAATTGCCCCCCCAATTGTCCGGCTTCCCCATCGGTGGGTAGATCGTTTCCCTAATTCATCATATATGTAGATTCTCCCTGTCTGTATTCATCCTGAGTAGAACCCCCATTGTTTCGTGGATAGTTTCGGTTATCCCCTTGTGGTCTGTTATTTCTTTGGTTTGCCTGTCGTTTCCCATTATAGTTATTATTCCCCGTCTTGTTGGGTTATTTCTATTATTCCTTGGGTTGTAATTATTCGTGTTATTTTTTTATTTTTATTTTTACGCTATCAGTTCTGTGTCGTAGCGAGCTTAATACAAGCGCATCTACGAGCAGAGATTTGCCACAGCATATAATATGCATCCACAGGCTCATCATTTAGTGCATTTGTTAGTGGGACATAACAAAACACAGAAGTTATGTTGACGGCACTAACGAAATC
Organism: Rhingia campestris; assembly: GCA_932526625.1. NCBI lineage: Eukaryota > Metazoa > Arthropoda > Insecta > Diptera > Syrphidae > Rhingia > Rhingia campestris. Next base: position 68,401,376 of record OW052183.1, read on the forward strand.
AATAAACGATGAAATTAAACTTTTTTTTTGTATTATTAACAAAACAAACATATATATACACATACACTTATTACGACTCTAGAATACAATTACGCAGTGTTTTTTAAACTACTTTTACTATCATGCAGTTCAACTACATCGCTATTTTTATTGTAAACTCTACTCATGCGACTTATAGCCTCATGCATACCATAGTTGTATTTATGATTAGGTATATGTAAAATATTTTGTCTACGAAGGTTATAGGAACCTCCACGGGTATTAAAACCAATAGCACTTAAAAGATCAGGAGCATCTATTTGTCCTGATAATATTTGGTGTAAAAAGACCATGCCATTGTTAAGTCCACGTTGAGAGTTGCAGTAGTTTGTAAGCACAGAATCCAATCCATTTCAAATGTCAGTTAGTTTCTATTGACAGAACAAATATATGTTAAAACTTATGGGAAGAATCCTTAGAGCTACTAATGGACACCCATTTCCCAGGTAGTTCACAGGAACTTTCCAAGATGACATCAATAGAACAAATCTATTGACCGGTAACTTTCAAGATCTTATCACAAAAGCTAAAGTACTTTGGACAGTACACAGCTTCAAACCCTTTAAATCCGCGGGACCTGATGGCATTGTACCAGCGGAGCTAGAGCACGCTTTCGATCTCATCATTCCATGGATCCTTAAGGGCTGCATCGAGCTGATTTTCATTCCCAAGGTTTGGAGGGAAGTGAAAGTAGTATTCATACCCAAATCTGGAAATAGTCCTCACGTCAATCCGAAAGACCTGAAACCGATTAGCTTATCATCATACTTTCTGAAAACCCCAGTGTCCATCAACATGCATCCCCGCAGTAGCATTGAAGTAAATCTGCTATCTGCATCCCAACATGCGAACTGCGGAACTCATGGCGATCAAAGAAGCATTATCCAGGCTGAAAGAGAATATAATATCTTCCAAGGATATAAGCATTTTCTCGGACATCCAAGCGGCCATAAAACCCTGGAATCAGTCTCAATAAATTCTAAGACAACCGATCATCTCTGCAGGAGATGTCAAAGCATTTTAACATTCACCTATGCTTGGTGCCTGGCAATAGTGAAATTCCAGGGAACTGTAAGGCTGATGAACTCGCCAGAAATGGAACTAAATTACCAGTTGTACCCGACACGGATGCACTAGGTATTCCTATGGTTACATGTAAAAGCTTACTAGCGCAACATGCTAACAGCAAATCAAATCTCAGATGGAGTCTTGGCACGACGTGTTAAATAAACAAACAAATTTGGCCAAAGCTGGATTTGAGAAGATTCAAGGGACTGATTTCGCTTGATAGATCTTATATTAGCGCAACTATGGGTGTCGTCACTGGACACTGTTTAATAGACAGACACGAGGAAAGGCTAGGCCTCCACTCAAATGACTTCTGTAGGAGCTGCTTGCACGAAGAGGATGAAGAAACAATACTTCATCTCCTTTGTAACTGCCCGGCCCTATCAAACAAAGGGAAGCTACATCTTGGGGCTTACTAACTTCAAAATCTCAGCGATTTGATAAAACGGAAGCGAAAAGCGCTCTGGCATCCGCGATGGCTTGGTCTTTGAAACGTACGTTCGGTCTTCCTTGCTTCTTGAACATGTGGGCTGGGATTCGAAGATCGTCTTAGCTGGATTTGGATTTGGTTGGCGGTTCGACCATCTGGAGAGCGCCAGGTTGCTGTGTGGATCCTTAGCCTTGGGAACCTAGTGCTACTTATCACCATATTACGAGCTGCTGCAAAATCGATTAGTCGATAGCCGTTGTCTCTTGTCGTTTCGTGGATTCTGTGCTTACTAACTGCAGTAGTTTAATTCGACACCTATAGGGAGGCAAATTGTGTACATCATCCCATGGAAGTCTCAAAGCAAATCTTATAAAATTACGTTGGACTGCCTCAATTCTATTTGAATGAACTAACGGGTGATCCAAGTAGAGATACTTTCTTCAATAGCCTTTTTTGACTGATCACGTGTGAGTCGTGTCATGCTGTCATGTTATTTTTGTTTAGAATTGTTTGGCATTTCATAATGGAAAGACTTACGCGTGAACAACGTTTACAAATTGTTCAACTTTATTATGAAAATTCACGTTCTGTGAGGAATGTGTTTCGTGCACTTCGCTCAACTTACGGTCAACATAATCGGCCTACTGAGCGTACTATTCGCAACACCATCACCCATTTTGAGACCCAGTATTCATTATTGGATAATATTCGACCGAATAGACCACGTCCAGCACGCTGTGAAGAAAATATAGCGGCCGTAGCTGAGAGTGTACACGAAGACCGTAAATTATGCTGGTGCGAACGTTACCGTCAATGGCGACCGTTATCGTGCCATGATGACCGACTATTTGATGCTTGAAATTGAAGCTCGTGATCTCGGCGACATTTGGTTTCAGCAATACGGCGCCACTTCCCACACATCGCATCAATCAATGGACTTATTGAGAGAACATTTCGGTGAGCACATAATTTCACGTTTTGGGCCGGTCGATTGGCCACCAAGATCGTGTGATATCACACCGTTAGACTTTTTCCTGTGGGGATATGTAAAGTCAAAAGCTTATGCCGACAAACCCTCTTCGATTCAGGCCTTTGTGGAAAACATCACGCGTGTCATTCGCCAGTTACCAGTCGAAATGCTCGAACGAGTGATCGAAAATTGGACTCAACGGATGGACCATCTGCGACGTAGCAACGTCCAACATTTGATAGATATAATCTTCAATAAATAAATGCCAAAGAATGTTCTTTCAAATGATAATAAACATTCTCCATTAAATTTGAATTTTCTGTGTTTTTTTTCTTTAAAAAGGTAGGGAACCTCGAAATGGATCACCCTTTACATAGGAGGGTGTCCACACTTGTAGGGATACTCCAAGTGAGGGCAAACTAGACATTTATTTAACGAAAGGGTGACATAAGGGTCATTGAACTCTCTTGACCACCTTTTTATAAATCCCAACATAGAGTTGGATTTATTCACAATAATGTTTATTTTTTTATTAAATTCTAATTTAGGATCAAAATAAACACCAAGATCTTTAAAACTGTCTACACGATAGAGAGTGTGCACCGACAGAGTATAATAACATCGGTGATTATTGAAACGAAGTGCTGGCTGTGTCGAATTCGGTCCATAGCTATTGTTGGCTTGTCTTTGGACATTACGATTATTTGTATAGTTCGAATAGTTTTGTGTATTCTGTCGGTTATAATTTCATTGATTAGAATTGTTGGGATAGTCATTTGCAGATCTTAGGGGAAATCGAGGGTTGTTGGCATATTGGATGGTTTCCGTGTCGGGTGCCGTACTTGGAGCTAATTCCAACAAATGTTCGATAGCATCTTGCATTTTAGTATGCCGCGCACTATCGAGAATGATTTTAAACCTGTCACTAACTCCCTTTTTAGGAACGCTAGTCCTCTATGTGCGTTGGCTTTCTTTAATGTTTCCTTGGCTCCTTCGCCTTGGATTCCAATCTCCAATTCGGTCATTTTCGCAATTAAGTGCTCCACTTCTGACACGAATTCCCTCATTGGTCGGTTTCGTTGACGCGACCGATCTAATTTGGCCTGGATACTCTCTATAGTATCTCTATACCCGCATTTAGCTAATAAGTTGGTTTTTAGTTCCCTAAAAGTTTCCGTTTTTACGGTCCCTGATTCCGTTAAGTATTTTACCTTTATTTTACATTTTAGCAAGAATGTGATATGCGTAGTTTTGGCAGAGTCAGTACTAGAGTATCGTAGTAGAACTCTACGCTTTTTAAAAAATCTCTTATGATCTCGGTTCGGTTGCTACCTGTGTCGCAAGTTAGCACGGGTAACTTTTGTGCCGTGTTAAAATCGAACTCACTCATGTTGATTTTGGGTTTTGTAACGGCTATCCTTATTATCATTATAATTATTACTATCATTATTATTATAACCATCATTATTATTATAAAATAACATAATTTACCTAATATAATAATTATTTTATCATTCATTCATGAAGAAAGCACATATTTGATCTGTATCACATTTGAAACTAAAGAAAGCACATATTTTTGTAAATTAAAAAGTGCTACGCACACACATAGCTGTAAGCTCATGCATACACAGAATTCAAAAAATAAAAAAAACATATTAGAAGGCTACAATCCGCAGTGCGGATCGTTTAATACCCTATCCCATCCCATCCTTAAAATTGATATCCCCAAAATATGGTCTTTATGGTCATAAAGTATTGAAAATGACGTTGTTACAACATATTGTTCCGAAGGATTGTCAAATTCTTTTATGGTTCGACAAAAAACCACGTTTTTGTATTGCATATGCCTTGGGGTAGGGCATACAAATGGTTTTTGTAAGAAAACGCCCCCAAAAAGTGGGCGTGGGTTAAAATGGTCTACTGACGAAATGTTCATATTAATACTACCAATGATTTTGCATCAAAATTTTTTTCGAAAATTTTCAAATTTGGCCAAAAAATGTTTTTTTTATAGAAAACGCCCCCAAAAAGTGGGCGTGGCAAAAAACTTTGTATTGACGAAATATAGATATTACGATTCTCTAAATATGCTACTCAGACACTTTTTGACATTCCCTACGGTTTGCCCAAAAACTGAGTTTATCTTAAAAGGGGGCGCGGCAGTGGGCTGATTTCAAAAATGTTTACACTTGTTCTGTAGGCACGGCCGAGGAGCCCATATACCAAATTTCATTATCCTAGCTCAAAATTTAAGGCCTAAAAATCGGTGACGTACAGACGGACGGACGGACAGACAGACATGGCTTAATCGACTCAGCTAGCGATTCTGAGTCGATCCATATACTTTGAGGTATATGTAGCTAAATTATTTCTCTATGTTACAAAGTATCAAAACTAATATACCCCTATGGGATAGGGTATAAAAACATATGAGAAGGCTACATTCCGCTGTGCGGATCGTTTAATACCCTATCCCATCCCATCCTTAAAATTAATATCTCCAAAAAGTGTGCTTTATTAGCCTATAATATAGAAAATGACATTGTCACAACATATTGTTCAAACAGTTTATCATAATCATTTGTTGTTTGACAAAACACATAGTTTTCCTCTTGCATATGCTATGGGTTAGGGTATACAAACGGTTTTTGTATGAAAACGCCCACAAAAAGTGGGCGTGGGCTAAAATGATCTATTGACGAAATGTTTATATTAATATTACTTATTATTCTGCATCAATTTTTTTTCGAAAATTTTAAAATTTGACCGAAAAACGTTTTTTATTAAAAACGCCCCCAAAAAGTGGGCGTGGCAAAAAACTTTATATGAACGAAATACAGATATTCAGATTGTCTAAATATGTTGTTCAGAAAGTTTTGCAAAATTCCTTATGGTTTGACCAAAAAATACGTTTTTCTAAAAAGGGGGCGTGGCAGTGGGCGGATTTCAAAAATTTTTACACTTGTTCTACTGGGAGCAACAAAGAGCACGTGTACCAAATTTCATCCTTCTAGCTCAAAATTTAAGGCCCAAAAACTGGTGACGTACGGACGGACGGACGGACAGACATGGCTTAATCGACTCAGTTTTCGATTCTGAGTCGATCCATATACTTTGACGTATATGTAGCTAAATTATTTCTCTATGTTACAAACTATGTATCAAAACTAATATACCCCTATGGGATAGGGTATAATGAATGTACCCTAGCAATTCTGGGTATAAAAGGGCAGCAAGAGCTCAATTTATGTGCAGTCAGTTAGCATTCGCTCAGAAGACAAGTAGAACAAGAAATTGGTCGCTTGGCTCTGAACTGAATATAGCTATATAAACTATTTCCTGCATTTGAGATTGCAATAAAAAAATTCCATACCAGTTTAAATATTTTCCAATCTTTTTATACCCTTTCCCATAAGGGTATATTAGTTTTGATACTTAGTTTGTAACATAGAGAAATAATTTAGCTACATTTACCTCAAAGTATATGGATCAACTCAGAATCGCTAGCTGAGTCGAAGAAGCCATGTCTGTCTGTCTGTCCGTCCGTCCGTCCGTCTGTCTGTTCGTCACCGATTTTTAGGCCTTAAATTTTGAGCTAGGATAATGGTATATAGGATCCTCGTCCGTGCCACCAGAACAAGTGTAAAAATTTTTGAAATCCGCCCACTGCCACGCCCACTTTTTAGGAAAACGTATTTTTTGGCCAAACCGTAAGGAATTTTAAAAAAGTGTCTGAGAAGCATATTTAGAGAATGACGTTATCTGGTCAAATTTTAAAATTTCCAAAAAAATTGTTGATGCACAATCATTGGTATATTAACATAAAAATTTCGTCTATAGACTATTTTAACCCACGCCCACTTTTTGTGGGCGTTTTCTTGCAAAAAACATTTGTATGTCCTACCCCAAGGCATATGCAATAGAAAAACGTTGTTTTTCGTCGAACCATAAAAGAATTTGATAAACCTTCTGAACAATATGTTGTGAAAACGCCATTTTCAATACTTTATGACCATGAAGACCACATTTTGGGGATATTAATTTTAAGGATGGGATGGGATAGGGTATTAAACGATCCGCACAGCGGATTGTAGCCTTCTCAAATGTTTTTTTATATAAATCGACGACAAGGTCCCAAGGGATTTTTTACATCGCTTCATTGGTGCCCAACATTGTGGCTACTAAAATCACGGCTGGACATACGAGTCGGAACATACAGTAGAGCCCAAAACATTGGGAAACATCCAAAATTGTCTGGAACAAATTTTTTTTTGGTAAAATTTAGGAAGACGGGTTGAACAAAAATTTCTGGTCGCTTGGCTCCTGAATTTCGTTGCCAAAAAATAATAATAAAGCAAAGGCAGACGGGTTGAACAGATATTTCTGGTCGCTTGGCTCCTGAGATTTATCAAGAAACAACGAAGACGGGTTGAACGGTTTACTGGTCGCTTGGCTCGTGATTAATTAACGTTCATCGTTGGCACTGTACCGAAGATTGTTCATTCAAGGACACATCTTTAAAATTTATGCCGAGGAGAAGTGAACGGATAGCGTTACAAACAACCACACAAGCTTCAAAAACTGAGGTAATCCCAGAAGGAGAGATCCTTGGAGACACGTCATCAGTTGCTTCGACAGGCGCGGCCTCATTAACAACTTTGTCAGAAGAGCAATTGCAACGACTAGTAAGCGCTATACACGTGAAGGAGAGTCAAGGAACATTTAGCAAATGTACAGCTCGGTTTGATGGAGAGAATAACATGCCAAAGATCAGCGATTTTATCGCGACAATAACTGTATACAAAGACTCCGAAAATGTTACAGACGCTAGTGCTCTCACGAGTATTCCACTATTGCTTGAAGGCTTCGCAGCAACATGGTGGCAAGGCGTAAAAGGAGAAGCAAAGAGTTTTAATGATGCAATAAAACTACTCAAAGCAGCATTCGCACCAGCCAAACCCTCGTGGCGAATTTATGCAGAACTCTTTGAGGAGAAACAGGGAGTAAATGAAAGAATCGACCAATTCATTTGCAGAAAACGGTCATTGCTTTCACAATTATCCGACGAGATATCCGAAAAAGTAATGCTTAATATGGTATATGGTCAAGTTCTCCCTAATATTAGAGAAAAAGTCCCCAGAAACTCAATAAACAATTTTCAAGAACTCCTGGAACAAGCCAGAGAAGTGGAAATGTTTAATAATGAAAATAAACCTTCTTTACGTCCTGCAGAGAGTAATGAAAAGAAGCGTTGCACTTACTGTAGGAAAAGAGGACACATAGCTGACGCATGCTTTACAAGGATTAAAGACAGTGAGCAAGGTAAGTCGGCAGTTCAAACAAAGACCGCAAAGCCTTCTTATTGCTATGGTTGCGGAGCAGCTGGCTATTACCGAACAAATTGTCCCACTTGCTGCAATAAAAATGCAAATAGTCCAAACGCAATTGAATTTAATCTTATAGATTCCAAAGTAATTGGAAGAAATGTTCCTACCGTTGATGTCAACATTAAGGGCCTTCGCGGAGAAGCATATATAGACACAGCAGCTAGAACCAGCGTAGCAGGAGCTCGTCTTTATCACCAACTTCTAAAGAAAGGATGCGAATTCAAGCCATTTCATAGATGACCCACGAAAATATTTGATTTCAAACTGGTTAATAGTAGCTTTTTGAAACCAATTGACAATGAGGACCAACATTATTACCATCCACCAGATGTAAGAAGTGACAAATACACCTAGAAAAGAGGTTATGGATGAAGTGTCTGCATATCTCGCTTGGGTAGAAAGTCGAAAAGTAATAAGTCCTATTGGTATGACACCGAAACGCAAGAAACCAAATGATTATTCACCACACGGTGTGCAATCTATTTTCTCCGACGCTGTGCCAAAAGATATGAAAACTCCAGATAGATCCAGTGATTTATTTAGCGAACCGCAGAGAGTTGAATCTTCAAACGCTGATGCATGGTTTGAGCTGAATAGCCTTGACATTAAGCTACGTCCTGAAGAAGCTAAACACTTGGATAACATGGAAAAAACAAATTTGGAAGATTTACTGGTAGCACACTGTGAAATATTTGGAGAAATAGACACTCCTACTCCATTGATAGAACATCGGATTAAAACTGGAGAAGCAGCTCCTATTGCTTTCGCTCCATACAGGATCTCACCGGCCAGGAAAATACAGTTAAAGGAAGAAATTGGCAGAATGTTGCAGAAAGGCATAATTGAAGAAAAGGCATCTCCATGGGCATTTCCTCTTGTCTTAGTTCCCAAGAGTGATGGTGACGATTCTGCGTCGATTACAGAGCACAAAACGCCGTAACGCTTCCAGACCACTATCCCTTACCACGCATTGACGACCTACTTCACGAAGCTAAGAGTACTCTGTATGTGTCAACATTCGACTTACGCTCCGGATACTGGCAAATTATGGTAGCAGAGGAAGACCAGTTAAAGACTGATTTTATTACATAATTCGGCACTTATGTATTTAAACGTATGCCGCTTGGATTAAGAAATGCGCCTGCAACCTTTCAGCGCATAATTGATAAATTTCGAAGAAGTATAACAGACATTATGTTACTAGCATTTACAGATGATCTAATCGTCTGCTCTGAAAGCTTCGAAAAACATCTAGAAGATCTAAAAAGAATTTTTAATCGCTTGAAGGAATTTGGATTCCGGCTCAACAGAGATAAGTGTAGATTTTTCTGTTCCAAAGTTTCATACCTGGGTTACATTCTGACAACTAGTGGAATCAAAGTAAATCCAGAGAAAACGGAGGCAATCCTCAAGAGAGCGAGACCAAAAAATCCAAAACAAGTATTATCATTTTTTCAAACTTGTTCATGGTACAGGAGGTTCATACCGAACTTTGCCAAGATTTCAAAGCCACTCTCAGATTTCACAAAGAAGAATTTCGCTTGGACATGGGAAGACAGAGAACAAAAGTCCTTTGATAAGCTTAAACAACTCCTTCAGTGCACCAGTTTGCAACAAGTCAAAGAAGATGCTTCGTTTATTTTAAAAACTGACGCCAGCAAATATGCTCTCGGTGCGGTATTACTCCAGGGGGAGGGAGAAGACGAACATCAAGTCGAGTACGCCAGCGGATTATTATTACCAGCAGAAAGCAACTACTCTACGACAGAAAGAGAAGCACTCGCGGTAGTTTGGGCGGTACAGAAATTTCGAGGTTATATAGAAGGATCACAAGCCAAGATAATAACGGACCACCAGCCGTTAAAATGGTTGATGTCATTAAAATCACCAACTGGAAGACTTGCCAGGTGGGCACTCCAGTTACAACCATACAACCTTGAAATTGGATACAATCCCGGGAGAAAGAATGCCGTGGCAGACACACTTTCAAGACCACCTTGTCCTGACGAGGGACAAGAAGAGGACAAATGTGAGATTAATTCTATAGACATCGATATCCCAAGACGAGGTTCCAAAGAAATAAGAAAGGAACAATTGGCGGATCCCGACTTAAAAATCATTATTGACTCATTCGAACAAAATGACGACAGCCTACTTCGATAGACCAATCGTGGTTACGTTTTGAACGATGGCGTCTTATATCGTTTCTGTTCGGAAGAGGACTCTGAAGAGGGGCAATTAGTTATCCCGAAAACCATGAAGTCCCTAATATTGCAGAAATACCACAGCCGGTCATTATGGTCTGGACAGAACATTAGCGCGTATCTCCAGACGCTATTTTTGGTCAGAGATGAAATCAGATATAGCAATACATGTTAAAACATATGAGAAGGCTACAATCCGCTGTGCGGATCGTCGAATACCCTATCCCATCCTATCCATAAAACTAAAATCCCCAAAAAAAGGGGGCATGGCTAAAAACACGATGTGGATAAAATAGAAAAAATGATATAGTGACAACAAATTCTTCAGACTGCTTACAAAACAATTTTACGGTTCTACAAAAGACAAGGTTTTCTCCTGCATATTATGTTATGGGGTAGTGTATAAAAATGGTTTTTATATAAAAACGCCCCCAAAAGTGGGCGTGGGTTAAAATGGTATATAGACGAAATGTTCATGTTAATAATGTTAATGATTCTGCATCAAAATTTTTTTCGAAAAATTTAAAATTTGACCGAAAACAGTTTTTAATTGAAAACGCCCCCAAAAAGTGGGCGTGGCAAAAAACTTTATATAGACGAAATATAGATATTAATATTGTCTAAATATGTTGTTCAGAAACTTTTTTAAAATTCCTTACGGTTTGGTCAAAAACTGAGTTTTTCTTAAAAGGGGGCGTGGCAGTGGGCGGATTTCAAAAAATTTTACACTTGTTCTGTAGGCAGAGACGAGGATCCTATATACCAAATTTCATTATCCTAGCTCAAAATTTAAGGCCTAAAAATCGGTAACGTACAGACGGACGGACAGACAGACAGGTGAAATAAGGCGATGGGATGCAGATATGATGCGGAAAGCTGTGCAAGCTGTAAGGAATGGCGAAATGGGCATTCAAATGGCATCAAAAACATACAGCGTGTAATGTGGAATACTATTCCAAATTACCCTCCAATTCTTAGAATCATGATTTTCGAGGTGGTATCAATAAAAAATAAAAACTATATCTTAAAAATTACCCTACCTATCTGAGATTTTTGCTAACGTTAGCTAATAGATTTATATGCAATATGTATAAAAATCGCCAAATTTATGCATCGTCTCTAGTTTAGTATGTAAAAAGAAAATGGGTATTCCACAATACCCGAAGTTACTCTACTCCCGTATACCATCCAGAAGCAAATCCGGTAGAAAGGAAGAACCGAGACTTAAAGACGCAGTTATCTATTTCGGTGGTAAACGACCACCCGTCATGGAATCTCAAACTTCCAGCCATACGTTTTGCCATGAATACAGCGAAATGCGAAAGTACTGGGTTTTCAGCCGCTTATTTGACTTTTGGGCGAGAACTCAGAACTCCAACTGAAGTTAACAACGATCTGAAATCCATCATTCAATCCGAAAACTTCGTTCCACAAATAACTCCACATCTGCTAAGACTGGCAGATACTCTTAAAGAAGCTCAACAAGCATCCGAGAAACAACAAGACGAGAATAAATCGTACGCTGACAAGAGAAGAAGGCATCACGGTAAACTTGAAGTTGACGATAAAGTCCTTGTTCAAACACATCCCATTAGTCGAACAGCTAAAGGTTTCACATCTAAATTCGCTCCGAAGAGGGATGGTCCCTATGTAATCCTTGCAAAGAAGGGTTCGACAAGTTTCACGATTGCCAGTGAGGGCGATCCAACCGTTCCACTAGGAACATATCATGCATCCTTGCTAACAACATATAATGGTGGTTCTCAGGAACTACCTAAGCCAGTTATTGCCATCAAGAAGCGAAGAAGACCAGTGAAGGTAGCCATTGAAACCTCACAGCCCAGTGTTACCAAAAAGACAACAAGAAGGATGACGTCACCTGTTCCTGCCACATCATCGGGAAGATCTCTGAGGCAGAGGGGGAGACTGTAACGGCCATCCTTATTATCATTATAATTATTACTATCATTATTATTATAACCATCATTATTATTATAAAATAACATAATGTACCTAGTATAATAATTATTTTATCATTCATTCATGAAGAAAGCACATATTTGATCTTTATCACATTTGAAATTAAAGAAAGCACATATTTTTGTAACTTAAAATGTGCTACGCACACACAGCTGTAAGCTCATGCATACACAGAAATACAGAATTAAAAAAATAAAAAATATGAATGTACCGTAGCAATTCTGGGTACAAAAGGGCAGCAAGAATTCAATTTATGTGCAGTCAGTTAGCATTCGCTCAGAAGACAAGTAGAACAAGAAATTGGTCGCTTGGCTCTGAACTAAATATATATATAAAATATTTCCTGCATTTGAGATTTCAATAAAAGTTTAAATATTTTCCAATCTTTTTTTTTATATAAATCGATGACAAGGTCCCAGGGATTTTGTACATCGCTTAAGTTTATATATACTTTTACTTCTTTTAATTTGTCTTCGAGGTCTGCCCCGGTGGTATCTACTACCTCGATGTTGTCGTTGACTATTTCCTCTGACCCTTTTCTGTAGGATTTTGAATCGGTTGTTAACCATGCTAAAAATCCGAGTTCTATGGTGGACAAACTCTTCTGACCAATAGCTGAGTAATGGATAACAAAATCGTCCCAAAGTTATAATATTTGTTTTAATTACTCGCTTGCCCCTTTGGGTTTTCGAGTACAGGTCGGAGATTTTTTTAAACTTTGGTAACAAGTTTTTAGTTTTCCTAAAGCTTCTTCCAAGAGTGTAAATTCCATTAACTCAAATATATATGGAATAATGGGAAAATTATGATAAGAATGTCTGCTTAAAAAAATTCCAATAATTCTTTTAAGCAGACATTCTTCTAGAGGCAACGTTGTGCTAAATGATCTACTTGCGAACAACATTAAAAAAAAAAACATATGAGAGGCTACAATCCGCTATGCGGATCGTTGAATACCCTATCCCATCCCATCCTTTAAATTAATATCCTCAAAATATAGGCCTTATGGCGATGAAAAACAGAAAATGACATTGTCACAATATATTGCTCAGACAGTTTCTCAAAATCTTTTGTGGTTCCACAAAAAACAACGTATTTCTATTGCTAATGCCTTGGGATTGGGTATACAAATGGTTTTTGTAAGAAAACGCCCCCAAAATGTGGGCGTAGGTGAAAATGATCTATGAACAAAATGTTTATATTACCATTGCGGAAGTATTTGCATCAAAATTTTTTTCGAAAGTTTTAAAATTTGGACAAAAAACGTTTTTTACTAATAACGCCCCCAAAAAGTGGGCGTGGCAAAAAAACTTTGTATGGATGAAATATATATATTAGGATTGTCTAAATATGTTGCTAACACAATTTTCTGAAATTCCTTACTGTTTGCCTTAAAACTACGTTTTTTCTAAAAGGCGGCGTGGCAGTGGGCGGATTTTAAAACTTTTTACACTTGTTCTGGTGACTCGGCCAAGGATCCTATATACCAAATTTCATTATCCTAGCTCAAAATTTAAGGCCCAAAAATCGGTGACGAACAGACAGACGGACGGAAGGACGGACAGACAGACATGGCTAATTCGACTCAGCTAGCGATTCTGAGTCGATCCATAAACTTTGAGGTATATGTAGCTAAATTATTTCTCTATGTTACAAACTAAGTATCAAAACTAATATACCCCTATGGGATAGGGTATACTCCATAACATATGCAAGAGAAAAACCTTGTCTTTTGTAGAACCATAAAAGTGTTTTACAAACATTCTGTACAATTTGTTGCGACAATTTCATTTTCTATAATTAATCATCATCGTGTTTTAAGCCATGCCCACTTTTTGGTGATATTAGTTTTACAGATGGGATGGGATAGGGTATTCAACGATCCGCACAGCGGATTGTAGCCTTTTTATAGGTTTTTTTTTTGTTTTTGCTTTGAATCGACGGGTAACTACTATCAAAGAGAATATAATACATAGAGTACGCATCACAGCTAAAAATGCTGTAGCCGTCACAGACGCGGGCGGTAATGGCGAAGGGGAATTTCCGTATTTCGTTTTGTGGTGTCTGTGTTCGTGTTTGATACACGAACAATGCTATATGTATATATGCTATTGCAATGTATATAACATCTTGCGGTTGAAACGAAGAATGAGAAGAGGAAAGAATAAAAAAAAAATTTCTGACGAAAAAATGTAAGCATGTGCAATGTGCTCAAACATTTTCATTTTTCAGTTCATTCTTATTTTGAATGTCAAAGCGAAAAGTGAGCAGTATGAGCACCAAAGCAGCAAATAATCGGCCGTCCGGCAATCAATTATGCTATGTTTGCAAAAAATCTAGACGAAGTCACGCATCTTTGCAATTGTTTAAATTTCCTAATGGAGATACAATAATAGTGCAAATTTGGAGGGAGAAGTGTAAAGTAACGCTGGAAAATTATAATAAAAAATTATTTATATGCCAGGATCATATTTGCAGTACGTATATTGGAAGTAAAAAACTCAAATTTGAAGCTATTCCAACAATTACTTCGCAAGATGATTCTGAATATATGGATATGGATTATGATTTCCCATCTGATAACCTCCCTTCTTATAGTGCACATTGCGATGAGGTCGTGTGCAGTAAGTGCGAAAAAAATATTAAACTTAAATATTAAATTTTTACAAACGAAAAATGAGCAAGTTGCAAAAGAAAAATAAACTTTTGGAAAAACGTTTGAAAAATAATAAAGGCAAAAAACTGAAAAGGGGATCTGGCGGGAAAACTTTAGGAGCAGCGATAGATTCCTTGCCAAATATCAGCAAAGAATCTAAGACATTTTGCAAACTCCTCATTTCTGGCAGGCCAAAAAAATATTCCGAAGAATTTGAATTTGCCACATATTAGCTCGGTAAACCGTTGGTCCCCAATAAAATTTCTTCAGCCGGGCTTGAAAAATAGCGCTTTTGAATCCTTAAAGCAAATGTTCATGGAGCTCAAAGTAAAAGGAGACACACAAATGGTGCTGTCAATGGATGAAATGGCCCTTAAAAGAGAGCTCCGGTACAACAAACATATCGACTTGATTGACGGATTTGAAACAAACGGAAATACGCGAAGCAATGCAATTGCAAAGCAAGCTTGGGTGTTTATGCTCCGATCCATATTTTCAAATTGGAGCACAATTTTGAATTATTTTGTTTCAGAAAAGGGTTTGAATTCTAAAACACTCACAGAGATTGTTAAAGATAACATTTCTCTTGTCAGCAGTTTTGGTATATCTGTTAGAATCCTTTCATGCGATCAAGGCTCTTCGAACAGAAAATGCTTCAATGAACTTGGTGTTACCGTAGTAACCCCATATTTTTAGTATGGAGGTCAAAGAATATTTTGCGTGTATGATTTTCCCCACTTAATAAAGTCCCTTCGAAACAACTGACTGGAGTGTGATATAGAAACTCCTGATGGAAGAGCTAGTTTCAGTGTTGTCAGAGAACTATGGGAAAGGGAAGAAAATGCAAGAACCAAAATGTGCCCAAAATTGACTAGGCAGCACATTTCTCCAAATTCTTTTGAGAAAATGCGTGTCAAATTTGCCACTCAAGTATTCAGCAAAACTGTTCAAGCTGCAATTAGAACAATTTGCGATACTGTTGGATTTAAAAAGAATACAAAAGAAGTTGCTCTATCAACTGCTGATTTCATACAAAAGGTAGATAAAATTTTTGATTGTATGAACAGTGGAGCTCTGCATTCCGATAATTTGTACAGATCTGCTTTGCAACTCAACAGTCAATCCTACACTTTTATTGGCGAATTTTTAAAATACATAGAAAACGTAAAGTTTGTAGATCATAAAAAGCAAAACCATGTATTCTTTTTGAATGGTATAAAACAAACACTTTCATCGGTGCTTCTGTTTGCTGATGAAATTTTACCATATAAATCTGAGCAGTTTTTTCTTTTGACAAAGCGATTTAACCAAGATAAGCTGGAAAATACTTTTGCAGTTTTAAGGCAGAAAGGCGGAAATAACACACTTATCCATCTGTCGCTGAGCTTAATAACACGCTTGCAAAAATAATGACGTGGAAGATAGTTCAGTCAAGTAACAAAAGCAATGTGAAGAAGGAGATATAGATTCCCCAATACAAATAACCCCAATCTATTCAACAAATGACCTCTCTTGTATTTCACTAGATAAAGATAATGAGACAGGATCGGAATTTTGCGATTTGAGTGTAATTGAATGCTCTGATAACTTTTAGGATGATTTCGAAAATTCTGTCAATATAAACTTGGAGTTAGTCTCGATTACATATTTTGTGGGTTATGTTGCTTTCAAAATAATCCCAAAATTAAATTGTGAAAAATGTGACAAAGAGCTGAGAAAAGAGGATGAAGTCATCACCGCTCCAAGTGAGCTTTTTATTTTCCACAAAAATTACCGAACGTCTTCTGACTTCGAAAGCTTAGTTGCCCCTTCAAATTCCCTAATGTAAGTTTGCAAAACCCATATTCTTGTTTTTCACAGTTTTTTTAATAACCATGCTGAAAAACTTAAAATTAAGGAGAATATAAAACAATTATGCCAAACTGCTACACCCGATTGGTTCGTTGGGGAATGTGGAGTTCACAAGGACAGTATATTGGACTTCTTAATATTAGTTTTATTGCATAAGCATTGTAAATGGGCGGTAGACAAGAACAATAACAACAAACGAAAATTAAAAACAATTGCTGGCCAGTAAAAATAAATTTTAAAAAAAGTTAATGCCAAAAAAAAAATCATATAAAAAGACTACAATCCGCTGTGCGAATGTTGATTACCCTATCCCATTCCATCCTCATATTCAACATCCTTAAAAAGTGGTCGTTGTTTTTATACAATATATGTAATGGTTCGAAAAAAAAACATATGAGAGGCGACAATCCGCTGTGCGGATCATTGAATACCATATCCCATCCCATCCTTAAAATTAATTTCCTCAAAATATAGGCCTTATGGCGATGATATACAGAAAATGACATTGTCACAATATATTGTTCAGACAGTTTATCCAAATCTTTTGCGGTTCGACAAAAAACAACGTTTTTCTATTGCATATGCCTTGGGGTAAGGCATACAAATGGTTTTTGTAAGAAAACGCCCCAAAATGTGGGCGTAGGTGAAAATGAGCTATGGACAAAATGTTTATATTACCATTGCGGAAGTATTTGCGTCAACATTTTTTTCGAAAGTTTTAAAATTTGGACAAAAAGCGTTTTTTACTAAAAACGCCCCCAAAAAGTGGGCGTGGCAAAAAACTTTGTATGGACGAAATATAGATATTAGGATTGTCTTAATATGATGCTCAGACACTTTTTTTGAAATTCCTTACGGTTTGGATTAAAACTACGTGGCAGTAAGCGGATTTAAAAAAAATTTACACTTGTTCTGCTTCGTCAGCCAGAGAGTCTTTATTCGAAATTTCAACACACTAGCTCCAAATTTAAGGCCCAAAAATCGGTGACACACAGACGGATGGACGGACGGACGGACAGACATGGCTTAATCGACTCAGCTAGTGATTCTGAATCGATCCATATACTTTGAGGTATAAGTATCGAAATTATTTTTCTATGTTACAACTTAATGTCAAAACTAATATACCCCTATGGGATAGGGTATAAACAATGCTTGTCTCCTGCATATGATATGGGGTAGGGCATACATATGGTTTTTAGCAAATAATGCCCCAAACGTAGGTGTTGGTAAAAATGGCCTATAGACGAGATGTTCACATTAACATTCTTGAAGCGAAGGTAGCTTTTTTACGGACGGTCGGTGGGTCACTTATAAAACTTATTCAAAAACATATGGAAGGCTACAATCCGCTGTGCGGATCGTTGAATACCCTGTCCCATCCTGTAAAACTAAAATCCCCAAAAAATGGACATGGCTAAAAACACGATGTGGATAAAATAAAGATATTGACATGGTGACAACAAATTCTTCAGACTGCTTCTAAAAAACTTTTATGGTTCTACAAAAGACAAGGTTTTCTCCTGCATATGGTATGGAGTAGTGTATAAAAATGGTTTTTATATAAAAACGCCCCCAAAAAGTGGGCGTGGGTTAAAATGGTCTATTGACGAAATGTTCATATTTATATTACTAATGATTCTGCATCAGAAGTTTTTTCGAAAATTTTAAAATTTGACCGAAAAACGTTTTTTATTAAAAGTGGGCGTGGCAAAAAACCTTATATGAACGAAATACAGATATTCAGATTGTCTAAATATGCTTTTCATAAAGTTTTTCAAAATTCCTTATGGTTTGGCCAAAAAATACGTTTTTTTAAACAGGGGGCGTGGCAGTGGGCGGATTTCAAAAATTTTTACACTTGTTCTGCTGGGAGCAACAAAGAGCACATGTACCAAATTTCATCCTTCTAGCTCAAAATGTAAGGCCCAAAAACTGGTGACGTACGGACGTACGGACGGACGGACGGACAGACATGGCTAAATCGACTCAGCTATCGATTCTGAGTCGATCCATATACTTTGAGGTATATGTAGCTAAATTATTTCTCTATGTTACAAACTATGTATCAAAACTAATATACCTACCCCTATGGGATAGGGTATAAAGATGGGGAGTGAACCGAAAAAAAGTGAAATCCTTTTGAATAAGTTTTATAAGTGACCCACCGACCGTCCGTAAAAAAGCTACCTCCGCTTCAAAAATGTTAATTTCATTTCGTCTATAGGGCATTTTTACCAACTCCTACTTTTTGGGGCATTATTTGCTAAAAACCATATGTATGCCCTACCCCATATCATATGCAGGAGACAAGCATTGTTTATACCCTATCCCATAGGGGTATATTAGTTTTGACATTAAGTTGTAACATAGAGAAATAATTTCGATACTTATACCTCAAAGTATATGGATCGATTCAGAATCACTAGCTGAGTCGATTAAGCCATGTCTGTCCGTCCGTCCATCCGTCTGTGTGTCACCGATTTTTGGGCCTTAAATTTGGAGCTAGAGTGTTGAAATTTGGTATATAGACTCTCTGGCTGACGAAGCAGAGCAAGTGTAAAAATTTTTGAAATCCGCCCACTGCCACACCCCCTCTTAGAAAAACGTAGTTTTAATCCAAACCGTAAGGAATTTCAAAAAAGTGTCTGAGCAGCATATTTAGACAATCCTAATATCTATATTTCGTCCATACAAAGTTTTTTGCCACGCCCATTTTTGGGGGCGTTTTTAGTAAAAAACGCTTTTTGTCCAAATTTTAAAACTTTCGAAAAAAATGTTGACGCAAATATTTCCGCAATGGTAATATAAACATTTTGTCCATAGCTCATTTTCACCTACGCTCACATTTTGGGGGCGTTTTCTTACAAAAACCATTTGTATGCCTTACCCCAAGGCATATGCAATAGAAAAACGTTGTTTGTTGTCGAACCACAAAAGATTTTGATAAACTGTCTGAACAATATATTGTGACAATGTCATTTTCTGTATTTCATCGCAATAAGGCCTATATTTTGAGGATATTAATTTTATGGATAGGATGGGTTAGGGTATTCAACTATCCGCACAGCGGATTGTAGCCTCTCATATGTTTTTACGAAATTTACTATCT
The DNA here is from genome assembly GCA_932526625.1 of Rhingia campestris. NCBI lineage: Eukaryota > Metazoa > Arthropoda > Insecta > Diptera > Syrphidae > Rhingia > Rhingia campestris. The sequence continues at coordinate 68,421,076 of OW052183.1, forward strand.
TCTCAGCTTCATCGAAAACTTTTTTCAAATCAATTGGCATCCTTCTTGTAAGTGCTTAACGATTCGAAATGCAATGACTGCTGTTTCTTCCTGGTGCAATTTTTTAATTTTAACCCTTTAACCCTTCCTACCATTGCTGCTTTCTTTTTCAATTTTCAAAAATTCATTTATTCATTTTTTTGCGAAAAAATGTTTGTAATTGCAAACTTACAAAAATTATTTTTGTGTTATACTATTCTTAATTCAAGAAAGTCGCGGAACCCTGAAAACTGTAACGATAAATTTGGGCAACGAAATCGAAATAAGAGAAATAATAAAACATTGTATTCTCTCTGCAGAAAAAATAAAAATAAGAACCACCAACAACTAATAATCAAATGCGACATAAAGAAGACGGCGCAAAAATACAAAGAGCAAACATACAGCCGCAATGCACAATGAAAGAGTTCGTAAACCACAACAACACAACAAAAAAGATTTCGTTACAAAATATAAAAATAAATTTGGGTAGCCCAACACAGGAATTGAACTCGCACCGAAAACATGAGAGTCGGACGCTTTTTTTTTTTTTTTTTTAAATTTATTTTTATTTTTTCCCTTAATTAAATAATAACAACTTAAAAACTAATGCCTTTCGGCCTAAAATCTAATTAAATTATTTATCATAAATTTATCTTTTTGTTTACCAAGAAACATTAAAAAAAACTTGGTTTCATATTAGAGTCGGACGCTCTGTCCTCTACGCCACCAATCTGATTGAGTTTGAGTTGACAAAATACTTACAAACGTAAGATGGACCAATGTGAACACTGGGGTATCAATATCAGTACCCCACATAGTAAATTTTCGTTGTATGAGATGCGCACTCTATGTATTATATTCTCTTTGCTACTATACACCACACCACACCACACCATCTAATTCACATGGTTCTTATGATGTGAATCGGCGTTCCGAATTTGTAAGTCATGTGGATTCACATCGGGATGTTCCGATCCTGTCGTACATCCTGTGCATATGGCTCGCAGCAGCAACGTTTTTTAAGGCAGTTCAGCTCAATGAATTCGAATGACCCATTACCTATATGGTACTCCGCAAGCAGCCTCGTAATCCAATTCATTCGGCAGATTCCCCAATTATCATCAGCCCTATCGAGGTATCCGTCGGAGCGGACAATTTTCCGCAACGCATACTTCGTCGGAGGTTAAAATTCCATTCGAGGTATTTGTCATCGGAAAAAAAATCTTCCCAAATGCGACGGGTTCACTTCACTACGCAAAGAATTTGTGGCGGAGGAAATCGCAGAAAGAATGGCACTTAGCTGTCAAAAATCGAATGAAAAATGCACCTCAACGCAATTTGCCGGGGTGCGTTACAAAATGTCGGAGAAATATTCCGATCAGCTTTTCCGAGGAATACCTCGAAGCAAAAATCCTCCGAATCGTACGAAATCGGAGAATTTTCCGCTCCGACGGATACCTCGATAGGGCCGAATAATATCATGCGGAATCAAGTTCGATAGGGATTCGTACAACGTATCTTGGGTAGACATCGTCAACAATTTTAACCATTTCGTTGCAGGGCAAGTCGAAACCTGGTTCTGGATGTACCTAAAGGGTAATCCCACAGTCAATTGGTCAATCCTTTGACTTGCTCTGATCAGCAATATCGCAGCCTTAAGTCCGATTTCGAGCTTTCGCGGAAAATGTCGAATAGAAGACAGAGAGCCTATGAGCCTTTCGATGATTTCTTTGGAGACTTATTAACGCTGAAATCCCGATTGCGTCCTCCAAAATCGAATCGCGAGATAATCGAAATTATCAAGCAAAATGTCAAGCGCAAGGTTGTTAAGCATTTGTTAACCTTTAACACACATAGTGTACCCGAAATGGTACATGTATGCCGCACCATCGAAAAGTTCATGGCTGAACACGACCCTCAAAAGCCCCGATTTCCGCAAGCCGATTATACCACCCTTCCGTCGTAGCGTAAATGAACTGGAAGTTTAGTTAACAATCCACCTTCTTCTTCCAAAAGTCAAGTAGCAGCTGTTAATTACCGGCAACGAAACCCAAATTCCTTAAAGTGCTGGAATTGCAAGGAATTAAGACACATTTATTTCGAATGTCAGGCCGAAAGAACACTCTTTTGCTATAAGTGTGGCCGACCGAATACCACGGTTCCGCAATGTCCCAATGCTCGGGAAACCTACTGAAGAGCAATCCTCCAACCGGGGAGAATTGCTCGACAAACTCCCATCCGGCGAGACAATAAAATTCAAGCACCCAAATCCTCATGTCTGCGTTCTAAAACGACCACCAGCTCCCCCTATCAAGGATATCAACAAGACCACCCAAGTTGAAATCCCCAATCCGAGAAAATCACTTCACCAAAGGATACTGCAGTACAACGAAGCGAAAAATCGGTTCACCTTTGCCCAAAAAGATACAAGATCTCAGAACACATTTCGAGGGGAAGAGAAAACTATATCAAGCTATCGCAGCAACAATGTTCAGCGGATGATCCTCATCCTTACGCATCGGTGAAGATTTTCGAAAAGGATTGGCTAGGGTTATTAGATAGTGGGGCATGCATTAGTTGTTTTGGCGCAGGTGCTGTCGAATTTCTTCAAAAAAATAACATCGGCTACAAAAAAATTTCAGCCGCGGTTAATACAGCTGATGGTAAAGAGCAGGATATGTATTGTGAAGCATCACTTATTACGTGCATATCGATTGACCATTCAATATTTTGTTTAAACCAATAACGATTTAATGATGCTGATAGCGCTAAGCTCAAGATATTTATTACACTGACAAATAGATGGCATACTGACAAAAATTCTGTTTATATCACGATCCCCAAGTATCTATTTCCGCTAACCAACCAAATCGGCAAATAGAGATAATCGTTCTCTTTTGGCTTCTGACACTCAAGCAGCGAAGATCGGTGCATCAAGTAAGAAAGCTAGTGCTAAGTACCAATAGCTATAAAGTTCTTGTACCTATTACATATTTATACCCTATCCCATAGGGGGGTGTATTAGTTTTGATACTTAGTTTGTAACAAAGAGAAATAATTTTGCTACATAAACCTCAAAGTATATGGATCGACTCAGAATCGCTAGCTGAGTCGAATTAGCCATGTCTGTCTGTCCGTCCGTCCGTCCGTCTGTCTGTTCGTCAGCGGTTTTTGGGCCTTAAATTTTGAGATAGGATAATGAAATTTGGTATATAGGATCCTCGTCCGTGCAACCAGAACAAGTGTAAAAAATTTTGAAATCCGCCTACTGCCACGCCCCCTTTTTAGGAAAACTTATTTTTTGGCCAATAGGTAAGGAATTTAAAAAAAAAGTGTGAGTAGCATATTTAGACAATCCTAATATCTATATTTCGTTCATACAAAGTTTTTTGCCACGCCCACTTTTTGGGGGCGTTTTTAGTAAAAAAACGCTTTTTGTCCAAATTTTAAAACTTTCGAAAAAAATTTTGATGCAAATACTTCCGAAATGGTAATATAAACATTTTGTCCATAGATCATTTTCACCTACGCCCACATTTTGGGGGCGTTTTCTTACAAAAACCATTTGTATACCCCATCCCAAGGCATTAGCAATAGAAATACGTTGTTTTTTGTCGAACCACACAAGATTTTGAGAAACTGTCTGAGCAATATATTGTGACAATGTCATTTTCTGTATTTCATCACCATAAGGCCTATATTTTGAGGATATTAATTTAAAGGATGGGATGGGATAGGGTATTCAACGATCCGCATAGCGGATTGTAGCCTCTCATATGTTTATACCCTATCCCATAGGGGTATATTAGTTTTGATACATAGTTTGTAACATAGAGAAATAATTTAGCTACATATACCTCAAAGTGTATGGATCGACTCAGAATCGCTAGCTGATTCGAATTAGCCATGTCTGTCTGTCCGTCCGTCCGTCCGTCTGTCTGTTCGTCACCGATTTTTGGGCTTTAAATTTTGAGCTAGGATAATGAAATTTTGTATAAAGGATCCTCGTCCGTGCCACCAGAACAAGTGTAAAATTTTTTGAAATCCGCCTACTGCCACGCCCCCTTTTTAGGAAAACCTATTTTTTGGCCAAACCGTAAGGAATTTCAAAAAAGTGTCTGAGCAGCATATTTAGACAATCCTAATATCTATATTTCGTTCATACAAAGTTTTTTGCCACGCCCACTTTTTGGGGGCGTTTTTAGTAAAAAACGCTTTTTGTCCAAATTTTAAAACTTTCGAAAAAATTGTTGATGCAAATACTTCCGCAAAGGTAACATAAACATTTTGTCTATAGATCATTTTCACCTACGCCCACATTTTGGGGCGTTTTCCTACAGAAACCATTTGTATACCCCATCCCAAGGCATTAGCAATAGAAATACGTTGTTTTTTGTCAAACCACAAAAGATTTTGAGAAACTGTCTGAGCAATATATTGTGACAATGTCATTTTCTGTATTTCATCGCCATAAGGCCTATATTTTGAGGATATTAATTTAAAGGATGGGATGGGATAGGGTATTCAACGATCCGCATAGCGGATTGTAGCCTCTCATATGTTTATACCCTATCCCATAGGGGTATATTAGTTTTGATACATAGTTTGTAACATAGAGAAATAATTTAGCTACATATACCTCAAAGTATATGGATCGACTCAGAATCGCTAGCTGAGTCGATTAAGCCATGTCTGTCTGTCCGTCCGTCCGTCCGTCTGTACGTCACCGATTTTTAGGCCTTAAATTTTGAGCTAGGATAATGAAATTTGGTATATAGGATCCTCGTCTCTGCCTACAGAACAAGTGTACAAATTTTTGAAATCCGCCCACTGCCACGCCCCCTTTTTAGAAAAACGTATTTTTTGGCCAAACCATAAGAAATTTTGAAAAACTTTCTGAACAACATATTTAGACAATCTGAATATCTGTATTTCGTTCATATAAAGTTTTTTGCCACGCCCACTTTTTGGGGGCGTTTTTAATAAAAAACCTTTTTCGGTCAAATTTTAAAATTTTCGAAAAAACTTTTGATGCAGAATCATTGGTAGTATAAATATGAACATTTCGTCATTTATGGGGGCGTTTTTATATAATAACCATTTTTAGCCTCTGCCCCAAAACATATGCAACAGAAAACCTTGTCTTTTGTAGAACCGTAGAAGTTTTTTGTAAGCAGTCTGAAGAATTTGTTGTCACCATGTCATTTTCTTTATTTTATCCACATCGTGTTTTTAGCCATGTCCACTTTTTGGGGATTTGAGTTTTACAGATAGGATGGGATATGCATGTTCAATTTAAACCGAATCATCGAATTAATTGTCCTATTGAAATTATTTTTTTTTTATTTAAGTCAACTTAACTTACGTTTTGGTGATCGGAGTAGGTGAAGTATTAGTTGTTGTGCTCTTCTAAATACGCTTGCGAATTTATGCATGCGGCCATAAAAAACCCCAACTCTACTCTACTAACGATCGACCACACCACCAATTCTGCTTGGAGAGCACAGAGCCTTGCTGAGTCACACAAAAATTCTGCTATCAGACGCATGCTACACGTGCCCGAAGCATAAGCTACGTCGCTTTTGGTCAAGCATAACTTGTATGTACACAGTTCGAGTAACCAGCGCAGTGCAGCAAACAACAACAACATCTCTCGCAAAATCTACGTGCTGCACACAAGGTTGAAGTCACGCTCGTTTTACAAATAACCACCTAATTGGCAGTACCTCATCAAGATCGAGAAGCCGAATTCCGAGGAAAAAGTGAATCTTAATTCATAGAAACGTTCTTAAACATATTGAATTGCACTAAGTTTAATTAACTGAGTTTTTTCTAATCTATTGTCTAACTTAAAATTTAAAACCATGCTACCTGCTTATAACTACCTATACCTATCAAAAGCTAATTTTTCTACATAATATTTACTAACTAAAAGTGTGTAAGTGTGGTGAAATTTATAAACACATAAATTTGCATAAAATTCGACGAAACAAACAACAACCAATGTATCCTGCTCCTGACATGTCACGACCAGCTTTAATAACAGGCAATTTATAAATTTGAAGTTTTTTTGAAAAGAAACACAAAAGTTTCACCTAAACTAAGTAATTGTAGTAATGTAGTCGAATATTTCAGTATAAATTTGCTCTACATAAAATGTGTGTTTAAATGAAATTATCGATCAAATATATAGAAAAACTATTTCTTTGCATGCCAAATCAGTAAACAACTGACGTCACAAAAAATGTTCTTATTGACATAATTGGCTTCCGCGAATTGTGGTTAGATAGCTTTTATGTATCAGTTCGAAGTCCCTCTTATACCAACATAACCCACGCATGCTGAGCTAGACTGGAAGTAGAGAAGTAGAGAGCGTAGTTGGATGGGAATAAGATTGTATTATATATTGTTAGGAATCATTCGCTCACCAACTCCCGTAGTGGTGAGACGTCTAGTTACCGGCAGTGTTTATACTATTTTAAAGTGAAGATAATTTTGACTAAGTGGCAAGTTGGCCAACCTTTTTCAAGAAGTGTGTTAGAGCGAAGGTGTAGTCACCAGGCTCAGTCGATCTTCAACTGCGAGAGAGTGTAGACGTCGTCGACTTTCGCAGTGACTATAAACGTGTTTGATATTAAAAAGTAGCAAGTGATTTGATAAGTGGTCCGTGGCCGTGTCAGTAGTGGCGACCAACATTCGCTCACCAACTCCCGTAGTGGTGAGACGTCTAGTTACCGGCAGTGTTTATACTATTTTAAAGTAAGATAATTTTGACTAAGTGGCAAGTTGGCCAATCTTTTTCAAGAAGTGTGTTAGAGCGGAGGTGTAGTCACCAGGCTCACAAACGAGCTACCCCTCGTTCGACTCCCAGCCAGGCGTAGGCTTTTTATACCCTATCCCATAGGGGTATATTAGTTTTGATACTTAGTTTGTAACATAGAGAAATAATTTTGCTACATATACCTCAAAGTATATGGATCGACTCAGAATCGCTAGCTGAGTCGATTAAGCCATGTCTGTCTGTCCGTCCGTCCGTCCGTCTGTACGTCACCGATTTTTAGGCCTTAAATTTTGAGCTAGGATAATGAAATTTGGTATATAGGATCCTCGTCTCTGCCTACAGAACAAGTGTAAAAATTTTTGAAATCCGCCCACTGCCACGCCCCTTTTAAGAAAAACTTAGTTTTTGACCAAACCGTAAGGAATTTTAAAAAAGTTTCTGAACAACATATTTAGACAATATTAATATCTATATTTCGTCTATATAAAGTTTTTTGCCACGCCCACTTTTTGGGGGCGTTTTCAATTAAAAACTGTTTTCGGTCAAATTTTAAATTTTTCGAAAAAAATTTTGATGCAGATTCATTAACATTATTAATATGAACATTTCGTCTATATACCATTTTAACCCACGCCCACTTTTTGGGGGCGTTTTTATATAAAAACCATTTTTATACACTACCCCATAACATATGCAACAGAAAACCTTGTTTTTTGTAGAACCGTAAAAGTTTTTTATAAGCAGTCTGAAGAATTTTTTGTCACCATGTCATTTTCTTTATTTTATCCACATCGTGTTTTTAGCAATGTCCACTTTTTGGGGATTTAAGTTTTACAGATAGGATGGGATAGGGTATTCAACGATCCGCACAGTGGATTGTAGCCTTCTCATATGTTTTTTTTTTTCCTTTTTCTTTTTTTTTCGTTTTTAAAATTAAAAGAAAATAACAATTAATTCGTTAAGTGGTCCGTGGCCTTGTGAGAGTGGCGAACAACGGGCAAGCGAGCTGTTCCGGGTTCAATGGAAAATTTTATTGATTGGGATAACAAACGCATGGCTGAGAGAAAGCTAGCGGGGATATCGCAGTTACGGGACCGACCGTAATAACAAAGAGGAGGAAGAAAATGATTTGTACGCCGAACTTGGTCAAACGGCGTACAAACACAGCTTCAGCCGCGCTGCCTGCTGAAGTGAAGGGGACGTCTCCTACGACGTCAGCGGCAGCGAAACAACAAAACAACAAAAACCAGCTTGCCTCTCCATCAGATGATGCGGAGGAAGTTTCGTATATGTCCGAGGAGGGCGAAGGGCGATACACCGATGAGAGCAACAGGTTTGCGGTGCTTTCATCATGATGATGACGCTGAAGAGGAGGAGCTAAGCGAGGCCATCGAAACAGTTGAGGAGAAAATTGAGCAGCTAAAATCCCAACTGGAACCGCTAATTCTTGCGTTGAAGAAAAAACAAGAAGAACGTCGAGAACGAGAACAACAACAACAACAAACGGCAGTGGCAAACGCAAGTGCGAAAACTGCGGCAAGCTCAAATGCCCAGCAACCACAGCCGCTGCCAAAAAATCAACAACAACAAGTACTCAAAGAAGTACAAGAGCAACAAAAAAAGCAACAACAACAACAGCAAAAGCAACCTCCAAAGCAACAACAGCAACCGCAAACCCAGCAACAACAGCCACCGAAGCAACAGCAGCAAGCAAAGCAGCAACAACAACAGCAGAAGCAGAAACAGCAGCAGCCACAACAACAACAACAACAGCAGCAGAAGCAGCAACAACAACAGGAGCAGCGGCAGCAGCCACAGCCGCCTTAAAACAAGAAAGAAAAAGTGCCAACCATCAACACATTTCAAATGGACCTGAAGGAAACAATCGAAATATGTAAGTCGGCCATAGGCAATAACTTTACAATAAAACGTTTAAGTCAAGATAGGCATGCTATCCACTGCTTAACAGTGGAGCAGTACAAAATTATTAAAGAATTGCTTGCAGGCACCACAACGGAGTTTTTCACATTTACTCCGAAAGTAGAAAAATGCCAGACGGTTGTCTTAAAGGGCATAGATTCCTCAACGGATCCGCAGGCACTGTTAAGTGAGCTTCGCCAAGTAGCGACTGACGACCTCGAAGTCGTTGGAGTAAAGCCATTCACCACAGTGAAGGCCAGACGGGAGAACCGGAAACTACCGATGTTCCTCGTACAGCTATCGCCCCAAAGCAAGCTGGATAAGTTGAGGAGTATCTCAGTCCTCAACTTCCAGGTTGTGCGCTGGGAAAAATTAAAAAGAAGCGACAGCATGCTTCAATGCATGCGTTGCCAGCTTAATGCAAAATAGATCGTAATGGGCGCGCTGTCAGAGAGACCCTTAAAGATCGTGGCTGTGAATGTAAATTCACTGATTAGGATTGAACGTAGAGCTAATCTGTTCCAACTGTTAAAAGACCAAAGTCCCGATGTGCTTATGGCTAGCGAAACTAAGCTAAACCAGAAGCATAAATTGACTAATAGTAATTACAATATCGTAAGAAGAGACCGGCCCAACTCCACTCAAGGAGGCGGGGTCGCTATCTTTATACGAAAAGGCATTAGTTATAAAGTCATATATAGTGGTGAAGTGCGCCGATTCCGGTTGCTGGAAGTCTGCGTCATATGCATTCCTCTCCAACAAGGGAAGCGATTGTATGTGATAGCGGCCTACGCACCGGAAGCACCTCAGCCTACACTTTTCACAACAGAGCTCGGAAAACTTTTCCAATCTCTGAAACTGAACTCATTGGAGAACTTTTATCTTTTGGCTGGAGATTTAAATGCCAAACACGAAGATTGGGGAAATCAAATACAAAATCCTCGGGGTAACCATCTATACAATTGGATGGTCCACTACAACGTTGAATATAGGATCGACATTCTCGTTTCCGAGAAGCGGTGCTTTTCTGGATCTTTTACTGCGAGACACAAGACTGACGGTTACTGACAAAGTAGGTCAACACCCGCGAAACTGTTTACAGACGATCGAGTACGACAGTGACCACTGCGGACTCGCCGCCGTAATACAGCTTCCGAACGAGCTTGTGGCGTTGGACGAGTATGTGCCTGTGCATTCCTACAACTACGGTAAGATGCGCTGGCCACGCTTTACCAACGCCGAACTACGTTCGAGGGACATTCTACCACCAAACAACCGAAATCTGACAAACAACGAAATCGACAACTACTTACAACAAATGGACGAATCGATCCAAAGGACAATGAACAGGACGATTCCAAAATACAAAGAACGTGACATAACGTCTTCGTACAGAAACGCGACCATTGACGCACTGCACAGACAAAAAAGCGGACTTCCGACAAGACTAAAAAACTTGTACAGACGACTGACAAACCCACGTGACCCGGAGATTAGAACACTGAAGGCGTCGATCAAAAACATCAACCAACTGATCAAGGAGAACTATCGGTTGTCCATTAATTTGTTTTGGAATAACAGAATTCGGGCCGTAAATTCCAGCGCCCCGAGTATGTTTCCACAAATTAATAAGATCTTTAGGAGGAAAGGTCATAACGACCTTCCGTGTATTAAGCTCCAACGAACAACTGACAATACAAATATACTTTTGACAGCAGGAACCGATCCAGGGGAAGCCGTCTTCAACGACGATTTCTATGTTATTGAAGATCCTCAGGAGAAAGTGGAGGCAGTGGGGGCTGTTTTTCAGGAGGTGTATAAGGTGAATGATAGCATTCGCCCGAACCGCATCCTGGAAAACAATGCCCTGCTCCATCACTTCTACCTAAGAAATGACATAACGCAATGGCGATCTGAGAACCGCGGTTTCACGCGGTTCGATGACGAAAACTTGGCAAACGCCATAGTCGACGAGCGAAGTGGGTCTAGTTCCCCGTTAATTTCGAAGGTGGAACCCCAGACCATCTTCGATTCCATAAAGAAAAAGAAGTCAGCGGGAGTCGATGGTATATCCAACATTGTACTGCGACACTTACCCCCTGAAGCTGTGGACATTTACGCCACGCCGTTCAACAACGCGCTGAATAATGCATATTATCCAGTGCGTTGGAAGACGGCGGTGGTTCATCCTCTCCCGAAAAAGGGAAAGGACAACTCCAATCCGGCAAATTTCCGGTCGATAAGTCTCCTTCCGAGTATCAGCAAGGTATTCGAAAAGATTCTCAATCGGGCTCTGTTCAAGTGGTCTGAGGACAACAATATTATACCAGAGAACCAGTTTGGTTTCAAGGCCGGACATGACTGTATTCATGCCGCCTCCAAACTCGTCTCTGATATGCAATGGAACAAAGCGAAAAAACAGTGCACGGGTGCATGTCTGGTTGATTTGGAGAAGGCTTTCGACACCGTATGGTTAGAGGGCCTCTATCTAAAGCTGACCAGACTTGGCATAAGTAAACCACTATTGATATATGTTGACTGGTAGAACGTTTGTTGTCAAAAGTGGCAATGTAACTTCAACCACCGAATTTTCCATTAAAAATGGTCGGCAACAGGGAGCGGTGAACTCGCCGATTCTCTTCAACATTTACACCAGCGATATGATAGGTAGTCTCACTCAGGCAATTGCGTATGCGGACGATCTTATCGCGTACAGAACAGCACCTACTGTCGAAGTCATCCGAACTCTTTTGCAGCGGGACTTCGATAAGATCCAGAGATATTGTGATGACTGGAAGTTGAAAATCAACTTTCAGAAATCGGAAACTATCCTGTTTAGGACACCGTTGTCTAAGGCCTCTAGGGATACGAGAAAGAACTGGCGCAAGCTGGTGATCGATGGACCAAACGGACATCCACTGGCAAGTAAAAGTGTAGTAAAGTACCTTGGCATCTGGCTGGATGAGTATCTATATTTCGGAAGACATGTAGATGCTGCTCTGGCGAGAGATAGGGGAGCATTTGCCCTGACAAGACGATTGTTTTATAGCAGCCGTCTTGACAGCAGGGTGAAGGTGATTTGCTACATGTCTCTTATCAGACCGATGATTGCCTATGGGTGCTCGGTGTGGTTCAACGTTGCCCCATCTCAAATGGAAAAGATACGGGTGTTTGAGAGGCAGTGTTTGAGAAGCTGCCTTGGTCTTCACAGAACACCAGTATCTGACTACACAAAATATTATTCCAACCAGGTCCTATACAACGGGGCCAACATAAACAGGATAGACAATTTTCTGGATTTTCTGGTGAAACTCATTTTGTTTCACGCGGCAAGAGCGATGACCTCGAGCAATAGTCTCATCTTTGGGGCCTTCTACCCCAATGAAGAATATTTTGAAAGTGCGCGTTTAAGCGGCTTTATTCCGCCTGAAGCTTTCCTATTTTTGGATAGTCGAGGGCTGATACAGGACAGATCGGCGGTTCCGCTAATCTACCACGTCTTCCGACGAACTGTGGATAGGCGGCTCCTGTACGACCGAGACGTAGTCGCTCCGGGCGGAGGAGAGCGCCTGCGGTTCAGCAGGAGTGTGTCCGATTGGGACCGTCGGAGTAGGTGGCAACAGGAGAACCTGTTGTGGTGGCTGCAAGACTAGTTATAGATAGTTGACTTTTAAAGTGAAAAATGGCCGACTTACGTAATTCTAAGGTCTTAAGGTTAAGTTAGGTACAACAGTCGGGGTGGCACAAAAAAAAAAAAATACAAAAATGCTTGCTGTGGCTGTTCTAGTTTTAAGTTATTTTTAAGTAGTTTTAATTAGTTTCTAAGTAGTTTTAGTTAGTTCATAAGTAGTTTTAAGTAGTAAGTAAGTTTAAATAAAAATAAAATATGAAACCAAGTTTTTTATAAATGTTTCTTGGTAAACAAAAAGATAAATTTATAATAAATAATTTAATTAGATTTTAGGCCGAAAGGCATTAGTTTTTAAGTTGTTATACCCTATCCCATAGGGGGGTATATTAGTTTTGATACTTAGTTTGTAACATAGAGAAATAATTTTGCTACATATACCTCAAAGTATATGGATCGGCTCAGAATCGCTAGCTGAGTCGAATTAGCCATGTCTGTCTGTCCGTCCGTCCGTCTGTCTGTTCGTCAGCGGTTTTTGGGCCTTAAATTTTGAGCTAGGATAATGAAATTTGGTATATAGGATCCTCGTCCGTGCCACCAGAACAAGTGTAAAAATTTTTGGAATCCGCCCACTGCCACGCCCCCTTTTTAGGAAAACTTATTTTTTGGCCAAACCATAAGGAATTTCAAAAAAGTGTCTGAGTAGCATATTTAGACAATCCTTATATCTATATTTCGTTCATACAAAGTTTTTTGCCACGCCCACTTTTTGGGGGCGTTTTTAGTAAAAAACGCTTTTTGTCCAAATTTTAAAACTTTCGAAAAAAATTTTGATGCAAATACTTCCGAAATGGTAATATAAACATTTTGTCCATAGATCATTTTCACCTACGCCCACATTTTTGGGGAGTTTTCTTACAAAAACCATTTGTATACCCCATCCCAAGGAATTAGCAATAGAAATACGTTGTTTTTTGTCGAACCACACAAGATTTTGAGAAACTGTCTGAGCAATAAATTGTGACAATGTCATTTTCTGTATTTCATCGCCATAAGGCCTATATTTTGAGGATATTAATTTAACGGTTGGGATGGGATAGGGTATTCAACGATCCGCATAGCGGATTGTAGCCTCTCATATGTTTTTTATTAATTTTTGTCTAGCATGTAAGTTAGTTATAAGTTGAAGAAAAATAAAAATGAATTAAAACGAGTGGCGGGTGCACGACTGGGTCGTACGTAACTTTCTCTTTCACAGCGAGTTGGAGTTAGGCGTTAGATCAAATAGTACGCATTTTAATTATTAATGCTAAAAATGACATAAATAATGTCGAAATGTGATTATACGAACGTTTACCCCGAAATTTGAAGGAATCGGTGTCTATGTGAATAATAATGATTTTTCGTTATTGGCCAAAACTGAAAATTCCGTTTAGTGATAGTTGGGCTAAAACTAATTATGTGGAATTGTTTAAAACTACAATAGTAGTATATATTTTAAATTTCATTCAATTTGACTTTGCAGTTTGCGAGAAATTAACAATTTTCTTTATATGGCCTAAATGACAAAATCCGTTATATGGATTTTCTCGAAAAAAAACTGGGTATGCAGTTTTGTTCGAACTAATATGCTTTTAGTATATATTAAATTTGATCAAAATCGTTAGAGCCGTTTTCGAGAAAATTGAGGTTATGTGTAATTTTTATATGGCAGGTACCGTTAATAACATGGCTAAAGGCAAACAAAATAAATGGACTAGAATTATGACCAAAATGAACTTGGATACGAAATTTGAAGACAATCGGTCAAGCCGTTTAGGCTGGAGAGACCATTACGGACCGACGGACCGACGGACGGAATTCCAAAAACCACTTTTTTGGGCTCCGCTATCATCGTAATGTTAGAATCAATCAAAATCTCGAGGTCGAAAATTTTCACGAAAACAATATCTTTCTCTTTGTAAGAGAAAGTTAAAAAAAAAAACATATGAGAAGGCTACAATCCGCTGTGCGGATCGTTGAATACCCTATCCCATCCTATCCATAAAACTAAAATCCCCAAAAAAGGGGACATGGCTAAAAACACGATGTGGATAAATAGAAAAATGATATAGTGACAACAAATTCTTCAGACTGCTTACAAAACACTTTAACGGTTCTACAAAAGACAAGGTTTTCTCTTGCATATGTTATGGGGTAGTGTATAAAAATGGTTTTTATATAAAAACGCCCCCAAAAAGTGGGCGTGGGTTAAAATGGTATATAGAAGAAATGTTCATATTAATAATGTTAATGATTCTGCATCAAAATTTTTTTCGAAAAATTTAAAATTTGACCGAAAACTGTTTATTATTGAAAACGCCCCCAAAAAGTGGGCGTGGCAAAAAACTTTATATGGACGAAATATAGATATTAATATTGTCTAAATATGTTGTTCAGAAACTTTTTTAAAATTCCTTACGGTTTGGTCAAAAACTGAGTTTTTCTTAAAAGGGACGTGGCAGTGGGCGGATTTCAAAAATTTTTACACTTGTTCTGTAGGCAGAGACGAGGATCCTATATACCAAATTTCATTATCCTAGCTCAAAATTGAAGGCCTAAAAATCGGTGACGTACAGACGGACGGACGGACGGACGGACGGACGGACGGACGGACAGACAGACATGGCTTAATCGACTCAGCTAGCGATTCTGAGTCGATCCATATACTTTGAGGTATATGTAGCAAAATTATTTCTCTATGTTACAAACTAAGTATCAAAACTAATATACCCCTATGGGATAGGGTATAAAAAAAAAAGTCACCAGGCTCACAAGCGAGCTACCCCTGGTTCGACTCTCAGCCAGGCGTATGCTTTTTATACCCTATCCCATAGGGGGGTAGATCTATTAGTTTTGATACTTAGTTTGTAACATAGAGAAATAATTTTGCTACATATACCTCAAAGTATATGGATCGACTCAGAATCGCGAGCTGAGTCGAATTAGCCATGTCTGTCTGTCCGTCCGTCCGTCCGTCTGTCTGTTCGTCACCGATTTTTGGGCCTTAAATTTTGAGCTAGGATAATGAAATTTGGTATATAGGATCCTTGGCCGAGTCACGAGAACAAGTGTAAAAATTTTTAAAATCCGCCCACTGCCACGCCCCCTTTTAGAAAAAACGTAGTTTTAAGCCAAACCGTAAGGAATTTCAAAAAAGTGTGTTAGCAACATATTTAGACAATCCTAATATCTATATTTCGTGCATACAAAGTTTTTTGCCACGCCCACTTTTTGGGGGCGTGTTTAGTAAAAAACGTTTTTTGTCCAAATATTAAAATTTTCGAAAAAAAATTTGATGCAAATACTTTCGCAATGGTAATATAAACATTTTGTCCATAGATCATGTTCACCTACGCCCACATTTTGTGGGCGTTTTCTTACAAAAACCATTTGTATACCCCTTCCCAAAGCATTAGCACTAGAAATACGTTGTTTTTTGTCGAACCACAAAAGATTTTGATAAACTGTCTGAGCAATATATTGTGACAATGTCATTTTCTGTATTTCATCGCCATAAGGCTTATATTTTGAGGATATTAATTTTAAGGATGGGATGGGATAGGGTATTCAACGATCCGCACAGTGGATTGTAGCCTCTCATATGTTTTTTTTTCCTTTTCTTTTTTTTTCATTTTTAAAATAAAAATAAAAAGAAAATAACAATTAATTCACTAAGTGGTCCGTGGCCGAGTCAGAGTGGCGAACAACGGGCAAGCGAGAGGTGAGGCGTTCAAGGCCCACTCGAGCAAGGAGTTATTGGCAGCCTTTTTCCACAACAGAGAAGTGACCAATTTTATAGCTTGGGAGAATAGGCAAATCCAAATGGAAGCGAGAAAAGTAGCGGGGTTGTCTAATGATAGCCCCCATGCCTCAGACTCCAGCAGTAGATGCGGATTTGTTGACTGCGTTGCGGGCCATTCAAGGCCAGCTAACCGGTCTTCAAAACAAGTTACGGGAGCAGGCGTCAAGGGTAGACTATATCTACTCCGTGTTGCCGAGCTTAATGCAAAATAGATCGTAATGGGCGCGCTGTCAGAGAGACCCTTAAAGATCCTGGCTGTGAATGTAAATTCACTGATTAGGATTGAACGTAGAGCTAATCTGTTCCAACTGTTAAAAGACCAAAGTCCCGATTTGCTTATCGCTAGCGAAACTAAGCTTAACCAGAAGCATAAATTGACTAATAGTAATTACAATATCGTAAGAAGAGACCGGCCCAACTCCACTCAAGGAGGGGGGGGTCGCTATCTGGTGGTGGTGTAGTGCGCCGATTCCGGGTGCTGGAAGCCTGCGTCATATGCATTCCTCTCCAACAAGGGAAGCGACTGTATGTGATAGCGGCCTACGCACCGGAAGCACCTCAGCCTACCCTTTTCACAACAGAGCTCGGAAAACTTTTCGAATCTCTGAGACTGAACTCAGTGGAGAACTTTTATCTTTTGGCTGGAGATTTAAATGCCAAACACGAAGATTGGGGAAATCAAATACAAAATCCTCGGGGTAACCATCTATACAATTGGATGGTCCACTACAACGTTGAATATAGGATCGACATTCTCGCCACAGATAGGCCATCGTTTCCGAGAAGCGGTGCTTTTCTGGATCTTTTACTGCGAGACACAAGACTGACGGTTACTGACAAAGTAGGTTAACACCCGCGAAATTGTTTACAGACGATCGAGTACGACAGTGACCACTGCGGACTCGCCGCCGTAATACAGCTTCCGAACGAGCTTGTGGCAGTGCACGGTGCATGATTTGATAAGTGGTCCGTGGCCGTGTCAGTAGTGGCGACCAACATTCGCTCACCAACTCCCGTAGTGGTGAGACGTCTAGTTACCGGCAGTGTTTATACTATTTTAAAGTAAGATAATTTTGACTAAGTGGCAAGTTGGCCAATCTTTTTCAAGAAGTGTGTTAGAGCGGAGGTGTAGTCACCAGGCTCACAAACGAGCTACCCCTCGTTCGACTCCCAGCCAGGCGTAGGCTTTTTATACCCTATCCCATAGGGGTATATTAGTTTTGATACTTAGTTTGTAACATAGAGAAATAATTTTGCTACATATACCTCAAAGTATATGGATCGACTCAGAATCGCTAGCTGAGTCGATTAAGCCATGTCTGTCTGTCCGTCCGTCCGTCCGTCTGTACGTCACCGATTTTTAGGCCTTAAATTTTGAGCTAGGATAATGAAATTTGGTATATAGGATCCTCGTCTCTGCCTACAGAACAAGTGTAAAAATTTTTGAAATCCGCCCACTGCCACGCCCCCTTTTAAGAAAAACTTAGTTTTTGACCAAACCGTAAGGAATTTTAAAAAAGTTTCTGAACAACATATTTAGACAATATTAATATCTATATTTCGTCTATATAAAGTTTTTTGCCACGCCCACTTTTTGGGGGCGTTTTCAATTAAAAACTGTTTTCGGTCAAATTTTAAATTTTTCGAAAAAAATTTTGATGCAGATTCATTAACATTATTAATATGAACATTTCGTCTATATACCATTTTAACCCACGCCCACTTTTTGGGGGCGTTTTTATATAAAAACCATTTTTATACACTACCCCATAACATATGCAACAGAAAACCTTGTTTTTTGTAGAACCGTAAAAGTTTTTTATAAGCAGTCTGAAGAATTTTTTGTCACCATGTCATTTTCTTTATTTTATCCACATCGTGTTTTTAGCAATGTCCACTTTTTGGGGATTTAAGTTTTACAGATAGGATGGGATAGGGTATTCAACGATCCGCACAGTGGATTGTAGCCTTCTCATATGTTTTTTTTTTTCCTTTTTCTTTTTTTTTCGTTTTTAAAATTAAAAGAAAATAACAATTAATTCGTTAAGTGGTCCGTGGCCTTGTGAGAGTGGCGAACAACGGGCAAGCGAGCTGTTCCGGGTTCAATGGAAAATTTTATTGATTGGGATAACAAACGCATGGCTGAGAGAAAGCTAGCGGGGATATCGCAGTTACGGGACCGACCGTAATAACAAAGAGGAGGAAGAAAATGATTTGTACGCCGAACTTGGTCAAACGGCGTACAAACACAGCTTCAGCCGCGCTGCCTGCTGAAGTGAAGGGGACGTCTCCTACGACGTCAGCGGCAGCGAAACAACAAAACAACAAAAACCAGCTTGCCTCTCCATCAGATGATGCGGAGGAAGTTTCGTATATGTCCGAGGAGGGCGAAGGGCGATACACCGATGAGAGCAACAGGTTTGCGGTGCTTTCATCATGATGATGACGCTGAAGAGGAGGAGCTAAGCGAGGCCATCGAAACAGTTGAGGAGAAAATTGAGCAGCTAAAATCCCAACTGGAACCGCTAATTCTTGCGTTGAAGAAAAAACAAGAAGAACGTCGAGAACGAGAACAACAACAACAACAAACGGCAGTGGCAAACGCAAGTGCGAAAACTGCGGCAAGCTCAAATGCCCAGCAACCACAGCCGCTGCCAAAAAATCAACAACAACAAGTACTCAAAGAAGTACAAGAGCAACAAAAAAAGCAACAACAACAACAGCAAAAGCAACCTCCAAAGCAACAACAGCAACCGCAAACCCAGCAACAACAGCCACCGAAGCAACAGCAGCAAGCAAAGCAGCAACAACAACAGCAGAAGCAGAAACAGCAGCAGCCACAACAACAACAACAGCAGCAGAAGCAGCAACAACAACAGGAGCAGCGGCAGCAGCCACAGCCGCCTTAAAACAAGAAAGAAAAAGTGCCAACCATCAACACATTTCAAATGGACCTGAAGGAAACAATCGAAATATGTAAGTCGGCCATAGGCAATAACTTTACAATAAAACGTTTAAGTCAAGATAGGCATGCTATCCACTGCTTAACAGTGGAGCAGTACAAAATTATTAAAGAATTGCTTGCAGGCACCACAACGGAGTTTTTCACATTTACTCCGAAAGTAGAAAAATGCCAGACGGTTGTCTTAAAGGGCATAGATTCCTCAACGGATCCGCAGGCACTGTTAAGTGAGCTTCGCCAAGTAGCGACTGACGACCTCGAAGTCGTTGGAGTAAAGCCATTCACCACAGTGAAGGCCAGACGGGAGAACCGGAAACTACCGATGTTCCTCGTACAGCTATCGCCCCAAAGCAAGCTGGATAAGTTGAGGAGTATCTCAGTCCTCAACTTCCAGGTTGTGCGCTGGGAAAAATTAAAAAGAAGCGACAGCATGCTTCAATGCATGCGTTGCCAGCTTAATGCAAAATAGATCGTAATGGGCGCGCTGTCAGAGAGACCCTTAAAGATCGTGGCTGTGAATGTAAATTCACTGATTAGGATTGAACGTAGAGCTAATCTGTTCCAACTGTTAAAAGACCAAAGTCCCGATGTGCTTATGGCTAGCGAAACTAAGCTAAACCAGAAGCATAAATTGACTAATAGTAATTACAATATCGTAAGAAGAGACCGGCCCAACTCCACTCAAGGAGGCGGGGTCGCTATCTTTATACGAAAAGGCATTAGTTATAAAGTCATATATAGTGGTGAAGTGCGCCGATTCCGGTTGCTGGAAGTCTGCGTCATATGCATTCCTCTCCAACAAGGGAAGCGATTGTATGTGATAGCGGCCTACGCACCGGAAGCACCTCAGCCTACACTTTTCACAACAGAGCTCGGAAAACTTTTCCAATCTCTGAAACTGAACTCATTGGAGAACTTTTATCTTTTGGCTGGAGATTTAAATGCCAAACACGAAGATTGGGGAAATCAAATACAAAATCCTCGGGGTAACCATCTATACAATTGGATGGTCCACTACAACGTTGAATATAGGATCGACATTCTCGTTTCCGAGAAGCGGTGCTTTTCTGGATCTTTTACTGCGAGACACAAGACTGACGGTTACTGACAAAGTAGGTCAACACCCGCGAAACTGTTTACAGACGATCGAGTACGACAGTGACCACTGCGGACTCGCCGCCGTAATACAGCTTCCGAACGAGCTTGTGGCGTTGGACGAGTATGTGCCTGTGCATTCCTACAACTACGGTAAGATGCGCTGGCCACGCTTTACCAACGCCGAACTACGTTCGAGGGACATTCTACCACCAAACAACCGAAATCTGACAAACAACGAAATCGACAACTACTTACAACAAATGGACGAATCGATCCAAAGGACAATGAACAGGACGATTCCAAAATACAAAGAACGTGACATAACGTCTTCGTACAGAAACGCGACCATTGACGCACTGCACAGACAAAAAAGCGGACTTCCGACAAGACTAAAAAACTTGTACAGACGACTGACAAACCCACGTGACCCGGAGATTAGAACACTGAAGGCGTCGATCAAAAACATCAACCAACTGATCAAGGAGAACTATCGGTTGTCCATTAATTTGTTTTGGAATAACAGAATTCGGGCCGTAAATTCCAGCGCCCCGAGTATGTTTCCACAAATTAATAAGATCTTTAGGAGGAAAGGTCATAACGACCTTCCGTGTATTAAGCTCCAACGAACAACTGACAATACAAATATACTTTTGACAGCAGGAACCGATCCAGGGGAAGCCGTCTTCAACGACGATTTCTATGTTATTGAAGATCCTCAGGAGAAAGTGGAGGCAGTGGGGGCTGTTTTTCAGGAGGTGTATAAGGTGAATGATAGCATTCGCCCGAACCGCATCCTGGAAAACAATGCCCTGCTCCATCACTTCTACCTAAGAAATGACATAACGCAATGGCGATCTGAGAACCGCGGTTTCACGCGGTTCGATGACGAAAACTTGGCAAACGCCATAGTCGACGAGCGAAGTGGGTCTAGTTCCCCGTTAATTTCGAAGGTGGAACCCCAGACCATCTTCGATTCCATAAAGAAAAAGAAGTCAGCGGGAGTCGATGGTATATCCAACATTGTACTGCGACACTTACCCCCTGAAGCTGTGGACATTTACGCCACGCCGTTCAACAACGCGCTGAATAATGCATATTATCCAGTGCGTTGGAAGACGGCGGTGGTTCATCCTCTCCCGAAAAAGGGAAAGGACAACTCCAATCCGGCAAATTTCCGGTCGATAAGTCTCCTTCCGAGTATCAGCAAGGTATTCGAAAAGATTCTCAATCGGGCTCTGTTCAAGTGGTCTGAGGACAACAATATTATACCAGAGAACCAGTTTGGTTTCAAGGCCGGACATGACTGTATTCATGCCGCCTCCAAACTCGTCTCTGATATGCAATGGAACAAAGCGAAAAAACAGTGCACGGGTGCATGTCTGGTTGATTTGGAGAAGGCTTTCGACACCGTATGGTTAGAGGGCCTCTATCTAAAGCTGACCAGACTTGGCATAAGTAAACCACTATTGATATATGTTGACTGGTAGAACGTTTGTTGTCAAAAGTGGCAATGTAACTTCAACCACCGAATTTTCCATTAAAAATGGTCGGCAACAGGGAGCGGTGAACTCGCCGATTCTCTTCAACATTTACACCAGCGATATGATAGGTAGTCTCACTCAGGCAATTGCGTATGCGGACGATCTTATCGCGTACAGAACAGCACCTACTGTCGAAGTCATCCGAACTCTTTTGCAGCGGGACTTCGATAAGATCCAGAGATATTGTGATGACTGGAAGTTGAAAATCAACTTTCAGAAATCGGAAACTATCCTGTTTAGGACACCGTTGTCTAAGGCCTCTAGGGATACGAGAAAGAACTGGCGCAAGCTGGTGATCGATGGACCAAACGGACATCCACTGGCAAGTAAAAGTGTAGTAAAGTACCTTGGCATCTGGCTGGATGAGTATCTATATTTCGGAAGACATGTAGATGCTGCTCTGGCGAGAGATAGGGGAGCATTTGCCCTGACAAGACGATTGTTTTATAGCAGCCGTCTTGACAGCAGGGTGAAGGTGATTTGCTACATGTCTCTTATCAGACCGATGATTGCCTATGGGTGCTCGGTGTGGTTCAACGTTGCCCCATCTCAAATGGAAAAGATACGGGTGTTTGAGAGGCAGTGTTTGAGAAGCTGCCTTGGTCTTCACAGAACACCAGTATCTGACTACACAAAATATTATTCCAACCAGGTCCTATACAACGGGGCCAACATAAACAGGATAGACAATTTTCTGGATTTTCTGGTGAAACTCATTTTGTTTCACGCGGCAAGAGCGATGACCTCGAGCAATAGTCTCATCTTTGGGGCCTTCTACCCCAATGAAGAATATTTTGAAAGTGCGCGTTTAAGCGGCTTTATTCCGCCTGAAGCTTTCCTATTTTTGGATAGTCGAGGGCTGATACAGGACAGATCGGCGGTTCCGCTAATCTACCACGTCTTCCGACGAACTGTGGATAGGCGGCTCCTGTACGACCGAGACGTAGTCGCTCCGGGCGGAGGAGAGCGCCTGCGGTTCAGCAGGAGTGTGTCCGATTGGGACCGTCGGAGTAGGTGGCAACAGGAGAACCTGTTGTGGTGGCTGCAAGACTAGTTATAGATAGTTGACTTTTAAAGTGAAAAATGGCCGACTTACGTAATTCTAAGGTCTTAAGGTTAAGTTAGGTACAACAGTCGGGGTGGCACAAAAAAAAAAAAAAATACAAAAATGCTTGCTGTGGCTGTTCTAGTTTTAAGTTATTTTTAAGTAGTTTTAATTAGTTTCTAAGTAGTTTTAGTTAGTTCATAAGTAGTTTTAAGTAGTAAGTAAGTTTAAATAAAAATAAAATATGAAACCAAGTTTTTTATAAATGTTTCTTGGTAAACAAAAAGATAAATTTATAATAAATAATTTAATTAGATTTTAGGCCGAAAGGCATTAGTTTTTAAGTTGTTATACCCTATCCCATAGGGGGGTATATTAGTTTTGATACTTAGTTTGTAACATAGAGAAATAATTTTGCTACATATACCTCAAAGTATATGGATCGGCTCAGAATCGCTAGCTGAGTCGAATTAGCCATGTCTGTCTGTCCGTCCGTCCGTCTGTCTGTTCGTCAGCGGTTTTTGGGCCTTAAATTTTGAGCTAGGATAATGAAATTTGGTATATAGGATCCTCGTCCGTGCCACCAGAACAAGTGTAAAAATTTTTGGAATCCGCCCACTGCCACGCCCCCTTTTTAGGAAAACTTATTTTTTGGCCAAACCATAAGGAATTTCAAAAAAGTGTCTGAGTAGCATATTTAGACAATCCTTATATCTATATTTCGTTCATACAAAGTTTTTTGCCACGCCCACTTTTTGGGGGCGTTTTTAGTAAAAAACGCTTTTTGTCCAAATTTTAAAACTTTCGAAAAAAATTTTGATGCAAATACTTCCGAAATGGTAATATAAACATTTTGTCCATAGATCATTTTCACCTACGCCCACATTTTTGGGGCGTTTTCTTACAAAAACCATTTGTATACCCCATCCCAAGGAATTAGCAATAGAAATACGTTGTTTTTTGTCGAACCACACAAGATTTTGAGAAACTGTCTGAGCAATAAATTGTGACAATGTCATTTTCTGTATTTCATCGCCATAAGGCCTATATTTTGAGGATATTAATTTAACGGTTGGGATGGGATAGGGTATTCAACGATCCGCATAGCGGATTGTAGCCTCTCATATGTTTTTTATTAATTTTTGTCTAGCATGTAAGTTAGTTATAAGTTGAAGAAAAATAAAAATGAATTAAAACGAGTGGCGGGTGCACGACTGGGTCGTACGTAACTTTCTCTTTCACAGCGAGTTGGAGTTAGGCGTTAGATCAAATAGTACGCATTTTAATTATTAATGCTAAAAATGACATAAATAATGTCGAAATGTGATTATACGAACGTTTACCCCGAAATTTGAAGGAATCGGTGTCTATGTGAATAATAATGATTTTTCGTTATTGGCCAAAACTGAAAATTCCGTTTAGTGATAGTTGGGCTAAAACTAATTATGTGGAATTGTTTAAAACTACAATAGTAGTATATATTTTAAATTTCATTCAATTTGACTTTGCAGTTTGCGAGAAATTAACAATTTTCTTTATATGGCCTAAATGACAAAATCCGTTATATGGATTTTCTCGAAAAAAAACTGGGTATGCAGTTTTGTTCGAACTAATATGCTTTTAGTATATATTAAATTTGATCAAAATCGTTAGAGCCGTTTTCGAGAAAATTGAGGTTATGTGTAATTTTTATATGGCAGGTACCGTTAATAACATGGCTAAAGGCAAACAAAATAAATGGACTAGAATTATGACCAAAATGAACTTGGATACGAAATTTGAAGACAATCGGTCAAGCCGTTTAGGCTGGAGAGACCATTACGGACCGACGGACCGACGGACGGAATTCCAAAAACCACTTTTTTGGGCTCCGCTATCATCGTAATGTTAGAATCAATCAAAATCTCGAGGTCGAAAATTTTCACGAAAACAATATCTTTCTCTTTGTAAGAGAAAGTTAAAAAAAAAACATATGAGAAGGCTACAATCCGCTGTGCGGATCGTTGAATACCCTATCCCATCCTATCCATAAAACTAAAATCCCCAAAAAAGGGGACATGGCTAAAAACACGATGTGGATAAATAGAAAAATGATATAGTGACAACAAATTCTTCAGACTGCTTACAAAACACTTTAACGGTTCTACAAAAGACAAGGTTTTCTCTTGCATATGTTATGGGGTAGTGTATAAAAATGGTTTTTATATAAAAACGCCCCCAAAAAGTGGGCGTGGGTTAAAATGGTATATAGAAGAAATGTTCATATTAATAATGTTAATGATTCTGCATCAAAATTTTTTTCGAAAAATTTAAAATTTGACCGAAAACTGTTTATTATTGAAAACGCCCCCAAAAAGTGGGCGTGGCAAAAAACTTTATATGGACGAAATATAGATATTAATATTGTCTAAATATGTTGTTCAGAAACTTTTTTAAAATTCCTTACGGTTTGGTCAAAAACTGAGTTTTTCTTAAAAGGGACGTGGCAGTGGGCGGATTTCAAAAATTTTTACACTTGTTCTGTAGGCAGAGACGAGGATCCTATATACCAAATTTCATTATCCTAGCTCAAAATTGAAGGCCTAAAAATCGGTGACGTACAGACGGACGGACGGACGGACGGACGGACGGACGGACGGACGGACGGACAGACAGACATGGCTTAATCGACTCAGCTAGCGATTCTGAGTCGATCCATATACTTTGAGGTATATGTAGCAAAATTATTTCTCTATGTTACAAACTAAGTATCAAAACTAATATACCCCTATGGGATAGGGTATAAAAAAAAAAGTCACCAGGCTCACAAGCGAGCTACCCCTGGTTCGACTCTCAGCCAGGCGTATGCTTTTTATACCCTATCCCATAGGGGGGTAGATCTATTAGTTTTGATACTTAGTTTGTAACATAGAGAAATAATTTTGCTACATATACCTCAAAGTATATGGATCGACTCAGAATCGCGAGCTGAGTCGAATTAGCCATGTCTGTCTGTCCGTCCGTCCGTCCGTCTGTCTGTTCGTCACCGATTTTTGGGCCTTAAATTTTGAGCTAGGATAATGAAATTTGGTATATAGGATCCTTGGCCGAGTCACGAGAACAAGTGTAAAAATTTTTAAAATCCGCCCACTGCCACGCCCCCTTTTAGAAAAAACGTAGTTTTAAGCCAAACCGTAAGGAATTTCAAAAAAGTGTGTTAGCAACATATTTAGACAATCCTAATATCTATATTTCGTGCATACAAAGTTTTTTGCCACGCCCACTTTTTGGGGGCGTGTTTAGTAAAAAACGTTTTTTGTCCAAATATTAAAATTTTCGAAAAAAAATTTGATGCAAATACTTTCGCAATGGTAATATAAACATTTTGTCCATAGATCATGTTCACCTACGCCCACATTTTGTGGGCGTTTTCTTACAAAAACCATTTGTATACCCCTTCCCAAAGCATTAGCACTAGAAATACGTTGTTTTTTGTCGAACCACAAAAGATTTTGATAAACTGTCTGAGCAATATATTGTGACAATGTCATTTTCTGTATTTCATCGCCATAAGGCTTATATTTTGAGGATATTAATTTTAAGGATGGGATGGGATAGGGTATTCAACGATCCGCACAGTGGATTGTAGCCTCTCATATGTTTTTTTTTCCTTTTCTTTTTTTTTCATTTTTAAAATAAAAATAAAAAGAAAATAACAATTAATTCACTAAGTGGTCCGTGGCCGAGTCAGAGTGGCGAACAACGGGCAAGCGAGAGGTGAGGCGTTCAAGGCCCACTCGAGCAAGGAGTTATTGGCAGCCTTTTTCCACAACAGAGAAGTGACCAATTTTATAGCTTGGGAGAATAGGCAAATCCAAATGGAAGCGAGAAAAGTAGCGGGGTTGTCTAATGATAGCCCCCATGCCTCAGACTCCAGCAGTAGATGCGGATTTGTTGACTGCGTTGCGGGCCATTCAAGGCCAGCTAACCGGTCTTCAAAACAAGTTACGGGAGCAGGCGTCAAGGGTAGACTATATCTACTCCGTGTTGCCGAGCTTAATGCAAAATAGATCGTAATGGGCGCGCTGTCAGAGAGACCCTTAAAGATCCTGGCTGTGAATGTAAATTCACTGATTAGGATTGAACGTAGAGCTAATCTGTTCCAACTGTTAAAAGACCAAAGTCCCGATTTGCTTATCGCTAGCGAAACTAAGCTTAACCAGAAGCATAAATTGACTAATAGTAATTACAATATCGTAAGAAGAGACCGGCCCAACTCCACTCAAGGAGGGGGGGGTCGCTATCTGGTGGTGGTGTAGTGCGCCGATTCCGGGTGCTGGAAGCCTGCGTCATATGCATTCCTCTCCAACAAGGGAAGCGACTGTATGTGATAGCGGCCTACGCACCGGAAGCACCTCAGCCTACCCTTTTCACAACAGAGCTCGGAAAACTTTTCGAATCTCTGAGACTGAACTCAGTGGAGAACTTTTATCTTTTGGCTGGAGATTTAAATGCCAAACACGAAGATTGGGGAAATCAAATACAAAATCCTCGGGGTAACCATCTATACAATTGGATGGTCCACTACAACGTTGAATATAGGATCGACATTCTCGCCACAGATAGGCCATCGTTTCCGAGAAGCGGTGCTTTTCTGGATCTTTTACTGCGAGACACAAGACTGACGGTTACTGACAAAGTAGGTTAACACCCGCGAAATTGTTTACAGACGATCGAGTACGACAGTGACCACTGCGGACTCGCCGCCGTAATACAGCTTCCGAACGAGCTTGTGGCGTTGGACGAGTATGTGCCTGTGCATTCTTACAACTACGGTAAGATGCGCTGGCCACGCTTTACAAACGCCGAACTACGTTCGAGGGACATTCTACCACCAAACAACCGAAATCTGACAAACAACGAAATCGACAACTACTTACAACAAATGGACGAATCGATCCAAAGGACAATGAACAGGACGATTCCAAAATACAAAGAACGTGACATAACGTCTTCGTACAGAAACGCGACCATTGACGCACTGCACAGACAAAAAAGCGGACTTCCGACAAGACTAAAAAACTTGTACAGACGACTGACAAACCCACGTGACCCGGAGATTAGAACACTGAAGGCGTCGATCAAAAACATCAACCAACTGATCAAGGAGAACTATCGGTTGTCCATTAATTTGTTTTGGAATAACAGAATTCGGGCCGTAAATTCCAGCGCCCCGAGTATGTTTCCACAAATTAATAAGATCTTTAGGAGGAAAGGTCATAACGACCTTCCGTGTATTAAGCTCCAACGAACAACTGACAATACAAATATACTTTTGACAGCAGGAATCGATCCAGGGGAAGCCGTCTTCAACGACGATTTCTATGTTATTGAAGATCCTCAGGAGAAAGTGGAGGCAGTGGGGGCTGTTTTTCAGGAGGTGTATAAGGTGAATGATAGCATTCGCCCGAACCGCATCCTGGAAAACAATGCCCTGCTCCATCACTTCTACCTAAGAAATGACATAACGCAATGGCGATCTGAGAACCGCGGTTTCACGCGGTTCGATGACGAAAACTTGGCAAACGCCATAGTCGCCGAGCGAAGTGGGTCTAGTCCCCTGTTAATTTCGAAGGTGGAACTCCAGACCATCTTCGATTCCATAAAGAAAAAGAAGTCAGCGGGAGTCGATGGTATATCCAACATTGTACTGCGACACTTACCCCCTGAAGCTGTGGACATTTACGCCACGCTGTTCAACAATGCGCTGAATAATGCATATTATCCAGTGCGTTGGAAGACGGCGGGAAAGGACAACTCCAATCCGGCAAATTTCCGGTCGATAAGTCTCCTTCCGAGTATCAGCAAGGTATTCGAAAAGATTCTCAATCGGGATCTGTTCAAGTGGTCTGAGGACAACAATATTATACCAGAGAACCAGTATGGTTTCAAGGCCGGACATGACTGTATTCATGCCGCCTCCAAACTCGTCTCTGATATGCAATGGAACAAAGCGAAAAAACAGTGCACGGGTGCATGTCTGGTTGATTTGGAGAAGGCTTTCGACACCGTATGGTTAGAGGGCCTCTATCTAAAGCTGACCAGACTTGGCATAAGTAAACCACTATTGATATATGTTGACTGGTAGAACGTTTGTTGTCAAAAGTGGCAATGTAACTTCTACCACCGATTTTTCATTAAAAATGGTCTGCAACAGGGAGCGGTGAACTCGCCGATTCTCTTCAGCATTTACACCAGCGATATGATAGGTAGTCTCACTCAGGCAATTGCGTATGCGGACGATCTTATCGCGTACAGAACAGCACCTACTGTCGAGGTCATCCGAACTCTTTTGCAGCGGGACTTCGATAAGATCCACAGATATTGTGATGACTGGAAATTAAAAATCAACTTTCAGAAATCGGAAACTATCCTGTTTAGGACACCGTTGTCTACGGCCTCTAGGGATACGAGAAAGAACTGGCGCAAGCTGGTGATCGTTGGACCAAACGGACATCCACTGGCGAGCAAAAGTGTAGTAAAGTACCTTGGCATCTGGCTGGATCAGTATCTATATTTCGGAAGACATGTAGATGCTGCTCTGGCGAGAGCTAGGGGAGCATTTGCCCTGACAAGACGATTGTTTTATAGCAGTCGTCTTGACAGCAGGGTGAAGGTGATTTGCTACATGTCTCTTATCAGACCGATGATTGCAAATGGGTGCCCGGTGTGGTTCAACGTTGCCCCATCTCAAATGGAAAAGATACGGGTGTTTGAGAAGCTGCCTCGGACTTCACAGAACACCAGTATCTGACTATACAAAATATTATTCCAACCAGGTCCTATACAACGGGGCCAACATAAACAATTTTCTGGTGAAACTCATTTTGTTTCACGCGGCAAGAGCTATGACCTCGAGCAATAGTCTCATCTTTAGGGCCTTCTACCCCAAGTGCGCGTTTAAGCGGCTTTATTCCGCCTGAAGCTATTTTTGGATTGTCGAGGGCTGATACAGGACAGATCGGCGGTTCCGCTAATCTACCACGTCTTCCAACGAACTGTGGATAGGCGGTTCCTGTACGACCGAGACGTAGTCGCTCAGGCCGGAGGAGAGCGCCTGCGGTTCAGCAGGAGTGTGTCCGATTGGGACCGTCGGAGTAGAAGGCAACAGGAAAGCCTGTTGTTGTGGCTGCAAGTTTAGTTAAAGATAGTTGACTTTCATTTTGAAGTATGGCCGACTTGCATAGTTCTAAGGTTTCAGTTAAGGTTAAGTTATTAAAAACAGTCGTGGTGGCACAAAAAAAAATGCTTGCTGTGGCTGTTCTAGTTTTTAAGTTATTTTTAAGTAGTTTTAATTAGTTTCTAAGTAATTTTAGTTAGTTCATAAGTAGTTTTAATTACTAAGTAAGTTTGAATAAAAATAAAAAACAACACACGAAACCAAGTTTTTTTTGAAAAATGTTTCTTGGTCAAGAAAAAAGATAAATATATGATAAAATAATTAAATTGGATTTTAAGCCGAAATGTATTCGTTTTTAAGTTGTTATTATTTAATTTAGATTGCCCGCAGAGTACCAGTAAGTTAGTTTAGTTAGTAGATAAGTAGGCTCGTTTTTCATTAATTTTTGTCTAGCATGTAAGTTAGTTCTAAGTTGAATTTAAAATAAAAATGAATTAAAAAAAAAAAAAGCGTGTTGGATTACCATGCGAGAGGACGCGAGTTCGAGTCCCAGTGCGATGAGAGTTTTTATATAATTAATTGCATTGAATTTCATACTTTCATAATAACGAATTGGGTTTTAATAATTAAAGAGATTGAAATTAATAAAAGTAAATAATATAAGAAAATAATAAAAAATAATGTTATTTTTCAACTTCGATAAGGCTAGCAAATATTTTCGGAATGACTTTTTGCGAAGCCTATAATTTGCTTCTGTATGGCCTTTTATAAACAAACAAAGTTATTTCTTTAAGGCTTATTAGAAATATTTAAAGAAGTCTTATAGATGTAAATAGCTTCCTAAAAGTGCGCCAAATGTTTTTCCATAAGATTTCCTAGAAGTTATATTGCTGGAGGGGGAAATAGCTTCGTTAGTGCTTTATCGGAGCGAAATTGTTAGTTGGGCTCACAAGACATTTCCAAACTTCGTCGGACAATTGCTTGCCAGAGCTAAAGCACGTTAAACCCCAGATGTTTAACGTGAAAATAAATAGCCTTCATGAAAATTTCGAACAAATTAAAGAGGTATATCAGCGTCTGGATGGTGATGTAGATGAAGGAGACCTCCAAATATATTTTCATATTCAAGAGCAGTTGGAGTTACGATTGAGCGAATTACCAGCAAGAGTTACAGAGCTTCCAGTTTAAGGAAACTTCATGATCACACAAAGGAAGGGATCCAGGCACTCATCAATCTAGGATACAAAGCTTATGACTGGGACCCTGTAGTAGTTCATCTCATGCTGAAAAAAATAGACATGGAAAGCAGAACCCATTTTGAACAATCGTTGTTAGATCCAAGATGCAGCCCTACTCTAATTGCTTAAATTTATTGAATCCCGATTTCGAACGCTTGAAACAATAAGCAATTCAGAGGACAAGAGGAAACCAACAACAGTAGGAGCAACAAATGTTGATGGCTGCAATTGTAAAACATTTTTTTCCTCGTTCAGGTTGCGATCGTGAGAGAGCTGTTTATCGACTTGGAATTTGCCAAAACTGTCTAAGGTCAGGGCACATCTCCACCACAAGTTCTTCGAGAGGATGTCAAAATTGTTATGGTAAACATAATACTCTCCTGCACCAATAGAAAGATTCAAGGCAATCTTCTAGAAGAAATCAGACGCATTCCACAAGTAGCCAGCAGCAGCAGCTAGCTCAAGACAGCGCAGCGTCTGGTTCTAAGCCGAAAACACGCCAACAACATCAGGTAGTTAAAAGGGGGGAAGGTCAAGCAACCAATACAGCGGCTTGCTATAAGTCGAAACCACAGCAAGTTTACCTCGCAACAGCTTTAGTAAACGTCAGATCTGCATGCGGAACATGGCTTACTTTCCGTATATTGTTAGATTCCGGATCGCAAAATCATTTTATAACTACAGCTTTTGCACAAGCACTGGGTCTCCCGAAGCATCAATCGGAAACATCTATAAGTGGCATTGGAGAACACGGCGCACAAACACAGTTTGCTTTATCACTCACATTTAAATCAAGTAATTCCAATTTCGAGGCAAATATTGAAGCAACCATCCTTACTCGAATTGCAGATTGCAAGTCAATTGCAAGTGAAGTTCAATCACGAAATTCCTAATCATATTCAGTTAGCTGACGATCACTTACCTTGACGCGGTGAAAGGGCTTAAGTAGTTTCCAATGAACCACGGAGCGAAACCGGAAGTCTATGCCAAGGGTCACTCCTTCGCATAAACTGTCAGAGCTACCCATGCCGGTAAGGTCAGTGGCGAGGAAACGAAAACCAAAAGGTGGTCTCCAAGGCAAGGCGAACGCCGATACCTGCATGGCTGAGTGAGTGCTCAGTCGCTAAAGCAAACTCTAGTCGCTAAAGCAAACTCTAGCAAACTCTAACTCTTTCCTGTATACAGGGGTGAGTACAGGATAACATTTTCTTCCCCCTTACTAATGGGTCAAAAATAGAAAACAACAAACAAAACAAAAAAGGGACGAGTGTAAAGGAATCGGGCACTCCAAACCATATAAAAACTGCGGCCACACCTAAGGGATCATCAGCTGCTAAAGGTAAGGTTGCGACCAAGCCTGGACCAACTGCAGGTACCTCCAAGAGAGGAAGGCATGACGACACAGTCTCCAATCATAGGTAGGATTGTAGGAACACAAACCTAGGCTAGACTATAGTCATAACCCTTTCACTGGGTAGTTTTCGGGTCGCTATTGTCGACTTTGGTAATCCAGAACGAAAACTATCTCATGACCAATGGCAACTGCTAGAAATAAGAATCTTGGACGGAGTGAATGACCCTATTTTAAAGAATACTGGGAACATCCCGCTCTTTCGACAGCTGACCACGTTCAAAAGATTCAAAATAATCCAGGGTGACAACAAGAGCACACTGAGCTGGTTGACGACGTTCATCGACGAGACGAAAGCCCAATGGTCTACGTCGGGATTACAAGATGCAAAGTACGACCTTTCGTAACAGCAAAACGGAACGATGGGAAGAAAACTGACCGCGATGAAGATAATACAAATAAATCTTCAGCACAGTAAGACGGCCAGCGCCAATCTTGTCTTCCTTTTAAATAGGAATGACATTGACATCGCTCTAATACAAGAATCTTGGGTAGTCTGAGGCAGTATCAAAGGGCTTAACAGCAAAGATTTAGAACTGTACCATACGGGCTCATCCGACACAAACAGTAAGACTAGATCATGTATTGTAGCTAAGAAACAAATTAACCTTTTCTCTTATCTACTCTCAGTAACAATGACCAGACCGTTGTAAAATATGAGCGGCGAGGGAATTCCCCGATTGCAATAGCAGCCATCTCCATGCCATACGATTTGATGGAGGGGCCTCCATCTGACTCCCTGGTGCAAATGGCTAAATGTAAGAAGTGGGACCTCATAATGGGATGCGATGCTAACTCCCATCACACACAATAGGGCAGTTCAGACACCAACACAAGAGGTGAACAGCGGTAACTACACCACCTTTGTCACTAAAAATAGAGAAGAGGTTCTTGAAATTACCCTCTTCAACAATTCTGATAGATTCGTTGTGCTCCACTGGAAAGTTTCATCAGAAACGTCATACTCTGACCACAGAATAATAGAATTTTAAATAGAGAACGACACTAAACTCCCCCTTCAACATCGAAACCCAAAGAAAGTCAACAAGGGACAAGTTCCTTGTGGAAGTAGGGAGACACAGTAGCGCCCTTTCACTGCATCTGATGGAAACTCCGTTTGAAATCGATGCTGCAGCGGAACTAATACGCAATATTTTAGTCAATGTCCATGAAAAGATCTGCCCTCTAAAGACTATAAAACACAAAGATCACCGACATTGTGGACGAAAGAGCTTCAAAGCATTAGAAGGGAAACCTATAACGCAAGAAGAAGCTCAAATTCGGAAGCCGACTGGGGTCTTTATAAGAATAATCAGCGCAAATTCAAAATTGCGGTCAACAGTGCTAAACGCACCTCCTGGCGTAACTTCTGTTGCAGTGTAGTAAGCACTACTGAATCAGCCAGGCTTAGAAAAGTAATTGACAAAGAACCGGCTGTGCCAGGTTACCTCAAGTTCCCCAATGGGGACTGGACACAGTCCACCCATGAATCTTTAAAACATCTACTGGAAACCCACTTTCCAGGATGTGAGCTGGGAGCTGGCGGGAAGTAAAGGAACTCTTTATCCCAAAAGCCGGCAAGCCCAGCCACACGACCGCGAAGGACTTTAGGCCAATAAGTCTTACATCCTTCATACTAAAAACCTAAGAAAAACTAATGGATATCTACATTCGTGACAAACTCGACCCCCAATACATATCCCCGGCACAGCATACGTACACGAAAGGTAAGGGGGTCGAAACCGCCCTTCATGATATCGTTAGTAGAATAGAAAAACCTCTTCACGAGAAGGAATATACACTCGCTGCATTTCTCGACATTGAAGGAGCCTTCAATAATGTGAACACAAATGCGGTCGAAAGAAACTTCATGGAGACCAACGTGGACCAACCTCTAATACATATAATTGGAAGTATGCTCAACCACAGAAATATAAATGCGAATCTGGGAGACACCCATCTCAAAGTAATAGCATCAAGAGGCACACCACAAGGAGGCGTTATCTCACCTCTGTTGTGGAACATAGTCATCAATGAGATACTTATCAAGCTAGAGCGAAATAGGGTAAAAGTCATAGCCCACGCAGACGATGTAGCGATAAGTTAAAGAAAAATTCCTAGTAGGAATTTCCTACCCACTATTAGTGAGCTACTCGAGCAGGCATTGAAAACTCTCAACGAGTGGACAAAATAATGTGGGCTTGGCATCAACCCCCAGAAAACGGAACTAGTTCTCTTTACGAATAAGAGGAAGATACCAATATTCGACCTACCTGGTATCGATGGAACTACCCTCAAACTAGCCGATAGTGCAAAAAAATCTGGGTGTCATTCTTGATAGAAAACTCAGCTGGAACATAAATATGCGCGAGCGTATTAAAAAGGCCACAGTCGCTTTCTATACGTGTAACCGAATATTCGGAAAAAACTGGGGTCCGAACCCTAAGATCCTATGGCTGACACGGCCATTGTAAGACCTATATTAACATCTGAAAAATATCACAAAGGTACAAAGGATAGCATGTGTGGGCGCTACTAGCGCAATGAGAACCACACCAACAGCGGGACTGGAACCATCCTTAACCTGCTACCGCTAGACCTTTACATGCAAGAATCTGCAGCCGAAAGTGCTCTGAGAATCAGCCAGCTCAACTGCTGGAAATCGAACTCAGGGGGACATGCCCAAACTCTACACTCTGCCTCACCATGACTTTCAAAGACCATTCTCCACTATCTTTCCACGCGGAGAGGAGTGGGAGAGGAACGAATTGAGTACCGAAACCATATCCATCTACACTAATGGTTCAAAAATGGAAGTATGCGTTGAAGCTGGAGTGTTTTCAGAAACACTAAAGCTAACTAGCACATTTCGTCTCCCTGAGCACAGCAGTGTCTTCTAGGCCGAGATATTGGCAGTAGCAGAGTCAACCAAAGCGACCTCAATGCTGGCGATAGATACCATTAGATGATATCACCATCTTTATTGACAGTAAGGCTGCGATAAAAGCTATCTCTGCTCTCGAAATAAAATCTCGGCTTGTGAAACGTTGTCGTGAAGAGCTAAAGGTTCTTGGCGTCCAACATAATGTTAAGCTCTGCTGGGTCCCCGGACACAGAGGCATACAGGGCAATGAAATTGCTGACGAACTGGCGAGAAAGGGATCTGCCTCCAGCATTGACCAGTCTGTCAAACCAACACTATGTGACCTTAAATCTCGGGTGGAACAGAAAACATTATTACTGCCAAAAACAGGTGGAACTCCCTTTCCACCTGTGAAACTTCCAAAAGGATGTGGCCTGAGTATGACAAAGCCATGGCCAGGCCTCAGCCAACTAAGAATGAGAACCTTAGGAAAATACTTCTTACATGACCTCACGGATCTATCCGAAATCCCTCTCCCTAATCTTTTCATTTTTACAACAGCATCTGTATGGCCGGGTCGGCATCTGCTCCATATTTAGCAACAAAATGTCTCGTGCAGCTTGCAGATTTTAATTAACAGATGCACCCAAGAGCATCCCAAGCTATACATGAACAAATTTACGTCGACGATCTACTTGCTGGAGCAGAAACGGTATCAGAGGCCAGGGAACTGCTTGAAGAGATAACGCTTCTTCTAGAAAAAAGTAAGTTTGAGTTAAGACAATTTTGTGCCAATGATAAAACCATTCTCAAAGACATTCCTAAGGAATACAAAGAAAGTAAGAAAGAAAAGGTTAGTAAGATACCACCAGTCCGACGTAGTAAAGACATTGGGATTGATTTGGAATCCAACGCTCGATCAGTTTGAATTCGGATTTAACTCAGACAAATGCACTGCACCTAAAACGCCAGTAACAAGCAGAACTGTTTTGTCTGACCTCGCACGACTGTTTGATCGATTAGGTTTATTGAGTCCAGTTATGATGCTTGGAAAATTGTTCATGCAAGACTCGTGGAAGACAGACTTTTGTAATGTGCCCGTCGCTAAGAAGGACCGAGCTTCATGGGTTCTCTGATAGCAGTATGTCTGCCCTTGGAGCATGTGTATATGTCAGATGCATAGACGATACAGGTTATATTTATAGTAAATTACTGTGCGCAAAGTCTCGCATAGCTCCGATGAAAGCCACTACAATCGCTCGCCTTGAACTTCAAGGTGCAGAGCTCTTGGTCGAACTGGTATAAAGAATACTTCAGACATTTAAGAAGAATGTTCACAAGATAGCATATAACACGGATTCAACAACGGTGCTAGCTTGGATAGACTCTCCTTATTATGCCTGGGACACATATGTAGCAAATAGGGTAGCAAAGATCCAAGCAGAAACTGAGATATCACAATGAAATCATATTAATGGAGAAATTAATCCAGCTGAATTAATAACAAGAGGATGCAGTCTCTTTGACTTGTCATCATCGTTGGCATAGTAAGGTAAGTCTTTTCTTTAATTAGACGAATCACTTTGGGAACCAAGTACGTACACCATTCCACAAGTGGTTCCAGAATTACGAAGGAATAAAACGGCTTTGATAACTACAGACCAAGATCAAAATATACTGAATCGTATCAATCATAGAAACTCATTTTATACGCTGCAAAAAATATTTTCATTTTGCAGCAGATTTACAAGGAATGCCCGACGGCGAAGGATCCCGTCTGCTCTTGGTGTACATTCAATATACGGCTTTCCCAGAAGAATACAAAGCGTTGATAAACAATGTAAGTATAAACTCCTAACTCCTGATCATTTCTTGATAGGAGCGCCACTTCTGTCAATAGCTGAACCCGATGTCTCCGATAAGAAAGTATGTACTCTAACTAAATATCGACAGATCCAGCATGTTCAGCAATCATTTTGGAAAAGATGGTCTGGTGACTACTTACATCTTTTGCAACAACGAGCCTAGTGGAAGGTTGAATCCCAATACTTAGAGCCTTGTGCTCTGAAGGAACCCAATATTCCCCCAACAAGTTGTAGTTGGGACGGGTGGTAGAAGTAATTGAAGGAAACGATGGCTTGGTTCGTGTTGCTAACATTAAGACTCAAGGAGGCATTTTCCAGCGATCCATCCATAACTTGTGTCCCTACCAATAGAAGAAATAGAAAGGAAAGATACGCCAGCAGATACTGCAAAACAAATGAGTCTAAAAAATGAACAAGAACAAAAAAATGTTCAGCATCACGGAACCTCCGAAGCGGGAGAGTTACCGCGGGATTTCTAGTGGTATCACTTTTCATTGTATTGTTGGTGGCGCGGGTTACTACAGCATACACAGACAACCGCATTTCTACAAACCAGCTCGATAACGCAGATGGACTGTACTTTGAGGACATTGGAAATATTAGTAGAAATATGGTAGTTAATAATTTTTGGAGCTTTTATGTCTACTACAATCTTACCAACGGTCGGTTAGAATTAACCGAAGTCAAAACCTATTTAAATGAATTACAAACCGCTTGCGAATCAGATAAATTGGAAGGGATTCACTATTGTCATCAGACTATTGAAGTTTTTCAACAAAGAGAAGAGTTGCTGTCTTTGACCAAAACAATGAACTCAATCACGGGTTTAACACATCCAGCCGCGGTTTTTTGTTGGTAGCGAAGCACATAGTTGGGTATGGTTGGGTGTTGTAGAACGAAGGTAGACTCTGATTGGCGTTAACTTGGCAATGCCCAGTGTTGTAACTGTGACTACACATCAAATGTGCTTATCTTTACCTCCAAGTGGTAACCATCGGGTACTGGTCTCATCCAACCGGATTTGACTTGCTAAACGATAAGTGCGAGTGTTGATAACACGACGAAAAACAGCAACACTATAAACACCCTGGTGAGAATGGCACGGATGAATACCCGGCCTTGCTGTCCCAGGCGAACCTAGATGAGCTGCTCTGACATATTCGGACAACAGGTTGTCTAGGAATTTCAAGGGTTAGTCAGGCCCCTTGAACAGAGATGGTGGCGGATGAACCGAAAGGCCAACGGCAGCGCTCAATCCCGTAGTGGATACTGATGGCCCCGTGTCCTAGGGGTATCTAATAAATTGGAACTGGCCCTCCAGGTTGGGGGTTGTGCTTTGGGTTAACTACCCACCCACAGAAAAAAATATGGTTACGAAGCAACCAATAGCCTCGGAAAGGACTGATTTTATTGTTGACGACCCTGCTAAACGAAAAAAGGCAAGAAGTCTTATATTTCCAAGACATTAGCGAACGCATAGTAACAATCCGCATCAAGGCCAAATTCGCCAACATAAGCCTTATATACGCTCACATTGCGATAGACAAGAGGCACGCATCCAGTATTTTGGATGTCCGAACATTCCGAGGAGCTAACATCGACTCGGATCACTACCTTGTAGCAGCCAGAGTAAGAATGCGGATATCCACCACGCCACAACAATCCAGAAATACTGTGAAAAAATTTAATGTCGGAAGACTGCAATCGCAAGAGACCGCCAAGACCTTCGCACAACGCGTATCCCTTAACCTCTCGATTAACACCATACCACCAGCATCGAATGTCGAAGAGCAATGGCAACGATGCCAACAGGCCATTAGATCAGCCGCAACTGATGTGCTAGGTTTCTCGCGCCCACCAGCAAGAAACCCCTGGTTTGATGAGGAATGCCGACAGATGCTCGCAGCCAGGAACGAGGCTTACAAGGCTAAGCTGCAGGTGAAGACGAGAGCTGCCATTGAGCTCTATAGGCAAAGAAGAAGGGAAGAACATCGGGTTTTCAGCAAGAAGAAAAAAGAGCAAGAAAAGCGCGCGATCGAGGATATAGAGAGGTGCCACTCCAGGAACGATGTTCGCAAGTTTTACCAAAGTTAAAACGTCTAAGCCAAGGATACAAGGCTCGAACAGAATCCTGTCGAGATGAACAAGGAAATATTGTAGTTGAGACACAGTCGATGCTGAGGATATGGAGGAACCACTTCTGCAGACTGTTAAACGGCGATGACGAACAACATTCCGCTGTCAGGCAGAACGAACCATTCAATATTGGCAACGGCAGCGAAAACTGCCAACCACCCGACCTGAGTGAAGTGAGGATAGCAATATCTAAACTCAAGCTTAATAAGGCTGCCGGAAATGACGGCCTTCCCGCTGAGCTTTATAAGGCCGGCGGAGATGACTTGGTAAGTAACATCCACCAACTCATAAGCCAAATCTGGTCGGATGAAAATATGCCTGAAGAATGGAACCTCAGCATCGTTTGCCCGATCAACAAAAAAAAAGACCCTCTGAACTGCGCCAACTACAGAGGCATAAGTCTCCTCAACATCGCCTACAAGATCCTATCTGCCGTAATATGTGAACGCCTGAAACCGTTTACCAACAACCTGATTGGCCCTTATCAGTGTGGTTTTAGGCCAGGAAAGTCCACAACCGATCAAATTTTCACACTTCGGCAGATCCTGGAAAAAACTCAAGAAGTCCAAATCGATACCCACCACCTATTCATCGATTTCAAAGCCGCATATGACAGCATTTATAGAGACGAACTGTACAGAGCCATGTCTAGTTTTGGTATACCGCCCAAACTCGTCCGTTTGTGTAGGATGACGATAGAGAATTCTCGCTGCTCCATCAGGGTCGGAAACGACCTCACCGACACATTCGATACCAAAAAAGGATTTAGGCAAGGCGATGTGCTGTCATGTGACTTCTTTAATCTGATTCTTGAGAGGATTGTGCAAAACCCAAAGCCAACACCAGAGGCACAATTTTCCAAAAGTCGGTGCAACTACTAGCATACGCTGACGATATTGACATCATTGGTAGGACTCAACGTGATGTCATAGCCACGTTTGCTAGTATAGAGAAGGAAGCGGCGAAAATGGGTTTACCAGTAAATGAGGGTAAGACAAAGTATATGCTGTCATCACGAAAGGACTCACAACATCGACGAATTGGACAGAACGTCACCATTGACAGATATAACTTTGAGGTAGTACGGGACTTTGTCTACCTCGGCTCCGCTATTAGCTCTGACAACAACATCTCGTCAGAAATTAAACGAAGAATTACTCTTGCCAACCGCTGTTTCTTCGGGCTGAGAGTAGAACGAATGGACACCAATTCTCCGGCTCGCAGAGTCTTCGATTCCCAGCCAGACGTCGGACGCAGTAGAGGAAGACCTCGCCTTAAGTGGCGCGCACAAGTGGAAACCGACCTCAACCAACTTGAGAGTGCGCAACTGTAGGCAGTAACTAAGGACCGGGCTAATTGGAGAGGCATGTTGGTTGAGGCCCAGGTTCATTCCGGACTGCAGCGCCACTTAAGTAAGTAGAAGCACATAGTTTGTTTGGTGTCCTTGATCATGAAGAAGCTCAACATATTCAAAACCAGATTAATCTAGCAAATGAACATGAAATCCATCTATCTGCTCTTATTAAAAAACAAAGTTCTATTTCAGATTCAACTGCAAATATTTTGAAACGCAATACATTGGAGGTTAACAAGCAATTCAAGATTTTGAATACATATCTAGCTAAGGCTTTTAATACGCTCGCAAAACAACAGGGTGATATTCAATCAACATTTTACATCGCTTACGTCCTTCCTTATTATGGTTCTACAAAACTTCCAACGCACTCAAGACTTTCTACTGGATGTTATACTTGATCTAAACCATGCAAAAATCAACCGTCAGCTTATCACACCAAAACAACTTCGTGACCAGCTGCAGCTGATTCGAGGAAATCTCCCATCGACTATGAGATTACCTAACGTGTCAGTGCTGGATATGTTCAAAATAACAACAGTCAAGGGCAGGACTCTAAACGATTCAAAAGTTTTTGAAATGTTGATACCATTAGCCGAAGATCAGGAATTTCAGGTATTTAATCTTATTCCATTGTCCATTAGTCACAATAATTTGAGTTTTCTCGTGGATATATCTAAACCATACTTAGCAGTCAACTTATCAAGTATTTTGGGCTAACAGAAATTGGATTCTCATCATGTAGATCTTTAGCAGCAGTTAAAAGTCTTTGTACTCAGGTTGTCGCGACTATGATTCATCAACACAATTTGAAAGTTTGTGAAATGGCCCTGCTTAATCATGAAGACGACGCATTTACTGACTGCATCGTGAATGAAATACCATCTAAAAATCGATGGTCCGCACTTAAACAAACTAATCGTTGGTTATTTTCTTTGATTACTTTTACAACAGGTCTTCTTATTTGCAATGGAGTTACAAGCATCTTAGTTTTAGCTGCTAATGGAGTAACTGAATTCAAGCACTCTCAAAATTGGAACCACTATAATAAACGAACGCTCAAGCTACAAGACCACTATAACCAATTCGTTTATACCAAGTGCAAAAATCAACAACTGGATTGGAACTCGTAATCGTAAACTCGCAAACGATCTCACCCCCCTACTGACGACAATGATCAATTTAAAAAAATCTTAGGCGGGAAATAGAAGACCTAAAGAAGGATGCAACAACACCTGAAGAACCCCAGCTAAATATCCATGATTACCATCACTATGGTTTGAGCTATCTGTTGTTGACTGCTACTTTTGGAATTATCATTTTTTATTGCCGACGACAAAGAGAGCCAGTTTCAACACCCAGACAAACAGCTCCTCGCTTTGAAGCCACATAATTAATTTGAAGGTTAGGAGGGGTGTATGTACAAACTTGTATGTTTGTATAAGTTATTCATTTGTATATATTTGTCCTATATATATTTTTTCTGTAACGAGACCTACTGCGTGACCAATAATTGTCTTCGATAGTTCGCCAGACGAAATACGATCTTTTGTATCTTTACTGAATTGGCGATTCCCACGTTTCACTGGAAATATTAAATGATGAGTGTGTCACACAGTAGCGGATCGAAATTCAAATTGTAGTATTAGCATGTAAAATAAAATTCATTCGTCATTGTTCATTAAAACAGATCGGTTGTGTTCTTTAATATCAATTCATTGCTGAGTACACCTAGATATAGGTGGAGTTTGTGTAGTCTAGAAGCCTCTGAGGTTTCTTCTATGTAGCCACAAAAGGTACGTCATCCCGGCGTTGAGAGACAACTTGTATAGGTCCCAATCTAGTGTCTCTTTGGAGCTCTTGGATTTGTTAAAAAGTTGCCTGCATTTTTTTCTGAGGGTGCAGCTTTTGGAGTTCCACCATGGAGGCTTGGATTTCCCATGAGGCCTTCTAATAGGACATGCTGACGATCTTGCATCGCTCAGCGCTCGTGAGAGGGTTTCCACAAGGCTGTCCACTTCTGAATTATAACTTGGTTGTACCAAGGAAAAAGAGAGAAGTTTGTTGGTTAAAATTTCTCTAAAGAGTGACCAGTTGGTTTTTTGGGTTCCTAAAAACCTTCGGGTCTGGGGGAGTATCTCCAGAGTGAATTGGATGTATCTATGGTCTGAAAAGGAGTGCTCGTTAGAGACTCTCCAGTTTCTAATCAGAACGATTATGTTTTGGGAGGCAATGGTGATGTGTAGCACTTCTTGTCTAATACTGTTTATGAAGGTGGGTACGGCTCCCGAGTAACAGAGGAGGTTTGTTTCTAAAATATAATCAAAGAGTAGCTCACCTCGTTCGTTGATGTTGGAGCTGCCCCAAATTGTATAATCAGCATTAGCATCACATCCAATGATAAGGCCAGTTTTGCGCCTCTCTGTTCCCGAAATCAGGTTCCTTAGGTTGCCCTGAGGTATTGGTCCCACATGGTCGTGAGCCAGGTATGCCGAGACCAGCCAATAGCCATTAAGTTTGTAACATAGAAATATAATTTCAATTTCGATAGATATACCTTAAAGTATATGGAGCGACTCAGAATCGCTAGCTGATTCGATCTAGCCATGTCTGTCTGTCCGTCCGTCCGCCTCTGTGTCACTGGCTTTACATTTTGAGCTAGAGTGATGAAATTTGGCAAATAGACTCTCTGTCGAACGAAGCAGAACTACTAGCATATGCTATAGAAAACGTCGTTTTTTTTTCGATCCATAAAATATTTAGATAAATGTCTGAATGTCTTTTCTATATTTTATCCGCATTCAGTTTCAGGTCCACTTTTTGGGGACATTTATTTTAATGATGGAATAGGATAGGGTATTTAACTATTTATATGTTTTTCTATGATTTATTTGGTATGATTTTAAGGAAAAATAAAAAATTGGTTTGTTTACACTTACCAGTAAGAAAATCCTTTGGTTGTCCTATATCCATCCAAAAACCTGGTAGCTCCATAGCATAAAGCTGTTGTTGTGCAGCCATTACTGGAAAAATTTCCTTTTCGATAGACGTCGGCTTTATTTTAATTCGTTCTAATATTGATGGGTTAAAAATGTATATTCCAGCATTTATTTTATTGCTCACGAATTCCTGTGGTTTTTCTATAAAATTTGTAATGCATCCCAAATCATTATATAAGACTACACCATACT
Organism: Rhingia campestris; assembly: GCA_932526625.1. Taxonomy (NCBI): domain Eukaryota; kingdom Metazoa; phylum Arthropoda; class Insecta; order Diptera; family Syrphidae; genus Rhingia; species Rhingia campestris. The sequence goes on from OW052183.1 coordinate 68,465,133, forward strand.
TTGATGGTTCTTCCACTTTTGTTACAAGAATAGTCCCTTCTTTCCCATGGCTACGATGATATGTCTCGAGTTGTTTGAAGGGAAAATCACAGATCACATCAGAATTGAGGACAAAGAATGGATCTTTACTAGCACTGAGGATATGCTTAACAAGCGCCAATGGGCCAGCAGTACCCAGTGGTTCTGTTTCTTGAGAAAATATTAGGTCCACGCCTAACTTCTCGGCTTCCTTTTGCAGCTCATTTTCCATTTGCTCCGGGCGATAAGAAACGGCTAATATTACCTAAATTAGAAAAAGGAAATCAAATGTAGTTATAAAAAAACTCTGTTTATGCAAGTGTATCTGAATGCAGAATTAATTAAAACATATGAGAAGGCTACAATCAGCTGTGCGAATTGTTGAATGCCCTATACCATCCTATCCTTAAAATGAATGTACCCAAAAAGTAACATTGACATTGCCACCACATCTTGTTCAGACAATTTATCTTAATAATACCTTACCGGTGCTTAAGGATAGTGATGCGATTATATGAGGACACAAGCGTTCACACTCTAGCCTCTCACTATCAACTCCTAATCTCACCTCCACGCTGGTGACTGGTGGGTGCCTAGTACCACGACTGGAGATGGGGTATTGAACCCCTGTGGAAGGTCGTTGGTGGCAGCAAACGAGAGAGGGGAGGAGTGTCCTCTCACTAAGGCACTCACTCTCAGGCGGCAGCAGAGGAATTCCATAGATGGAGTCAACGGTGGCGCCTACAGCTCCAGTTTGATCGAACTGGTAGTGTAATCCCTATATCCCTTCGACATATTAGAACACCAGGTCTATAAGGATTTCCAATACTGAGCCAGGGTATTGGAAAAGAGTTGGTGGCGGAGGAGCCCTCAATGGGTCAACGGCAGCGCTAATATTCCAAAATGGTTTACTGACATCGGTATTTTTCCAGTCCGATGTCCTAGGGTCAAAACAAGGGCCTGCCCCTTCAGGTTGGGGGTTGCACTTTGGGTTAACTACCCATCCATTGCAAAAAAAATTATGTTACGAAGCAACCAATAGCCTCGGAAAGGACTGATATTATTGTTGACGACCCTGTTAAACGAAAAAAGGACAATGACGTTCGTATCTGCACCTGGAATGTGAGAACATTAAACAGGAGAGGTGCAGGCGAACAATTAGCGGAAGCCCTAAACTGCTACAAAGCAGACATTACTGCCATCCAGGAAATACGATGGGATGGGTCAAAAGGAGGATGAAAAACTGTGACATCTACTATGGACCGTGTTATAGTGAGCAGAAACAGCGACTATTTGGATGCGGATTTGTTATAAGTGCCAGACTTAGGCAAGAAGTCTTATGTTTTCAAGACATTAGCGAACGCATTGTAACAATCCGCATCAAGGCCAAATTCGCCAACATAAGCCTTATATGCGCTCATGCTCCGACGGAGGAAAAGGATGATATATCTAAGGATTGCTTCTACGAGCTCCTCGACAAAACCTATGAGCGACTACCAAAGTACGATGTTAAAATCGTGCTGGGAGATTTTAACGCAAAGGTAGGAAGAGAAGACATCTTTAGCAGTACTGTCGGAAAATATAGCCTACACGACAACACGTCTGGTAACGGACTTAGGCTAATTGATTGATACGGAACGAAATGCCACTATAGCCAGCACACGGTTTCCTCACCTCGATATCCACAAGGGGACATGGCGGTCTCCAGATCAACGAACAGTCAACCAATTTGATCACATTGCGATAGACAAGAGGCACGCATCCAGTATTTTGGATGTCCGAACATTCCGAGGGGACAACATCGACTCGGACAACTACCTTGTTGTAGCCAAAGTAAGGATGTGGATATCCACCACGCCACAAAAAGAACAGAAATACTGTGAAAAAATTTAATGTCGAAACACTGCAATCGCCAGAGATCGCCAAGACCTTCGCGCAACGCGTATCCCTTAACCTCTCGACTCACAACATACCACCAGCATCTAATGTCGAAGAACAATGGCAACGATGCCAACAAGCCATTAGATCAGCCGCAACTGATGTGCTAGGTTTCTCGCGGCCACCAGCAAGAAACCCCTGGTTTGATGAGGAATGCCGACAGATGCTCGCAGCCAAGAACGAGGCCTACAAGGCTAAGCTGCAGGTGAAGACGAGAGCTGCCATTGAGCTCTATAGGCAAAGAAGAAGGGAAGAACATCGGCTTTCAGAAAGAAGAAACAAGAGCAAGAAAAGCGCGCGATCGAGGATATAGATAGGTGCCACTCCAGGAACGATGTTCGCAAGTTTTACCAAAGTGTAAAACGTCAAAGCCAAGGCTACAAGGCTCGAACAGAATCCTGTCGAGATGAACAAGGAAATATCGTAGTTGAGACACAGTCGATGCTGAGGATATGGAAGAACCACTTCTGCAGACTGTTAAACGGCGATGACGAACAACACTCCGCTGTCAGGCAGAACGATCCATTCAATATTGGCAACGACAGCGAAAACTGCCAACCACCCGACCTAAGTGAAGTGAAGATAGCTATATCTAAACTCAAGCTTAATAAGGCCGCCGGAAATGACGGCCTTCCCGCTGAGCTTTATAAAGCTGGCGGCGATGACTTGATAAGCAACATCCACCAACTCATAAGCCAAATCTGGTCGGTTGAAAGCATGTCTGAAGAATGGTACCTCAGCATCGTTTGCCCGATCCACAAAAGAGGAGACCCTCTGAACTGCGCCAACTACAGAGGCATAAGTCTACTCAACATCGATTACAAGATCCTGTCTGCCGTAATATGTGAACGCTTGAAACCGTTTACCAGCAACCTGATCGGCCCTTATCAGTGTGGTTTTAGGCCAGGAAAGTCCACAATCGATCAAATTTTCACACTTCGGCAGATCCTGAAAAAAACCCAAGAAGTCCAAATCGATACCCACCACCTATTTATCGATTTCAAAGCCGCATACGACAGCATTTATAGAGACGAACTATACAGAGCCATGTCTAGTTTTGGTATACCGCCCAAACTCGTCCGTTTGTGTAGGATGACGATGGAGAATTCTCGCATTCCATCAGGGTCAGAAACGACCTCACCGACACATTCGATACCAAAAAAAGATTTAGGCAAGGCGATGCGCTGTCATGTGACTTCTTCAATTTGATTCTTGATAGGATTGTGCATAACTCCCGAGCCAACACCAGAGGCACAATTTTCCAAAAATCGGTGCAACTACTAGCATACGCCGACGATATTGACATCATTGGTAGGACTCAACGTGATGTCACAGACACGTTTGCTAGTATAGAGAAGGAAGCGGCAAAAAAGGGTTTAGCAGTAAATGAGGGTAAGACAAAGTATATGCTGTCATCACGAAAGGACTCACAACATCGACGAATTGGACAGAACGTCACCATTGACAGATATAACTTTGAGGTAGTACGGGACTTTGTCTACCTCGGCTCCGCTATTAACTCTGACAACAGCATCTCGTCAGAAATCGAACGAAGAATTACTCTTGCCAATCGCTGTTTCTTCGGGCTAAGAAGGCAATTTAGTAGTAAAGCCCTCACTCGAACTACTAAGGAGATCCTATATAAGACCCTGATCATCCCAATCCTGCTCTACGGCGCTGAAGCATGGACCGTATCAAAAGCGGATGAAGAAATCCTTGGTCGATTCGAGCGGAAAATTCTTCGGAAAATCTTCGGTCCCGTTTGCGTTGACGGGCTATGGAGACGAAGATTCAACCACGAACTATACGAGCTGTACAGCGACATACCCCTAGTCAAAAAACTCTGCATTGGACGTTTAAGATGGCTAGGACATGTAGACCTGAAAACTAATATACCCCTATGGGATAGGGTATAAACAGCTACATTCAACGAATTCTAATATCTTTTTTATGTCACAAACCTCTCTTAATATAGGACCATTGCTTACGAAAGCAAAAACGTTCACATATCGGCCCCGCACAAAGGAAATGACATTCTGAACCAACAATCTGAAGAAATATTGCACATAATGAGTACACTTGAAGTCCCAAGGAGATTCACAACGTTTATAGTCTTTATTGGGAGTACAATAAAATTTATAGCCGGAATCCCTGACCACAACGATTTGAACTTCTATTAAGGAACGAAAATACACTAATTGAAAACAGTAATAGGCAACCAAAAATAAATTCTCAAATACAAGACAAAAACATATGAGAGGCTACAATCCGCTATGCGGATCGTTGAATACCCTATCCCATCCCACCCTTTAAATTAATATCCTCAAAATATAGGCCTTATGGCGATGAAATACAGAAAATGACATTGTCACAATATATTGCTCAGACAGTTTCTCAAAATCTTGTGTGGTTCGACAAAAAACAACGTATTTCTATTGCTAATGCCTTGGGATGGGGTATACAAATGGTTTTTGTAAGAAAACGCCCCCAAAATGTGGGCGTAGGTGAAAATGATCTATGGACAAAATGTTTATATTACCATTTCGGAAGTATTTGCATCAAAATTGTTTTCGAAAGTTTTAAAATTTGGACAAAAAGCGTTTTTTACTAAAAACGCCCCCAAAAAGTGGGCGTGGCAAAAAACTTTGTATGAACGAAATATAGATATTAGGATGGTCTAAATATGCTACCCAGACACTTTTTTGAAATTCCTTACGGTTTGGCCAAAAAATAAGTTTTCCTAAAAAGGGGGCGTGGCAGTGGGCGGATTTCAAAAATTTGTACACTTGTTCTGGTGGCACGGACGAGGATCCTACATACCAAATTTCATTATCCTAGCTCAAAATTTAAGGCCCAAAAACCGCTGACGAACAGACAGACGGACGGACAGACAGACATGGCTAATTCGACTCAGCTAGCCATATACTTTGAGGTATATGTAGCAAAATTATTTCTCTATGTTACAAACTAAGTATCAAAACTAATATACCCCCCTATGGGATAGGGTATAATTAATGAATTAACAAATCAGATCAATGCCATAGTTTCACAACACAGCGATATTAGCGAGTCATCACAGTCAGAATTATTACTTTTGGAATATCTATCTGTAAGAAATAATCTTTTAATTAGCCATTTAAATAATATAGCGTTATCAATTGTGTTAGCGAAAAATAACATAACACACCCATTTTATACAACCACTAAAAACCTACAACCTAGGAATGTATCATACTATATTGCTAAATAATAATAATATAGCTCTATGCGCCTCCCAAAACTCACACTACTTACTTACCTCTTGTACAGGAGATTTATGATGGAGTAATAATCTTCAACGATGTACCGAAAACAACAGCTGCCGTTCACGTTCAGTTAGAAGTTCAGGGAACAAATCTAATGACATTTTCGGGTTCAAAAAAAAGTTAACGACACCGTATACCAAATAAGGTCGTAACGCACCCCCCCGAAGGCTCATTCCGTAATGCATCTCGAGCACGAAACGAAACTATCGCTTCCATATTTGTATCATACACATATCGACAACACAAATCATATCGAAACACTTAGAGAAGAAATATCGGCGTTTATTAAAAAACGAACTTAAATAACTATGTAACCGTGGTTGTTGTTGGTTGGTCGGGTTGTGGGAAGGCTTCCAATTTCGGAGGAAGAAGAAAATTCGCTGAGAAGAAAAAAAACTTGTTCTCCTCTCTACCACGTGTATGCGAATCGCAGTACACGTTGAATAGGCAGGTTGTCAAGTATATGTAACCGCAAAGGAGCGGATGCTAATTGAAAAACATATGAGAAGGCTACAATCCGCTGTGCGGATCGTTGAATACCCTATCCCATCCTATCCATAAAACTAAAATCCCCAAAAAAGTGGGCACTTTTACGGTTCTACAAAAGACAAGGTTTTCTCCTGCGTATGTTATGGGGTAGTGTATAAAAATTTTTATATAAAAACGCCCCCAAAAAGTGGGCGTGGGTTAAGATGATATATAGACGAAATGTTCATATTAATAATTGTATGGGAATCGACGAATTCTTCCTTCCCAAAAATCCTAAAAAAAATTGTAAAGGTTTGAGCGGAGAAAAAATAAGAAAATGCAGCGAATTAAACAACTTAAATTTATTTGACTGATTACCAAGGTGTTGCTCCCACTGTGTGATAAATCCAAGTGTAAGAGACCGTGGACCATGATTCGTGTTAACTGTGAAAAAGTTCATGTTGCTAGAAAACGATAAGGTGTTTACAGTTTGACGATTGAGCGCTTACACATGAGAGCAAAAATTTATAGGCTTAATATAGTGAGTCAAAACATGCATGTGTAACAATAAATGTAGATGCGAATCAATTAAGAACTTTTAACAATCAATTACAACATAATATCAAGCAAACCAATGAATAATAAATAACAAATGAATGAACAACATATAACGAAATAAATGCTCCATATAATCTTAAACATCCCCCCCCCCCCCTGGAACGAGTTTCAGGACGATGGAAGAACTGCCAACTTGGTGATAGGCCTAGTGAATGTCCCACGTGCGGTCCGTACCGTTGCTACTCTAACGTGGTTATCAGCACCGGAATGAGTAGCTTCAACTTTGCCAAGAAGCCATTTTATTGGGGGAAGATTTGGTTCCTTAATAACAACTATGTCTCCGACCTTCATCTCAATCTTAGGGGTTTGCCATTTTGGACGTTCTTGAAGCGTGGTAATATATTCCGTGTGCCACCGTTTCCAATTTGCTTCAATTTGACTTAACACCGTATACAATTCCTCAAATGTAAGAATAGTGGATCCTATAACCCGGCGTAAATGTGTTTTGACTGACTTCACCCCTGACTCCCATAGGCCTCCAAAGTGTGGTGCTGAAGGGGGAATGAAGTGCCATTCAATTCCATCCAGAGCGAGAGCCGCGGCAACATCGTCGTTGTAGTTTTGTGAAAGCACTAACTTCTGCATTTCGCTCAGACAGCGACGTGCGCCTTGGAAGTTTGTGCCATTGTCGGTGTATACATTGGAACATTTCCCACGTCGAGAGACGAATCGCCGAAAGGCAGCTAGGAAGGCATCTGTAGTTAAGTCACTAACTAACTCCAGATGGATCGCCTTAGTGCTCATGCATATAAATAGTGCCAAATATGCCTTGCCCAACCTCGGCTTACGACCTCTCGATAGCTTTATGGTGAATGGTCCAGCGTAATCACACCCAGTGTTGGTGAATGGGCGACTTTGTTTAACACGTTGCGGTGGCAAATCTCCCATGAGTTGCGAGCAGGTAGCCCTTCTCTGCAGGAAACACGGCTTGCATGAGTGAACAATCTTGCGGATGAGATTGCGGCTACTCAGTATCCAATATTGTTGGCGAACGATGGAGAATGTCTCTGAGAGTCCTATATGAAGATGACGTTTATGAATTTCTGTGGCTAGAAGTAGAGCAACATGGTTATTAGGCAAAATTATGGGATGTTTTATATTATAGGATAAGTCTGAATTTTTGATACGACCTCCAACTCTTAAAAGTCCATCGCTATCAACAAATGGGTGATACCGTATCAGTTTGGACTTTTTTGGTAAATCACGATTATTAATTAGATGACGAATTTCTTTACTGAATGTTTGGCGTTGCACATGTTTTAAAATAACAATTCTGGCGGTTTTAAGTTCCTGTAAGGAAATATTTCGTCCGCGAGGGGTTCTGGGCAATTGATTCGACCGACAATGATTAATAAAACGAAAACAATAAGCGACAATTCGAAACAATCGACCCGATGATGATGTTTTTGATATGAGAGTGTCATGGACATCCGTCTGAGTTGATGCAACACACACTTGCTTGAACGCTCGCCTTTCTTCTTCTCCTAGTACTGCTGGATCTGGTGTAGGCACAGAGTTGGCCAAAGTTCACGTGAAAGCGTTAGCCAGGAAGGTCCGGTCCACCACATATGATGATCAACAAGCTTTGATGGTAATACATCACGCGAAGCATAATCGGCTGGATTCGATTCTGTTGCGATATAATTCCAAGCATACCGCGGAATCCGTTCAAGGATTGTGGCTGATCGATTTGCGACGAACGTAGTCCAACGACGAGGTGGTGAGGATAACCAATGAAGAACTATTTGCGAATCGCACCAGGCGAAGATCTTCGAGTTATGGGTTATTGATGATTTTATAATTTTGATGACACGGCAGAGAAGAAGAGCTCCACAGAGCTCAAGTCTGGGAATGGAGACCGGTTTGAGAGGTGCAACCTTCGTTTTTGCGGCAACGAGAACTACTTTAAACTGATTTGTAGCAATTTTACAGCGAGCATAGACGACCGCAGCATATGCCAATGATGACGCATCCGAGAACCCGTGCAATTCAACTTCATCGAACGAAGAGAATACATTTCGAGCGATCCGTATCTGCTCAAAAACTTGAAGTTCACTCTGGTAACTGGTCCACCGGTCAGCCAGCGCTGATGGTAAGGGATCATCCCAACCGAGTTTGAGATCCGATGACCAAAGTTCTTGAAATATGAGTTTGAAAAGAACAACCGATGGCGCTAAGAAGTTGGTAAAGTACATAATCGTGAGTCAGTCATCCGAAAAGAGAACTCGTCTGCCGTAGGACTCCAGTGCATACCAAGCACTTTGATTAAGGATTTGGAGCGTTCGGTACCGACCCAAGAAAATTCGCAGTCTTCTTTGGGTAAACGAGCAAGCAGGGGCCAACAATTCGAATTCCACTTTCGTAGTTCGAGTTTTGCAAGATATAAGAGTGTTACCAATTCCGATTGAAAGCTGATGAGTTCTTCCGATGAGTTCGCACCTGTCATTATGTCGTCGACATAAACGTCGGTGCAGAGAACGGCAGCTGCCTTGGGGTATTGGGTCTGATAGTCCATCGCGATCTGCTTCAACACCCTAACAGCTAAAAATGGTGCCGATGCGGTTCCATAGGTAACTGTACGTAGCTTATAATGACCGATTTCATCCGCCGGGCTTTCACGCCGAACTATCCGTTGATAATCAGCGTGGTTTTCATTAACCCATATCTGACGGAACATTTTAACAACATCAGCCGTAAAGACATATTTGTGCTGTCGAACACGCAAACAAACACCAACCAAATCCCGTTGAATTGGTGGTCCGATGAGTAGCTTGCTGTTTAGCGAATTGCCAAACGAATCCCTTGCCGATCCATCGAAGACAACTCGTAACTTTGTTGTAGAGCTGTCTGGCTTCAAAATCGCATGGTGGGGTAAATAAAAATGTTTCCCAGGGCTAGTATCCAGTTCAGCAGAAGGAATGCGAATCATATGATTAAGATATTCCTGCATAAACTTAAGGCACATGCTACGAAGGTTTGGATCGTGTTTGAAACGACGTTCCATCGAGTGCAGCCGACTAAAAGCAGACTTAAGAGAAGTACCAAAGACGGTCGAGGGAGTATTAAACGGCAACTAAACGACAGATCGACCATCTGGTGCGCGCGAAACTGTTTCACGAAAATGTAACTCAGCTTCGTCATTTTTAAAAAAGTCATCTGGGTGTGGTGTTACATCGTCAAGCTCCCAGAAACGTTGCAGCAGAACGTCGACATCCAGAGTAATGTGAAGCGATGAAACTGAGACATGATATGAATCGTGAGTGTCTAGCAGCTCTCCGGCTACAACCCAGCCAAACGATGTGTTTTGGGCAATAGGCAACCCTCGTGATCCTTGAATTTGATCACCCTTGAGTAGGCACCAGATTTTGTCTGCTCCGAGCAGTACATCTACGGGACGAGGAATGTAAAATCCGGGATCGGCTAAATCCAGCGAATGAATATGGGACCAACTTGAAACATCGAGCAACTGAGAAGGCAAATTCGAAGTCAACTTTGGCAATACAAAGGCGTCTACGAAGACGTGCTGTTGATTGAAACGAGAACACAGTTTCAGTGAAATGCATCCTCTAGTATGACCTGCTTCTGTGGATGACACCCCAAGAATTGGAATTCGGGCGTGCTTACGGGGAAGTCCTAATCTCTGAGCGAATGATTCGATAACAAAGGAGACCTGGGACCCAGAAACAAGTAACGCCCTACAGTTTACTAGATTAACTTGAACGTCTTTAACCGTAGCCAATATTGTTGGTAGAATTGTTTGCTTTACGAAGCCCACATCGATCGAGAGGTTATTAATCAAGGGGCGAACAGACGAGGATGTACTGGGTTGAGGTTGCGGAAGCATTTGTTGATTTTCTGGTGGTTGAGTCGACAATGAAGTTGGATGAATAGAAGGCGAGTTGTTAGTTTGTTCAGGCGGATGAACCATGGAATGGTGACGCGACTTACACACACGGCATCGAAAAGAAGAGCGACATTTCATTGCAGAATGACCGACACGTAGGCAATTAAAGCACAAAGAGTTCGATTTAACGAAATTCCGACGGGATTCATTATCAAGTGCTTTAAATTGTGAACACTGGGGCAAAATATGGCCGGTTTTGCACATAGGGCAATGGGGTGATGACTGCGGAGACTCAGCAAAATGTGATCGAATTTCACTTTGAGGTTTACGGCGTGTTGCAAGAGGACGAGATAACGATTGGCAGGATTCCAGTGCATCACATCGCGATTCCAAAAGTTTCAAAAGATCATCAAAGGTGCAATCCTCTCGCGAACCAACATGTTGAGCCCAACATTGCTTACTTTCGTAGTCGAGTTTATTTAGCATCAGAAAAATTAACCAGGGGTCACGACTATTGGAACCAAGTGCATTAAGTCCACGGAGGACCTCATCTGCACCGTCTGTAACTTTCCGTAGAGCCTGAGCATTACCCGCACTTACCGATGGAATTGACATAAACATTTGAATAAACTATTGGACAATGAGATGTGACCGATCGTACCGTTTCTCTTACCGATCCCAAGCTTCCAGGTATTTCGCGTCAGAGATCGTTAGGTGCCGAATTAAGTTTTCCGCGTCATCACGCAAAAAAGATTTCAAGTAATGAAACTTTTGCGTATCCGAAAGATTTCGTTGCCTTTCAATCGTGCCCAAGAACGAATCGCGAAACGAGGGCCAATCTTTATAATTTCCCGAGAAAAGGGGATACCGTAAGCTTTCCGAAGTTGAATTAAGTTTAGCTAAAAAAGTTGTTAGATGCTTCGCGAGTTGTTTTAAAGCCGAGTCCTCTTTTTCGTTCACGACCGGCTGTTTTTTACGAATGGACTTTAACATTTTCGAATGCGCGTTGAAAAACTTTTCTTTGTATTCACTAAACTCAACTTCGAATTCCGTGCACTCATTTTCATCAGCAGCAGTTTTTAAAACTTCCTTATGTAACGCTATAAACTCTGACCACGTTTCATTTAATTTGGCGAATTTAATTTCGATTAATTCGAGAGTAGTAGCAGGCACAAAGGATTCTACAAAGGACGCTGCACGAGTCAAACGACCTTTCACATTCCAACGAATACGTTGGAATGTGACATGAAAAAGTTCATGTTGCTAGAAAACGATAAGGTGTTTACAGTTTGACGATTGAGCGCTTACACATGAGAGCAACAATGTATAGGCTTAATACAGTGAGTCAAAACATGCATGTGTAACAATATATGTAGATGCGAATCAATTAAGAACTTTTAACAATCAATTACAACATAATAACAAGCAAACCAATGAATAATAAATAACAACTGAATGAACAACATACAACGAAATAAATGCTCCATATAATCTTAAACAATAATGTTAAAGATTCTGCATCAAAAATTTTTTTCGAAAAATTGAAAATTCGACCGAAAACAGTTTTTTATTGAAAACGCCCCCAAAAAGTGGGCGTGGCAAAAAACTTTATATGGAAGAAATATGGATACTAAGATTGTCTAAATATGTTGTTCAGAAACTTTTTTAAAATTCCTTACGGTTTGGCCAAAACCTGAGTTTTTCTTAAAAGGCGGCGTGGCAGTGGGCGGGTTTCAAAAATGTTTACACTTGTTCTGTAGGCACGGACGAGGATCCTATATACCAAATTTCACTATCCTATCTCAAAATTTAAGGCCTAAAAATCGGTGACGTACAGACGGACGGAAGGACGGACGGACGTACAGACAGACAAGGCTTAATCGACTCAGCTAGCGATTCTGAGTCGGTCTATTTCTCTATTCTCTATGTTATAAACAAAGTATCAAAACTCATATACGCTTATGGGATAGGGTATAATGACAGAAACAATTTAGTTTTGAAAAAAAAAAACAAAATGTCTTTATTCGATTTCATATAAAAACATATGAGAGGCTACAATCCGCTGTGCGGATCGTTGAATACCCAATCCCATCCCATCCTTAAAACTAATATCCTCAAAATATAGGAATTATGGCGATGAAATACAGAAAATATGTATACACTGCTCAGACAGTTTATCAAAATCTTTTGTGGTTCGACAAAAAAAACAACGTATTTCTATTGCTAATGCCTTGGGATGGGGTATACAAATGGTTTTTGTAAGAAAACGCCCCAAAATGTGGGCGTAGGTGAAAATGATCTATGGACAAAATGTTTATATTACCATTGCGGAAGTATTTGCATCAAAAACTTTTTCGAAAGTGTTAAAATTTGGACAAAAAGAGTTTTTTACTAAAAACGCCCCCAAAAAGTAGGCGTGGCAAAAAACTTTGTATAGACGAAATATAGATATTAGGATTGTCTAAATATGCTGCTCAGACAACTTTTTTGAAATTCCTTACGGTTTGGCTTAAAACTACGTTTTTCTAAAAGGGGGCGTGGCAGTGGGCGGATTTCAAAATTTTTTACGCTTGTTCTGCTTCGTCGGTCAGAGAGTCTATACACCAAATTTCAACACTCTAGCTCAAAATTTAAGGCCCAAAAATCGGTGACAGACAGACATGGCTTAATCGACTCAGCTAGCGATTCTGAATCGATCCATATACTTTGAGGTATATGTATCGAAATTATTTCTCTATGTTACAAACTCAATGTCAAAACTAATATACCCCCCTATGGGATAGGGTATAAACATATGAGAAGGCTACAATCCCCTGTGCGGATCGTTTAATACCCTATCCCATCCCATCCTTAAAATTAATATCCCCAGAATGTGGTCTTTATGGTCATAAAGTATTGAAAATGACGTTGTTACAACATAATGTTCAGAAGGTTTATCAAACTCTTGTATGGTTTGACAAAAAACAACGTTTTTCTATTGCATATGCCTTGGGGTAGGGAAAACAAATGGTTTTTGTAAAAAAACGCCCTTAAGCAGTGGGCATGGGTTAAAATGATCTATGGACAAAATGTTTTTATTACCATTGCGGAACTATTTGCATCTAAAGTTTTTTCGAAAGTTTTAAAATTTGGACAAAAAGCGTTTTTTACTAAAAACGCCCACAACAAGTGGGCGTGGCAAAAACTTTGTATGGACGAATTATAGATATTAGGATTGTCTAAATATGTTGCTCAGACACTTTTTTGAAATTCCTTACGGTTTGGCTTAAAACTACGTTTTTCTAAAAGGGGGCGCGGCAGTGGGCAGTTTTCAAAAATGTTTACACTTGTTCTGCTTCGTCGGCCAGAGAGTCTATATACCAAATTTCAACACTCTAGCTCAAAATTTAAGGCCCAAAAGTCGGTGACACACAGACGGACGGACGGACGGACAGCCAGACATGGCTTAATCGACTCAGCTATCGATTCTGAGTCGATCCATATACTTTGAGGTATATGTAGCTAAAATATTTCTCTATGTTACAAACTATGTATCAAAACTAATATAACCCTATGAGATAGGGTATAAAACACATGAGAGGCTACAATCCGCTATGAGGTTCGTTGAATACCCTATCCCATCCCATCCTTTAAATTAATATCCTCAAAATATAGGCCTTATGGCGATGAAATACAGAAAATGACATTGTCACAATATATTGCTCAGACAGTTTCTCAAAATCTTGTGTGGTTCGACAAAAAACAACGTATTTCTATTGCTAATGCCTTGGGATGGGGTATACAAATGGTTTTTGTAAAAAAACGCCCCCAAAATGTGGGCGTAGGTGAAAATGATCTATGGACAAAATGTTTATACTACCATTGCGGAAGTATTTGCATCAAAAATTGTTTCGAAAGTTTTAAAATTTGGACAAAAAGCGTTTTTTACTAAAAACGCCCCCAAAAAGTGGGCGTGGCAAAAAACTTTGTATGAACGAAATATAGATATTAGGATTGTCTAAATATGTTGCAAAGACACTTTTTTGAAATTCCTTACGGTTTTTGAAATTCCTAAAAAGGGGGCGTGGCAGTGGGCGGATTTCAAAAATGTTTACACTTGTTCTGCTTCGTCGGCCAGAGAGTCTATATACCAAATTTCAACACTCTAGCTCAAAATTTAAGGCCCAAAAATCGGTGACACACAGACGGACGGACGGACGGACGGACGGACAGACAGACATGGCTTAATCGACTCAGCTAGCGATTCTGAATCGATCCATATACTTTGAGGTATATGTATCGAAATTATTTCTCTATGTTACAAACTTAATGTCAAAACTAATATACCCCCCTATGGGATAAGGTATAAAAATGGCTTTAACAATATGAATTGAATGCTCAATTGTGATATTTTTGAATTGGACGAGACGTCTACAATCCGAAATACCAAAGTCGAGTGATTTGAATTGAGCTCTGGGCCTTTTTTTATACCCTTTCCCATAGGGGTATATTAGTTTTGATACATAGTTTGTAACATAGAGAAATAATTTAGCTACATATACCTCAAAGTATATGGATCGACTCAGAATCGATAGCTGAGTCGATTAAGCCATGTCTGTCCGTCCGTCCGTACGTCACCAGTTTTTGGGCCTTAAATTTTGAGCTAGAAGAATGAAATTTGGTACACGTGCTCTTTGTTGCTCCCAGCAGAACAAGTATAAAAATTTTTGAAATCCGCCCACTGCCACGCCCCCTTTTTAGAAAAACGTATTATTTGGCCAAACCATAAGGAATTTTGAAAAACTTTCTGAACAACAGATTTAGACAATCTGAATATCTGTATTTCGTTCATATAAAGTTTTTTGCCACGCCCACTTTTTGGGGCGTTTTTAATAAAAAACGTTTTTCGGTCAAATTTTCAAGTTTTCGAAAAAAACTTTTGATGCAGAATCATTAGCAATATAAATATGAACATTTCGTCTATAGATAATTTTAACCCACGCCCACTTTTTGGGGGCGTTTTTATATAAAAACCATTTTTATACACCACCCCATAACATATGCAGTAGAAAACCTTGTCTTTTGTAGAACCGTAAAAGTTTTTTATAAGCAGTCTGAAGAATTTGTTGTCACCATTCCATTTTCTTTATTTTATCCACATCGTGTTTTTAGCCATGTCCACTTTTTGGGGATTTTAGTTTTACAGATAGGATGGGATAGGGTATTCAACGATCCGCACAGTGGATTGTAGCCTTCTCATATGTTTATACTTATTTTTGTTTGACAGTTTTTACAATGCAGTAATGTTATTTTGAATGATTTACAGTTTTTAAAAATTCCAAAGGTAACTATGATTGAATGAAACTATTTGAACTATGTTATTATATTATTATTTGAACTATAAAATAAACGTTTTAAAATAATGTTGTTATAACTAACATATTTATAGAGATTTAATATCAATATTTTTATCACTTCACTAACTCATATAAAAGGCAAATCAGATTCGATGTATATATATATATATCTGCCACGAAATTTCCGAAACTACCTAATGGATTTGAGTTCAGCTTCAGAATTCTTCTGCAGGGTTTTTTCTGTACCATATGTTAAGTGTCTTTTAACAAAAACTTTTTAAATAAACAAAATAAGTATTATATGTGATTTTTTTCACATTTTTCTGCCATTTTTGGTAGTTTATCTAATTTTTTCTTAACTCTTACTAACCAGAACTAAATTTAATTTACATATCTATGTATCAGTTATCAACGTGACGTTGTGGGGTACACTCGTGTCGAGAATAAGTTACTTCTATAATTGCCTAATATATTAAGATGTCTTGCATATGTGGACATAATGTAGAGAGAAATGTTCCGAAAATGCAATGTCATCAGTTAATAGTAATTTTCATTTGATATGTATCAATTTGAAACCTAGTGATAAATACTATAAGCCGTATTTATAAAAGCTTACTCGGCGATGGGGATAGGGTATAAAGAAAATCTGATGTAAACAAGATAAAAGAATCTTAATTATACCCTATCCCATAGGGGTATATTAGTTTTGATACATAGTTTGTAACATAGAGAAATAATTTAGCTACATATACCTCAAAGTATATGGATCGACTCAGAATCGCTAGCTGAGTCGATTAAGCCATGTCTGTCTGTCTGTCCGTCCGTCCGTCCGTCCGTCTGTTCGTCACCGATTTTTGGGCCTTATATTTTGAGCTAGGATAATGAAATTTGGTATATAGGATACTTGGCCGAGTCACCAGAACAAGTGTAAACATTTTTAAAATCCGCCCACTTCCACGCCCCTTTTAGGAAAAACGTAGTTTTAAGCCAAACCGTAAGGAATTTCAAAAAAGTGTGTTTGCAACATATTTAGACAATCCTAATATCTATATTTCGTCCATACAAAGTTTTTCGCCACGCCCACTTTTTGGGGGCGTTTTTAGTAAAAAAACGTTTTTTGTCCAAATTTTAAAACTTTCGAAAAAAATTTTGATGCAAATACTTCCGCAATGGTAATATAAACATTTTGTCCATAGATCATTTTCACCTACGCCCACATTTTGGGGGCGTATTCTTACAAAAACCATTTGTATACCCCATCCCAAGGCATTAGCAATAGAAATACGTTGTTTTTGTCGAACCACAAAAGATTTTGAGAAACTGTCTGAGCAATATATTGTGACAATGTCATTTTCTGTTTTTCATCGCCATAAGGCCTATATTTTGAGGATATAAATTTAAAGGATGGGATGGGATAGGGTATTCAACGATCCGCATAGCGGATTGTAGCCTCTCATATGTTTTTTATACCCTATCCCATAGGGGTATATTAGTTTGTCACCGATTTTTAGGCCTTAAATTTTGAGCTAGGATAATGAAATTTGGTATATAGGATCCTCGTCCGTGCCTACAGAACAAGTGTAAATTTTTTTTAAATCCGCCCACTGCCACCCCCCTTTAAAGAAAAACTCAGTTTTTGGCCAAACCGTAAGGAATTATAAAAAAGTTTCTGAACAACATATTTAGACAATCTTAATATCTATATTTCGTCTACATAAATTTTTTTTGCCACGCCCACTTTTTGGGGGCGTTTTTAATAAAAAACTGTTTTCGGTCAAATTTTAAATTTTTCGAACAAAATTTTGATGCAGTATCATTAACATTATTAATATGAACATTTCGTCTAGAGACCATTTTAACCCACGCCCACTTTTTGTTTTCTTACAAAAACCGTTTATATACCCTACCCCATAACATATGCAGGAGAAAAACGATGTTTTTTGTCGAACAATAAAAGATTCTGATAAACTGTTTGAACAATATGTTGTGACAATTTTCTATATTAACGGCCCATAGAGCCTACTTTTTAGAGATATTAATTTTAAGGATGGGATGGGATAGGGTATTAAACGATCCGCACAGCGGATTGTAACAGTCTCATATGTTTATACCCTATCCCATAGGGGTATATTAGTTTTGATACTTAGTTTGTAACATATGAGAGGCTACAATCCGCTATGCGGATCGTTGAAAACCCTATCCCATCCCATCCTTAAAATTAATAGCCTCAAAATATAGGCCTTATGGCGATGAAATACAGAAAATGACATTGTCACAATATATTGCTCAGACAGTTTATCAAAATCTTTTGTGGTTCGACAAAAAACAACGGTTTTCTATTGCTAATGCCTTGGGAGGGGGTTTTTGTAAGAAAACGCCCCCAAAATGTGGGCGTAGGTGAAAATGATCTATAGACAAAATGTTTATATTACCATTGCGGAAGTATTTGCATCAAATTTTTTATACCCTATCCCATAGGCGGGTATATTAGTTTTGACATTAAGTTTGTAACATAGAGAAATAATTTCGATACATATACCTCAAAGTATATGGATCGATTCAGAATCGCTAGCTGAGTCGATTAAGCCATGTCTGTCTGTCCGTCCGTCCGTCCGTCCGTCCGTCTGTGTGTCACCGATTTTTGGGCCTTAAATTTTGAGCTAGAGTGTTGAAATTTGGTATATAGACTCTCTGGCCGACGAAGCAGAACAAGTGTAAATTTTTTTGAAATCCGCCCACTGCCACGCCCCCTTTTTGAAAAACCTAGTTGAAAGCCAAACCGTAAGGAATTTCAAAAAAGTGTCTGAGCAGCATATTTAGACAATCCTAATATCTATATTTCGTTCATACAAATTTTTTTGCCACGCCCACTTTTAGGGGGCGTTTTTAGTAAAAAACGGTTTTTGTCCAAATTTTAAAACTTTCGAAAAAAATTTTGATGCAAATACTTTCGCAATGGTAATATAAACATTTTGTCCATAGATCATTTTCACCTGCGCCCACATTTTAGGGGCGTTTTCTTACAAAAACCATTTGTATACCCCATCCCAAGGCATTACCAATAGAAATACGTTGGTTTTTGTCGAACCACAAAAGATTTTGATAAACTGTCTGAGCAATATATTGTGACAATGTCATTTTCTGTATTTCATCGCCATAAGGCCTATATTTTGAGGATATTAATTTTAAGGATGGGATGGGATAGGGTATTCAACGATCCGCACAGCGGGTTGTAGCCTCTCATATGTTTTTTTGAAAGTTTTAAAATTTGGACAAAAAACGTTTTTTACTAAAAACGCCCCCAAAAAGTGGGCGTGGCAAAAAATAGATATTAGGATTGTCTAAATCAGCCCTAGCGAGGTATACGTCGGAGCGGAAAATTTTCCGCAACGCATAATTCGTCGGAGATTCGAATTCCATTCGAGGTATTTGCCATCGGAAAGAAATACTACACAAATGCAACGACGAAGCTCGTACTGTTCAGGGGTGGTTTTTTCCTTTGAGCTCGCCCTGGAAACACAAATTCAAACCATTAGTACGAAAATTACTTAAATAAATGTTTTATATAATTACATACATTTTTCTATCACTCCACTTCACTTCGTAAACAAATTCCGCGACGAATTTGTGTCGGAGGAAATCGGAAAAAGAATTGCACTTAGCTGTCAAAAATTGAACAAAAAATGCACCTGAACGTACTTCAACGCAATTCGCTGGGATGCGTTACGAAATGTCGGAGAAATATTCCGAACAGCTTTTCGGAAGAATACCTCGAACCAAAAATCATCGGAATCGTACAAAATCGGAGAATTTTCCGCTCCGACGGATACCTCGCTAGGGCCGAATATGTTGCTAAGACACTTTTTTGAAATTCCTTACGGTGTGGCCAAAAAATAAGTTTTCCTAAAAAGGGGGCGTGGCAGTGGGCGGATTTCAAAAATTTTTACACTTGTTCTGGTGGCACGGACGAGGATCCTTTATACCAAATTTCATTATCCTAGCTCAAAATTTAAGGCCCAAAAATCGGTGACGAACAGACAGACGGACGGACGGACGGACAGACTGACATGGCTAATTCGACTCAGCTAGCGATTCTGAGTCGATCCATATACTTTGAGGTGTATGTAGCAAAATTATTTCTCTATGTTACAAACTAAGTATCAAAACTAATATACCCCCTATGGGATAGGGTATAAACATAGAGAAATAATTTAGCTACATATACCTCAAAGTATATGGATCGACTCAGAATCGCTAGCTGAGTTGAATTAGCCATGTCTGTCTGTCCGTCCGTCCGTCTGTCCGTCTGTCTGTTCGTCACCGATTTTTGGGCCTTAAATTTTGAGCTAGGATAATGAAATTTGGTATAAAGGATCCTTGGCCGAATCACCAGAACAAGTGTAAACATTTTTAAAATCCGCCCACTGCCACCCCCCTTTTAGAAAAAACCTAGTTTTAAGCCAAACCGTAAGGAATTCCAAAAAAATTTGTTTGCAACATATTTAGACAATCTTAATATCTATATTTCATCCATACAAAGTTTTTGCCACGCCCACTTTTTGGGGGCGTTTTTAGTAAAAAAAGTTTTTTGTCCAAATCTTGAAACTTTCGAAAAAAATTTTGATGCAAATACTTCCGCAATGGTAATATAAACATTTTGTCTATAGATCATTTTCACCTACGCCCACATTTTGGGGGCGTTTTCTTACAAAAACCATTTGTATACCCCCTCCCAAGGCATTAGCAATAGAAAACCGTTGTTTTTTGTCGAACCACAAAAGATTTTGATAAACTGTCTGAGCAATATATTGTGACAATGAATCATTAACATTATTAATATAAACATTTCGTCTATATACCATTTTCACCCACGCCCACTTTTTGGGGGCGTTTTTATATAAAAACCATTTTTATACACTACCCCATAACATATGCAGGAGAAAACCTTGTATTTTGTAGAACCGTAAAAGTGTTTTGTAAGCAGTCTGAAGAATTTGTTGTCACTATATCATTTTTTCTATTTTATCCACATCGTGTTTTTAGCCATGCCCACCTTTTTGGGGATTTTAGTTTTATGGATAGGATGGGATAGGGTATTCAACGATCCGCACAACGGATTGTAGCCTCCACATATTTATACCCTATCCTATAGGGGTATCTTAGTTTTGATACTTAGTTTGTAACATAGAGAAATAATTTAGCTACATACCTCAAAGTATATGGATCGACTCAGAATCGCTAGCTGAGTCGATTAAGCCATGTCTGTCTGTCCGTCCGTCTGTACGCCACCGATTTTTAGGCCTTAAATTTTGAGCTAGGATAATGAAATTTGGTATATGGGATCCTCGTCTCTGCCCACAGAACAAGTGTAAAACTTTTTGAAATCCGCCCACTGCCACGCCCCCTTTTAAGAAAAACTCAGTTTTTGACCAAACCGTAAGGAATTTTAAAAAAGTTTCTGAACAACATATTTAGACAATATTAATATCTATATTTCGTCCATATAAATTTTTTTGCCACGCCCACTTTTTGGGGGCGTTTTCAATAAAAAACTGTTTTCGGTCAAATTTTAAATTTTTCGAAAAAAATTTTGATGCAGAATCATTAACATTATTAATATAAACATTTCGTCTATGTACCATTTTCACCCACGCCCACTTTTTGGGGGCGTTTTTATATAAAAACCATTTTTATATACTACCCCATAACATATGCAGGAGAAAACCTTGTATTTTGTAGAACCGTAAAAGTGTTTTGTAAGCAGTCTGAAGAATTTGTTGTCACTATATCATTTTTTCTATTTTATCCACATCGTGTTTTTAGCCATGCCCACTTTTTTGGGGATTTTAGTTTTATGGATAGGATGGGATAGGGTATTCAACGACCCGCACAGCGGATTGTAGCCTTCTCATATGTTTTTTATACTAGGTTTGTAAATTCCACTACTTCTTTTAAAATAAACTTCGCCTAGTTAGGCAGCAATGGAAAATCGATTATAGATAAGAATTTAAGCAACGTTGCCTAGAGGTAACTTAAATATTTAGGCATGCCTAACTAGGCAACCTCTGAGACCCCGCCAAAGGAAATCTAATAAATACGGCTGTATATGAACAGAAATCACATATGATATCGTTGTCTAAACAAAGACGGGATTCATTACGATTCTCTCCAACTCCAGCGAAGACTCACACAACACCTCAGTTTAAGTCTTCTAGTGTACAAACCAAAAAACAACAACATCTTAAAAATGTAAGAAATCCATTTAATTTTTTGGAACAAATTTACTTTAGTGCGCAAGCACTTTTTTCACTTTTTTTTTTTAATATACTCTCTAAATTATGCAAAAAATATTAGTAAAATTTTAAATCGTCGCTCTCAATTAGTTTAAAAGATATTAAGCAACAAAAATTCTGAATTTCCCCATACAATTCAACCATTTTTTGACAGTTCACACATAGCGGAGTGATTAATAACAAGAAACACATTCCAATGGAGCATTGCCAGATAAAAAATTAAATATTACTTTTTTTTTTGTGTGAAGTCAACAGTTTTTTTGGTAACAGTACTCTGGGTGGCCCGCTTCGCGGAAACAAAGGATTTTAACCCTCTTTCTGGGGACACGATAATGCAACTTCGTTGCTCCGCTCAGGGTATGTAAAGTCGTCAGGCAGGCGCCTAATTCAACAGTTTTTTTCTTAAAATATTTTTATTTCGCATATTTTTTCCAACATGGTAATGCTGCGTACAACGCAGCAGGAAAAAAAAGAAAGAAATGTCAAACTACACACAATTTGTATTGAATTATAACTAAAACATATTAGAAGGCTACAATCCGCTGTGCGGATCGTTTAATACCCTATCCCATCCCATCCTTAAAATTGATATCCCCAAAATATGGTCTTTATGGTCATAGAGTATTGAAAATGACGTTGTTACAACATATTGTCCCGAAGGATTGTCAAATTCTTTTATGGTTCGACAAAAAACCACTTTTTTGTATTGCATATGCCTTGGGGTAGGGCATACAAATGGTTTTTGTAAGAAAACGCTTAAAAAAGTGGGCGTGGGTTAAAATGGTCTACTGACGAAATGTTCATATTAATACTACCAATGATTTTGCATCAAAATTTTTTTCGAAAATTTTCAAATTTGGCCAAAAAGATTTTTTATGGAAAACGCCCCCAAAAAGTGGGCGTGGCAAAAAACTTTGTATTGACGAAATATAGATATTACGAGTCTCTAAATATGCTACTCAGACACTTTTTTGAAATTCCTTACGGTTTGGCCAAAAACTGAGTTTATCTTAAAAGGGGGCGTGGCAGTGGGCGTGGCAGTGGGCGGATTTCAAAAATGTTTACACTTGTTCTGTAGGCACGGGCGAGGATCCCATATACCAAATTTCATTATCCTAGCTCAAAATTTAAGGCCTAAAAATCGGTGACGTACAGACGGACGGACGGACGGACAGACAGACATGGCTTAATCGACTCAGCTAGCGATTCTGGGTCGATCCATATACTTTGAGGTATATGTAGCTAAATTATTTCTCTATGTTACAAACTAAGTATCAAAACTAATATACCACTATGGGAAAGGGTATAAAAAGTGCAATTTTATTTTTATACCCTATCCCATAGGGGTATATTAGTTTTGATACTTAGTTTGTAATAGTGCATTCACACCGAACCATAAACTGCGTTTTCGCAAAAACACCTGAAACCTTCATCGAAAACCGAGTTTTCCCATACATTGTCAGTTCTCAAAACCTTCTCATAATCACTTCGCAGACGTGATCTCGTTGCAGGTTGTTGGAAAGAACACACCTTTTCATACATTCTACAAGTGTTCCACACGTCCCACAAAACAGTGATGAACTCGCTGTCAAAACAAATGTTTTATTTTCAGAAATTTACACACCAGATGAAATTAAAACAAAACAAGCGGCGGGCTTGAGAGTCAAAAAATGTTAAGATTTGTTTAATTTTGAACTTCAAATGCTAATATTAGTTTGATTATATTAGAATTCATTTATTATTCAATTACAATATTTTAACACCCAAATGTTGTATCTAGTATCACAATTCACAGCTGATTGAAATGTCAAACAAAACCTGGTCAGAGTCGGTGTGAAAGTGGTTTACGTAAACTTTTTGCCAAAAACTCAGTTTATGATTCGGTGTGTAAGCACTTTAACATAGAGAAATAATTTAGCTACATATACCTCAAGGTATATGGATCGACTCAGAATCGCTAGCTGAGTCGAATTAGCCATTTCTGTCTGTCCGTCCGTCTGTCTGTTCGTCACCGATTTTTGGGCCTTAAATTTTGAGCTAGGACAATGAAATTTGGTATATAGGATCCTCGTCCGTGCCACCAGAACAAGTGTAAAAAGTTTTGAAAACCGCCCACTGCTACACCCCCTTTTTAGGAAAATGTATTTTTTGGCCAAACCGTAAGGAATTTCAAAAAAGTGTCTGAGCAGCATATTTAGAGAATCGTAATATCTATATTTCGTTTATATAAAGTTTTTTGCCACGCCCACTTTTAGGGGCGTTATTTATAATAAACGTTTTCTGGTCAAATTTTAAAAATTTCAAAAAAAATTTTGATGCACAATCATTGGTAGTATTAATGTGAACATTTCGTCTATAGACCATTTTAACCCACGCCCACTTTTTGGGGGCGTTTTCTTACAAAAACCGTTTGTATACCCTACCCCATAGCATATGCAGGAGAAAAACGATGTTTTTTGTCAAACAACAAAAGATTCTGATAAACTGTTTGAACAATATGTTGTGACAATGTCATTTTCTATATTATAGGCCCATAAAGCCCACTTTTTGGAGATATTAATTTTAAGGATGGGATGGGATAGGGTATTCAACGATCCCCACAGCGGATTGTAGCCTTCTCATATGTTTTAAAGAACTTTTTAACTAAATGTGAGCGACGATTTTTAAAAACATATGAGAAGGCTACAATCCGCTGTGCGGATCGTTGAATACCCTATCCCATCCTATCCATAAAACTAAAATCCCCAAAAAGGGGGCATGGCTAAAAACACGATTTGGATAAAATAGAAAAAATGATATAGTGACAACAAATTCTTCAGACTGCTTACAAAACAATTTTACGGTTCTACAACAGACAAGGTTTTCTCCTGCATATGTTATGGGGTAGTGTATAAAAATGGTTTTTATATAAAAACGCCCCCAAAAAGTGGGCGTGGGTTAAAATGGTATATAGACGAAATGTTCATATTAATAATGTTAATGATTCTGCATCAACATTTTTTTCGAAAAATTTAAAATTTGACCGAAAGCAGTTTTTAATTGAAAACGCCCACAAAAAGTGGGCGTGGCAAAAAACTTTATATGGACGAAATATAGATATTAATATTGTCTAAATATGTTGTTCAGAAACTTTTTCAAAGTTCCTTACGGTTTGGTCAAAAACTGAGTTTTTCTTAAAAGGGGGCGTGGCAGTGGGCGGATTTTAAAAATTTTTACACTTGTTCTGGTGACTCGGCCAAGGATCCTATATACCAAATTTCATTATCCTAGCTCAAAATTTAAGGCCAAAAATCGGTGACGAACAGACAGACGGACGGACGGACGGACAGACAGACATGGCTAATTCGACTCAGCTAGCGATTCTGAGTCGATCCATATACTTTGTGGTATATGTAGCAAAATTATTTCTCTATGTTACAAACTATGTATCAAAACTAATATACCCCCCTATGGGATAGGGTATAAACATAAATAATCAGCACGCAGAGACGAATCGGTTAATATAAAAAAGTGCAAAAAGTGAGTGCGCGCTAAAGAAAATTTATGCCGTACTCGCTATTAACGTATAAAAAAACAAAAATGAAAAAAAATATTAAGATTAGTCGAAGTGCATTATCAAAAATAAATTAAACCAACGAAAATTCTCACAAAATATCACAATATAATACAGGAAAAAAGAATGAACACACTTCCAGGTAAAAATGTAATCAGCAATGATGCTTTGTAGCGTAAGTTACAAATTAAAGTCAGATATACAATAATATACATGATTTTATCACACCTGTTTTACTCCAGCACTGACCAACGCTTCCAATTGGTGTAACAAAATCGGTTTATTAGCAAATTCCACTAATGGCTTAGGTGTGGTTAATGTAAGTGGCCTCAATCGTGTTCCATAACCACCAACTAAAATAAGTGCACGAGTGCCATTTGTTTTCAATCCGCACATTTTAGAATTCAATCAAATGGGTTTACGATTATAATATTTCCGAGTAGAGTTCCGATGCCGAAGTTTATAAACATTTATGAAAAAAAATAATTGAGATTACTTTGATTTACTGGAATGCCAACTCCACGGTCATTCCAATGATATTCAATTTAATGAAGATCGTGTCCAGACAGGAAAGAGTAACTGGAACGACGGAAAGACGTCGTCTTGCTTCTGCACATTCATTTATAAAGGCTCGCTTTGACTTTGTTACGTACCAAGAATGATAGCCAATGGGCCTTCGCACACGAGTATGCTTTAACCGGTTGAACGTCATGTTTGTTGGTTGGACGGGTGAGGAAGGAGCACAGTTTGAGAGTCACTGAAGAGCAATTTTTCAACCAAAATTAAGTGGTTGAAGAGGTGTAATCTACCAACCTGAGATAAGGGAAGTTGGAAAAATATGTGCAAAATAGTTTCCAAAAATTAAGATAGTAAATGAATAACATTTTTCATAGAATTCATTGCTGGAACTCTGTGCCTTAAAAGTCTCATTTATACTTGTTTACCTACCTATACTCTACTTAACAAAATTAAAATTCCAATTGACATCATCTTTTCGCCGATTTCAATTTAATTCCTAGTTAATTCACCTACTTCCATGAATTAGTAGATTTCATGTTAATAAAAAAATAAATTATAAATAATTTGGAACAAAGCACCTTTATACAATTACACCCTTATTCATTAGAATTCCCTTAAACATATGCAGCCTCTAATATTCATTGTATAAGTTTCATAAGGTTTTTGCGTTTAGAGGAATTTTGAGGAGTACATAACTTTATACAATCCTTATAATGAGTTAATGAATAAGCGTGTTAAGAAACACAACAACAAAGAATTTGTATTTAAAATAGCTGACAAGCCACCAGTAGGAATTCTCATATAGCTCATGAAAAATTATCCAGAAGTTTCATTATTTGCTTAGTAAATTATTTTTATCGAGCGAATCTATTTTTCAAAATATAAGTGTATTCATGAATTTCCTACTTGGTTATTTTTTGAGCTGGTAACGACGTGGGTACAGTTCGAAATCGAAATGTTAAATTCTTGTGCATATCGTTTGTTGCACCATTTTATTTTCGATACGCTCATTACCACGTTGACCGTAGCAAGATTCACAAGGTTCGTACCAATGTAAGAATGAATAATATTTCTTTTATGTTTTATTAACGTTTTTGTTTTTAGAAAATAAAATCAATCACTTTGAATCATTTTTTAAATCCATTTTGAAGAGGGAATTTTCCAGCTAGCCACGGGCCAACAATTATATTTTATTCCTTAGAATCTTTAACCCTAGAAGGGTAAACTTCGTCGATTCGACGAACACAAATTTTATTTTTTCAGTTTTCTCTTTAATCTTCATTCCAATCGCATTTTCTCTTCGTGTCACACCACTCATCTCCAAGTTGTTGTAGTGTGTTGACGTTCTCTGGAAAAGCTGCTTGGGTAAGTGTTGTTTTAATCAAAAAATGGCGCCAATGTTCGTCGAAACGACGAAGATTACCTTTTGTGTGATTTGTAATGATCGATTTGATTTTTTTACTGCGCATGAATTTGTGTATAAATTCAGTTTTTTACTTCTGTTTATACCCTATCCCATAGGGGTATATTAGTTTTGATACATAGTTTGTAACATAGAGAAATAATTTAGCTACATATACCTGAAAGAATATGGATCGACTCAGAATCGATAGCTGAGTCGATTTAGCCATGTCTGTCCGTCCGTCCGTCCGTCCGTACGTCACCAGTTTTTGGGCCTTAAATTTTGAGCTAGAAGGATGAAATTTGGTACACGTGCTCTTTGTTGCTCCCAGCAGAACAAGTGTAAAAATTTTTGAAATCCGCCCACTGCCACGCCCCCTTTTTAGAAAAACGTATTTTTTGGCCAAACCATAAGGAATTTTGAAAAACTTTCTGAACAACATATTTAGACAATCTGAATATCTGTATTTCGTTCATATAAAGTTTTTTGCCACGCCCACTTTTTGGGGGCGTTTTTAATAAAAAAACGTTTTTCGGTCAAATTTTAAAATTTTCGAAAAAAAGGTTGATGCAGAATCATTAGTAATATAAATATGAACATTTCGTTCATAGACCATTTTAACCCACCCCACTTTTTGGGGGCGTTTTTATATAAAAACCATTTTTATACACTACCCCATAACATATGCAGGAGAAAACCTTGTCTTTTGTAGAATCGTAAAAGTTTTTTATAAGCGGTCTGAAGAATTTGTTGTCACCATGTCATTTTCTTTATTTTATCCACATCGTATTTTTAGCAATGATCCGCACAGTGGATTGTAGCCTTCTCATATGTTTTAGAATGGCTTTAGGAAGGGTTATTTCAAATGAGGAAATAGAAAGGATTTTGCTTACATGTGACTGTAGCGATGATGAGAATTGCGAATTGAGTGAGCAAGAAAATGACGCGGAAGATAATGTGGAGGTAGAGGAAGATTCTGATTGGGATGACAATGTAGAAGAATCGGATGTGGAAGAAGAAGCTGATGATATACCTAGTTTGTTGCAAGGATACGGTAAATCAAAAATAATTGAATTTTCTAAGCGAGTAGTAAGGGGAAAAACAAGCATATATGGGCAACTAAAAAAGGAAAGAGTTACAGTTATGGCTCCAGTATTGTGCATCAACCACGAGGGCCGACGCGTGAAACAAAAGGTATTACTGACCCATTATTGTGTTTCGAGAAATTTATAACAGATGAAATAATGGAAGAAATCGTAAAGTGGACAAATGTAGAAATAGAGACCAATAAGCCAAACTATGAAATAGAAAGTGCTACTGTAACTTTGACGAATAGTTCTGAAATAAGAGCTTTGATAGGAGTTTTGGTTTTGACAGCCACTCTAAAAGGCAATCATCTGACAACAGAGGAACTTTTTGATTGCTCCTATTCTGGAAACAGGTACACTTCCACAATAAGTCAAGCACGATTTAAATTTCTCGTCAGGTGTTTACGCTTTGATGATAAATCAATGAGACAAACCATTATCACTGACAAATTTGCACCAATAAGAAATTTGTGGGAAATGTTTCTTCAGGCATGTCGAAGGAACTATACTTCGGGTCTCTATATGACTATAGATGAACAACTTTTGGCATTTCGGGGCCGATCATCCTTTCGCATGTATATCCCTAACAAGCCGGCCAAATAGGGTTTAAAAATTATTATGATGTGTGATAGTGGAACTAAATACATGGCGGATGCACTCCCATATTTAGGAAAAGGTACAAATACTGGTAACCTACCGCTTGGTGAATACTGCGTAAAAGAGATTACCAAAAGCATTCATGGCTCAAACCGAAATGTCACGATGGATAATTGGTTTACATCAGTTCCACTCGCAAAATCGCTTCTCTGTGAGCCGTATAAGCTAACACTGGTGGGAACCATGCGCTCAGATAAAAGGCAAATTCCGATAGAAATGGCCAAATCTAATGCTCGACGAAGTGGAACATCAATGTTTTGCTACGACAAAGCCAAAGCTACTGTCTTATAAGCCAAAACCTAATAAAATGGTTTATTTATTATCATCTTGCAATGAGGAAGGAACCGTAAATGCAAACACTGGCAAACCTCATATGGTTGAGTTTTACAATCAAACGAAAGGAGGGGTGGACACATTCGACCAAATGTGCAGCAACATGTCATGTTCCCGTAAAACAAATAGATGGCCCATGTGTATGTTTTACGGAATTATGAATATGGCATTTATAAACGCTTATGTAATCTACGCCCATAACGTAATCACTAAAAATGAAAAGCCCTTGAAACGTCGGGATTTTATGAAAAAGCTGCACTCGAGCCTTGTACAGTTTTGGATGAAGAAGCGGTTAGAGGCCCCAACCATGCAAGCCAATTTAAGGGCAAATATTAAAAAAAATCTTGAAGAAAATACCGAAAAAATAAGTGAGGAAACCCCGATCGATATAAAAAACATATGAGAGGCTACAATCCGCTATGCGGATCGTTGAATACCCTATCCCATCCCATCCTCTAAATTAATATCCTCAAAATATAGGCCTTATGGTGATGAAAAACAGAAAATGACATTGTCACAATATATTGCTCAGACAGTTTCTCAAAATCGTTTGTGGTTCGACAAAAAACAACGTATTTCTATTGCTTATGCCTTGGGATGGGGTATACAAATGGTTTTTGTAAGAAAACGCCCCCAAAATGTGGGCGTAGGTGAAAATGATCTATGGACAAAATGTTTATATTACCATTGCGGAAGTATTTGCATCAAAATTTTTTTCGAAAGATTTAAAATTTGGACAAAAAACGTTTTTTACTAAAAACGCCCCCAAAAAGTGGGCGTGGCGAAAAACTTTGTATGGACGAAATATAGATATTAGGATTGTCTAAATATGTTGCAAACACACTTTTTTGAAATTCCTTACGGTTTGGCTTAAAACTACGTTTTTTCTAAAAGAGGGCGTGGCAGTGGGCGGATTTTAAAAATGTTTACACTTGTTCTGGTGACTCGGCCAAGGATCCTATATACCAAATTTCATTATCCTAGCTCAAAATTTAAGGCCCAAAAATCGGTGACGAACAGACAGACGGACGGACGGACGGACGGACAGACAGACATGGCTAATTCGACTCAGCTAGCGATTCTGAGTCGATCCATATACTTTGAGGTATATGTAGCTAAATTATTTCTCTATGTTACAAACTAAGTATCAAAACTAATATACCCCTATGGGATAGGGTATAATAAAGAAGAGAAAAATTTGTACTTATTGTCCGTACACTAAACGGCGCATGACCAAATCATCGTGTGATAAGTGTAAGGCGAGCATTTGCGGGGAGCACAAAGTTGAGCTGGTCAACAAATGTTCAAAATGAATTTGTTTTTTTTGTGATATTTTTTTATTTATGTGCTTTGATGAATTAATTTTTATTTTTTCATGTTTTTATGCAATTTTTATTATTTTTCTTTTTTTGTAAAAAAAAAAAATTGAATTGATCTCAATAAGCCGATGTTCCAATAATTTTTTTGAGAATAAAGACTTACCTT
Source organism: Rhingia campestris (assembly GCA_932526625.1). Taxonomy (NCBI): domain Eukaryota; kingdom Metazoa; phylum Arthropoda; class Insecta; order Diptera; family Syrphidae; genus Rhingia; species Rhingia campestris. The sequence goes on from OW052183.1 coordinate 68,495,990, forward strand.
AAAAAAAAATTCCAAACTATGGTTTTTTTTATAAAAAGAAATAGACTACAAACATTACCTATTTGAATTGAGAAGAATTTTGTGCACACTTTTCGTAAAAAATGGAGTTAAATATTACTTCGTCGATTCGACGAATGATTACCTTTAATGTATCAAAATATATGATTACCTCTCTAGGGTTAATATCAAATTACCCTACTCATAAAATCTGACTTGGGAATATATTATCCTCAGAATCTTTCGTATTAAATTACGCGACATGTATTAATCGTCTACAAATACCCGCAGGGGATAATAAAATTAATAAATACTATTGGAAATCATTTTGGTATTTATAGATAATAAAATATTTAAATAGTTTGTTTGACGTTCTAAATAAAGAGGTGAATAGATTCAATTTATTTTATTAAAAATATATATTTGCTTTGCTGAATACGTTCATAAACATATGTTTATATTCACCAAATTCTGGATCTGCCACTTTCTATTTGAATTGTTTACATTTTTACTTTTGTATATTTTGTGATTTCACAAAAGACGAATCTATTCTAAGGCCGTGTGCCAATTGCGTTAAAAAAGGGGTTAAATTTTATCCACTGGCTAATTTTTGACTTTAGCGTGGTGAATATAGACCTCAAAATTTTAACCTGCTCAACAGGTCGTTAAAATTTTAACCCAATGGTTAATTTTTTGACATTTTATATACCTACTGTGGAGTGAATGAAAAAGATATACTGCAAGCTAAATTTTATTTCTTGTCATCAAGTTTAAATATTTTGTCACGAAAAAAAAAATGGCAGAACGAAGAAAAGAACGAACAGTAAAAAAACCGTATACCAAATGTAAGTTTGAAATAATAATAAACGTAAATGAAATGTTTATACCCTATCCCATAGGGGTATATTAGTTTTGATACATAGTTTGTAACATAGAGAAATAATTTAGCTACATATACCTCAAAGTATATGGATCGACTCAGAATCGATAGCTGAGTCGATTTAGCCATGTCTGTCCGTCCGTACGTCACCAGTTTTTGGGCCTTAAATTTTGAGCTAGAAGGATGAAATTAGGTACACGTGCTCTTTGTTGCTCCCAGCAGAACAAGTGTAAAAATTTTTGAAATCCGCCCACTGCCACGCCCCCTTTTTAGAAAAACGTATTTTTTGGCCAAACCATAAGAAATTTTGAAAAACTTTCTGAACAACATATTTAGACAATCTGAATATCTGTATTTCGTTCATATAAAGTTTTTTGCCACGCCCACTTTTTGGGGGCGTTTTTAATAAAAAACCTTTTTCGGTCAAATTTTAAAATTTTCGAATAAACTTTTGATGCAGAATCATTGGTAGTATAAATATGAACATTTCGTCCATAGATCATTTCAACCCACGCCCACTTTTTGGGGGCGTTTTTATATAATAACCATTTTTAGCCTCTGCCCCATAACATATGCAGCAGAAAACCTTGTCTTTTGTAGAACCGTAGAAGTTTTTTGTAAGCAGTCTGAAGAATTTGTTGCCACCATGTCATTTTCTTTATTTTATCCACATCGTGTTTTTAGCCATGTCCACTTTTTGGGGATTTGAGTTTTACAGATAGGATGGGATAGGGTAGTCAACGATCTGCACAGCGGATTGTAGCCTTTTCATATGTTTATACCCTATCCCATAGGGGTGTAATAGTTTTGATACTTAGTTTGTAAAATGGAGAAATAATTTTGCTACATATACCTCAAAGTATATGGATCGACTCAGAATCGCTAGCTGAGTCGATTAAGCCATGTCTGTCTGTCCGTCCGTCCGTCCGTCCGTCTGTACGTCACCGATTTTTAGGCCTTAAATTTTGAGCTAGGATAATGAAATTTGGTATATAGGATCCTCGTCTCTGCCTACAGAACAAGTGTAAAAATTTTTGAAATCCGCCCACTGCCACGCCCCCTTTTAAGAAAAACTCAGTTTTTGACCAAACCGTAAGGAACTTTAAAAAAGTTTCTGAACAACATATTTAGACAATATTAATATCTATATTTCGTTCATATAAAGTTTTTTGCCACGCCCACTTTTTGGGGGCGTTTTCAATTGAAAACTGTTTTCGGTCAAATTTTAAATTTTTCGAAAAAAATTTTGATGCAGAATCATTAACATTATTAATATGAACATTTCGTCTATATACCATTTTAACCCACGCCCACTTTTTGGGGGCGTTTTTATATAAAAACCATTTTTATACACTACCCCATAACATATGCAGGAGAAAACCTTGTCTGTTGTAGAACCGTAAAATTGTTTTGTAAGCAGTCTGAATAATTTGTTGTCACTATATCATTTTTTCTATTTTATCCACATCGTGTTTTTAGCCATGCCCACCTTTTTGGGGATTTTAGTTTTATGGATAGGATGGGATAGGGTATTCAACGATCCGCACAGCGGATTGTAGCCGTCTCATATGTTTATACCCTATCCCATAGGGGTATATTAGTTTTGATGCATAGTTTGTAACATAGAGAAATAATTTAGCTACATATACCTCAAAGTATATGGATCGACTCAGAATCGATAGCTGAGTCGATTTAGCCATGTCTGTCCGTCCGTCCGTCCGTCCGTCCGTACGTCACCAGTTTTTGGGCTTTAAATTTTGAGCTAGAAGGATGAAATTTGGTACACGTGCTCTTTGTTGCTCCTAACAGAACAAGTGTAAAAATTTTTGAAATCCGCCCACTGCCACGCCCCCTTTTTAGAAAAACGTATTTTTTGGCCAAACCATAAGGAATTTTGAAAAACTTTCTGAACAACATATTTAGACAATCTGAATATCTGTATTTCGTTCATATAAAGTTTTTTGCCACGCCCTCTTTTTGGGGGCGTTTTTAATAAAAAACGTTTTTCGGTCAAATTTTAAAATTTTCGAAAAAAATTTTGATGCAGAATCATTAGTAATATAAATATGAACATTTCGTCTGTAGACCATTTTAACCCACGCCCACTTTTTGGGGGCGTTTTTATATAAAAACCATTTTTATACACTACCCCATAACATATGCAGGAGAAAACCTTGTCTTTTGTAGAACCGTTAAAGTTTTTTATAAGCAGTCTGATGAATTTGTTGTCACCATGACATTTTCTTTATTTTATCAACATCGTGTTTTTAGCCATGTCCACTTTTTGGGGATTTAAATTTTACAGATAGGAAGGGATAGGGTATTCAACGATTCTCACAGCGGATTGTAGCCTTCCATATGTTTATACCCTATCCCATAGGGGTATATTAGTTTTGATACTTAGTTTGTAACATAGAGAAATAATTTAGCTACATATACCTCAAAGTATATGGATCGACTCAGAATCGCTAGCTGAGTCGAATTAGCCATGTCTGTCTGTCCGTCCGTCCGTCCGTGTGTCCGTCCGTCCGTCTGTCTGTTCGTCACCGATTTTTGGGCCTTAAATTTTGAGCTAGGATAATGAAATTTGGTAGATAGGATCCTTGGCCGAGTCACCAGAACAAGTGTAAAAATTTTTGAAATCCGCCCACTGCCACGCCCCCTTTTTAGGAAAACTTATTTTTTGGCCAAACCGTAAGGAATTTCAAAAAAGTGTCTGAGTAGCATATTTAGACAATCCTAATATCTATATTTATACCCTATCCCATAGGGGTATATTAGATTTGATACTTAGTTTGTAACATAGAGAAATAATTTTGCTACATATACCTCAAAGTATATGGATCGACTCAGAATCGCTAGCTGAGTCGATTAAGCCATGTCTGTCTGTCCGTCCGTCTGTACGTCACCGATTTTTAGGCCTTAAATTTTGAGCTAGGATAATGAAATTTGGTATATAGGATCCTCGTCTCTGCCTACAGAACAAGTGTAAAAATTTTTGAAATCCGCCCACTACCACGCCCCCTTTTAAGAAAAACTCAGTTTTTGACCAAACCGTAGGGAATTTTAAAAAAGTTTCTGAACAACATATTTAGACAATATTAATATCTATATTTCGTCCATATAAAGTTTTTTGCCACGCCCACTTTTCAATAAAAAACTGTTTTCGGTCAAATTTTAAATTTTTCGAAAAAAATTTTGATGCAGAATCATTAACATTATTAATATGAACATTTCGTCTATATATTATTTTAACCCACGCCCACTTTTTGGGGGCGTTTTTATATAAAAACCATTTTTATATACTACCCCATAACATATGCAAGAGAAAACCTTGTCTTTTGTAGAACCGTTAAAGTGTTTTGTAAGCAGTCTGAAGAATTTGTTGTCACTATATCATTTTTTCTATTTATCCACATCGTGTTTTTAGCCATGCCCCCTTTTTTGGGGATTTTAGTTTTATGTATAGGATGGGATAGGGTATTCAACGATCCGCACAGCGGATTGTAGCCTTCTCATATGTTTATACCCTATCCCATAGGGGGGTATATTAGTTTTGATACTTAGTTTGTAACATAGAGAAATAATTTTGCTACATATACCTCAAAGTATATGGATCGACTCAGAATCGCTAGCTGAGTCGAATTAGCCATGTCCGTCCGTCCGTCTGTCTGTTCGTCAGCGGTTTTTGGGCCTTAAATTTTGAGCTAGGATAATGAAATTTGGTATATAGGATCCTCGTCCGTGCCACCAGAACAAGTGTAAAAATTTTTAAAATCCGCCCACTGCCACGCCCCCTTTTTAGGAAAACTTATTTTTTGGCCAAACCGTAAGGAATTTCAAAAAAGTGTCTGAGTAGCATATTTAGACAATCCTAATATCTATATTTCGTTCATACAAAGTTTTTTTCCACGCCCACTTTTTGGGGGCGTTTTTAGTAAAAAACGCTTTTTGTCCAAATTTTAAAACTTTCGAAAAAAAATTTGATGCAAATACTTCCGCAATGGTAATATAAACATTTTGTTCATAGATCATTTTCACCTACGCCCACATTTTGGGGGCGTTTTCTTACAAAAACCATTTGTATACCCCATCCCAAGGCATTAGCAATAGAAATACGTTGTTTTTTGTCGAACCACAAAAGATTTTGAGAAACTGTCTGAGCAATATATTGTGACAATGTCATTTTCTGTATTTCATCGCCATAAGGCCTATATTTTGAGGATATTAGTTTAAATGATGGGATGGGATAGGGTATTCAACGATCCGCATAGCGGATTGTAGCCTCTCATATGTTTTTTATATAAAAACGCCCCCAAAAAGTGGGCGTGGGTTAAAATGATCTAGGAACGAAGTGTTAATATTAATATTACTAATGATTCTGCATCAAAATTTTTTGTAAATAATTAAAATTTGACCGAAAATGGGTTTTTATTAAATACGCCCCTAAAAAGTGGGCGTGGCAAGAAATTTTATATGAACGAAATATAGATATTATGATTGTCTAACTACGCTTCTCAGGCACTTTTTTAAAATTCCTTATGGTTTGGCCAAAAGATACGTTTTTCTTAAAAGGGGGCGTGGCAGTGGGCGGATTTGAAAAATGTTTACACTTGTTATACCCTATCCCATAGGGGGATATATTAGTTTTGATACATAGTTTGTAACATAGAGAAATAATTTTGCTACATATACCTCAAAGTATATGGATCGACTCAGAATCGCTAGCTGAGTCGAATTAGTCATGTCTGTCTGTCCGTCCGTCCGTCCGTCCGTCTGTCTGTTCGTCACCGATTTTTGGGCCTTAAATTTTGAGCTAGGATAATGAAATTTGGTATATAGGATCCTTGTCCGAGTCACCAGAACAAGTGTAAAATTTTTTGAAATCCGCCCACTGCCACGCCCCCTTTTTAGAAAAACGTAATTTTTGGCAAAACCGTAAAGAATTTTAAAAAAGTGTCTGAACAGCATATTTACAGAATCGTAATATCTATATTTCGTTCATATAAAGTTTTTTGCCACGCCCACTTTTTGGGGGCGTTTTCAATAAAAAACTGTTTTCGGTCAAATTTTAAATTTTTCGAAAAATTTTTTGATGCAGAATCATTAACATTATTAATATGAACATTTCGTCTTTATACCATTTTAACCCACGCCCACTTTTTGGGGGTGTTTTTATATAAAAACCATTTTTATACACTACCCCATAACATATACAGGAGAAAACCTTGTCTTTTGTAGAACCGTAAAAGTGTTTTGTAAGCAGCCTGAAGAATTTGTTGTCACTATATCATTTTTTTTATTTTATCCACATCGTGTTTTTAGCCATGCCCACTTTTTTGGGGATTCTAGTTTTATGGATAGGATGGGATAGGGTATTCAACGATCCGCACAGCGGATTGTAGCCTTCTCATATGTTTATACCCTATCCCATAGGGGGATGACTAATTCGACTCAGCTAGCGATTCTGAGTCGATCCATATACGATCCGCACAGCGGATTGTAGCCTTCTCATATGTTTATACCCTATCCCATAGGGGGGTATATTAGTTTTGATACTTAGTTTGTAACATAGAGAAATAATTTTGCTACATATACCTCAAAGTATATGGATCGACTCAGAATCGCTAGCTGAGTCGAATTAGCCATGTCTGTCTGTCCGTCCGTCCGTCCGTCCGTCTGTCTGTTCGTCACCGATTTTTGGGCCTTAAATTTTGAGCTAGGATAATGAAATTTGGTATATAGGATCCTCGTCCGTGCCACCAGAACAAGTGTAAAAATTTTTGAAATCCGCCCACTGCCACGCCCCCTTTTTAGGAAAATGTATTTTTTGGCCAAACCGTAAAGAATTTCAAAAAAGTGTCTGAGCAGCATATTTAGACAATCCTAATATCTATATTTCTTTCATACAAAGTTTTTTGCCACGCCCACTTTTTGGGGGCGTTTTTAGTAAAAAACGTTTTTTGTCAAAATTTTAAAACTTTCGAAAAAATTTTTGATGCAAATACTTCCGCAATGGTAATATAAACATTTTGTCCATAGATCATTTTTACCTACGCCCACATTTTGGGGGCGTTTTCTTACAAAAACCATTTGTATACCCCATCCCAAGGCATTAGCAATAGAAATACGTTGTTTTTGTCGAACCACAAAAGATTTTGAGAAACTGTCTGAGCAATATATTGTGACAATGTCATTTTCTGTTTTTCATCGCCATAAGGCCTATATTTTGAGGATATTAATTTAAAGGATGGGATGGGATAGGGTATTCAACGATCCGCATAGCGGATTGTAGCCTCTCATATGTTTATACCCTATCCCATAGGGGTATATTAGTTTTGATACTTAGTTTGTAACATAGAGAAATAATTTAGCTACATATACCTCAAAGTATATGGATCGACTCAGAATCGCTAGCTGAGTCGATTAAGCCATGTCTGTCTGTCCGTCCGTCCGTCTGTACGTCACCGATTTTTAGGCCTTAAATTTTGAGCTAGGATAATGAAATTTGGTATATAGGATCCTCGTCTCTGCCTACAGAACAAGTGTAAACATTTTTGAAATCCGCCCACTGCCACGCCCCCTTTTAAGAAAAACTCAGTTTTTGACCAAACCGTAAGGAATTTTAAAAAAGTTTCTGAACAACATATTTAGACAATATTAATATCTATATTTCGTCCATATAAAGTTTTTTGCCACGCCCACTTTTTGGGGGCGTTTTCGATTAAAATCTGTTTTCGGTCAAATTTTAAATTTTTCGAAAAAAATTTTGATGCAGAATCATTAACATTATTAATATGAACATTTCGTCTATATACCATTTTAACCCACGCCCACTTTTTGGGGGCATTTTTATATAAAAACCATTTTTATACACTACCCCATAACATATGCAGGAGAAAACCTTGTCTTTTGTAGAACCGTAAAATTGTTTTGTAAGCAGTCTGAAGAATTTGTTGTCCCTATATCATTTTTTCTTTTTTATCCACATCGTTTTTTTAACCATGCCCCCTTTTTTGGGGATTTTAGTTTTATGGATAGGATGGGATAGGGTATTCAACGATCCGCACAGCGGATTGTAGCCTTCTCATATGTTTATACCCTATCCCATAGGGGGGTATATTAGTTTTGATACTTAGTTTGTAACATAGAGAAATAATTTTGCTACATATACCTCAAAGTATATGGATCGACTCAGAATCGCTAGCTGAGTCGATTAAGCCATGTCTGTCTGTCCGTCCGTCCGTCCGTCCGTCCGTCCGTCCGTCTGTACGTCACCGATTTTTAGGCCTTAAATTTTGAGCTAGGATAATGAAATTTGGTATATAGGATCCTCGTCTCTGCCTACAGAACAAGTGTAAACATTTTTGAAATCCGCCCACTGCCACGCCCCCTTTTAAGAAAAACTCAGTTTTTGACCAAACCGTAAGGAATTTTAAAAAAGTTTCTGAACAACATATTTAGACAATATTAATATCTATATTTCGTCCATATAAAGTTTTTTGCCACGCCCACTTTTTGGGGGCGTTTTCAATTAAAAACTGTTTTCGGTCAAATTTTAAATTTTTCGAAAAAAATTTTGATGTAGAATCATTAACATTATTAATATGAACATTTCGTCTATATACTATTTTAACCCACGCCCACTTTTTGGGGGCGTTTTTATATAAAAACCATTTTTATACACTACCCCATAACATATGCAGGAGAAAACCTTGTCTTTTGTAGAACCGCAAAATTGTTTTGTAAGCAGTCTGAAGAACTTGTTGTCACTATATCTTTTTTTCTATTTTATCCACATCGTGTTTTTAGCCATGTCCCCTTTTTTGGGGATTTTAGTTTTATGGATAGGATGGGATAGGGTATTCAACGATCCGCACAGCGGATTGTAGCCTTCTCATATGTTTATACCCTATCCCATAGGGGGGTATATTAGTTTTGATACTTAGTTTGTAACATAGAGAAATAATTTTGCTACATATACCTCAAAGTATATGGATCGACTCAGAATCGCTAGCTGAGTCGAATTAGCCATGTCTGTCTGTCCGTCCGTCCGTCCGTCCGTCCGTCCGTCCGTCCGTCCGTCTGTCTGTTCGTCAGCGGTTTTTGGGCCTTAAATTTTGAGCTAGGATAATGAAATTTGGTATATAGGATCCTCGTCCGTGCCACCAGAACAAGTGTAAAAATTTTTAAAATCCGCCCACTGCCACGCCCCCATTTTAGGAAAACTTATTTTTTGGCCAAACCGTAAGGAATTTCAAAAAAGTGTCTGAGTAGCATATTTAGACAATCCTAATATCTATATTTCGTTCATACAAAGTTTTTTGCCACGCCCACTTTTTGGGGGCGTTTTTAGTAAAAAACGCTTTTTGTCCAAATTTTAAAACTTTCGAAAAAAATTTTGATGCAAATACTTCCGAAATGGTAATATAAACATTTTGTCCATAGATCATTTTCACCTACGCCCACATTTTGGGGGCGTTTTCTTACAAAAACCGTTTGTATACCCCATCCCAAGGCATTAGCAATAGAAATACACAAGATTTTGAGAAACTGTCTGAGCAATATATTGTGACAATGTCATTTTCTGTATTTCATTGCCATAAGGCCTATATTTTGAGGATATTAATTTAAAGGATGGGATGGGATAGGGTATTCAACGATCCGCATAGCGGATTGTAGCCTCTCATATGTTTTTAAATGTTTTTATACCCTATCCCATAGGGGGGTATATTAGTTTTGATACTTAGTTTGTAACACAGAGAAATAATTTTGCTACATATACCTCAAAGTATATGGATCGACTCAGAATCGCTAGCTGAGTCGAATTAGCCATGTCTGTCTGTCCGTCCGTCCGTCCGTCCGTCTGTCTGTTCGTCAGCGGTTTTTGGGCCTTAAATTTTGAGCTAGGATAATGAAATTTGGTATATAGGATCCTCGTCCGTGCCACCAGAACAAGTGTAAAAATTTTTGAAATCCGCCCACTGCCACGCCCCCTTTTTAGGAAAACTTTTTTTTTGGCCAAACCGTAAGGAATTTCAAAAAAGTGTCAGAGTAGCATATTTAGACAATCCTAATATCTATATTTCGTTCATACAAAGTTTTTTGCCACGCCCACTTTTTGGGGGCGTTTTTAGTAAAAAACGCTTTTTGTCCAAATTTTAAAGCTTTCGAAAAAAAATTTTGATGCAAATACTTCCGAAATGGTAATATAAACATTTTGTCCATAGATCATTTTCACCTACGCCCACATTTTGGGGGCGTTTTCTTACAAAAACCATTTGTATACCCCATCCCAAGGCATTAGCAATAGAAATACGTTGTTTTTTGTCGAACCACACAAGATTTTGAGAAACTGCCTGAGCAATATATTGTGACAATGTCATTTTCTGTATTTCATCGCCATAAGGCCTATATTTTGAGGATATTAATTTAAAGGATGGGATGGGATGGGGTATTCAACGATCCGCATAGCGGATTGTAGCCTCTCATATGTTTATTAATAAATTAAAGGGTCTCATGAGGAAAAGCTTAAATTAATTTTTGAAATCCGTCCACTGCCACGCCCCCTTTTAAGAAGTTTTTGACCAAACCGTAAGGAATTTTAAAAAAGTTTCTGAACTACATATTTAGACAATATTAATATCTATATTTCGTATATATAAAGTTTTTTGCCACGCCCACTTTTTGGGGGCGTTTTCAATTAAAAACTGTTTTCGGTCAAATTTTAAATTTTTCTAAAAAAAATTTGATGCAGCATCTTTAACATTATTAATATGAACATTTCGTCTTTATACCATTTTAACCCACGCCCACTTTTTGGGGCGTTTTTATATAAAAACCATTTTTATACACTACCCCATAACATATGCAGCAGAAAACCTTGTCTTTTGTAGAACCGTAAAAGTTTTTTATAAGCAGTCTGAAGAATTTGTTGTCACCATGTCATTTTCTTTATTTTATCCACATCGTGTTTTTAGCCATGTCCACTTTTTGGGGATTTTAGTTTTACAGATAGGATGGGATAGGGTATTCAACGATCCGCACAGTGGATTGTAGCCTTATCATATGTTTATACCCTATCCCATAGGAGGGTATATTAGTTTTGATACTTAGTTTGTAACATATAGAAATAATTTTGCTACATATACCTCAAAGTATATGGATCGACTCAGAATCGCTAGCTGAGTCGAATTAGCCATGTCTGTCTGTCCGTCCGTCTGTCTGTTCGTCAGCGGTTTTTGGGCCTTAAATTTTGAGCTAGGATAATGAAATTTGGTATATAGGATCCTCGTCCGTGCCACCAGAACAAGTGTTAAAATTTTTGAATTCCGCCCACGCCCCCTTTTTAGAAAAAACTTATTTTTTGGCCAAACCGTAAGGAATTTCAAAAAAGTGTCTGAGCAGCATATTTAGACAATCCTAATATCTATATTTCGTTCAAACAAAGTTTTTTGCCACGCCCACTTTTTGGGGGCGTTTTTAGTAAAAAACGCTTTTTGTCCAAATTTTAAAACTTTCGAAAAAATTTTTGATGCAAATACTTCCGCAATGGTAATATAAACATTTTGTCCATAGATCATTTTCACCTACGCCCACATTTTGGGGGCGTTTTCTTACAAAAACCATTTGTATACCCCATCCCAAGGCATTAGCAATAGAAATACGTTGTTTTTTGTCGAACCACAAAAGATTTTGAGAAACTGTCTGAGCAATATATTGTGACAATGTCATTTTCTTTATTTCATCGCCATAAAGCCTATATTTTGAGGATATTAATTTAAAGGATGGGATGGGATAGGGTATTCAACGATCCGCACAGTGGATTGTAGCCTTCTCATATGTTTATACCCTATCCCATAGGGGGGTATATTAGTTTTGATACTTAGTTTGTAACATATAGAAATAATTTTGCTACATATACCTCAAAGTATATGGATCGACTCAGAATCGCTAGCTGAGTCGAATTAGCCATGTCTGTCTGTCCGTCCGTCCGTCCGTCTGTCTGTTCGTCAGCGGTTTTTGGGCCTTAAAATTTGAGCTAGGATAATGAAATTTGGTATATAGGATCCTCGTCCGTGCCACCAGAACAAGTGTTAAAATTTTTGAATTCCGCCCACGCCCCCTTTTTAGAAAAAACTTATTTTTTGGCCAAACCGTAAGGAATTTCAAAAAAGTGTCTGAGCAGCATATTTAGACAATCCTAATATCTATATTTCGTTCAAACAAAGTTTTTTGCCACGCCCACTTTTTGGGGGCGTTTTTAGTAAAAAACGCTTTTTGTCCAAATTTTAAAACTTTCGAAAAAATTTTTGATGCAAATACTTCCGCAATGGTAATATAAACATTTTGTCCATAGATCATTTTCACCTACGCCCACATTTTGGGGGCGTTTTCTTACAAAAACCATTTGTATACCCCATCCCAAGGCATTAGCAATAGAAATACGTTGTTTTTTGTCGAACCACAAAAGATTTTGAGAAACTGTCTGAGCAATATATTGTGACAATGTCATTTTCTGTATTTCATCGCCATAAAGCCTATATTTTGAGGATATTAATTTAAAGGATGGGATGGGATAGGGTATTCAACGATCCGCATAGCGGATTGTAGCCTCTCATATGTTTTTGTTTTTCAATTAATCTTATTATTTGTTGCAGACGAGTTGCAGAAGTGATGAATCACCCGGCTAAGGATTTTAAAGCATGCAGGCAGCAATGGAAGAACCAGCTCCAAAAATATAAGGTACTTATCTGATTTCATTTTAAAGACAATAAAATAATTTTGTTTTCCTTGCAGTCATATTTTGAACATCGAACGGGAGAAGGGGCTGGTGATGATGCTTAATTACATAAGGAAAACTGGCCATTTTTTTATGTAATTCATGAGTATGCCTCAGGTAAAGATAATTACCACCCCCCGTTTCTGATGGATAGCACTAGAGGTGCTTATTCAATGGCATTATCTCAGGCGGAGTTTGATGAACACGCCACCACATCATCGGATTCTTTTATTACACCAGCTGTGTCCCCACCACCTATTCCCTCTCCATCAAATCTCCATCCACTCACTCTATATGAGCAATCTATGTCTCCACCACCTATTCCCTCCACTTCACTTCGATCCACTAACTTCGATCCACTCACTCTATATGAGCAATCTATGTCTCCACCACCTATTCCCTCGACTTCACTTCAATCCACTAACTTCGATCCACTTACTTTTTTAAATCAGTCTATGTCTCCACCACCTTTTCCCTCCACTTCGAATTTTCGTCCGTGCACTCCAATCGTACCGGTTCTATTTCCACCACCTGTTCCATCCACTCCACGTTTCCGTACGCTGACCCCATCTCAAAACGTTAGGTCTTCTTCCTCCTCATCACCATCAAGTTCTGCTCCGACCAGCTCAAACCCATCGCGTTCGTTGCCAGCTTCATTTAAAAAAATGTCTGAATATGAAAAATACTGCGTGAAGAGGGACAAAAAATTGACTTGGAAGATTGGTGGAGTGATGTCAATTTTTGCACAAATGGTTTCCCGTGAATATCTAGACTTTGATGTAAATAACCTTTTGGTGACATCGTCATCAGAAGAAGATGACATTTAATAAAAAGTATTATTATGTTTCAATGGAAATTAAATCTAGTTTTATTTAATAAGAATTAAAACTTTTCTTTGCAGCTCATTAAACAAAGCTATTGTTCATTTGGTCTTATACGGGTTCGTTTATAATATTCTGTAGGAGTGAATTACGTAGTAAAAGTGCGTCGTTTGAATTCATCTCTTCAACCACATGCTGGGAATCTAATGTGTTGTTGTCGATTGCTATGGGTTCATCTATTGGGAGACCTTTATGGAACAAAAAATAGCATTAATTTAAATTGTTATAGAGTACAATAACACAAAAATACCTAAATCTCCACCTTCAACACATATATTGTGCAAAACGCACGCAGAAAATATAGTTTTAATTCCATTGTCAACTTTAAGTTCGATGCCTTTGTTAAATATATTTCGCCACCTTGTCTTCAACATTCCAAAAGCACACTCCACGACATTCCTTGCTTTGCTATGCACAGTATTGAATTTCTTTTCATCGGAATTCGGGTTTTTATAAGGTGTAATGATTGGAATTGGATCCAACCGGCAGGGGTAACCACTATCACCAAGCAGGTTATACGGTTGCGGTGGATAGCTACCACTTATGTAAAGTGGACTGTTCTTTAAAACCTTGTGGAGTAATAATTATTGTTTGTTGCATAAATAAAATATTTATTCGTACCTACTCGAGTATCATGTACTGATCCAGGAAATCCTACAAAAACATCATTAAATAGAAACTTGCTGTCCACCACTGCTTGACATTGGATCGAATAAAATCCCTTATAGTTCATATATTCATCATGTTTTTTAACTGGACACTGTATCCTCACGTGCGTGCCATCAATGGCTCCAATCGCATTTCGAAATATTTTTGATTTGGAGCGTCTGCAGAACTTAGAACCTATCTCGTTCATATCGCTGATCCGACAATGGCTAATTATATGCCTCATGCTTCCACAAAAGAAATTAAGCATTTTGTGGACTATCCTTTTGACAGTGAATCTGCTCATTCCAATAAAGCCACCAGCAACTCTATAGCTACAGCCAGACGCCATCCAATATAGAAACACTATCAGTTCATATTCATATGTCCATCCACTCCGTTTTTCTGGCATGAGACGCACAATCCTTTTAAACGATGCTATTTCCAAGCGTAAATGTTCTCTGCACTTCATATCATCATCGTTCAGAATTGCCAAAATGTCCTCCGCAGCAACTCTCATTCTGCCATACACAATATTCTATTAAAAACATATGAGAAGGCTACAATCCGCTGTGCGGATCGTTGAATACCCTATCCCATCCTATCCATAAAACTAAAATCCCCAAAAAGGGGGCATGGCTAAAAACACGATTTGGATAAAATAGAAAAAATGATATAGTGACAACAAATTCTTCAGACTGCTTACAAAACAATTTTACGGTTCTACAACAGACAAGGTTTTCTCCTGCATATGTTATGGGGTAGTGTATAAAAATGGTTTTTTTATAAAAACGCCCCCAAAAAGTGGGCGTGGGTTAAAATGGTATATAGACGAAATGTTCATATTAATAATGTTAATGATTCTGCATCAACATTTTTTTCGAAAAATTTAAAATTTGACCGAAAGCAGTTTTTAATTGAAAACGCCCACAAAAAGTGGGCGTGGCAAAAAAACTTTATATGGACGAAATATAGATATTAATATTGTCTAAATATGTTGTTCAGAAACTTTTTCAAAGTTCCTTACGGTTTGGTCAAAAACTGAGTTTTTCTTAAAAGGGGGCCTGGCAGTGGGCGGATTTTAAAAATTTTTACACTTGTTCTGGTGACTCGGCCAAGGATCCTATATACCAAATTTCATTATCCTAGCTCAAAATTTAAGGCCCAAAAATCGGTGACGAACAGACAGACGGACGGACGGACGGACGGACGGACGGACGGACGGACGGACGGACAGACAGACATGGCTAATTCGACTCAGCTAGCGATTCTGAGTAGATCCATATACTTTGAGGTATATGTAGCAAAATTATTTCTCTATGTTACAAACTATGTATCAAAACTAATATACCCCCCTATGGGATAGGGTATAAACAATCCGCTGTGCGGATCGTTGAATACCCTATCCCATCCTATCCATAAAACTAAAATCCCCAAAAAAGGCGGCATGGCTAAAAACACGATGTGGATAAATAGAAAAAATGATATAGTGACAACAAATTCTTCAGACTGCTTACAAAACACTTTAACGGTTCTACAAAAGACAAGGTTTTCTCTTGCATATGTTATGGGGTAGTGTATAAAAATGGTTTTTATATAAAAACGCCCCCAAAAAGTGGGCGTGGGTTAAAATGGTATATAGACGAAATGTTCATATTAATAATGTTAATGATTCTGCATCAAATTTTTTTTCGAAAAATTTAAAATTTGACCGAAAACAGTTTTTTATTGAAAACGCCCCCAAAAAGTGGGCGTGGCAAAAAACTTTATATGGACGAAATATAGATATTAATATTGTCTAAATATGATGTTCAGAAACTTTTTTAAAATTCCTTACGGTTTGGTCAAAAACTGAGTTTTTCTTAAAAGGGGGCGTGGCAGTGGGCGGATTTCAAAAATTTTTACACTTGTTCTGTAGGCAGAGACGAGGATCCTATATACCAAATATCATTATCCTAGCTCAAAATTTAAGGCCTAAAAATCGGTGACGTACAGACGGACGGACGGACGGACGGACGGACGGACAGACAGACATGGCTTAATCGACTCAGCTAGCGATTCTGAGTCGATCCATATACTTTGAGGTATATGTAGCAAAATTATTTCTCTATGTTACAAACTAAGTATCAAAACTAATATACCCCTATGGGATAGGGTATAAACATATGAGAAGGCTACAATCCGCTGTGCGGATCGTTGAATACCCTATCCCATCCTATCCATAAAACTAAAATCCCCAAAAAAGGGGGCATGGCTAAAAAAACGACGTGGATAAAAAAGAAAAAATGATATAGTGACAACAAATTCTTCAGACTGCTTACAAAACAATTTTACGGTTCTACAAAAGACAAGGTTTTCTCCTGCATATGTTATGGGGTAGTGTATAAAAATGGTTTTTTATATAAAAACGCCCCCAAAAAGTGGGCGTGGGTTAAAATTGTATATAGACGAAATGTTCATATTAATAATGTTAATGATTCTGCATCAAAATTTTTTTCGAAAAATTTAAAATTTGACCGAAAACAGATTTTAATCGAAAACGCCCCCAAAAAGTGGGCGTGGCGAAAAACTTTATATGGACGAAATATAGATATTAATATTGTCTAAATATGTTGTTCAGTAACTTTTTTAAAATTCCTTACGGTTTGGTCAAAAACTAAGTTTTTCTTAAAAGGGGCGTGGCAGTGGGCGGATTTCAAAAATGTTTACACTTGTTCTGTAGGCAGAGACGAGGATCCTATATACCAAATTTCATTATCCTAGCTCAAAATTTAAGGCCTAAAAATCGGTGACGTACAGACGGACGGACGGACGGACGGACGGACGGACAGACAGACATGGCTTAATCGACTCAGCTAGCGATTCTGAGTCGATCCATATACTTTGAGGTATATGTAGCTAAATTATTTCTCTATGTTACAAACTAAGTATCAAAACTAATATACCCCTATGGGATAGGGTATAAACATATGAGATGCTACAATCCGCTATGCGGATCGTTGAATATCCTATCCCATCCAATCATTTAAACTAATATCCTCAAAATATAGGCCTTATGGCGATGAAATACAGAACATATGAGAGGCTACAATCCACTATGCGGATCGTTGAATACCCTATCCCATCCCATCCTTAAAATTAATATCCTCAAAATATAAGCCTTATGGCGATGAAATACAGAAAATGACATTGTCACAATATATTGCTCAGACAGTTTATCAAAATCTTTTGTGGTTCGACAAAAAACAACGTATTTCTAGTGCTAATGCCTTGGGAAGGGGTATACAAATGGTTTTTGTAAGAAAACGCCCACAAAATGTGGGCGTAGGTGAACATGATCTATGGACAAAATGTTTATATTACCATTGCGGAAGTATTTGCATCAAATTTTTTTTCGAAAGTTTTAAAATTTGGACAAAAAAAAGTTTTTTACTAAAAGCGCCCCCAAAAAGTGGGCGTGGCAAAAAACTTTGTATGCACGAAATATAGATATTAGGATTGTCTAAATATGTTGCTAACACATTTTTTTGAAATTCCTTACGGTTTGGCTTAAAACTACGTTTTTCCTAAAAGGGGCGTGGCAGTGGGCGGATTTTAAAAATTTTTACACTTATTCTGGTGACTCGGCCAAGGATCCTATATACCAAATTTCATTAGCCTAGCTCAAAATTTAAGGCCCAAAAATCGGTGACGAACAGACAGACGGACGGACGGACGGACGGACGGACAGACAGACATGGCTAATTCGACTCAGCTAGCGATTCTGAGTCTATCCATATACTTTGAGGTATATGTAGCAAAATTATTTCTCTATGTTACAAACTAAGTATCAAAACTAATATACCCCCCTATGGGATAGGGTATAAAAAATGACATTGTCACAATATATTGCTCAGACAGTTTCTCAAAATCTTTTGTGGTTCGACAAAAAACAACGTATTTCTATTGCTAATGCCTGGGATGGGGTATACAAATGGTTTTTGTAAGAAAACGCCCCCAAAATGTGGGCGTAGGTGAAAATGATCTATAAACAAAATGTTTATATTACCATTGCGGAAGTATTTGCATCAAAATTTTTTTCGAAAGTTTTAAAATTTGGACAAAAAGCGTTTTTTTACTAAAAACGCCCCCAAAAAGTGGGCGTGGCAAAAAACTTTGTATGAACGAAATATAGATATTAGGATTGTCTAAATATGCTCAGACACTTTTTTGAAATTCCTTACGGTTTGGCCAAAAAATAAGTTTTCCTAAAAAGGGGGCGTGGCAGTGGGCGGATTTTAAAAATGTTTACACTTGTTCTGGTGGCACGGACGAGGATCCTATATACCAAATTTCATTATCCTAGCTCAAAATTTAAGGCCCAAAAACCGCTGACGAACAGACAGACGGACGGACGGACGGATGGACGGACGGACGGACGGACGGACAGACAGAAATGGCTAATTCGACTCAGCTAGCGATTCTGAGTCGATCCATATACTTTGAGGTATATGTAGCAAAATTATTTCTCTATGTTACAAACTAAGTATCAAAACTAATAAACCCCCCTATGGGATAGGGTATAAACATATGAGAGGCTACAATCCGCTGTGCGGCTCGTTGAATACCCTATCCCATCCCACCTTAAAATGAATATCCTCAAAATATAGGCCTCATGGCGACGAAATACAGAAAATGACATTGTCACAATATATTGCTCAGACAGTTTATCAAAATCTTTTGTGGTTCGACAAAAACAACGTTTTTCTATTGCTAATGCCTTGGGATGGGGCAATCAAATGGTTTTTGTAAGAAAACGCCCCCAAAATGTGGGCGTAGGTGAAAATGATCTATAGACAAAATGTTTATATTACCATTGCGGAAGTATTTGCGTCAAAAATTTTGTTGAAAGTTCTAAAATTTGGACGAAAAGCGTTTTTTGCTAAAAACGCCCCCAAAAAGTGGGCGTGGCAAAAAACTTTGTATGGACGAAATATAGATATTAGGATTGTCTAAATATGCTACTCAGACACTTTTTTGAAATTCCTTACCGTTTGGCTTTTACCTACGTTTTTCTAAAAGGGGGCGTGGCAGTCTGCGGATTTCAAAAATGTTTACACTTGTTCTGCTTCGTCAGCCAAAGAGTCTATATACCAAATTTCAACACTCTAGCTCAAAATTTAAGGCCCAAAAATCGGTGACACACAGACGGACGGACAGACAGACATGGCTTAATCGACTCAGCTATCGATTCTGAGTCGATCCATATACTTTGAGGTATATGTAGCTAAATTATTTCTCTATGTTACAAACTATGTATCAAAACTAATATACCCCTATCCCTATGGGATAGGGTATAAACATTTTGTCAATAGATCATTTTCACCTACGCCCACATTTTGGGGGCGTTTTCTTACAAAAAACATATGAGAAGGCTACAATCCGCTGTGCGGATCGTTGAATACCCTATCCCATCCTATCCATAAAACTAAAATCCCCAAAAAAGGGGACATGGCTAAAAACACGATGTGGATAAAATAGAAAAAAAGATATAGTGACAACAAGTTCTTCAGACTGCTTACAAAACAATTTTGCGGTTCTACAAAAGACAAGGTTTTCTCCTGCATATGTTATGGGGTAGTGTATAAAAATGGTTTTTATATAAAAACGCCCCCAAAAAGTGGGCGTGGGTTAAAATAGTATATAGACGAAATGTTCATATTAATAATGTTAATGATTCTACATCAAAATTTTTTTCGAAAAATTTAAAATTTGACCGAAAACAGTTTTTAATTGAAAACGCCCCCAAAAAGTGGGCGTGGCAAAAAACTTTATATAGACGAAATATAGATATTAATATTGTCTAAATATGTTGTTCAGAAACTTTTTTAAAATTCCTTACGGTTTGGTCAAAAACTGAGTTTTTCTTAAAAGGGGGCGTGGCAGTGGGCGGATTTCAAAAATGTTTACACTTGTTCTGTAGGCAGAGACGAGGATCCTATATACCAAATTTCATTATCCTAGCTCAAAATTTAAGGCCTAAAAATCGGTGACGTACGGACGGACGGACGGACGGACGGACGGACGGACGGACGGACAGACAGACATGGCTTAATCGACTCAGCTAGCGATTCTGAGTCGATCCATATACTTTGAGGTATATGTAGCAAAATTATTTCTCTATGTTACAAACTAAGTATCAAAACTAATATACCCCCCTATGGGATAGGGTATAAACATTTGTATACCCCATCCCAAGGCATTAGCAATAGAAAACCGTTGTTTTTTGTCGAACCACAAAAGATTTTGATAAACTGTCTGAGCAATATATTGTGACAATGTCATTTTCTGTATTTCATCGCCATAAGGCCTATATTTTGAGGATATTAATTTTAAGGATGGGATGGGATAGGGTTTTCAACGATCCGCATAGCGGATTGTAGCCTCTCATATGTTTATACCCTATCCCATAGGGGTATATTAGTTTTGATACATAGTTTGTAACATAGAGAAATAATTTAGCTATATATACCTCAAAGTATATGGATCGACTCAGAATCGATAGCTGAGTCGATTTAGCCATGTCCGTCCGTCCGTACGTCACCAGTTTTTGGGCCTTAAATTTTGAGCTAGAAGGATGAAATTTGGTACACGTGCTCTTTGTTGCTCCCAGCAGAACAAGTGTAAAAATTTTTTAAATCCGCCTACTGCCACGCCCCCTTTTTAGAAAAACATATTTTTTGGCCAAACCATAAGGAATTTTGAAAAGTTTCTGAACAACATATTTAGACAATCTGAATATCTGTATTTCGTTCATATAAAGTTTTTTGCCACGCCCACTTTTTGGGGGCGTTTTTAATAAAAAACGTTTTTCGGTCAAATTTTAAAATTTTCTAAAAAAATTTTGATGCAGAATTATTAGTAATATAAATATGAACATTTCGTCAATAGACCATTTTAACCCACGCCCACTTTTTGGGGGCGTTTTTATATAAAAAACCATTTTTATACCCTACCCCATAACATATGCAGGAGAAAACCTTGTCTTTTGTAGAACCGTAAAAGTTTTTTATAAGCAGTCTGAAGAATTTGTTGTCACCATGTCATATTCTTAATTTTATCCACATCGTGTTTTTAGCCATGTCCACTTTTTGGGGATTTTAGTTTTACAGATAGGATGGGATAGGGTATTCAACGATCCGCACAGTGGATTGTAGCCTTCTCATATGTTTATACCCTATCCCATAGGGGGGTATATTAGTTTTGATACATAGTTTGTAACATAGAGAAATAATTTTGCTACATATACCTCAAAGTATATGGATCGACTCAGAATCGCTAGCTGAGTCGAATTAGCCATGTCTGTCTGTCCGTCCGTCCGTCTGTCTGTTCGTCACCGATTTTTGGGCCTTAAATTTTGAGCTAGGATAATGAAATTTGGTATATAGGATCCTTGGCCGAGTCACCAGAACAAGTGTAAAAATTTTTAAAATCCGCCCACTGCCACGCCCCCTTTTAAGAAAAACTCAGTTTTTGACCAAACCGTAAGGAACTTTGAAATAGTTTCTGAACAACATATTTAGACAATATTAATATCTATATTTCGTCTATATAAAGTTTTTTGCCACGCCCACTTTTTGTGGGCGTTTTCAATTAAAAACTGCTTTCGGTCAAATTTTAAATTTTTCGAAAAAAATGTTGATGCAGAATCATTAACATTATTAATATGAACATTTCGGGTTAAAATGGTATTTAACCCACGCCCACTTTTTGGGGGCGTTTTTATATAAAAACCATTTTTATACACTACCCCATAACATATGCAGGAGAAAACCTTGTCTGTTGTAGAACCGTAAAATTGTTTTGTAAGCAGTCTGAAGAATTTGTTGTCACTATATCATTTTTTCTATTTTATCCAAATCGTGTTTTTAGCCATGCCCCCTTTTTGGGGATTTTAGTTTTATGGATAGGATGGGATAGGGTATTCAACGATCCGCACAGCGGATTGTAGCCTTCTCATATGTTTATACCCTATCCCATAGGGGTATATTAGTTTTGATACATAGTTTGTAACATAGAGAAATAATTTAGCTATTTATACCTCAAAGTATATGGATCGACTCAGAATCGATAGCTGAGTCGATTTAGCCATGTCTGTCCGTCCGTCCGTCCGTCCGTACGTCACCAGTTTTTGGGCCTTAAATTTTGAGCTAGAAGGATGAAATTTGGTACACGTGCTCTTTGTTGCTCCCAGCAGAACAAGTGTAAAAATTTTTGAAATCCGCCCACTGCCACGCCCCCTTTTTAGAAAAACGTATTTTTTGGCCAAACCATAAGGAATTTTGAAAAACTTTCTGAACAACATATTTAGACAATCTGAATATCTGTATTTCGTTCATATAAAGTTTTTTTGCCGCGCCCACTTTTTGAAGGCGTTTTTAATAAAAAACGTTTTTCGGTCAAATTTTAAAATTTTCTAAAAAAATTTTGATGCAGGATCATTAGTAATATAAATATGAACATTTCGTCAATAGACCATTTTAACCCACGCCCACTTTTTGGGGGCGTTTTTATATAAAAACCATTTTTATACCCTACCCCATAACATATGCAGGAGAAAACCTTGTCTTTTGTAGAACCGTAAAAGTTTTTTATAAGCAGTCTGAAGAAATTGTTGTCACCATGTCATATTCTTAATTTTATCCACATCGTGTTTTTAGCCATGTCCACTTTTTGGGGATCTTAGTTTTACAGATAGGATGGGATAGGGTATTCAACGATCCGCACAGTGGATTGTAGCCTTCTCATATGTTTTTAAATGTTTATACCCTATCCCATAGGGGTATATTAGTTTTGATACATAGTTTGTAACATAGAGAAATAATTTAGCTACATATACCTCAAAGTATATGGATCGACTCAGAATCGATAGCTGAGTCGATTTAGCCATGTCTGTCCGTCCGTCCGTCCGTCCGTCCGTCCGTCCGTCCGTCCGTCCGTCCGTCCGTACGTCACCAGTTTTTGGGCCTTAAATTTTGAGCTAGAAGGATGAAATTTGGTACACGTGCTCTTTGTTGCTCCCAGCAGAACAAGTGTAAAAATTTTTGAAATCCGCCCACTGCCACGCCCCCTTTTTAGAAAAACGTATTTTTTGGCCAAACCATAAGGAATTTTGAAAAACTTTCTGAACAACATATTTAGACAATCTGAATATCTGTATTTCGTTCATATAAAGTTTTTTGCCACGCCCACTTTTTGGGGGCGTTTTTAATAAAAAACGTTTTTTCGGTCAAATTTTAAAATTTTCGAAAAAACTTTTGATGCAGAATCATTAGTAGTATAAATATGAACATTTCGTCCATAGACTATTTCAACCCACGCCCACTTTTTGGGGGCGTTTTTATATAAAAACCATTTTTACACACTACCCCATAACATATGCAGGAGAAAACCTTGTCTTTTGTAGAACCGTCAAAGTTTTTTGTAAACAGTCTGAACAATTTGTTGTCACCATGTCATTTTCTTTATTTTATCCACATCGTGTTTTTAGCCATGTCCACTTTTTGGGGATTTTAGTTTTACAGATAGGATGGGATAGGGTATTCAACGATCCGCACAGTGGATTGTAGCCTTCTCATATGTTTTTTTTCTATTTTATCCACATCGTGTTTTTAGCAATGCCCACTTTTTTGGGGATTTAAGTTTTATGGATAGGATGGGATAGGAAATTCAACGATCCGCACAGCGGATTGTAGCCTTCTCATATGTCTATACCCTATTTCATAGGGGTATATTAGTTTTGATACTTAGTTTGTAACATAGAGAAATAATTTAGCTACATATACCTCAAAGTATATGGATCGACTCAGAATCGATAGCTGAGTCGATTTAGCCATGTCTGACCGTCCGTCCGTCCGTCCGTCCGTACGTCACCAGTTTTTGGGCCTTAAATTTTGAGCTAGAAGGATAAAATTTGGTACACGTGCTCTTTGTTGCTCCCAGCTACCCTATCCCATTTTACCCTATCCGTCCGTCCGTCCGTCCGTCCGTACGTCACCAGTTTTTGGGCCTTAAATTTTGAGCTAGAAGGATGAAATTTGGTACACGTGCTCTTTGTTGCTCCCAGCAGAACAAGTGTAAAAATTTTTGAAATCCGCCCACTGCCACGCCCCCTTTTTAGAAAAACATATTTTTTGGCCAAACCATAAGGAATTTTGAAAAGTTTCTGAACAACATATTTAGACAATCTGAATATCTGTATTTCGTTCATATAAAGTTTTTTGCCACGCCCACTTTTTGGGGGCGTTTTTAATAAAAAACGTTTTTCGGTCAAATTTTAAAATTTTCTAAAAAAATTTTGATGCAGAATCATTAGTAATATAAATATGAACATTTCGTCAATAGACCATTTTAACCCACGCCCACTTTTTGGGGGCGTTTTTATATAAAAACCATTTTTATACCCTACCCCATAACATATACAGGAGAAAACCTTGTCTTTTGTAGAACCGTAAAAGTTTTTTATAAGCAGTCTGAAGAATTTGTTGTCACCATGTCATATTCTTAATTTTATCCACATCGTGTTTTTAGCCATGTCCACTTTTTGGGGATTTTAGTTTTACAGATAGGATGGGATAGGGTATTCAACGATCCGCACAGTGGATTGTAGCCTTCTCATATGTTTATACCCTATCCCATAGGGGTATATTAGTTTTGATACATAGTTTGTAACATAGAGAAATAATTTAGCTACATATACCTCAAAGTATATGGATCGACTCAGAATCGATAGCTGAGTCGATTTAGCCATGTCTGTCCGTCCGTCCGTCCGTCCGTCCGTCCGTCCGTCCGTACGTCACCAGTTTTTGGGCCTTAAATTTTGAGCTAGAAGGATGAAATTTGGTACACGTGCTCTTTGTTGCTCCCAGCAGAACAAGTGTAAAAATTTTTGAAATCCGCCCACTGCCACGCCCCCTTTTTAGAAAAACGTATTTTTTGGCCAAACCATAAGGAATTTTGAAAAACTTTCTGAGCAACATATTTAGACAATCTGAATATCTGTATTTCGTTCATATAAAGTTTTTTGCCACGCCCACTTTTTGGGGGCGTTTTTAATAAAAAACGTTTTTCGGTCAAATTTTAAAATTTTCGAAAAAACTTTTGATGCAGAATCATTAGTAGTATAAATATGAACATTTCGTCCATAGACTATTTCAACCCACGCCCACTTTTTGGGGGCGTTTTTATATAAAAACCATTTTTACACACTACCCCATAACATATGCAGGAGAAAACCTTGTCTTTTGTAGAACCGTCAAAGTTTTTTGTAAACAGTCTGAACAATTTGTTGTCACCATGTCATTTTCTTTATTTTATCCACATCGTGTTTTTAGCCATGTCCACTTTTTGGGGATTTTAGTTTTACAGATAGGATGGGATAGGGTATTCAACGATCCGCACAGTGGATTGTAGCCTTCTCATATGTTTATACCCTATCCCATAGGGGTATATTAGTTTTGATACATAGTTTGTAACATAGAGAAATAATTTAGCTACATATACCTCAAAGTATATGGATCGACTCAGAATCGATAGCTGAGTCGATTTAGCCATGTCTGTCCGTCCGTCCGTCCGTCCGTCCGTCCGTCCGTACGTCACCAGTTTTTGGGCCTTAAATTTTGAGCTAAAAGGATGAAATTTGGTACGCGTGCTCTTTGTTGCTCCCAGCAGAACAAGTGTAAACATTTTTGAAATCCGCCCACTGCCACGCCCCCTTTTTAGAAAAACGTATTTTTTGGCCAAACCATAAGGAATTTTGAAAAACTTTCTGAGCAACATATTTAGACAATCTGAATATCTGTACTTCGTTCATATAAAGTTTTTTGCCACGCCCACTTTTTGGGGGCGTTTTCAATAAAAAACGTTTTTCGGTCAAATTTTCAAATTTTCGAAAAATCTTTTGATGCAGAATCATTAGCAATATAAATATGAACATTTTGTCTATAGATCATTTTAACCCACGCCCACTTTTTGGGGGCGTTTTTATATAAAAACCATTTTTATACACCACCCCATAACATATGCAGTAGAAAACCTTGTCTTTTGTAGAACCGTAAAAGTTTTTTTATAAGCAGTCTGAAGAATTTGTTGTCACCATTCCATTTTCTTTATTTTATCCACATCGTGTTTTTAGCCATGTCCACTTTTTGGGGATTTTAGTTTTACAGATAGGATGGGATAGGGTATTCAACGATCCGCACAGTGGATTGTAGCCTCTCATATGTTTTTTTTCTATTTTATCCACATCGTGTTTTTAGCAATGCCCACTTTTTTGGGGATTTAAGTTTTATGGATAGGATGGGATAGGAAATTCAACGATCCGCACAGCGGATTGTAGCCTTCTCATATGTCTATACCCTATTTCATAGGGGTATATTAGTTTTGATACTTAGTTTGTAACATAGAGAAATAATTTAGCTACATATACCTCAAAGTATATGGATCGACTCAGAATCGATAGCTGAGTCGATTTAGCCATGTCTGACCGTCCGTCCGTCCGTCCGTCCGTACGTCACCAGTTTTTGGGCCTTAAATTTTGAGCTAGAAGGATGAAATTTGGTACACGTGCTCTTTGTTGCTCCCAGCTACCCTATCCCATTTTACCCTATCCGTCCGTCCGTCCGTCCGTCCGTACGTCACCAGTTTTTGGGCCTTAAATTTTGAGCTAGAAGGATGAAATTTGGTACACGTGCTCTTTGTTGCTCCCAGCAGAACAAGTGTAAAAATTTTTGAAATCCGCCCACTGCCACGCCCCCTTTTTAGAAAAACATATTTTTTGGCCAAACCATAAGGAATTTTGAAAAGTTTCTGAACAACATATTTAGACAATCTGAATATCTGTATTTCGTTCATATAAAGTTTTTTGCCACGCCCACTTTTTGGGGGCGTTTTTAATAAAAAACGTTTTTCGGTCAAATTTTAAAATTTTCTAAAAAAATTTTGATGCAGAATCATTAGTAATATAAATATGAACATTTCGTCAATAGACCATTTTAACCCACGCCCACTTTTTGGGGGCGTTTTTATATAAAAACCATTTTTATACCCTACCCCATAACATATACAGGAGAAAACCTTGTCTTTTGTAGAACCGTAAAAGTTTTTTATAAGCAGTCTGAAGAATTTGTTGTCACCATGTCATATTCTTAATTTTATCCACATCGTGTTTTTAGCCATGTCCACTTTTTGGGGATTTTAGTTTTACAGATAGGATGGGATAGGGTATTCAACGATCCGCACAGTGGATTGTAGCCTTCTCATATGTTTTTTTTCTATTTTATCCACATCGTGTTTTTAGCAATGCCCACTTTTTTGGGGATTTTAGTTTTATGGATAGGATGGGATAGGGTATTCAACGATCCGCACAGCGGATTGTAGCCTTCTCATATGTTTATACCCTATTTCATAGGGGTATATTAGTTTTGATACTTAGTTTGTAACATAGAGAAATAATTTAGCTACATATACCTCAAAGTATATGGATCGACTCAGAATCGATAGCTGAGCCGATTTAGCCATGTCTGTCCGTCCGTCCGTCCGTCCGTCCGTACGTCACCAGTTTTTGGGCCTTAAATTTTGAGCTAGAAGGATAAAATTTGGTACACGTGCTCTTTGTTGCTCCCAGCAGAACAAGTGTAAAAATTTTTAAAATCCGCCCACTGCCACGCCCCCTTTTTAGAAAAACGTATTTTTTGGCCAAACCATAAGGAATTTTGAAAAACTTTCAAAACAACATATTTAGATAATCTGAATATCTGTATTTCGTTCATATAAGGTTTTTTGCCACGCCCACTTGTTGGGGGTGTTTTTAATAAAAAACGTTTTTCGGTCAAATTTTAAAATTTTCGAAAAAACTTTTGATGCAGAATCATTAGTAGTATAAATATGAACATTTCGTCTATAGACTATTTCAACCCACGCCCACTTTTTGGGGGCGTTTTTATATAAAAACCATTTTTATACACTACCCCATAACATATGCAGGAGAAAACCTTGTCTTTTGTAGAACCGTCAAAGTTTTTTGTAAACAGTCTGAACAATTTGTTGTCACCATGTCATTTTCTTTATTTTATCCAAATCGTGTTTTTAGCCATGTCCACTTTTTGGGGATTTTAGTTTTACAGATAAAATGGGATAGGGTATTCAACGATCCGCACAGTGGATTGTAGCCTTCTCATATGTTTGATATTTGGAATACCTACTGGGGAGTGAGAGTAAAGGAAAGCAAACCAGTGTTCATATGTGTGGGAATATAGCACATCATTCAGATTTTAATAAAAAGCAAAGAATGTGTATTTCATATCAGAAAATGTTAACAAAGTTGTAACAAACTAAAATTGATTTTTTGCAAAAGGATGGTTACTAAAATGGTATCACTACATTTATTTCGGTATATTTTGTATGCTATTTTCGCATATTTCGCATGTTTAACTTGAAGAAAGTAAAATGGATATCCTTAATCATGAACACAAATTGTAAAACAATTATGTTTTAATGTCAATTGTAAATAATTAAGGTTTTTTGTGCGATTTCTCTGAATTCTATTCGGTATTATTGTATTACAAGAGTTTATATAGAAAGGAATTTTGTTTCAATTCTTTTGGGAAATTATTGAAATTTTTTTTAAAAAAAAAATTTGTTTACCCCAGCAGAAATGTCAAAAATTAGCCGGTGGATAAAATTTTTGGTCAACTTAATAGGACAAATTGTGTTAAAACAGTGATTCTCGTAAATCTAAAAAAAGGGCAGAGGAAGCGAAATATGTAGACTTCGGTTCCGGACGAAATAATAGCCGCAAATATATAGCAATAAATGTACCATCAATTGTTGTATAAATAGCAGAATCGAAAAATAAAAACATATGAGAGGCTACAATCCGCTATGCGGATCGTTGAATACCCTATCCCATCCTATCTGTAAAACTAAAATCCCCAAAAAGTGGACATGGCTAAAAACACGATGTGGATAAAATAAAGAAAATGACATGGTGACAACAAATTCTTCAGACTGCTTATAAAAAACTTTTACGGTTCTACAAAAGACAAGATTTTCTGCTGCATATGTTATGGGGTAGTGTATAAAAATGGTTTTTATATAAAAACGCCCCCAAAAAGTGGGCGTGGGTTAAAATGGTATATGGACGAAATGTTCATATTAATAATGTTAATGATTCTGCATCAAAATTTTTTTTGAAAAATTTAAAATTTGACCGAAAACAGTTTTTCATTTAAAACGCCCCCAAAAAGTGGGCGTGGCAAAAAACTTTATACGGACGAAATATAGATATTCATATTGTCTAAATATGTTGTTCAGAAACTTTTTTAAAATTAATTACGGTTTGGTCAAAAACTGAGTTTTTCTTAAAAGGGGGCGTGGCAGTGGGCGGATTTCAAAAAATTTTACACTTGTTCTGTAGGCAGAGACGAGGATCCTATATACCAAATTTCATTATCCTAGCTCAAAATTTAAGGCCTAAAAATCGGTGACGTACAGACGGACGGACGGACGGACGGACGGACGGACAGACAGACATGGCTTAATCGACTCAGCTAGCGATTCTGAGTCGATCCATATACTTTGAGGTATATGTAGCAAAATTATTTCTCTATGTTACAAACTAAGTATCAAAACTAATATACCCCTATGGGATAGGGTATAAACATTTTTTGGGAGAATGTTTTTAATGCTTACATTTTTACAATATTATTATCATGTTACGGAAATTCGAATTGGTATGGGGAATTCAGTAAAATTCGATCGTATTTAATGCCGAAACGAGTGTATTTTCTCAGTGAAAACATAGTAAATCGTCAGTTTGAAATTTCCATTTTGATTCGCAATAGGTAAATTTTTGTACCCTATCCCACGTTGTACGTTCGAACAAGAGTAAAAATGTTCAAAAATTTGCCACGCCCACTTTTTAGAAAAATATTTTTTTTAAGTCAAACGGTTAAGAACTTTGAAAAAGTATCTGAAGAGCATATTTAGATAATCTCAATATCTATATTTCGTCCATATACAGTTTTTTGCCACGCCCAATTTTGGGGGCATTTTCATTAAAAAAAAAAACTTTTTTGGTGAAATTTGGTGAAAACTTTTGATGCAAAAACGTTAATAATATTAATATGAACATTTCGTGCTTACACCATTTTAACCCACGCCCACTTTTTGGGGGCGTTTTCTCACAAATACCATTTGTATACCCTACCAAGGCTTATGCAATAGAAACCCCTTGTCATTGTCAACCATAAAATATTTTCATAAACGTTCTTAATATTATGTTGTAACAATGCATTTTCTATATTTCATCCCCATAAGGCCCACATTTTGGGGATACAAATTTAAAGGACGGGATGGGATAGAATGGGATTGTATTAATTGATCCGCACAGTGGATTGTAGCCTTCTCATATGTTTATACCCTATCCCATAGGGGGGTATATTAGTTTTGATACTTAGTTTGTAACATAGAGAAATAATTTTGCTACATATACCTCAAAGTATATGGATCGACTCAGAATCGCTAGCTGAGTCGAATTAGCCATGTCTGTCTGTCCGTCCGTCCGTCCGTCCGTCCGTCTGTCTGTTCGTCACCGATTTTTGGGCCTTAAATTTTGAGCTAGGATAATGAAATTTGGTATATAGGATCCTCGTCCGTGCCACCAGAACAAGTGTAAAAATTTTTGAAATCCGCCCACTGTCACGCCCCCTTTTAAGGAAAACTTATTTTTTGGCCAAACCATAAGGAATTTCAAAAAAAAGTCTGAGTAGCATATTTAGACAATCCTAATATCTATATTTCGTTCATACAAAGTTTTTTGCCACGCCCACTTTTTGGGGGCGTTTTTAGTAAAAAACGCTTTTTGTCCAAATTTTAAAACTTTCGAAAAAAATTTTTATGCAAATACTTCCGCAATGGTAATATAAACATTTTTTTCATAGAACATTTTTACCTACGCCCACATTTTGGGGGCGTTTTCTTACAAAAACCATTTGTATACCCCATCCCAAGGCATTAGCAACAGAAATACGTTGTTTTTGGTCGAACCACACAAGATTTTGAGAAACTGTCTGAGCAATATATTGTGACAATGTCATTTTCTGTATTTCATCGCCATAAGGCCTATATTTTGAGGATATTAATTTAAAGGATGGGATGGGATAGGGTATTCAACGATCCGCATAGCGGATTGTAGCCTCTCATATGTTTTTTATACCCTATCCCATAGGGGTATATTAGTTTTGATACATAGTTTGTAACATAGAGAAATAATTTAGCTATATATACCTCAAAGTATATGGATCGACTCAGAATCGATAGCTGAGTCGATTTGGCCATGTCTGTCCGTCCGTCCGTCCGTCCGTCCGTCCGTCCGTCCGTCCGTCCGTCCGTCCGTACGTCACCAGTTTTTGGGCCTTAAATTTTGAGCTAGAAGGATGAAATTTGGTACACGTGCTCTTTGTTGCTCCCAGCAGAACAAGTGTAAAAATTTTTGAAATCCGCCCACTGCCACGCCCCCTTTTTATAAAAACGTTTTTTTTGGCCAAACCATAAGGAATTTGGAAAAACTTTCTGAACGACATATTTAGACAATCTGAATATCTGTATTTCGTTCATATAAAGTTTTTTGCCACGCCCACTTTTTGGGGGCGTTTTTAATAAAAAACGTTTTTCGGTCAAATTTTAAAATTTTCTAAAAAAATGTTGATGCAGAATCATTAGCAATATAAATATGAACATTTCGTCAATAGACCATTTTAACCCACGCCCACTTTTTGGGGGCGTTTTTAGCAAAAAACGCTTTTCGTCCAAATTTTAAAACTTTCGAAAAAATTTTTAATGCAAATACTTCCGCAATGGTAATATAAACATTTTGTCTATAGATCATTTTCACCTACGCCCACATTTTGGGGGCGTTTTCTTACAAAAACCATTTGTATACCCCATCCCAAGGCATTAGCAATAGAAATACGTTGTTTTTTGTCGAACTACAAATGATTTTGAGAAACTGTCTGAGCAATATATTGTGACAATGTCATTTTCTGTATTTCATCGCCATAAGGCCTATATTTTGAGGATATTAATTTAAAGGATGGGATGGGATAGGGTATTCAACGATTCGCATAGCGGATTGTAGCCTCTCATATGTTTATACCCTATCCCATAGGGGGGTATATTAGTTTTGACATTAAGTTTGTAACATAGAGAAATAATTTCGATACATATACCTCAAAGTATATGGATCGATTCAGAATCGCTAGCTGAGTCGATTAAGCCATGTCTGTCTGTCCGTCCGTCCGTCCGTCCGTCCGTCCGTCCGTCCGTCCGTCCGTCTGTGTGTCACCGATTTTTGGGCCTTAAATTTTGAGCTAGAGTGTTGAAATTTGGTATATAGACTCTCTGGCCGACGAAGCAGAACAAGTGTAAAAATTTTTGAAATCCGCCCACTGCCACGCCCCCTTTTTAGGAAAACTTATTTTTTGGCCAAACCGTAAGGAATTTCAAAAAAGTGTCTGAGTAGCATATTTAGACAATCCTAATATCTATATTTCGTTCATACAAAGTTTTTTGCCACGCCCACTTTTTGGGGGCGTTTTTAGTAAAAATCGCTTTTTGTCCAAATTTTAAAACTTTCGAAAAAAATTTTGATGCAAATACATCCGAAATGGTATTATAAACATTTTGTCCATAGATCATTTTCACCTACGCCCACATTTTGAGGGCGTTTTCTTACAAAAACCATTTGTATAACCCATTACAAGGCATTAGCAATAGAAATACGTTGTTTTTTGTCGAACCACACAAGATTTTGAGAAACTATCTAAGCAATATATTGTGAGAATGTCATAAGGCCTATATTTTGAGGATATTAATTTAAAGGATGGGATGGGATAGGGTATTCAACGATCCGCATAGCGGATTGTAGCCTCTCATATGTTTTTAATTAAAAAGGTGAATTAGTGGGCGCAAATTATGTTTATTCGTGGCTCTGAAGAAATATGCTATAAGTGATATGCATTTAAAAGTTTGATAATGGAGTTTAAGTGTAATTTATTTAAGTTTCAATGATTTAATTTGTATTTATATAAAAAAAATTGTTTGTTGCAATAATCAAAATAGTAAAGTAAGGCCGTGTGCCAATTGCGTTAAAAATGTGGTTCATTTTTATTCACCGGCTAATTTTTGAAATTTCTGCTGGGGTAAACAAAATTTGGCTTTTTGCTGTGTCAGTTGGATTAAATGGGATATTATTTAAATACTATTTTTCATAATTTCCCAAAACAATTGGAACAAAATTCCCTTCTATATATTCATGTAATAAAAAAATACCGAATAGACTTTAGAGATATCATACAAAAAACCTTAATCATTTATTATTGAAATTAAAACATAATTGTTGTTCAATTTGTGTTCATTATTAAGGATATCCCATTTGACTTTGTTCAAATTACACATATTTCGCATACAAAATATGACAAATGTATTCATAACATTTTTGTAACCATCCTCTTTTAAAAACCCAATTTTAGTTTATGTTAAAGATTTATTACATTTTCTGATATGAAATACACATTCTTTGCTTTTTATTAAAATCTGAATGCTGTGCTATTTTCCCACACATGTGAACACTGGCATGCTTTCCATCACTCTCACTCCTCAGTACACCAAATGTCAAAAATTAGCCACTGGATAAATTTTAGCGAGCTGTTGAGCAGGTTATAATTTTGAAGTCTCTATTCACCACACTAATGTCAAATATTATCCACTGGCTAATATTTTAACGCAATTGGCACACGGCCTAAAAGTGTCACTGCATCCCAGTGAAATTTATATAAATTTTTGTCAAGTGAGTTAAGCAGTAGTATAGACACAGATTGCTGTCCTATATAAATCAATCCTTCTATACTACCATCCAATTTATTTTCTATTTTAGGTACGATCCAATGAACAAATGCTTCAAGAACAGGCAAAGAAGATAAACTTGAAATCGTTTTCGGCCCAACAGAAACAAATTTTGAGCTATGCATTGCCAAGGCAGTATTTGTCATTTACTTTTGCTTCGTTTGTACATGGACACCGTATGGAAATGGAATCAGCATTTAAAAACATATGAGAGGCTACAATCCGCTATGCGGATCGTTGAATACCCTATCCCATCCCATCCTTTAAATTAATATCCTCAAAATATAGGCCTTATGGCGATGAAAAACAGAAAATGACATTGTCACAATATATTGCTCAGACAGTTTCTCAAAATCTTTTGTGGTTCGACAAAAACAACGTATTTCTATTGCTAATGCCTTGGGATGGGGTATACAAATGGTTTTTGTAAGAAAACGCCCCCAAAATGTGGGCGTAGGTAAAAATGATCTATGGACAAAATGTTTATATTACCATTGCGGAAGTATTTGCATCAAAAATTTTTTCGAAAGTTTTAAAATTTTGACAAAAAACGTTTTTTACTAAAAACGCCCCCAAAAAGTGGGCGTGGCAAAAAACTTTGTATGAAAGAAATATAGATATTAGGATTGTCTAAATATGCTGCTCAGACACTTTTTTGAAATTCTTTACGGTTTGGCCAAAAAATACATTTACCTAAAAAGGGGGCGTGGCAGTGGGCCGATTTCAAAAATTTTTACACTTGTTCTGGTGGCACGGACGAGGATCCTATATACCAAATTTCATTATCCTAGCTCAAAATTTAAGGCCCAAAAATCGGTGACGAACAGACAGACGGACGGACGGACGGACGGACGGACGGACAGACAGACATGGCTAATTCGACTCAGCTAGCGATTCTGAGTCGAACCATATACTTTGAGGTATATGTAGCAAAATTATTTCTCTATGTTACAAACTAAGTATCAAAACTAATATACCCCCCTATGGGATAGGGTATAAACAGGTAAACTTATTTCGAGAAGAGGTTGAGTAAAATAGATTATTAAATTAAATTTACATTCTAGAAACCTCATCACACCATCTCCTGCATTAATACGTGGATTTATGAAGCGAGTCATCCAAATTACCGACTGTTACGAATCATATGTACTTAATAAATAAACATATGAGAAGGCTACAATAAATAATACCCTATCCCATCCTATCTGTAAAACTAAAATCCCCAAAAAGTGGACATGGCTAAAAACACGATGTGGATAAAATAAAGAAAATGACATGGTGACAACAAATTCTTCAGACTGCTTATAAAAAACTTTTACGGTTCTACAAAAGACAAGGTTTTCTGCTGCATATGTTATGGGGTAGTGTATAAAAATGGTTTTTATATAAAAACGCCCCCAAAAAGTGGGCGTGGGTTAAAATGGTATATAGACGAAATGTTCATATTAATAATGTTAATGATTCTGCATCAACATTTTTTTCGAAAAATTTAAAATTTGACCGAAAACAGTTTTTAATTGAAAACGCCCCCAAAAAGTGGGCGTGGCAAAAAAACTTTATATGGCCGAATTATAGATATTAATATTTTCTAAATATGTTGTTCAGAAACTTTTTTAAAATTCCTTACGGTTTGGTCAAAAACTGAGTTTTTCTTAAAAGGGGGCGTGGCAGTCGGCGGATTTCAAAAATGTTTACACTTGTTCTGTAGGCAGAGACGAGGATCCTATATACCAAATTTCATTATCCTAGGCCTAAAAATCGGTGACGTACAGACGGACGGACGGACGGACGGACAGACAGACATGGCTTAATCGACTCAGCTAGCGATTCTGAGTCGATCCATATACTTTGAGGTATATGTAGCTAAATTATTTCTCTATGTTACAAACTAAGTATCAAAACTAATATATCCCTATGGGATAGGGTATAAAAATCAATGTAGCAATTGAGAGAGGAAACGTTTTTGATTTGGACACCTGGGTTGTTAACCAGAATACTTCTTCCCTTTGTCTTCTTTTTGTTCTTTATCTACTTCGCTTCTAATCTACTTTCCTAGCTGTAGTAAACCGTTTACAAATATCCTGATCGACTCTAATCAGTGTGGTTTTATGACGGAAAAGTCCACTTGATATCAAATGATCACACTTTGGCATATGGTGACGAAGTTACATCATGCGTCACCTTGTCTGAATCCTATTTTGGTGTCGAATGCTTTGGAGAATTCTCAATCGTCATTCTGCACAGACGGACTAGTTGAGGCGGTATACCAAAACTATACATGCCGCTGTATAGTTCGTCTTCATAAAGGCTGGCATAAGCTGGTTTTAAATCGATGAATAGGTCGTGGATATCGATTTGGGGTTCTTGGCTATACCCTATCCCATAGGGGGGTATATTAGTTTTGATACTTAGTTTGTAACATAGAGAAATAATTTTGCTACATATACCTCAAAGTATATGGATCGACTCAGAATCGCTAGCTGAGTCGAATTAGCCATGTCTGTCTGTCCGTCCGTCCGTCCGTCCGTCCGTCCGTCTGTCTGTTCGTCACCGATTTTTGGGCCTTAAAATTTGAGCTAGTATATTTCTATATTCTATATTTCGTTCATACAAAGTCTTTTGCCACGCCCACTTTTTGGGGGCGTTTTAAGTAAAGAACGTTTTTTGTCCAAATTTAAAAACTTTCAAAAAAAATTTTGATACAAATACTTCCGCAATGGTAATATAAACATTTCGTCAATAGATCATTTTCACCTACGCCCACATTTTGGGGGCGTTTTCTTACAAAAACCATTTGTATACCCCCTCCCAAGGCATTAGCAATAGAAAACCGTTTTTTTTTTGTCGAACCACAAAAGATTTTGATAAACTGTCTGAGCAATATATTGTGACAATGTCATTTTCTGTATTTCATCGCCATAAGGCCTATATTTTGTGGATATTAATTTAAAGGATGGGATGGGATAGGGTTTTCAACGATCCGCATAGCGGATTGTAGCCTCTCATATGTTTATACCCTATCCCGTATGGGTATATTAGTTTTGATACATAGTTTGTAACATAGAGAAATAATTTTGCTACATATACCTAAAAGTATATGGATCGACTCAGAATCGCTAGCTGAGTCGAATTAGTCATGTCTGTCTGTCCGTCCGTCCGTCCGTCCGTCTGTCTGTTCGTCACCGATTTTTGGGCCTTAAATTTTGAGCTAGGATAATGAAATTTGGTATAAAGGATCCTTGTCCGAGTCACCAGAACAAGTGTAAAAATTTTTGAAATCCGCCCACTGCCACGCCCCCTTTTTAGAAAAACGTAATTTTTGGCAAAACCGTAAAGAATTTTAAAAAAGTGTCTGAACAGCATATTTACAGAATCGTAATATCTATATTTCGTTCATATAAAGTTTTTTGCCACGCCCACTTTTTGGGGGCGTTTTCAATAAAAAACTGTTTTCGGTCAAATTTTAAATTTTTCGAAAAATTTTTTGATGCAGAATCATTAACATTATTAATATGAACATTTCGTCTTTATACCATTTTAACCCACGCCCACTTTTTGGGGGTGTTTATACCCTATCCCATAGGGGGGTATATTAGTTTTGATACATAGTTTGTAACATAGAGAAATAATTTTGCTACATATACCTCAAAGTATATGGATCGACTCAGAATCGCTAGCTGAGTCGAATTAGTCATGTCTGTCTGTCCGTCCGTCCGTCCGTCCGTCTGTCTGTTCGTCACCGATTTTTGGGCCTTAAATTTTCAGCTAGGATAATGAAATTTGGTATATAGGATCCTTGTCCGAGTCACCAGAACAAGTGTAAAAATTTTTGAAATCCGCCCACTGCCACGCCCCCTTTTTAGAAAAACGTAATTTTTGGCAAAACCGTAAAGAATTTTAAAAAAGTGTCTGAACAGCATATTTACAGAATCGTAATATCTATATTTCGTTCATATAAAGTTTTTTGCCACGCCTACTTTTTGGGGGCGTTTTCAATAAAAAACTGTTTTCGGGCAAATTTTAAATTTTTCGAAAAATTTTTTGATGCAGAATCATTAACATTATTAATATGAACATTTCGTCTTTATACCATTTTAACCCACGTCCACTTTTTGGGGTTTTTTTTATATAAAAACCATTTTTATACACTACCCCATAACATATACAGGAGAAAACCTTGTCTTTTGTAGAACCGTAAAAGTGTTTTGTAAGCAACCTGAAGAATTTGTTGTCACTATATCATTTTTTTTTATTTTATCCACATCGTGTTTTTAGCCATGCCCACTTTTTTGGGGATTCTAGTTTTATGGATAGGATGGGATAGGGTATTCAACGATCCGCACAGCGGATTGTAGCCTTCTCATATGTTTATACCCTATCCCATAGGGGGGTATATTAGTTTTGATACTTAGTTTGTAACATAGAGAAATAATTTTGCTACATATACCTCAAATTATATGGATCGACTCAGAATCGCTAGCTGAGTCGAATTAGCCATGTCTGTCTGTCCGTCCGTCCGTCCGTCCGTCTGTCTGTTCGTCACCGATTTTTGGGCCTTAAATTTTGAGCTAGGATAATGAAATTTGGTATATAGGATCCTCGTCCGTGCCACCAGAACAAGTGAAAAATTTTTTGAAATCCGCCCACTGCCACGCCCCTTTTTAGAAAAACTCATTTTTTGGCCAAACCGTAAGGAATTTCAAAAAAGTGTCTGAGCAGGATATTTAGACAACCCTAATATCTATATTTCGTTCATACAAAGTTTTTTGCCACGCCCACTTTTTGGGGGCGTTTTTAGTAAAAAACGCTTTTTGTCCAAGTTTTAAAACTTTCGAAAAAATTGTTGATGCAAATACTTCCGCAATGGTAATATAAATATTTGGTCCATAGATCATTTTCACCTACGCCCACATTTTGGGGGCGTTTTCTTACAAAAACCATTTGTATACCCAACCCCAAGGCATTAGCAGTAGAAATACGTTGTTTTTTTGGCGAACCACAAAAGATTTTGATAAACTGTCTGAGCAATATATTGTGACAATGTCATTTTCTGTATTTCATCGCCATAAGGCCTATATTTTGAGGATATTTATAATAACGATGTGATGGGATTGGGTATCCAACGATCCGCACAGCGGATTGTAGCCTCTCATATGTTTTTATATAAAAACCATTTTTATACACTACCCCATAACATATACAGGAGAAAACCTTGTCTTTTGTAGAACCGTAAAAGTGTTTTGTAAGCAGCCTGAAGAATTTGTTGTCACTATATCATTTTTTTTATTTTATCCACATCGTGTTTTTAGCCATGCCCACTTTTTTGGGGATTCTAGTTTTATGGATAGGATGGGATAGGGTATTCAACGATCCGCACAGCGGATTGTAGCCTTCTCATATGTTTTTATTATAGGTTCAACCGAAGCGTGAAGATATGATCAGTTGTGGACTTTACTGGCCTATGTGCCGAAGTGTGAAGATTTGTTCAGTTGTGGACTTAACTAGCCTAAGAATGGTGAAAGGTTTCAGGCGTTCACATAATGCGGCAGATAGGATCTTGTAATCGATGTTAAGAAGACTTATGTCTTTGTAGTGAGGGGATATCAGATGGTCTCCATTTTTGTGGATCGTGGTATACATACATACGCATGACATTTGATGATGTATATATGTCAAGTAATCTGTAGATAGTTCGTGGATGATTATTCTCAGATTATATCGCTATACTGTATCTATTGGATGTTGATATTGGTAGATGGTGATGGCACAGTGGGAGTCTCTCACTCAGTACTTTGTAGACTCTTGCAACTTCACTAATACGACCGACGTGAAGTGTTTTCTTTGCACAACAGATTTACTATTTGTAGAAACGATGATGTAGTAAATACCAGCGTATCTATTTGTATTTGATAAGAAATAACTTTTATCGTTTTTTACACCCTATCCCATAGGGGTATATTAGTTTTGAAACATAGTTTGTAACATAGAGAAATAATTTAGCTAGATATACCTCAAAGTATATGGATCGACTCAGAATCGATAGCTGAGTCGATTAAGCCATGTCTGTCCGTCCGTCCGTACGTCACCAGTTTTTGGGCCTTAAATTTTGAGCTAGAAAGATGAAATTTGGTCCACATCGTGTTTTTAGCCATGCCCCCTTTTTTGGGGATTTTAGTTTTATGGATAGGATGGGATAGGGTATTCAACGATCCGCACAGCGGATTGTAGCCTTCTCATAATTATACCCTATCCCATAGGGGTATATTAGTTTTGATACTTAGTTTGTAACATGGAGAAATAATTTTGCTACATATACCTCAAAGTATATGGATCGACTCAGAATCGCTAGCTGAGTGGATTAAGCCATGTCTGTCTGTCCGTCCGTCCGTCCGTCCGTCCGTCTGTACGTCACCGATTTTTAGGCCTTAAATTTTGAGCTAGGATAATGAAATTTGGTATATAGGATCCTTGGCCGAGTCACCAGAACAAGTGTAAAAATTTTTAAAATCCGCCCACTGCCACGCCCCCTTTTAGAAAAAACGTAGTTTTAAGCCAAACCGTAAGGAATTTCAAAAAAGTGTGTTAGCAACATATTTAGACAATCCTAATATCTATATTTCGTTCATACAAAGTTTTTTGCCACGCCCACTTTTTGGGGGCGTTTTCTTAGAAAAACCATTTGTATACCCCATCCCAAGGCATTAGCAATAGAAAACCGTTGTTTTTTGTCGAACCACAAAAGATTTTGATAAACTGTCTGAGCAATATATTGTGACAATGTCATTTTCTGTATTTCATCGCCATAAGGCTTATATTTTGAGGATA
This sequence comes from Rhingia campestris, assembly GCA_932526625.1. NCBI lineage: Eukaryota > Metazoa > Arthropoda > Insecta > Diptera > Syrphidae > Rhingia > Rhingia campestris. The sequence continues at coordinate 68,536,941 of OW052183.1, forward strand.
TTAATTTTAAGGATGGGATGGGATAGGGTTTTCAACGATCCGCATAGCGGATTGTAGCCTCTCATATTTTTATACCCTATCCCATAGGGTATATTAGTTTTGATACTTAGTTTGCAACATAGAGAAATAATTTAGCTACATATACCTCAAAGTATATGGATCGACTCAGAATGGATAGCTGAGTCGAATTAGCCATGTCTGTCTGTCCGTCCGTCCGTCCATCCGTCCGTCCGTCCGTCTGTCTGTTCGTCACCGATTTTTGGGCCTTAAATTTTGAGCTAAGATAATGAAATTTGGTATGTAGGATCCTCGGCCGAGTCACCAGAACAAGTGTAAACATTTTTTAAAATCCGCCCACTGCCACGCCCCCTTTTAGAAGAAACGTAGTTTTAAGCCAAACCGTAAGGAATATCAAAAAAGTGTGTTAGCAACATATTTAGACAATCCTAATATCTATATTTCGTCGATACAAAGTTTTTTGCCACGCCCACTTTTTGGGGGCGTTTTTAGTAAAAAACGCTTTTGTCCAAATTTTAAACAAATCGAAAAAAACTTTGGATGCAAATGCTTCCGTAATGATAAAATAAACATTTTGTCTATATATCATTTTCACCTACGCCCACATTTTGGGGGCGTTTTCTTACAAAAACCATTTGTATACCCCATCCCAAGGCATTAGCAATAGAAATACGTTGTTTTTCGTCGAACCACACAAGATTTTGAGAAACTGTCTGAGCAATATATTGTGAGAATGTCATTTTCTGTATTTCATCGCCATAAGGCCTATATTTTGAGGATATTAATTTAAAGGATGGGATGGGATAGGGTATTCAACGATCCGCATAGCGGATTGTAGCCTCTCATATGTTTATACCCTATCCCATAGGGGGGTATATTAGTTTTGATACTTAGTTTGTAACATAGAGAAATAAGTTTGCTACATATACCTCAAAGTATATGGATCGACTCAGAATCGCTAGCTGAGTCGAATTAGCCATGTCTGTCTGTCCGTCCGTCCGTCCGTCCGTCTGTCTGTTCGTCACCGATTTTTGGGCCTTAAATTTTGAGCTAGGATAATGAAATTTGGTATATAGGATCCTCGTCCGTGCCACCAGAACAAGTGTAAAAATTTTTGAAATCCGCCCACTGCCCCGCCCCCTTTTTAGGAAAACTTATTTTTTGGCCAAACCGTAAGGAATTTCAAAAAAGTGTCTGAGTAGCATATTTAGACAATCCTAATATCTATATTTCGTTCATACAAAGTTTTTTGCCACGCCCACTTTTTGGGGGCGTTTTTAGTAAAAAACACTTTTTGTCCAAATTTTAAAACTTTCGAAAAAAATTTTTATGCAAATACTTCCGCAATGGTAATATAAACATTTTGTTTATAGATCATTTTTACCTACGCCCACATTTTGGGGGCGTTTTCTTACAAAAACCATTTGTATACCCCATCCCAAGGCATTAGCAACAGAAATACGTTGTTTTTGGTCGAACCACACAAGATTTTGAGAAACTGTCTGAGCAATATATTGTGACAATGTCATTTTCTGTATTTCATCGCCATAAGGCCTATATTTTGAGGATATTAATTTAAAGGATGGGTGGGATAGGGTATTCAACGATCCGCATAGCGGATTGTAGCCTCTCATATGTTTATACCCTATCCCATAGGGGTATATTAGTTTTGATACATAGTTTGTAACATAGAGAAATAATTTAGCTATATATACCTCAAAGTATATGGATCGACTCAGAATCGATAGCTGTGTCGATTTAGCCATGTCTGTCCGTCCGTCCGTCCGTCCGTCCGTACGTCACCAGTTTTTGGGCCTTAAATTTTGAGCTAGAAGGATGAAATTTGGTACACGTGCTCTTTGTTGCTCCCAGCAGAACAAGTGTAAAAATTTTTGAAATCCGCCCACTGCCACGCCCCCTTTTAGAAAAACGTAGTTTTAAGCCAAACCGCAAGGAATTTTAAAAAAGTGTCTGATCATCATATTTAGACAATCCTAATGTCTATATTTCGTCCATACAAAGTTTTTTGACACGCCCACTTTTTGGGGGCGTTTTTAGTAAAAAAACGTTTTTATACCCTATCCCATGGGGGGTATATTAGGTTTGACATTAAGTTTGTAACATAGAGAAATAATTTCGATACATATACCTCAAAGTATATGGATCGATTCAGAATCGCTAGCTGAGTCGATTAAACCATGTCTGTCTGTCCGTCCGTCCGTCCGTCCGTCTGTGTGTCACCGATTTTTGGGCCTTAAGTTTTGAGCTAGAGTGTTGAAATTTGGTATATAGACTCTTTGGCTGATGAAGCAGAACAAGTGTAAAAATTTTTGAAATCCGCCCACTGCCACGCCCCCTTTTAGAAAAACGTAGGTTAAAGCCAAACGGTAAGAAATTTCCAAAAAGTGTCTGAGCAGCATATTTAGACAATCCTAATATCTATATTTCGTCCATACAAAGTTTTTTGCCACGCCCACTTTTTGGGGGCGTTTTTAGCAAAAAACGCTTTTCGTCCAAATTTTAAAACTTTAAAAAAAATTTTTGACGCAAATACTTCCGCAATGGTAATATAAACATTTTGTCTATAGATCATTTTCCCCTACGCCTACATTTTGGGGGCGTTTTCTTACAAAAACCATTTGATTGCCCCATCCCAAGGCATTAGCAATAGAAATACGTTGTTTTTTGTCGAACCACAAAAGATTTTGATAAACTGTCTGAGCAATATATTGTGACAATGTCATTTTCTGTATTTCGTCGCCATGAGGCCTATATTTTGAGGATATTAATTTTAAGGTGGGATGGGATAGGGTATTCAACGAGCCGCACAGCGGATTGTAGCCTCTCATATGTTTATACCCTATCCCATAGGGGGGTATATTAGTTTTGATACATAGTTTGTAACATAGAGAAATAATTTTGCTACATATACCTCAAAGTATATGGATCGACTCAGAATCGCTAGCTGAGTCGAATTAGTCATGTCTGTCTGCCCGTCCGTCCGTCCGTCCGTCTGTCTGTTCGTCACCGATTTTTGGGCCTTAAATTTTGAGCTAGGATAATGAAATTTGGTATATAGGATCCTTGTCCGAGTCACCAGAACAAGTGTAAAAATTTTTGAAATCCGCCCACTGCCACGCCCCCTTTTTAGAAAAACGTAATTTTTGGCAAAACCGTAAAGAATTTTAAAAAAGTGTCTGAACAGCATATTTACAGAATCGTAATATCTATATTTCGTTCATATAAAGTTTTTTGCCACGCCCACTTTTTGGGGGCGTTTTCAATAAAAAACTGTTTTCGGTCAAATTTTAAATTTTTCGAAAAATTTTTTGATGCAGAATCATTAACATTATTAATATGAACATTTCGTCTTTATACCATTTTAACCCACGCCCACTTTTTGGGGGTGTTTATACCCTATCCCATAGGGGGGGATTATTAGTTTTGATACATAGTTTGTAACATAGAGAAATAATTTTGCTACATATACCTCAAAGTATATGGATCGACTCAGAATCGCTAGCTGAGTCGAATTAGTCATGTCTGTCTGTCCGTCCGTCCGTCCGTCCGTCTGTCTGTTCGTCACCGATTTTTGGGCCTTAAATTTCGAGCTAGGATAATGAAATTTGGTATATAGGATCCTTGTCCGAGTCACCAGAACAAGTGTAAAAATTTTTGAAATCCGCCCACTGCCACGCCCCCTTTTTAGAAAAACGTAATTTTTGGCAAAACCGTAAAGAATTTTAAAAAAGTGTCTGAACAGCATATTTACAGAATCGTAATATATATATTTCGTTCATATAAAGTTTTTTGCCACGCCTACTTTTTGGGGGCGTTTTCAATAAAAAACTGTTTTCGGTCAAATTTTAAATTTTTCGAAAAATTTTTTGATGCAGAATCATTAACATTATTAATATGAACATTTCGTCTTTATACCATTTTAACCCACGCCCACTTTTTGGGGGTGTTTTTATATAAAAACCATTTTTATACACTACCCCATAACATATACAGGAGAAAACCTTGTCTTTTGTAGAACCGTAAAAGTGTTTTGTTAGCAGCCTGAAGAATTTGTTGTCACTATATCATTATACCCTATCCCATAGGGGGGTATATTAGTTTTGATACATAGTTTGTAACATAGAGAAATAATTTTGCTACATATACCTCAAAGTATATGGATCGACTCAGAATCGCTAGCTGAGTCGAATTAGCCATGTCTGTCTGTCCGTCCGTCCGTCCGTCCGTCCGTCTGTCTGTTCGTCACCGATTTTTGGGCCTTAAATTTTGAGCTAGGATAATGAAATTTGGTATATAGGATCCTTGGCCGAGTCACCAGAACAAGTGTAAAAAATTTTAAAATCCGCCCACTGCCACGCCCCCTTTTAAGAAAAACTCAGTTTTTGACCAAACCGTAAGGAACTTTGAAAAAGTTTCTGAACAACATATTTAGACAATATTAATATCTATATTTCGTCCATATAAAGTTTTTTGCCACGCCCACTTTTTGTGGGCGTTTTCAATTAAAAACTGCTTTCGGTCAAATTTTAAATTTTTCGAAAAAAATGTTGATGCAGAATCATTAACATTATTAATATGAACATTTCGTCTATATACCATTTTAACCCACGCCCACTTTTTGGGGGCGTTTTTATATAAAAACCATTTTTATACACTACCCCATAACATATGCAGGAGAAAACCTTGTCTGTTGTAGAACCGTAAAATTGTTTTGTAAGCAGTCTGAAGAATTTGTTGTCACTATATCATTTTTTCTATTTTATCCAAATCGTGTTTTTAGCCATGCCCCCTTTTTGGGGATTTTAGTTTTATGGATAGGATGGGATAGGGTATTCAACGATCCGCACAGCGGATTGTAGCCTTCTCATATGTTTATACCCTATCCCATAGGGGTATATTAGTTTTGATACATAGTTTGTAACATAGAGAAATAATTTAGCTACATATACCTCAAAGTATATGGATCGACTCAGAATCGATAGCTGAGTCGATTTAGCCATGTCTGTCCGTCCGTCCGTCCGTCCGTCCGTCCGTCCGTCCGTACGTCACCAGTTTTTGGGCCTTAAATTTTGAGCTAGAAGGATGAAATTTGGTACACGTGCTCTTTGTTGCTCCCAGCAGAACAAGTGTAAAAATTTTTGAAATCCGCCCACTGCCACGCCCCCTTTTTAGAAAAACGTATTTTTTGGCCAAACCATAAGGAATTTTGAAAAACTTTCTGAACAACATATTTAGACAATCTGAATATCTGTATTTCGTTCATATAAAGTTTTTTGCCACGCCCACTTTTTGGGGGCGTTTTTAATAAAAAACGTTTTTCGGTCAAATTTTAAAATTTTCGAAAAAACTTTTGATGCAGAATCATTAGTAGTATAAATATGAACATTTCGTCCATAGACTATTTCAACCCACGCCCACTTTTTGGGGGCGTTTTTATATAAAAACCATTTTTACACACTACCCCATAACATATGCAGGAGAAAACCTTGTCTTTTGTAGAACCGTCAAAGTTTTTTGTAAACAGTCTGAACAATTTGTTGTCACCATGTCATTTTCTTTATTTTATCCACATCGTGTTTTTAGCCATGTCCACTTTTTGGGGATTTTAGTTTTACAGATAGGATGGGATAGGGTATTCAACGATCCGCACAGTGGATTGTAGCCTTCTCATATGTTTTTTTTTTATTTTATCCACATCGTGTTTTTAGCCATGCCCACTTTTTTGGGGATTCTAGTTTTATGGATAGGATGGGATAGGGTATTCAACGATCCGCACAGCGGATTGTAGCCTTCTCATATGTTTTTATATAAAAACTATTTTTATACACTACCCCATAACATATACAGGAGAAAACCTTGTCTTTTGTAGAACCGTAAAAGTGTTTTGTAAGCAGCCTGAAGAATTTGTTGTCACTATATCATTTTTTTTATTTTATCCACATCGTGTTTTTAGCCATGCCCCCTTTTTTGGGGATTCTAGTTTTATGGATAGGATGGGATAGGGTATTCAACGATCCGCACAGCGGATTGTAGCCTTCTCATATGTTTATACCCTATCCCATAGGGGGGTATATTAGTTTTGATACTTAGTTTGTAACATAGAGAAATAATTTTGCTACATATACCTCAAAGTATATGAATCGACTCAGAATCGCTAGCTGAGTCGAATTAGCCATGTCTGTCTGTCCGTCCGTCCGTCCGTCTGTCTGTTCGTCAGCGGTTTTTGGGCCTTAAATTGTGAGCTAGGATAATGAAATTTGGTATATAGGATCCTCGTCCGTGCCACCAGAACAAGTGTAAAAATTTTTAAAATCCGCCCACTGCCACGCCCCCTTTTTAGGAAAACTTATTTTTTGGCCAAACCGTAAGGAATTTCAAAAAAGTGTCTGAGTAGCATATTTAGACAATCCTAATATCTATATTTCGTTCATACAAAGTTTTTTGCCACGCCCACTTTTTGGGGGCGTTTTTAGTAAAAAACGCTTTTTGTCCAAATTTTAAAACTTTCGAAAAAAAATTTGATGCAAATACTTCCGAAATGGTAATATAAACATTTTGTCCATAGATCATTTTCACCTACGCCCACATTTTGGGGGCGTTTTCTTACAAAAACCGTTTGTATACCCCATCCCAAGGCATTAGCAATAGAAATACGAACCACACAAGATTTTGAGAAACTGTCTGAGCAATATATTGTGACAATGTCATTTTCTGTATTTCATTGCCATAAGGCCTATATTTTGAGGATATTAATTTAAAGGATAGGATGGGATAGGGTATTCAACGATCCGCATAGCGGATTGTAGCCTCTCATATGTTTATACCCTATCCCATAGGGGTATATTAGTTTTGATACATAGTTTGTAACATAGAGAAATAATTTAGCTACATATACCTCAAAGTATATGGATCGACTCAGAATCGATAGCTGAGTCGATTTAGCCATGTCTGTCCGTACGTCACCAGTTTTTGGGCCTTAAATTTTGAGCTAGAAGGATGAAATTTGGTACGCGTACTCTTTGTTGCTCCCAGCAGAACAAGTGTAAAAATTTTTGAAATCCGCCCACTGCCACGCCCCCTTTTTAGAAAAACGTATTTTTTGGCCAAACCATAAGGAATTTTGAAAAACTTTCTGAACAACATATTTAGACAATCTGAATATCTGTACTTCGTTAATATAAAGTTTTTTGCCACGCCCACTTTTTGGGGGCGTTTTCAATAAAAAACGTTTTTCGGTCAAATTTTCAAATTTTCGAAAAAACTTTTGATGCAGAATCATTAGCAATATAAATATGAACATTTCGTCTATAGATCATTTTAACCCACGCCCACTTTTTGGGGGCGTTTTTATATAAAAACCATTTCTATACACCACCCCATAACATATGCAGTAGAAAACCTTGTCTTTTGTAGAACCGTAAAAGTTTTTTATAAGCAGTCTGAAGAATTTGTTGTCACCATTCCATTTTTTTTATTTTATCCACATCGTGTTTTTAGCCATGCCCACTTTTTTGGGGATTCTAGTTTTATGGATAGGATGGGATAGGGTATTCAACGATCCGCACAGCGGATTGTAGCCTTCTCATATGTTTATACCCTATCCCATAGGGGTATATTAGTTTTGATTCATAGTTTGTAACATAGAGAAATAATTTAGCTACATATACCTCAAAGTATATGGATCGACTCAGAATCGATAGCTGAGTCGATTTAGCCATGTCTGTCCGTCCGTCCGTCCGTCCGTCCGTCCGTCCGTACGTCACCAGTTTTTGGGCCTTAAATTTTGAGCTAGAAGGATGAAATTTGGTACGCGTACTCTTTGTTGCTCCCAGCAGAACAAGTGTAAAAATTTTTGAAATCCGCCCACTGCCACGCCCCCTTTTTAGAAAAACGTATTTTTTGGCCAAACCATAAGGAATTTGGAAAAACTTTCTGAACAACATATTTAGACAATCTGAATATCTGTACTTCGTTAATATAAAGTTTTTTGCCACGCCCACTTTTTGGGGGCGTTTTCAATAAAAAACGTTTTTCGGTCAAATTTTCAAATTTTCGAAAAAACTTTTGATGCAGAATCATTAGCAATATAAATGTGAACATTTCGTCTATAGATCATTTTAACCCACGCCCACTTTTTGGGGGCGTTTTTATATAAAAACCATTTCTATACACCACCCCATAACATATGCAGTAGAAAACCTTGTCTTTTGTAGAACCGTAAAAGTTTTTTATAAGCAGTCTGAAGAATTTGTTGTCACCATTCCATTTTTTTTATTTTATCCACATCGTGTTTTTAGCCATGCCCACTTTTTTGGGGATTCTAGTTTTATGGATAGGATGGGATAGGGTATTCAACGATCCGCACAGCGGATTGTAGCCTTCTCATATGTTTATACCCTATCCCATAGGGGTATATTAGTTTTGATACATAGTTTGTAACATAGAGAAATAATTTAGCTACATATACCTCAAAGTATATGGATCGACTCAGAATCGATAGCTGAGTCGATTTAGCCATGTCTGTCCGTCCGTCCGTCCGTCCGTACGTCACCAGTTTTTGGGCCTTAAATTTTGAGCTAGAAGGATGAAATTTGGTACGCGTACTCTTTGTTGCTCCCAGCAGAACAAGTGTAAAAATTTTTGAAATCCGCCCACTGCCACGCCCCCTTTTTAGAAAAACGTATTTTTTGGCCAAACCATAAGGAATTTTGAAAAACTTTCTGAACAACATATTTAGACAATCTGAATATCTGTACTTCGTTAATATAAAGTTTTTTGCCACGCCCACTTTTTGGGGGCGTTTTCAATAAAAAACGTTTTTCGGTCAAATTTTCAAATTTTCGAAAAAACTTTTGATGCAGAATCATTAGCAATATAAATATGAACATTTCGTCTATAGATCATTTTAACCCACGCCCACTTTTTGGGGGCGTTTTTATATAAAAACCATTTCTATACACCACCCCATAACATATGCAGTAGAAAACCTTGTCTTTTGTAGAACCGTAAAAGTTTTTTATAAGCAGTCTGAAGAATTTGTTGTCACCATTCCATTTTTTTTTATTTTATCCACATCGTGTTTTTAGCCATGCCCACTTTTTTGGGGATTCTAGTTTTATGGATAGGATGGGATAGGGTATTCAACGATCCGCACAGCGGATTGTAGCCTTCTCATATGTTTATACCCTATCCCATAGGGGTATATTAGTTTTGATTCATAGTTTGTAACATAGAGAAATAATTTAGCTACATATACCTCAAAGTATATGGATCGACTCAGAATCGATAGCTGAGTCGATTTAGCCATGTCTGTCCGTCCGTCCGTCCGTCCGTCCGTCCGTCCGTACGTCACCAGTTTTTGGGCCTTAAATTTTGAGCTAGAAGGATGAAATTTGGTACGCGTACTCTTTGTTGCTCCCAGCAGAACAAGTGTAAAAATTTTTGAAATCCGCCCACTGCCACGCCCCCTTTTTAGAAAAACGTATTTTTTGGCCAAACCATAAGGAATTTGGAAAAACTTTCTGAACAACATATTTAGACAATCTGAATATCTGTACTTCGTTAATATAAAGTTTTTTGCCACGCCCACTTTTTGGGGGCGTTTTCAATAAAAAACGTTTTTCGGTCAAATTTTCAAATTTTCGAAAAAACTTTTGATGCAGAATCATTAGCAATATAAATATGAACATTTCGTCTATAGATCATTTTAACCCACGCCCACTTTTTGGGGGCGTTTTTATATAAAAACCATTTCTATACACCACCCCATAACATATGCAGTAGAAAACCTTGTCTTTTGTAGAACCGTAAAAGTTTTTTATAAGCAGTCTGAAGAATTTGTTGTCACCATTCCATTTTTTTTATTTTATCCACATCGTGTTTTTAGCCATGCCCACTTTTTTGGGGATTCTAGTTTTATGGATAGGATGGGATAGGGTATTCAACGATCCGCACAGCGGATTGTAGCCTTCTCATATGTTTATACCCTATCCCATAGGGGTATATTAGTTTTGATACATAGTTTGTAACATAGAGAAATAATTTAGCTACATATACCTCAAAGTATATGGATCGACTCAGAATCGATAGCTGAGTCGATTTAGCCATGTCTGTCCGTCCGTCCGTCCCTCCGTACGTCACCAGTTTTTGGGCCTTAAATTTTGAGCTAGAAGGATGAAATTTGGTACGCGTACTCTTTGTTGCTCCCAGCAGAACAAGTGTAAAAATTTTTGAAATCCGCCCACTGCCACGCCCCCTTTTTAGAAAAACGTATTTTTTGGCCAAACCATAAGGAATTTTGAAAAACTTTCTGAACAACATATTTAGACAATCTGAATATCTGTACTTCGTTAATATAAAGTTTTTTGCCACGCCCACTTTTTGGGGGCGTTTTCAATAAAAAACGTTTTTCGGTCAAATTTTCAAATTTTCGAAAAAACTTTTGATGCAGAATCATTAGCAATATAAATATGAACATTTCGTCTATAGATCATTTTAACCCACGCCCACTTTTTGGGGGCGTTTTTATATAAAAACCATTTCTATACACCACCCCATAACATATGCAGTAGAAAACCTTGTCTTTTGTAGAACCGTAAAAGTTTTTTATAAGCAGTCTGAAGAATTTGTTGTCACCATTCCATTTTTTTTTATTTTATCCACATCGTGTTTTTAGCCATGCCCACTTTTTTGGGGATTCTAGTTTTATGGATAGGATGGGATAGGGTATTCAACGATCCGCACAGCGGATTGTAGCCTTCTCATATGTTTATACCCTATCCCATAGGGGGGTATATTAGTTTTGATACTTAGTTTGTAACATAGAGAAATAATTTTGCTACATATACCTCAAAGTATATGGATCGACTCAGAATCGCTAGCTGAGTCGAATAAGCCATGTCTGTCTGTCCGTCCGTCCGTCCGTCCGTCCGTCCGTCCGTCCGTCTGTCTGTTCGTCAGCGGTTTTTGGGCCTTAAATTTTGAGCTAGGATAATGAAATTTGGTATATAGGATCCTCGTCCGTGCCACCAGAACAAGTGTAAAAATTTTTGAAATCCGCCCACTGCCACGCCCCCTTTTTAGGAAAACTTATTTTTTGGCCAAACCGTAAGGAATTTCAAAAAAGTGTCTGAGTAGCATATTTAGACAATCCTAATATCTTATTTCGTTCATACAAAGTTTTTTGCCACGCCCACTTTTTGGGGGCGTTTTTAGTAAAAAACGCTTTTTGTCCAAATTTTAAAACTTTCGAAAAAAAATTTGATGCAAATACTTCCGAAATGGTAATATAAACATTTTGTCTATAGATCATTTTCACCTACGCCCACATTTTCGGGGCGTTTTCTTACAAAAACCATTTGTATACCCCATCCCAAGGCATTAGCAATAGAAATACGTTGCTTTTTGTCGAACCACACAAGATTTTGAGAAACTGTCTGAGCAATATATTGTGAGAATGTCATTTTCTGTATTTCATCGCCATAAGGCCTATATTTTGAGGATATTAATTTAAAGGATGGGATGGGATAGGGTATTCAACGATCCGCATAGCGGATTGTAGCCTCTCATATGTTTATACCCTATCCCATAGGGGTATATTACTTTTGATACTTAGTTTGTAACATAGAGAAATAATTTAGCTACATATACCTCAAAGTATATGGATCGACTCAGAATCGCTAGCTGAGTCGAATTAGCCATGTCTGTCTGTCCGTCCGTCCGTCCGTCCGTCCGTCCGTCCGTCCGTCCGTCCGTCTGTCTGTTCGTCAGCGGTTTTTGGGCCTTAAATTTTGAGCTAGGATAATGAAATTTGGTATATAGGATCCTCGTCCGTGCCACCAGAACAAGTGTAAAAATTTTTGAAATCCGCCCACTGCCACGCCCCCTTTTTAGGAAAACTTATTTTTTGGCCAAACCGTAAGGAATTTCAAAAAAGTGTCTGAGTAGCATATTTAGACAATCCTAATATCTATATTTCGTTCATACAAAGTTTTTTGCCACGCCCACTTTTTGGGGGCGTTTTTAGTAAAAAACGCTTTTTGTCCAAATTTTAAAACTTTCGAAAAAAATTTTGATGCAAATACTTCCGAAATGGTAATATAAACATTTTGTCCATAGATTATTTTCACCTACGCCCACATTTTGGGGGCGTTTTCTTACAAAAACCATTTGTATACCCCATCCCATGGCATTAGCAATAGAAATACGTTGTTTTTTGTCGAACCACACAATATTTTGAGAAACTGTCTGAGCAATATATTGTGAGAATGTCATTTTCTGTATTTCATCGCCATAAGGCCTATATTTTGAGGATATTAATTTAAAGGATGGGATGGGATAGGGTATTCAACGATCCGCATAGCGGATTGTAGCCTCTCATATGTTTTTATATAAAAACCATTTTTATACACTACCCCATAACATATACAGGAGAAAACCTTGTCTTTTGTAGAACCGTAAAAGTGTTTTGTGAGCAGCCTGAAGAATTTGTTGTCACTATATCATTTTTTTTATTTTATCCACATCGTGTTTTTAGCCATGCCCACTTTTTTGGGGATTCTAGTTTTATGGATAGGATGGGATAGGGTATTCAACGATCCGCACAGCGGATTGTAGCCTTCTCATATGTTTTATAAGCAGTCTGAAGAATTTGTTGTCACTATATCATTTTTTCTATTTTATCCACATCGTATTTTTAGCCATGTCCACTTTTTGGGAATTTTAGTTTTACAGATAGGATGGGATAGGGTATTCAACGATCCGCACAGTGGATTGTAGCCTTCTCATATGTTTATACCCTATCCCATAGGGGTATATTAGTTTTGATACATAGTTTGTAACATAGAGAAATAATTTAGCTATATATACCTCAAAGTATATGGATCGACTCAGAATCGATAGCTGAGTCGATTTGGCCATGTCTGTCCGTCCGTCCGTCCGTCCGTCCGTCCGTCCGTCCGTCCGTCCGTCCGTCCGTACGTCACCAGTTTTTGGGCCTTAAATTTTGAGCTAGAAGGATGAAATTTGGTACACGTGCTCTTTGTTGCTCCCAGCAGAACAAGTGTAAAAATTTTTGAAATCCGCCCACTGCCACGCCCCCTTTTTATAAAAACGTTTTTTTTGGCCAAACCATAAGGAATTTGGAAAAACTTTCTGAACGACATATTTAGACAATCTGAATATCTGTATTTCGTTCATATAAAGTTTTTTGCCACGCCCACTTTTTGGGGGCGTTTTTAATAAAAAACGTTTTTCGGTCAAATTTTAAAATTTTCTAAAAATGTTTTGATGCAGAATCATTAGTAATATAAATATGAACATTTCGTCAATAGACCATTTTAACCCACGCCCACTTTTTGGGGGCGTTTTTAGCAAAAAACGCTTTTTGTCCAAATTTTAAAACTTTCGAAAAAATTTTTAATGCAAATACTTCCGCAATGGTAATATAAACATTTTGTCTATAGATCATTTTCACCTACGCCCACATTTTGGGGGCGTTTTCTTACAAAAACCATTTGTATACCCCATCCCAAGGCATTAGCAATAGAAATACGTTGTTTTTTGTCGAACTACAAATGATTTTGAGAAACTGTCTGAGCAATATATTGTGACAATGTCATTTTCTGTATTTCATCGCCATAAGGCCTATATTTTGAGGATATTAATTTAAAGGATGGGATGGGATAGGGTATTCAACGATTCGCATAGCGGATTGTAGCCTCTCATATGTTTATACCCTATCCCATAGGGGGGTATATTAGTTTTGACATTAAGTTTGTAACATAGAGAAATAATTTCGATACATATACCTCAAAGTATATGGATCGATTCAGAATCGCTAGCTGAGTCGATTAAGCCATGTCTGTCTGTCCGTCCGTCCGTCCGTCCGTCCGTCCGTCCGTCCGTCCGTCCGTCCGTCCGTCTGTGTGTCACCGATTTTTGGGCCTTAAATTTTGAGCTAGAGTGTTGAAATTTGGTATATAGACTCTCTGGCCGACGAAGCAGAACAAGTGTAAAAATTTTTGAAATCCGCCCACTGCCACGCCCCCTTTTTAGGAAAACTTATTTTTTGGCCAAACCGTAAGGAATTTCAAAAAAGTGTCTGAGTAGCATATTTAGACAATCCTAATATCTATATTTCGTTCATACAAAGTTTTTTGCCACGCCCACTTTTTGGGGGCGTTTTTAGTAAAAATCGCTTTTTGTCCAAATTTTAAAACTTTCGAAAAAAATTTTGATGCAAATACATCCGAAATGGTATTATAAACATTTTGTCCATAGATCATTTTCACCTACGCCCACATTTTGGGGGCGTTTTCTTACAAAAACCATTTGTATAACCCATTACAAGGCATTAGCAATAGAAATACGTTGTTTTTTGTCGAACCACACAAGATTTTGAGAAACTATCTAAGCAATATATTGTGAGAATGTCATAAGGCCTATATTTTGAGGATATTAATTTAAAGGATGGGATGGGATAGGGTATTCAACGATCCGCATAGCGGATTGTAGCCTCTCATATGTTTTTATTATAGGTTCAACCGAAGCGTGAAGATATGATCAGTTGTGGACTTTACTGGCCTATGTGCCGAAGTGTGAAGATTTGTTCAGTTGTGGACTTAACTAGCCTAGGAATGGTGAAAGGTTTCAGGCGTTCACATAATGCGGCAGATAGGATCTTGTAATCGATGTTAAGAAGACTTATGTCTTTGTAGTGAGGGGATATCAGATGGTCTCCATTTTTGTGGATCGTGGTATACATACATACGCATGACATTTGATGATGTATATATGTCAAGTAATCTGTAGATAGTTCGTGGATGATTATTCTCAGATTATATCGCTATACTGTATCTATTGGATGTTGATATTGGTAGATGGTGATGGCACAGTGGGAGTCTCTCACTCAGTACTTTGTAGACTCTTGCAACTTCACTAATACGACTGACGTGAAGTGTTTTTTTTGCACAACAGATTTACTATTTGTAGAAACGATGATGTACCAGCGTATCTATTTGTATTTGATAAGAAATAACTTTTATCGTTTTTTACACCCTATCCCATAGGGGTATATTAGTTTTGAAACATAGTTTGTAACATAGAGAAATAATTTAGCTAGATATACCTCAAAGTATATGGATCGACTCAGAATCGATAGCTGAGTCGATTAAGCCATGTCTGTCCGTCCGTACGTCACCAGTTTTTGGGCCTTAAATTTTGAGCTGGAAAGATGAAATTTGGTACACGTACTCTTTGTTGCTCCCAGCAGAACAAGTCTAAAAAAATTGGAAATCTGCCTGGAAATGTCACTGTCAGAAAAAATTATTCAGACAGTTTATAAAACACTTTTACGGTTCTACAAGAGACAAGGTTTTTTTCCTGCATATGCTATGGGGTAGGGTATACAAACGGTTTTTGTAAGAAAACGCGCATAAAAAGTGGGCGTAGGTTAAAATGGCCTATTTACGAAATGTTCATATTAATATTGTTAATGAATATTGTTACTGCAAATTTTTCAAAAACTTTAAAATTTGACCGAAAACAGTTTTTTTTATTGAAAACGCCCCCAAAAAGTTTGCGTGGCAAAAAACTCTATATGAACGAAATATAGATATTACGATTCTCCAAATATGATGCTCAGACACTTTTTATACCCTATCCCATAGGGGTATATTAGTTTTGATACTTAGTTTGTAACATAGAGAAATAATTTAGCTACATATACCTCAAAGTATATGGATCGACTCAGAATCGCTAGCTGAGTCGAATTAGCCATGTCTGTCTGTCCGTCCGTCCGTCCGTCCGTCCGTGTGTCCGTCCGTCCGTCTGTCTGTTCGTCACCGATTTTTGGGCCTTAAATTTTGAGCTAGGATAATGAAATTTGGTATATAGGATCCTTGGCTGAGTCACCAGAACAAGTGTAAAAATTTTTAAAATCCGCCTACTGCCACGCCCCCTTTTAGAAAAAACGTAGTTTTAAGCCAAACCGTAAGGAATTTCAAAAAAGTGTGTCACCAACATATTTAGACAATCCTAATATCTATATTTCGTTCATACAAAGTTTTTTGCCACGCCCACTTTTTGGGGGCGTTTTAAGTAAAAAACGTTTTTTGTCCAAATTTTAAAACTTTCGAAAAAAATTTTGATGCAAATACTTCCGCAATGGTAATATAAACATTTTGTCCATAGATCATTTTCACCTACGCCCACATTTTGGGGGCGTATTCTTACAAAAACCATTTGTATACCCCATCCCAAGGCATTAGCAATAGAAATACGTTGTTTTTTGTCGAACCACAAAAGATGAGAAACTGTCTGAGCAATATATTGTGACAATGTCATTTTCTGTATTTCATCGCCATAAGGCCTATATTTTGAAAATATTAATTTAAAGAATGGGATGGGATAGGGTATTCAACGATCCGCATAGCGGATTGTAGCCTCTCATATGTTTTAAAATTCTTTACGGTTTGGCCAAGACATACTTTTTTTAAAAAGGGGGCGTGGTAGTGAGCGGATTTCAAAATTTTTTACACTTGTTCTGCTGGGAGCAACAAAGAGCACGTGTACCAAATTTCATCCTTCTAGCTCAAAATTTAAGGCCCAAAAACTGGTGACGTACGGACGGACGGACAGACATGGCAAAATCGACTCAGCTAGCGATTCTGAGTCGATCCATATACTTTGAGGTATAAGTAGATAAATTATTTCTCTATGTTACAAACTATGTATCAAAACTAATATACACCTATGGGATAGGGTATAAAAACGTTGTTTTTCGTCGAACCACAAAAGGTTTTGATAAACTGTCTGAGCAATATATTGTTACAATGTAATTTTTTGTATTTTATCGCCATAAAGCCTACATTTTGAGGATATTAATTTTAAGGATGGGATGGGATAGGGTTTTCAACGATCTGCATAGCGGATTATAGCCTCTCATATGTTTATATCCTATCCCATAGGGGTATATTAGTTTTGATACTTAGTTTGTAACATATAGAAATAATTTAGCTACATATACCTCAAAGTATATGGATCGACTCAGAATCGATAGCTGAGTCGATTTAGCCATGTCTGTCCGTCCGTCCGTACGTCACCAGTTTTTGGGCCTTAAATTTTGAGCTAGAAGGATGAAATTTGGTACACGTGCTCTTTGTTGCTCCCAGCAGAACAAGTGTAAAAATTTTTGAAATCCGCCCACTGCCACGCCCCCTTTTTAGAAAAACGTATTTTTTGAATAAACCATAAGGAATTTTGATAAAGTGTCTGAGAACCGTAGTTAGACAATCGTAATATCTATATTTCGTTCATATTAAGTTTTTTGCCACGCCCACTTTTTGGGGGCGTTTTTTTTAAAAACCTTTTACGGTCAAATTTTAAAATTTTCGAAAAAAATTTTGATGCAGAATAATTAGTAATATTAATAGAAACATTTCGTCCATAGATCCATTTAGCCCACGCCTACTTTTTGGGCGTCCGTCAGTCCGTCCGTCCGTCTGTGTGTCACCGATTTTTGGCCCTTAAATTTTGAGCTAGAGTGTTGAAATTTGGTATATGGACTCTCTGGCCGACGAAGCAGAACAAGTGTAAAAATTTTTGAAATCCGCCTACTGCCACGCCCCCTTATAGAAAAACGTAGTTTGAAGCCAAACCGTAAGGAATTTAAAAAAAGTGTCTGAAGAACATATTTAGACAATCCTAATATCTTTATTTCGTCTATACAAAGTTTTTGCCACGCCCACTTTTTGGGGGCGTTTTTAGTAAAAAAACGTTTTTTGTCCAAATTTTAAAACTTTCGAAAAAAAATTTGATGCAAATACTTCCGCAATGGTAATATAAACAGTTTGTCTATAGATCATTTACACCTACGCCCACATTTTGGGGGCGTTTTCTTACAAAAACCATTTGTAGACCCCATCCCAAGGCATTAGCAATAGAAAACCGTTGTTTTTTTGTCGAACCACAAAAGATTTTGATAAACTGTCTGCGCAATATATTGTGACAATGTCATTTTCTGCATTTCATCGCCATAAGGCCTATATTTTGAGGATATTAATTTTAAGGATGGGATGAAATAGGGTATTCAACGATCCGCACAGCGGACTGTAGCCTCTCATATGTTTATACCCTATCCCATAGGGGTATATTAGTTTTGATACATAGTTTGTAACATAGAGAAATAATTTAGCTACATATACCTCAAAGTATATGGATCGACTCAGAATCGCTAGCTGAGTTGAATTAGCCATGTCTGTCTGTCCGTCCGTCCGTCCGTCCGTGTGTCCGTCCGAGTGTCCGTCCGTCTGTCTGTCTGTTCGTCACCGATTTTTGGGCCTTAAATTTTGAGCTAGGATAATGAAATTTGGTATATAGGATCCTTGGCCGAGTCACCAGAACAGGTGTAAAAATTTTTAAAATCCGCCCAATGCCACGCCCCCTTTTAGAAAAAACGTAGTTTAAAGCCAAACCGTAGGGAATTTCAAAAAAGTGTGTTTGCAACATATTTAGACAATTTTAATATCTTTATTTCGTCCATACAAAGTTTTTTGCCACGCCCACTTTTTGGTGGCGTTTTTAGAAAAAAAAGTTATTTGTCCAAATTTTGAAACTTTCGAAATAATTTTTGATGCAAATACTTCCGCAATGGTAATATAAACATTTTGTCTTTAGATCATTTTCACCTACGCCCACATTTTGGGGGCGTTTTCTTACAAAAACCATTTGTATACCCCCTCCCAAGGCATTAGCAATAGAAAACCGTTGTTTTTTGTCGAACCACAAAAGATTTTGATAAACTGTCTGAGCAATATATTGTGACATTGAATCATTAACATTATTAATATAAACATTTATTCTATATACCATTTTCAGCCACGCCCACTTTTTGGGGGCGTTTTTATATAAAAACCATTTTTATACACTACCCCATAACATATGCAGGAGAAAACCTTGTAATTTGTAGAACCGTAAAAGTGTTTTGTAAGCAGTCTGAAGAATTTGTTGTCACTATATCATTTTTTCTATTTTATCCACATCGTGTTTTTAGCCATGCCCACTTTTTTGGGGATTTTAGTTTTATGGATAGGGTGGGATAGGGTTTTCAACGATCCGCACAGCGGATTGTAGCCTTCTCATATGTTTATACCCTATCCCATAGGGGTATATTAGTTTTGATACTTAGTTTGTAACATAGAGAAATAATTTAGCTACATATACCTCAAAGTATATGGATCGACTCAGAATCGCTAGCTGTCTGACTGTCCGTCCGTCCGTCCGTGTGTCCGTCCGTCCGTCTGTCTGTTCGTCACCGATTTTTGGGCCTTAAATTTTGAGCTAGGATAATGAAATTTTGTATATAGGATCCTTGGCCGAGTCACCAGAACAAGTGTAAAAATTTTTAAAATCCGCCCACTGCCACGCCCCCTTTTAGAAAAAACGTAGTTTTAAGCCAAACCGTAAGGATTTTCAAAAAAGTGTTTTAGCAACATATTTAGACAATCCTAATATCTATATTTCGTCCATACAAAGTTTTTTGCCACGCCTACTTTTTGGGGGCGTTTTTAGTAAAAAACATTTTTTGTCCAAATTTTAAAACTTTCGAAAAAAATTTTGATGCAAATACTTCCGCAATTGTAATATAAACATTTTGTCCATAGATCATTTTCACCAACGCCCACATTTTGGGGGCGTTTTCTTACAAAAACCATTTGTATACCCCATCCCAAAGCATTAGCAATAGAAATACGTTGTTTTTTGTCGAACCACAAAAGATTTTGAGAAACTGTCTGAGCAATATATTGTGACAATGTCATTTTCTGTTTTTCATCGCCATAAGGTCTATATTTTGAGGATATTAATTTAAAGGATGGGATGGGATAGGGTATTCAACGATCCGCATAGCGGATTGTAGCCTCTCATATGTTTATACCCTATCCCATAGGGGTATATTAGTTTTGATACTTAGTTTGTAACATATGAGATGGCTACAATCCGCTGTGCGGATCGTTGAATACCCTATCCCATCCTATCCATAAAACTAAAATCCCCAAAAAAGGGGGCATGGCTAAAAACACGATGTGGATAAAATAGAAAAAATGATATAGTGACAACAAATTCTTCAGACTGCTTACAAAACAATTTTACGGTTCTACAACAGACAAGGTTTTCTCCTGCATATGTTATGGGGTAGTGTATAAAAATGGTTTTTATATAAAAACGCCCCCAAAAAGTGGGCGTGGGTTAAAATGGTATATAGACGAAATGTTCATATTAATAATGTTAATGATTCTGCATCAAAATTTTTTTTCGAAAAATTTAAAATTTGACCGAAAAGAGTTTTTAATTGAAAA
Source organism: Rhingia campestris (assembly GCA_932526625.1). Classification (NCBI taxonomy): domain Eukaryota; kingdom Metazoa; phylum Arthropoda; class Insecta; order Diptera; family Syrphidae; genus Rhingia; species Rhingia campestris. The sequence continues at coordinate 68,557,334 of OW052183.1, forward strand.
CGCCCCCAAAAAGTGGGCGTGGCAAAAAACTATATGGACGAAATATAGATATTAATATTGTCTTAATATGTTGTTCAGAAACTTTTTTAAAGTTCCTTACGGTTTGGTCAAAAACTGAGTTTTTCTTAAAAGGGGGCGTGGCAGTGGGCGGATTTCAAAAATTTGTACACTTGTTCTGTAGGCAGAGACGAGGATCCTATATACAAAATTTCATTATACTAGCTCAAAATGAAAGGCCTAAAAATCGGTGACGTACAGATGGACGGACGGACGGACGGACAGACAGACATGGCTTAATCGACTCAGCTAGCGATTCTGAGTCGATCCATATACTTTGAGGTATATGTAGCAAAATTATTTCTCCATGTTACAAACTAAGTATCAAAACTAATATACCCCTATGGGATAGGGTATAAACATATGAGAGGCTACAATCCGCTATGCGGATCGTTGAAAACCCTATCCCATCCCATCCTTAAAATTAATATAATCAAAATATAGGCCTTATGGCGATGAAATACAGAAAATGACATTGTCACAACATATTGCTCAGACAGTTTATTAAAATCTTTTGTGGTTCGACAAAAAACAACGGTTTTCTATTGCTAATGCCTTGGGATGGGGTATACAAATGGTTTTTCTAAGAAAACGCCCCCAAAATGTGGGCGTAGGTGAAAATGATCTATAGACAAAATGTTATATTACCATTGCGGAAGTATTTGCATCAACTTTTTTTTCGAAAGTTTTAAAATTTGGACAAAACATGTTTTTTTACTAAAAACGCCCCCAAAAAGTGGGCGTGGCAAAAAACTTTGTATGGACGAAATATAGATATTAGGATTGTCTAAATATGTTGCTAACACACTTTTGTGAAATTCCTTACGGTTTGGCTTAAAACTACGTTTTTTCTAAAAGGGGGCGTGGCAGTGGGCGGATTTTAAACATATGAGAAGGCTACAATCCGCTGTGCGGATCGTTGAATACCCTATCCCATCCTATCCATAAAACTAAAATCCCCAAAAAAGGGGGCATGGCTAAAAACACGATGTGGATAAAATAGAAAAAATGATATAGTGACAACAAATTCTTCAGACTGCTTACAAAACAATTTTACGGTTCTACAACAGACAAGGTTTTCTCCTGCATATGTTATGGGGTAGTGTATAAAAATGGTTTTTATATAAAAACGCCCCCAAAAAGTGGGCGTGGGTTAAAATGGTATATAGACGAAATGTTCATATTAATAATGTTAATGATTCTGCATCAAAACTTTTTTCGAAAAATTTAAAATTTGACCGAAAACAGTTTTTAATTGAAAACGCCCCCAAAAAGTGGGCGTGGCAAAAAACTTTATATGGACGAAATATAGATATTAATAGTGTCTAAATATGTTGTTCAGAAACTTTTTTAAAGTTCCTTACGGTTTGGTCAAAAACTGAGTTTTTCTTAAAAGGGGGCGTGGCAGTGTATCAAACTAAGTATCAACACTAATATACCCCTATGGGATAGGGTATAAACATAGAGAAATAATTTAGCTACATATACCTCAAAGTATATGGATCGACTCAGAATCGCTAGCTGAGTTGAATTAGCCATGTCTGTCTGTCCGTCCGTCCGTCCGTCCGTCCGTCCGTCTGTCTGTTCGTCACCGATTTTTGGGCCTTAAATTTTGAGCTAGGATAATGAAATTTGGTATATAGGAGCCGAGTCACCAGAACTAGTGTAAACATTTTTAAAATCCGCCTACTGCCACGCCCCCTTTTAGAAAAAACGTAGTTTTAAGCCAAACCGTAAGGAATTTCAAAAAAAGGTGTTTGCAACATATTTAGACAATCTTAATATCTATATTTCGTCCATACAAAGTTTTTTGCCTCGCCCACTTTTTGGGGGCGTTTTTAGTAAAAAACGCTTTTTGTGCAAATTTTGAAACTTTCGAAAAAAATTTTGATGCAAATACTTCCGCAATGGTAATATAAACATTTTGTCCATAGATCATTTTTACCTACGCCCACATTTTGGGGGCGTTTTCTTACAAAAACCATTTGTATACCCCATCCCAAGGCATTAACAATAGAAATACGTTGTTTTTTGTCGAACCACAAAAGATTTTGAGAAACTGTCTGAGCCATATATTGTGACAATGTCATTTTCTGTTTTTCATCGCCATAAGGCCTATATTTTGAGGATATTAATTTAAAGGATGGGATGGGATAGGGTATTCAACGATCCGCATAGCGGATTGTAGCCTCTCATATGTTTGTATTGCATGTACCCCAAGGCGGTAGGGCATACAAATGGTTTTTGTAAGAAAACGCCCCCAAAAAGTGGGGGTGGGTTAAAATGGTCTGCTGACGAAATGTTCATATTAATACTACCAATGATTTTGCATCAAAATTTTTTTCGAAAATTTTCAAATTTGGCCAAAAAAGGTTTTTTTTTTATAGAAAACGCCCCCAAAAAGTGGGCGTGGCAAAAAACTTTGTATTGACGAAATATAGATATGACGATTCTCTAAATATGCTACTCAGACACTTTTTTGCAATTCCCTACGGTTTGGCCAAAAACTGAGTTTATCTTAACTTATGGCGCGGCAGTGGGCGGATTTCAAAAATGTTTACACTTGTTCTGTAGGCACGGCCGAGGATCCCATATACCAAATTTCATTATCCTAGCTCAAAATTTAAGGCCTAAAAATCGGTGACGTACAGACGGACGGACGGACGGACGGACAGACAGACATGGCTTAATCGACTCAGCTAGCGATTCTGAGTCGATCCATATACTTTGAGGTATATGTAGCTAAATTATTTCTCTATGTTACAAAGTATCAAAACTAATATACCCCTATGGGATAGGGTATAAAAACATATGAGAAGGCTACATTCCGCTGTGCGGATCGTTTAATACCCTATCCCATCCCATCCTTAAAATTAATATCTCCAAAAAGTGGGCTTTATTAGCCTATAATATAGAAAATGACATTGTCACAACATATTGTTCAAACAGTTTATCGTAATCATTTGTTGTTTGACAAAACACATCGTTTTCCGCTTGCATATGCTATGGGTTAGGGTATACAAACGGTTTTGGTATGAAAACGCCCACAAAAAGTGGGCGTGGGCTAAAATGATCTATTGACGAAATGTTTATATTAATATTACTTATTATTCTGCATCAATTTTTTTTCGAAAATTTTAAAATTTGACCGAAAAACGTTTTTTATTAAAAACGCCCCCAAAAAGTGGGCGTGGCAAAAAACTTTATATAACCGAAATACAGCTATTCAGGTTGTCTAAATATGTTGTTCAGAAAGTTTTGCAAAATTCCTTATGGTTTGACCAAAAAATACGTTTTTCTAAAAAGGGGGCGTGGAAGTGGGCGGATTTCAAAATTTTTTACACTTGTTCTGCTGGGAGCAACAAAGAGCACGTCTACCAATTTTCATCCTTCTAGCTCAAAATTTAAGGCCCAAAAACTGGTGACGTACGGACGGACGGACGGACAGACATGGCTTAATCGACTCAGTTTTCGATTCTGAGTCGATCCATATACTTTGACGTATATGTAGCTAAATTATTTCTCTATGTTACAAACTATGTATCAAAACTAGTATACCCCTATGGGATAGGGTATAAGAAATATCCTCAAAATATAGGCCTTATGGCGATGAAATACAGAAAATGACATTGTCACAATATATTGCTCAGACAGTTTATTAAAATCTTTTGTGGTTCGACAAAAAACAACGGTTTTCTATTGCTAATGCCTTGGGATGGGGTATACAAATGGTTTTTCTAAGAAAACGCCCCCAAAATGTGGGCGTAGGTGAAAATGATCTATTGACAAAATGTTTATATTACCATTGCGGAAGTATTTGCATCAACTTTTTTTTCGAAAGTTTTAAAATTTGGACAAAAAATGTTTTTTTACTAAAAACGCCCCCAAAAAGTGGGCGTGGCAAAAAACTTTGTATGGACGAAATATAGATATAAGGATTGTCTAAATATGTTGCTAACACACTTTTTTGAAATTCTTTACGGTTTGGCTTAAAACTACGTTTTTTCTAAAAGGGGGCGTGGCAGTAGGCGGATTTTAAAAATGTTTACACTTGTTCTGGTGACTCGGCCAAGGATCCTATATACCAAATTTCATTATCCTAGCTCAAAATTTAAGGCCCAAAAATCGGTGACGAACAGACAGACGGACGGACGGACACACGGACGGACGGACGGACGGACAGACAGACATGGCTAATTCGACTCAGCGAGCGATTCTGAGTCGATCCATATACTTTGAGGTATATGTAGCTAATTTATTTCTCTATGTTACAAACTAAGTATCAAAACTAATATACCCCCCTATGGGATAGGGTATAAACATATGAGAAGGCTACAATCCGCTGTGCGGATCGTTGAATACCCTATCCCATCCTATCCATAAAACTAGAATCCCCAAAAAAGTGGGCATGGCTAAAAACACGATGTGGATAAAATAAAAAAAATGATATAGTGACAACAAATTCTTCAGGCTGCTTACAAAACACTTTTACGGTTCTACAAAAGACAAGGTTTTCTCCTGTATATGTTATGGGGTAGTGTATAAAAATGGTTTTTATATAAAAACATATGAGAGGCTACAATCCACTATGCGGATCGTTGAATACCCTATCCCATCCCATCCTTAAAATTAATATCCTCAAAATATAAGCCTTATGGCGATGAAATACAGAAAATGACATTGTCACAATATATTGCTCAGACAGTTTATCAAAATCTTTTGTGGTTCGACAAAAAACAACGTATTTCTAGTGCTAATGCCTTGGGAAGGGGTATACAAATGGTTTTTGTAAGAAAACGCCCACAAAATGTGGGCGTAGGTGAACATGATCTATGGACAAAATGTTTATATTACCATTGCGGAAGTATTTGCATCAAATTTTTTTTCGAAAGTTTTAAAATTTGGACAAAAAACGTTTTTTACTAAAAACGCCCCCAAAAAGTGGGCGTGGCAAAAAACTTTGTATGCACGAAATATAGATATTAGGATTGTCTAAATATGTTGCTAACACATTTTTTTGAAATTCCTTACGGTTTGGCTTAAAACTACGTTTTTTTCTAAAAGGGGGCGTGGCAGTGGGCGGATTTTAAAAATTTTTACACTTGTTCTGGTGACTCGGCCAAGGATCCTATATACCAAATTTCATTAGCCTAGCTCAAAATTTAAGGCCCAAAAATCGGTGACGAACAGACAGACGGACGGACGGACGGACGGACAGACAGACATGGCTAATTCGACTCAGCTAGCGATTCTGAGTCGATCCATATACTTTGAGGTATATGTAGCAAAAGTATTTCTCTATGTTACAATCTAAGTATCAAAACTAATATACCCCCCTATGGGATAGGGTATAAACATATGAGAAGGCTACAATCCGCTGTGCGGATCGTTGAATACCCTATCCCATCCTATCCATAAAACTAAAATCCCCAAAAAGGGGGCATGGCTAAAAACACGATTTGGATAAAAAAGAAAAAATGATATAGTGACAACAAATTCTTCAGACTGCTTACAAAACAATTTTACGGTTCTACAACAGACAAGGTTTTCTCCTGCATATGTTATGGGGTAGTGTATAAAATGGTTTTTATATAAAAACGCCCCCAAAAAGTGGGCGTGGGTTAAAATGGTATATAGACGAAATGTTCATATTAATAATGTTAATGATTCTGCATCAACATTTTTTTCGAAAAATTTAAAATTTGACCGAAAGCAGTTTTTAATTGAAAACGCCCACAAAAAGTGGGCGTGGCAAAAAACTTTATATGGACGAAATATAGATATTAATATTGTCTAAATATGTTGTTCAGAAACTTTTTCAAAGTTCCTTACGGTTTGGTCAAAAACTGAGTTTTTCTTAAAAGGGGGCGTGGCAGTGGGCGGATTTTAAAAATTTTTACACTTGTTCTGGTGACTCGGCCAAGGATCCTATATACCAAATTTCATTATCCTAGCTCAAAATTTAAGGCCCAAAAATCGGTGACGAACAGACAGACGGACGGACGGACGGACGGACGGACGGACGGACAGACAGACATGGCTAATTCGACTCAGCTAGCGATTCTGAGTCGATCCATATACTTTGAGGTATATGTAGCAAAATTATTTCTCTATGTTACAAACTATGTATCAAAACTAATATACCCCCCTATGGGATAGGGTATAAACATATGAGAGGCTACAATCCGCTATGCGGATCGTTGAATACCCTATCCCATCCCATCCTTTAAATTAATATCCTCAAAATATAGGCCTTATGGCGATGAAAAACAGAAAATGACATTGTCACAATATATTGCTCAGACAGTTTCTCAAAATCTTTTGTGGTTCGACAAAAACAACGTATTTCTATTGCTAATGCCTTGGGATGGGGTATACAAATGGTTTTTGTAAGAAAACGACCCCAAAATGTGGGCGTAGGTAAAAATGATCTATTGACAAAATGTTTATATTACCATTGCGGAAGTATTTGCATCAAAAATTTTTTCGAAAGTTTTAAAATTTTGACAAAAAACGTTTTTTACTAAAAACGCCCCCAAAAAGTGGGCGTGGCAAAAAACTTTGTATGAAAGAAATATAGATATTAGGATTGTCTAAATATGCTGCTCAGACTTTTTTTTGAAATTCTTTACGGTTTGGCCAAAAAATACATTTTCCTAAAAAGTTTTTACACTTGTTCTGGTGGCACGGACGAGGATCCTTTATACCAAATTTCATTATCCTAGCTCAAAATTTAAGGCCCAAAAATCGGTGACGAACAGACAGACGGACGGACGGCCGGATGGACAGACAGACATGGCTAATTCGACTCAGCTAGCGATTCTGAGTCGATCCATATACTTTGAGGTATATGTAGCAAAATTATTTCTCTATGTTACAAACTAAGTATCAAAACTAATATACCCCCCTATGGGATAGGGTATAAACATATGAGAAGGCTACAATCCGCTGTGCGGATCGTTGAATACCCTATCCCATCCTATCCATAAAACTAAAATCCCCAAAAAAGGGGGCATGGCTAAAAACACGATGTGGATAAAATAGAAAAAATTATATAGTGACAACAAATTCTTCAGACTGCTTACAAAACAATTTTACGGTTCTACAACAGACAAGGTTTTCTCCTGCATATGTTATGGGGTAGTGTATAAAAATGGTTTTTATATAAAAACGCCCCCAAAAAGTGGGCGTGGGTTAAAATGGTATATAGACGAAATGTTCATATTAATAATGTTAATGATTCTGCATCAAAATTTTTTTCGAAAAATTTAAAATTTGACCGAAAAGAGTTTTTAATTGAAAACGCCCCCAAAAAGTGGGCGTGGCAAAAAACTTTATATCGACGAAATATAGATATTAATATTGTCTAAATATATAGTTCAGAAACTTTTTTAAAGTTCCTTACGGTTTGGTCAAAAACTGAGTTTTTCTTAAAAGGGGGCGTGGCAGTGGGCGGATTTCAAAAATTTTTACACTTGTTCTGTAGGCAGAGACGAGGATCCTATATACCAAATTTCATTATCCTAGCTCAAAATTTAAGGCCTAAAAATCGGTGACGTACAGACGGACGGACGAACGGACGGACGGACGGACAGGCAGACATGGCTTAATCGACTCAGCTAGCGATTCTGAGTCGATCCATATACTTTGAGGTATATGTAGCAAAATTATTTCTCCATGTTACAAACTAAGTATCAAAACTAATATACCCCTATGGGATAGGGTATAATAAACATATGAGACGGCTACAATCCGCTGTGCGGATCGTTGAATACCCTATCCCATCCTATCCATAAAACTAAAATCCCCAAAAAAGGGGGCATGGCTAAAAACACGATGTGGATAAAATAGAAAAAATGATATAGTGACAACAAATTCTTCAGACTGCTAACAAAACAATTTTACGGTTCTACAACTGACAAGGTTTTCTCCTGCATATGTTATGGGGTAGTGTATAAAAATGGTTTTTATATAAAAACGCCCCCAAAAAGTGGGCGTGGGTTAAAATGGTATATAGACGAAATGTTCATATCAATAATGTTAATGATTCTGCATCAAAATTTTTTTCTAAAAATTTAAAATTTGACCGAAAACAGTTTTTAATTGAAAACGCCCCCAAAAAGTGGGCGTGGCAAAAAACTATATGGACGAAATATAGATATTAATATTGTCTTAATATGTTGTTCAGAAACTTTTTTAAAGTTCCTTACGGTTTGGTCAAATACTGAGTTTTTCTTAAAAGGGGGCGTGGCAGTGGGCGGATTTCAAAAATTTTTACACTTGTTCTGTAGGCAGAGACGAGGATCCTATATACCAAATTTCATTATCCTAGCTCAAAATGTAAGGCCTAAAAATCGGTGACGTACAGATGGACGGACGGACGGACGGACAGACAGACATGGCTTAATCGACTCAGCTAGCGATTCTGAGTCGATCCATATACTTTGAGGTATATGTAGCAAAATTATTTCTCCATGTTACAAACTAAGTATCAAAACTAACATACCCCTATGGGATAGGGTATAAACATATGAGAGGCTACAATCCGCTATGCGGATCGTTGAAAACCCTATCCCATCCCATCCTTAAAATTAATATAATCAAAATATAGGCCTTATGGCGATGAAATACAGAAAATGACATTGTCACAATATATTGCTCAGACAGTTTATTAAAATCTTTTGTGGTTCGACAAAAAACAACGGTTTTCTATTGCTAATGCCTTGGGATGGGGTATACAAATGGTTTTTCTAAGAAAACGCCCCCAAAATGTGGGCGTAGGTGAAAATGATCTATGGACAAAATGTTTATATTACCATTGCGGAAGTATTTGCATCAACTTTTTTTTCGAAAGTTTTAAAATTTGGACAAAAAATGTTTATACCCTATCCCATAGGGGGGTATATTAGTTTTGATACTTAGTTTGTAACATAGAGAAATAATTTTGCTACATATACCTCAAAGTATATGGGTCGACTCAGAATCGCTAGCTGAGTCGAATTAGCCATGTCTGTCTGTCCGTCCGTCCGTCCGTCTGTCTGTTCGTCAGCGGTTTTTGGGCCTTAAATTTTGAGCTAGGATAATGAAATTTGGTATTTAGGATCCTCGTCAGTGCCACCAGAACAAGTGTAAAAATTTTTCAAATCCGCCCACTGCCACGCCCCCTTTTAAGGAAAACTTATTTTTTGGCCAAACCGTAAGGAATTTCAAAAAAGTGTCTTAGTAGCATATTTAGACAATCCTAATATCTATATTTCGTTCATACAAAGTTTTTTGCCACGCCCACTTTTTGGGGGCGTTTTTAGTAAAAAACGCTTTTTGTCCAAATTTTAAAACTTTCGATAAAAATTTGATGCAAATACTTCCGCAATGGTAATATAAACATTTTGTCTAAAGATCATTTTCACCTACGCCCACATTTTGGGGGCGTTTTCTTACAAAAACCATTTGTATACCCCATCCCAAGGCATTAGCAATAGAAATACGTTGTTTTTTGTCGAACCACACAAGATTTTGAGAAACTGTCTGAGCAATATATTGTGACAATGTCATTTTCTGTATTTCATCGCCATAAGGCCTATATTTGGAGGATATTAATTTAAAGGATGGGATGGGATAGGGTATTCAACGATCCGCATAGCGGATTGTAGCCTCTCATATGTTTGTATTGCATGTACCCCAAGGCGGTAGGGCATACAAATGGTTTTTGTAAGAAAACGCCCCCAAAAAGTGGGGGTGGGTTAAAATGGTCTGCTGACGAAATGTTCATATTAATACTACCAATGATTTTGCATCAAAATTTTTTTCGAAAATTTTCAAATTTGGCCAAAAAAGGTTTTTTTATAGAAAACGCCCCCAAAAAGTGGGCGTGGCAAAAAACTTTGTATTGACGAAATATAGATATGACGATTCTCTAAATATGCTACTCAGACACTTTTTTGCAATTCCCTACGGTTTGGCCAAAAACTGAGTTTATCTTAAAAGGGGGCGCGGCAGTGGGCGGATTTCAAAAATGTTTACACTTGTTCTGTAGGCACGGCCGAGGATCCCATATACCAAATTTCATTATCCTAGCTCAAAATTTAAGGCCTAAAAATCGGTGACGTACAGACGGACGGACGGACGGACGGACAGACAGACATGGCTTAATCGACTCAGCTAGCGATTCTGAGTCGATCCATATACTTTGAGGTATCTGTAGCTAAATTATTTCTCTATGTTACAAAGTATCAAAACTAATATACCCCTATGGGATAGGGTATAAAAACATATGAGAAGGCTACATTCCGCTGTGCGGATCGTTTAATACCCTATCCCATCCCATCCTTAAAATTAATATCTCCAAAAAGTGGGCTTTATTAGCCTATAATATAGAAAATGACATTGTCACAACATATTGTTCAAACAGTTTATCGTAATCATTTGTTGTTTGACAAAACACATCGTTTTCCGCTTGCATATGCTATGGGTTAGGGTATACAAACGGTTTTTGTATGAAAACGCCCACAAAAAGTTTTTTATTAAAAACGCCCCCAAAAAGTGGGCGTGGCAAAAAACTTTATGTAACCGAAATACAGCTATTCAGGTTGTCTAAATATGTTGTTCAGAAAGTTTTGCAAAATTCCTTATGGTTTGACCAAAAAATACGTTTTTCTAAAAAGGGGGCGTGGAAGTGGGCGGATTTCAAAATTTTTTACACTTGTTCTGCTGGGAGCAACAAAGAGCACGTCTACCAATTTTCATCCTTCTAGCTCAAAATTTAAGGCCCAAAAACTGGTGACGTACGGACGGACGGACGGACAGACATGGCTTAATCGACTCAGTTTTCGATTCTGAGTCGATCCATATACTTTGACGTATATGTAGCTAAATTATTTCTCTATGTTACAAACTATGTATCAAAACTAGTATACCCCTATGGGATAGGGTATAAGAAATATCCTCAAAATATAGGCCTTATGGCGATGAAATACAGAAAATAACATTGTCACAATATATTGCTCAGACAGTTTCTCAAAATCTTTTGTGGTTCGACAAAAAACAACGTATTTCTATTGCTAATGCCTTGGGATGGGGTATACAAATGGTTTTTGTAAGAAAACGCCCCCAAAATGTGGGCGTAGGTGAAAATGATCTATGGACAAAATGTTTATATTACCATTTCGGAAGTATTTGCATCAAAATTTTTTTCGAAAGTTTTAAAATTTGGACAAAAAGAGTTTTTTACTAAAAACGCCCCCAAAAAGTGGGCGTGGCAAAAAACTTTGTATGAACGAAATATAGATATTAGGATTGTCTAAATATGCTACTCAGACACTTTTTTGAAATTCCTTAAGGTTTGGCCAAAAAATAAGTTTTCCTAAAAAGGGGGCGTGGCAGTGGGCGGATTTCAAAAATGTTTACACTTGTTCTGGTGGCACGGACGAGGATCCTATATACCAAATTTCATTATCCTAGCTCAAAATTTAAGGCCCAAAAACCGCTGACGAACAGACGGACGGACGGACGGACGGACGGACGGACAGACAGACATGGCTAATTCGACTCAGCTAGCGATTCTGAGTCGATCCATATACTTTGAGGTATATGTAGCAAAATTATTTCTCTATGTTACAAACTAAGTATCAAAACTAATATACCCCCCTATGGGATAGGGTATAAACATATGAGAGGCTACAATCCGCTATGCGGATCGTTGAAAACCCTATCCCATCCCATCCTTAAAATTAATATAATCAAAATATAGGCCTTATGGCGATGAAATACAGAAAATGACATTGTCACAATATATTGCTCAGACAGTTTATTAAAATCTTTTGTGGTTCGACAAAAAACAACGGTTTTCTATTGCTAATGCCTTGGGATGGGGTATACAAATGGTTTTTCTAAGAAAACGCCCCCAAAATGTGGGCGTAGGTGAAAATGATCTATTGACAAAATGTTTATATTACCATTGCGGAAGTATTTGCATCAACTTTTTTTTCGAAAGTTTTAAAATTTGGACAAAAAATGTTTTTTTACTAAAAACGCCCCCAAACAGTGGGCGTGGCAAAAAACTTTGTATGGACGAAATATAGATATAAGGATTGTCTAAATATGTTGCTAACACACTTTTTTGAAATTCTTTACGGTTTGGCTTAAAACTACGTTTTTTCTAAAAGGGGGCGTGGCAGTAGGCGGATTTTAAAAATGTTTACACTTGTTCTGGTGACTCGGCCAAGGATCCTATATACCAAATTTCATTATCCTAGCTCAAAATTTAAGGCCCAAAAATCGGTGACGAACAGACAGACGGACGGACGGACCCACGGACGGACGGACGGACGGACAGACAGACATGGCTAATTCGACTCAGCGAGCGATTCTGAGTCGATCCATATACTTTGAGGTATATGTAGCTAATTTATTTCTCTATGTTACAAACTAAGTATCAAAACTAATATACCCCTATGGGATAGGGTATAAACATATGAGAGGCTACAATCCGCTATGCGGATCGTTGAAAACCCTATCCCATCCTTAAAATTATTATCCTCAAAATATAGGCCTTATGGCGATGAAATACAGAAAATGACATTGTCACAATATATTTTGTGGTTCGACAAAAAAAAACGTATTTCTATTGTGATGCCTTGGGATGGGGTATACAAATGGTTTTTGTAAGAAAACGCCCCCAAAATGTGGGCGTAGGTGAAAACAATCTTTAGACAAAATGTTTATATTACCATTGCGGAAGTATTTGCATTAAAAATTTTTCGAAAGTTTTAAAATTTGGACAAAAAACGCCCCCAAAAAGTGGGCGTGGCAAAAAACTTTGTATGAACGAAATGTAGATATTAGGATTGTCTAAATATGCTGCTCAGACACTTTTTTGAAATTCCTTACGGTTTGGCCAAAAAATGCGTTTTCCTAAAAAGGGGGCGTGGCAGTGGGCGGATTTCAAAAATTTTTACACTTGTTCTGGTGGCACGGACGAGGATCCTATATACCAAATTTCATTATCCTAGCTCAAAATTTAAGGCCCAAAAATCGGTGACGAACAGACAGACGGACGGACGGACGGACGGACAGACAGACATGGCTAATTCGACTCAGCTAGCGATTCTGAGTCGATCCATATACTTTGAGGTATATGTAGCAAAATTATTTCTCTATGTTACAAACTAAATATCAAAACTAATATACCCCCCTATGGGATAGGGTATAAACATATGAGAAGGCTACAATCCACTGTGCGGATCGTTGAATACCCTATCCCATCCTATCTGTAAAACTAAAATTCCCAAAAAGTGGACATGGCTAAAAATACGATGTGGATAAAATAGAAAAAATGATATAGTGACAACAAATTCTTCAGACTGCTTATAAAACATATGAGAAGGCTACAATCCGCTGTGCGGATCGTTGAATACCCTATCCCATCCTATCCATAAAACTAGAATCCCCAAAAAAGTGGGCATGGCTAAAAACACGATGTGGATAAAATAAAAAAAATGATATAGTGACAACAAATTCTTCAGGCTGCTTACAAAACACTTTTACGGTTCTACAAAAGACAAGGTTTTCTCCTGTATATGTTATGGGGTAGTGTATAAAAATGGTTTTTATATAAAAACATATGAGAGGCTACAATCCGCTATGCGGATCGTTGAATACCCTATCCCATCCCATCCTTTAAATTAATATCCTCAAAATATAGGCCTTATGGCGATGAAATACAGAAAATGACATTCTCACAATATATTGCTCAGACAGTTTCTCAAAATATTGTGTGGTTCGACAAAAAACAACGTATTTCTATTGCTAATGCCATGGGATGGGGTATACAAATGGTTTTTGTAAGAAAACGCCCCCAAAATGTGGGCGTAGGTGAAAATAATCTATGGACAAAATGTTTATATTACCATTTCGGAAGTATTTGCATCAAAATTTTTTTCGAAAGTTTTAAAATTTGGACAAAAAGCGTTTTTTACTAAAAACGCCCCCAAAAAGTGGGCGTGGCAAAAAACTTTGTATGAACGAAATATAGATATTAGGATTGTCTAAATATGCTACTCAGACACTTTTTTGAAATTCCTTACGGTTTGGCCAAAAAATAAGTTTTCCTAAAAAGGGGGCGTGGCAGTGGGCGGATTTCAAAAATTTTTACACTTGTTCTGGTGGCACGGACGAGGATCCTATATACCAAATTTCATTATCCTAGCTCAAAATTTAAGGCCCAAAAACCGCTGACGAACAGACAGACGGACGGACGGACGGACGGACGGACGGACGGACGGACGGACGGACGGACGGACGGACAGACAGACATGGCTAATTCGACTCAGCTAGCGATTCTGAGTCGATCCATATACTTTGAGGTATATGTAGCTAAATTATTTCTCTATGTTACAAACTAAGTATCAAAAGTAATATACCCCTATGGGATAGGGTATAAACATATGAGAGGCTACAATCCGCTATGCGGATCGTTGAATACCCTATCCCATCCCATCCTTTAAATTAATATCCTCAAAATATAGGCCTTATGGCGATGAAATACAGAAAATGACATTCTCACAATATATTGCTCAGACAGTTTCTCAAAATCTTGTGTGGTTCGACAAAAAGCAACGTATTTCTATTGCTAATGCCTTGGGATGGGGTATACAAATGGTTTTTGTAAGAAAACGCCCCGAAAATGTGGGCGTAGGTGAAAATGATCTATGGAAAAAATGTTTATATTACCATTTCGGAAGTATTTGCATCAAATTTTTTTTCGAAAGTTTTAAAATTTGGACAAAAAGCGTTTTTTACTAAAAACGCCCCCAAAAAGTGGGCGTGGCAAAAAACTTTGTATGAACGAAATAAGATATTAGGATTGTCTAAATATGCTACTCAGACACTTTTTTGAAATTCCTTACGGTTTGGCCAAAAAATAAGTTTTCCTAAAAAGGGGGCGTGGCAGTGGGCGGATTTCAAAAATTTTTACACTTGTTCTGGTGGCACGGACGAGGATCCTATATACCAAATTTCATTATCCTAGCTCAAAATTTAAGGCCCAAAAACCGCTGACGAACAGACAGACGGACGGACGGACGGACGGACGGACGGACGGACAGACAGACATGGCTTATTCGACTCAGCTAGCGATTCTGAGTCGATCCATATACTTTGAGGTATATGTAGCAAAATTATTTCTCTATGTTACAAACTAAGTATCAAAACTAATATACCCCCCTATGGGATAGGGTATAAACATATGAGAGGCTACAATCCGCTATGCGGATCGTTGAATACCCTATCCCATCCCATCCTTTAAATTAATATCCTCAAAATATAGGCCTTATGGCGATGAAATACAGAAAATGACATTGTCACAATATATTGCTCAGACAGTTTCTCAAAATCTTGTGTGGTTCGACAAAAAGCAACTTATTTCTATTGCTAATGCCTTGGGATGGGGTATACAAATGGTTTTTGTAAGAAAACGCCCCCAAAATGTGGGCGTAGGTGAAAATGATCTATGGACAAAATGTTTATATTACCATTTCGGAAGTATTTGCATCAAAATTTTTTTCGAAAGTTTTAAAATTTGGACAAAAAGCGTTTTTTACTAAAAACGCCCCCAAAAAGTGGGCGTGGCAAAAAACTTTGTATGAACGAAATATAGATATTAGGATTGTCTAAATATGCTACTCAGACACTTTTTTGAAATTCCTTACGGTTTGGCCAAAAAATAAGTTTTCCTAAAAAGGGGGCGTGGCAGTGGGCGGATTTCAAAAATTTTTACACTTGTTCTGGTGGCACGGACGAGGATCCTATATACCAAATTTCATTATCCTAGCTCAAAATTTAAGGCCCAAAAACCGCTGACGAACAGACAGACGGACGGACGGACGGACGGACGGACGGACGGACGGACGGACAGACAGACATGGCTAATTCGACTCAGCTAGCGATTCTGAGTCGATCCATATACTTTGAGGTATATGTAGCAAAATTATTTCTCTATGTTACAAACTAAGTATCAAAACTAATATACCCCCCTATGGGATAGGGTATAAACATATGAGAGGCTACAATCCGCTGTGCGGATCGTTGAATACCCTATCCCATCCCATCCTTAAAATTAATATCCTCAAAATATAGGCCTTATGGCGATGAAATACAGAAAATGACATTGTCACAATATATTGCTCAGACAGTTTATCAAAATCTTTTGTGGTTCGACAACAAACAACGTATTTCTATTGCTAATGCCTTGGGATGGGGTATACAAATGGTTTTTGTAAGAAAACGCCCCCAAAATGTGGGCGTAGGTGAAATTGATCTATGGACAAAATGTTTATATTACCATTGCGGAAGTATTTGCATCAAAAATTTTTTCGAAAGTTTTAAAATTTGGACAAAAAGCGTTTTTTACTAAAAACGCCCCCAAAAAGTGGGCGTGGCAAAAAACTTTGTATGAACGAAATATAGATATTAGGATTGTCTAAATATGCTACTCAGACACTTTTTTGAAATTCCTTACGGTTTGGCCAAAAAATAAGTTTTCCTAAAAATGGGGCGTGGCAGTGGGCGGATTTCAAAAATTTTTGCACTTGTTCTGGTGGCACGGACCAGGATCCTCTATACCAAATTTCATTATCCTAGCTCAAAATTTAAGGCCCAAAAACCGCTGACGAACAGACAGACGGACGGACGGACGGACGGACGGACGGACGGACGGACGGACGGACAGACAGACATGGCTTATTCGACTCAGCTAGCGATTCTGAGTCGATCCATATACTTTGAGGTATATGTAGCAAAATTATTTCTCTATGTTACAAACTAAGTATCAAAACTAATATACCCCCCTATGGGATAGGGTATAAACATATGAGAGGCTACAATCCGCCTTGCGGATCGTTGAATACCCTATCCCATCCCATCCTTTAAATTAATTTCCTCAAAATATAGGCCTTATGGCGATGAAATACAGAAAATGACATTGTCACATTATATTGCTCAGACAGTTTCTCCAAATCTTGTGTGGTTCGACAAAAAACAACGTATTTCTATTGCTAATGCATACAAATGGTTTTTGTAAGAAAACGCCCCCAAAATGTGGGCGTAGGTGAAAATGATATATGGACAAAATGTTAATATTACCATTTCGGAAGTATTTGCATCAAAATTTTGTTCGAAAATTTTAAAATTTGGACAAAAAGCGTTTTTTTTTAAAAACGCCCCCAAAAAGTGGGCGTGGCAAAAAACTTTGTATGAACGAAATATAGATATTAGGATTGTCTAAATATGCTACTCAGACACTTTTTTGAAATTCCTTACGGTTTGGCCACAAAAAAGGTTTTCCTAAAAAGGGGGCGTGGCAGTGGGCGGATTTTAAAAATTTTTACACTTGTTCTGGATGCACGGACGAGGATCCTATATACCAAATTTCATTATCCTAGCTCAAAATTTAAGGCCCAAAAACCGCTGACGAACAGACAGACGGACGGACGGACGGACGGACGGACAGACAGACATGGGTAATTCGATTCAGCTAGCGATTCTGAGCCGATCCATATACTTTGAGGTTTATGTAGCAAAATTATTTCTCTATGTTACAAACTAAGTATCAAAACTAATATACCCCCCTATGGGATAGGGTATAAACATATGAGAGGCTACAATCCACTATGCGGATCGTTGAATACCCTATCCCATCCCATCCTTAAAATTAATATCCTCAAAATATAAGCCTTATGGCGATGAAATACAGAAAATGACATTGTCACAATATATTGCTCAGACAGTTTATCAAAATCTTTTGTGGTTCGACAAAAAACAACGTATTTCTAGTGCTAATGCCTTGGGAAGGGGTATACAAATGGTTTTTGTAAGAAAACGCCCACAAAATGTGGGCGTAGGTGAACATGATCTATGGACAAAATGTTTATATTACCATTGCGGAAGTATTTGCATCAAATTTTTTTTCGAAAGTTTTAAAATTTGGACAAAAAACGTTTTTTACTAAAAACGCCCCCAAAAAGTGGGCGTGGCAAAAAACTTTGTATGCACGAAATATAGATATTAGGATTGTCTAAATATGTTGCTAACACATTTTTTTGAAATTCCTTACGGTTTGGCTTAAAACTACGTTTTTCTAAAAGGGGGCGTGGCAGTGGGCGGATTTTAAAAATTTTTACACTTGTTCTGGTGACTCGGCCAAGGATCCTATATACCAAATTTCATTAGCCTAGCTCAAAATTTAAGGCCCAAAAATCGGTGACGAACAGACAGACGGACGGACGGACGGACGGACGGACGGACGGACGGACAGACAGACATGGCTAATTCGACTCAGCTAGCGATTCTGAGTCGATCCATATACTTTGAGGTAAATGTAGCAAAATTATTTCTCTATGTTACAAACTAAGTATCAAAACTAATATACCCCCCTATGGGATAGGGTATAAACATATGAGAAGGCTACAATCCGCTGTGCGGATCGACAAGGTTTTCTCCTGTATATGTTATGGGGTAGTGTATAAAAATGGTTTTTATATAAAAACACCCCCAAAAAGTGGGCGTGGGTTAAAATGGTATAAAGACGAAATGTTCATATTAATAATGTTAATGATTCTGCATCAAAAATTTTTTCGAAAAATTTAAAATTTGACCGAAAACAGTTTTTTATTGAAAACGCCCCCAAAAAGTGGGCGTGGCAAAAAACTTTATATGAACGAAATATAGATATTACGATTCTGTAAATATGCTGTTCAGACACTTTTTTAAAATTCTTTACGGTTTTGCCAAAAATTACGTTTTTCTAAAAAGGGGGCGTGGCAGTGGGCGGATTTCAAAAATTTTTACACTTGTTCTGGTGACTCGGACAAGGATCCTATATACCAAATTTCATTATCCTAGCTCAAAATTTAAGGCCAAAAAATCGGTGACGAACAGACAGACGGACGGACGGACGGACGGACGGACAGACAGACATGACTAATTCGACTCAGCTAGCGATTCTGAGTCGATCCATATACTTTGAGGTATATGTAGCAAAATTATTTGTCTATGTTACAAACTATGTATCAAAACTAATATACCCCCCTATGGGATAGGGTATAAACACCCCCAAAAAGTGGGCGTGGGTTAAAATGGTATAAAGACGAAATGTTCATATTAATAATGTTAATGATTCTGCATCAAAAAATTTTTCGAAAAATTTAAAATTTTACCGAAAACAGTTTTTTATTGAAAACGCCCCCAAAAAGTGGGCGTGGCAAAAAACTTTATATGAACGAAATATAGATATTACGATTCTGTAAATATGCCGTTCAGACACTTTTTTAAAATTCTTTACGGTTTTGCCAAAAATTACGTTTTTCTAAAAAGGGGGCGTGGCAGTGGTCGGATTTCAAAAATTTTTACACTTGTTCTGGTGACTCGGACAAGGATCCTATATACCAAATTTCATTATCCTAGCTCAAAATTTAAGGCCCAAAAATCGGTGACGAACAGACAGACGGACGGAAGGACGGACGGACGGACGGACGGACAGACAGACATGACTAATTCGACTCAGCTAGCGATTCTGAGTCGATCCATATACTTTGAGGTATATGTAGCAAAATTATTTCTCTATGTTACAAACTATGTATCAAAACTAATATACCCCCCTATGGGATAGGGTATAAAAACTTTTACGGTTCTACAAAGACAAGGTTTTCTCCTGCATATGTTATGGGGTAGTGTCTAAAAATGGTTTTTATATAAAAACGCCCCCAAAAAGTGGGCATGGGTTAAAATGATCTATAGACGAAATGTTCATATTTATATTGCTAATGATTCTGCATCAAAAGTTTTTTTTCGAAAATTTGAAAATTTGACCGAAAAACGTGTTTTATTAAAAACGCCCCCAAAAAGTGGGCGTGGCAAAAAACTTTATGTGAATGAAATACAGATATTCAGATTGTCTAAATATGTTGTTCAGAAAAGATTTCAAAATTCCTTATGGTTTGGCCAAAAAATACGTTTTTCTAAAAAGGGGGCGTGGCAGTGGGCGGATTTCAAAATTTTTTACACTTGTTCTGCTGGGAGCAACAAAGAGCACGTGTACCAAATTTCATCCTTCTAGCTCAAAATTTAAGGCCTAAAAACTGGTGACGGACGGACGGACGGACAGACATGGCTTAATCGACTCAGCTATCGATTCTGAGTCGATCCATATACTTTGAGGTATATGTAGCTAAATTATTTCTCTATGTTACAAACTATGTATCAAAACTAATATACCCCTATGGGAGAGGGTATAAAAAGTTCTTTTTGGTTTGCACAATCACTTTTTGGGGTGTTTTTAGTAAAAAACGATTTTTGTACAGATTTTAAAAAGTTGGAAAAAACATTTGATGCAAATACTTCCGTAATGATATAATAAACATTTTGTCTATAGATCATTTTCACCTACACCCACTTATTTGGGGGCGTTTTCCCACAAAAACCATTTGTATACCCCATCGCAAGGCATTAGCAAATAAAATAGGTTGTTTTTTGTTGAACCACATAAGGTTTTGATAAATTGGCTGAACAATATGTTGTGACAATGTAATTTTCTGTATTTCAACGCCATGAAGCCTGCATTTTGAGGATATTAATTTTATGGATGGGATGGGAGGGTGTATTCAACGATTGTAGCCTTTATATGTTTATACCCTATCCCATAGGGGTATATTAGTTTTGATACATAGTTTGTAACGTAGAAAAATTATTTAGCTATATATACCTCAAAGTATATGGATCGACTCAGAATCGATAGCTGAGTCGATTAAGCCATGTCTGTCCGTCCGTCCGTCACCAGTTTTTGGGCCTTAAATTTTGAGCTAGAAGGATGAAATTTGGTACACGTGCTCTTTGTTGCTCCCAGCAGAACAAGTGTAAACATATGAGAAGGCTACAATCCGCTGTGCGGATCGTTTAATACCCTATCCCATCCCATCCTTAAAATTGATATCCCCAAAATATGGTCTTTATGGTCATAAAGTATTGAAAATGACGTTGTTACAACATATTGTTCCGAAGGATTAACAAATTCTCTTATGGTTCGACAAAAAACCACGTTTTTGTATTGCATATGCCTTGGGGTAGGGCATACAAATGGTTTTTGTAGGAAAACGCCCCCAAAAAGTGGGAGTGGGTTAAAATGGTCTAGTTAGTTAGATTGGCTGTTCGTACAAGACGAAACACAATTAGCGCTGAGGTGCGCCGTTTTGATGCCAAAAACTCGTGCGGTTAAATGTTATGTCTTGTTGTTAGTTGGCGTGTACTAAATCCAACCAGTGGCATTAAGGAAGGCGATCAGTTCTTTGATGTGTTTATCAGAGAGGTCGCGGATATTGTCGAAGAAAGGTTTGCCTAGGGTTCGTTGTCTTGCTTTTGACAGAGCCGGACATTTGCACAGAAAGTGAGTTAGAGTTTCCTTCTCCCCCACCTCCTTGCAACTGCGACAGTTGGTGTTGTTGGGTATACCCATTCTAACAGCATGGTCACCGATGGGCCAGTGTCCAGTGGTAATTGCTATCACCCTGGAGACTTCCTTACGGGATCTGCTTAAGAGGTCCCGTGTTTTAGTCTTGTTGTAGCGAGGCCACATATCTCTTGAAATGGCGCACCCACTGAGGTTACGCCACCTATGTTCTGCTGTTTTAAGAGAGTGTGTGTTGATATTATTCATGATAGTTTTTAAAGGAGTGAGAATGCCGATTGCACGTGAGCTGGGAAGGGACGAGCCCAACCTGGCTAGGGCATCAGCCTGTTCATTTCCATATATGTCACTGTGGCCTGGAACCAATATGAGAGTGATACTGTATCGACTCCCAATGGAGGCCAGTTCGTTTTGGCATTGAAGTACTAGTTTTGATGACGTCGATACCGAAATAATCGCCTTAATAGCGGCTTGACTGTCGACAAAAATAGCGATATTTTGCTTGGTAGTACTATCGTGTTTAATCGCGTGACATGCCTCCCTAATAGCCAACAATTCCGCTTGGAATACGCTGGAGGAATCAGGGAGGCGAAACGATTTTTTTATTTTGAGTGTGTCCGAGTAGACACCGGCGCCCACTCCGCAGTCCATTTTGGAGCCGTCGGTGTAAATAAGTGTGTCAAAATCTTTTTCAACCAATGCGTTTTTCCAATCCTCTCTAGTTGGAAAGCCAGCGGTGAAGTGATTGTGGAAGTTCAGTTTGGGTATCATGTAGTCGGTATGATGGTCAGCTAGACCTGCTGGCAATGAATCTAGGATATTGCTGAGCCCATAGGGCTTATTGAACCAGCAGCCAGATTCTTGGAGCCTGACTGCACTACACACTAGAGGGAGAAGGTGGAGAAGAACCGTTAAGGCATCAGTGGGACAAGATCTCATGGCCCCAGTTGTGCCGATACAAGTAGTTCTTTGTACCCTCTTAAGTTTGTCAATGATATACCCTTTACTCACAGAAGGCCACCAGACTAGTGCCCCATAGGTGAGTATCGGCCGAACAACAGCAGTGTACATCCAAAGTGTCATCTTTGGTTGTAGGCCCCATCTTTTGCCGAATGTTTTTCTACAGGCATTGAAAGCTATACATGCTTTCTTGACCCTTTGTTCTATGTTGGTTTTCCAATTAAGCTTAGTATCTAGGATAGTCCCTAGATATTTGACATTGGATGAGAGTGAGAGCGCTTGTCCATTAAGTCGGGAGAGGTTAAAGGCTGGTATTTTGGTCTTCGTGGTAAAAAGCATCATTTCCGTTTTGCTCGGATTAACACCCAGGCCACAGCTTGTAGCCCACGTGCTCACAGAACCCAGAGCGTACTCCATGATTTCGCTAATCACTGGGAGAAACTTTCCTGACACTAGGATCACCACGTCGTCCGCGTATGCCACTGCCTTAATCCTATCCCGATCAAGTCGGACTAACAGTTTGTTCATAACAATAAGCCACAGCAGAGGAGATATCACACCGCCCTGTGGTGTACCTCTGTCAGCATATCGCGTTAAGCTGCTGTTGCCTAGTGTTGATTGAATGATTCTAGACCTTAGCATGGATATAATCCATTGGCTAAAATGCTCCTCTACACCAGTTACGGTTAGGGCTTCTAGTATGCTGTCAGTTTGTACATTATTGAAAGCCCCTTCTATATCAAGGAAAGTGGCTAGGGTGTACTCTTTGTAGTAGAGGGACTTTTCGATGGTCCCAATCACCTCATGCAGAGCGGTTTCAGTCGATCTGCCTTTGAGATATGCGTGTTGTGATGTGGATAGCGGTGATTCATTAAGAATGCTTCGCACATGGATGTCAAGGATCCGCTCCAGGGTCTTTAGTATAAAGGAAGCAAGGCTGATGGGCCTAAAATCTTTTGCAGATTCATGTCCACGTCTGCCCGCCTTTGGTATAAAAACTACCCTGACACGTCTCCATGAGTGTGGAATAAAGTTGAATAAAATACAACTTCTATAAATTGGCAACAACCACGGTAATACAGTATCCTGTGAGTTTTGTAGCATGATCGGCAAGATGCCATCAAGGCCAGGTGATTTATAGGGTGAGAAGCTATTAATTGCCCAGGATGTTTATACCCTATCCCATAGGGGTATATTAGTTTTGATACTTAGTTTGTAACATAGAGAAATAATTTTGCTACATATACCTCAAAGTATATGGATCGACTCAGAATCGCTAGCTGAGTCGATTAAGCCATGTCTGTCTGTCCGTCCGTCCGTCCGTCTGTACGTCACCGATTTTTAGGCCTTAAATTTTGAGCTAGGATAATGAAATTTGGTATATAGGATCCTCGTCTCTGCCTACAGAACAAGTGTAAAAATTTTTGAAATCCGCCCACTGCCACGCCCCTTTTAAGAAAAACTCAGTTTTTGACCAAACCGTAGGGAATTTTAAAAAAGTTTCTGAACAACATATTTAGACAATATTAATATCTATATTTCGTCCATCTAAAGTTTTTTGCCACGCCCACTTTTTGGGGGCGTTTTCAATTAAAAACTGTTTTCGGTCAAATTTTAAATTTTTCGAAAAAAATTTTGATGCAGAATCATTAACATTATTAATATGAACATTTCGTCTATATACCATTTTAACCCACGCCCACTTTTTGGGGGCGTTTTTATATAAAAACCATTTTTATACACTACCCCATAACATATGCAGGAGAAAACCTTGTCTTTTGTAGAACCGTAAAATTGTTTTGTAAGCAGTCTGAAGAATTTGTTGTCACTATATCATTTTTTCTATTTTATCCACATCGTGTTTTTAGCCATGCCCCCTTTTTTGGGGATTTTAGTTTTATGGATAGGATGGGATAGGGTATTCAACGATCCGCACAGCGGATTGTAGCCTTCTCATATGTTTATACCCTATCCCATAGGGGGGTATATTAGTTTTGATACTTAGTTTGTAACATAGAGAAATAATTTTGCTACATATACCTCAAAGTATATGGATCGACTCAGAATCGCTAGCTGAGTCGAATTAGCCATGTCTGTCTGTCCGTCCGTCCGTCCGTCCGTCCGTCCGTCCGTCCGTCCGTCTGTCTGTTCGTCAGCGGTTTTTGGGCCTTAAATTTTGAGCTAGGATAATGAAATTTGGTATATAGGATCCTCGTCCGTGCCACCAGAACAAGTGTAAAAATTTTTGAAATCCGCCCACTGCCACGCCCCCTTTTTAGGAAAACTTATTTTTTGGCCAAACCGTAAGGAATTTCAAAAAAGTGTCTGAGTAGCATATTTAGACAATCCTAATATCTATATTTCGTTCATACAAAGTTTTTTGCCACGCCCACTTTTTGGGGGCGTTTTTAGTAAAAAACGCTTTTTGTCCAAATTTTAAAACTTTCGAAAAAAATTTTGATGCAAATACTTACGAAATGGTAATATAAACATTTTGTCCATAGATCATTTTCACCTACGCCCACATTTTGGGGGCGTTTTCTTACAAAAACCATTTGTATACCCCATCCCAAGGCATTACCAATAGAAATACGTTGTTTTTTGTCGAACCACACAAGATTTTGAGAAACTGTCTGAGCAATATATTGTCAGAATGTCATTTTCTGTATTTCATCGCCATAAGGCCTATATTTTGAGGATATTAATTTAAAGGGTGGGATGGGATAGGGTATTCAACGATCCGCATAGCGGATTGTAGCCTCTCATATGTTTTTTCTTTGGTTATAATGGATTTGATATTTTCCCAAGTTGTATGGTCAGCGGGCCGAGAGTCAGCAGATGCTGGCACCTCTTTACAACCCGGGAAGTGTGTGTTAATTAGGATAGACAGAGATTCGGATGAGGTCTCTGCCCAGCTACCATCAGACTTTCTTATTAAGGACGGGTTTGAATGGTCCTTCGCTAAGATTTTGCTCAGTCTGGAAGAGTCTTTAAGGGTATTGATGGATTCGCAGTATTCCTGCCAGGATTCTTTCTTGGCGCTACGAATAGCCGCTTTGTATATTCTAAGGCAATCTTTATAGGGCTGCCAAAAGTTGTATTTATGGCATATGTTAAAAATGACCCTGGTCATATTCCTAAGTTTACTAAGGTCCTCACTCCACCAGGGAGGTAGTTTTTTCCTACCGTAACTGGCTGGACACGAGACCTTGAAAGCAGTACTCATTGCCTTCTCAAAAGTAACGATAGCTGCATTCAGTTCGTCTGTCGAAGTGAACTTAGATTTTGGTATTGCTTGAAGTCTAGAATTAACTATTTGGTCAAACTTTGGGATTTCTAAAGGGGATTGGTGCATCAATCCGAATATTGACATCAAAGAGTATCCAGCTGTGATCAGAGAAGGATTTCAGGTTGGATACTCTCCAGTTATTCACCTTTAGGTTGTCGTTGTTTGTGGCTAGTGTGATGTCAATGACATCTTCCCAGCCCCTAAAACTCACCGTGCTCGGGAAAGTGAAGGTTGGGGTACAACAACACGATGTGGATAAAATAAAAAAAATGATATAGTGACAAAAAATTCTTCAGGCTGCTTACAAAACACTTTTACACTGCATATGTTATGGGGTAGTGTATAAAAATGGTTTTTATATAAAAATGCCCCCAAAAAGTGGGCGTTGGTTAAAATGGTAAAAGGACGAAATGTTCATATTAATAATGTTAATGATTCTGCATCAAAAATTTTTTCGAAAAATTTAAAATTTGACCGAAAACAGTTTTTTATTTAAAACGCCCCCAAAAAGTGGGCGTGGCAAAAAACTTTATATGAACGCAATATAGATATTACGATTCTGTAAATATGCTGTTCAGACACTTTTTTAAAATTATTTACGGTTTTGCCAAAAATTACGTTTTTCTAAAAAGGGGGCGTGGCAGTGGGCGGATTTCAAAAATGTTTACACTTGTTCTGGTGACTCGGACAAGGATCCTATATACCAAATTTCTTTATCCTAGCTCAAAATTTAAGGCCCAAAAATCGGTGACGAACAGACAGACGGACGGACGGACACACGGACGGACGGACGGACGGACGGACGGACGGACAGACAGACATGGCTAATTCGACTCAGCGAGCGATTCTGAGTCGATCCATATACTTTGAGGTATATGTAGCTAATTTATTTCTCTATGTTACAAACTAAGTATCAAAACTAATATACCCCTATGGGATAGGGTATAAAGAGACTCACCTCGTTCATTGATCTCTGAGCTACCCCACAGGGTATGCCTGGCATTGGCATCGCAGCCCAGAATCAAGTGGGTCTTCCTTTTTGATAAGGTGGCTGAGAGAAACTCTACCTCCTTCGGCGGAGCATTCAGGTTATGTGCCATATAGGCCGAAGCAGCATACAGACAGTCCTGCTTACCAGCTTCAATCCGTATAACAGCAAGGTCGTTGCAGCTAAGGTTGGGACAAAAGAAAGCTTTGATATGTTTATACCCTATCCCATAGGGGTTTATTAGTTTTGATACTTAGTTTGTAACATAAAGAAATAAATTAGCTACATATACCTCAAAGTATATGGATCGACTCAGAATCGCTCGCTGAGTCGAATTAGCCATGTCTGTCTGTCCGTCCGTCCGTCCGTCCGTCCGTCCGTCCGTCTGTCTGTTCGTCACCGATTTTTGGGCCTTAAATTTTGAGCTAGGATAATGAAATTTGGTATATAGGATCCTTGGCCGAGTCACCAGAACAAGTGTAAAAATTTTTAAAATCCGCCCACTGCCACGCCCTCTTTTAGAAAAAACGTAGTTTTAAGCCAAACCGTAAGGAATTTCAAAAAAGTGTGTTAGCAACATATTTAGACAATCCTAATATCTATATTTCGTCCATACAAAGTTTTTTGCCACGCCCACTTTTTGGGGGCGTTTTTAGTAAAAAGCATTTTTTGTCCAAATTTTAAAACTTTCGAAAAAAAAGTTGATGCAAATACTTCCGCAATGGTAATATAAACATTTTGTCAATAGATCATTTTCACCTACGCCCACATTTTGGGGGCGTTTTCTTAGAAAAACCATTTGTATACCCCATCCCAAGGCATTAGCAATAGAAAACCGTTGTTTTTTGTCGAACCACAAAAGATTTTGATAAACTGTCTGAGCAATATATTGTGACAATGTCATTTTCTGTATTTCATCGCCATAAGGCCTATATTTTGATTATATTAATTTTAAGGATGGGATGGGATAGGGTTTTCAACGATCCGCATAGCGGATTGTAGCCTCTCATATGTTTTTTAACTAAAATACAGGATCTTGGCTTACCGTTATGTTTGTCGATGTTGTAGAAAAGGTTGTAGTCCTTGTCATTGAGCCCTTTGATAGTGGAACCTCCCACCCAGGGTTCTTGAATTAGGCTGATGTCGATGTCTTCCTCTTTCAGAAAGACTAGGAGGTTTTCACTAGCGCACCTAGAGTGCTGCAGGTTAATCTGCAGAACTCTGAGCATCTCGTGTGGATGTGGCATCTAGTCGCAGGACTTCCAACAAATTGTTGGCGTCATCGACTTCGTCCGGGTCTTCACCTGGACGCGCTGACCTGAATATTTTGAGTTTGGCATGTCTGATGCCAAACCTCAATCTGTTATCGGCCTTCTCTAGGGCTTCTAGAGACTCCTCGTTGATGAGTAGGAGGAAGGGCTTAGTGTGAGGGGTTGGTGTCTCTACCTTAAGGACGGACCAGTCAGTCATGGGAATTCCGGGGTTGTGCAGCTGTAGGACCTGGATCAGTTTGACCCTGTCTAAGTGCATATTGGGTAGCCAAATGCGGGCTCGCGGTCGCCAAGGAATGTCATCGGCTGGAACGAGCTTCAAACTAAAACCCGTCCAGTTGTTCCGAATCTTGGCAACACAGTTTTCGAGGAAATCCCTCGAAAATTTGTCTGCACATTTAACCACCCTAATACCCCTAACCACTTCTTCGGAATCGAAGCATGGCAGAGGGCCACCCGGATTGTCCAGCGGAAAGTCCATAACCATCTCAGAAAGCTTGGCCTAAATCTCACCCCAAGCGTCAATTAGTCGGCTGCTCGTCGATAATTGCAACTTGCAGGTCGTCTCTTACGACCCGGGTATTGGAGCGCTTCGGTTTAGGTTTGACTTTGGCCTCCGCATGCTTAGATGAGTTACCGGAGGCTGAAAACTTCCCCCGCTTTGAGGCGTTAGTTGGCTCATCATGAGACCTACTGCGCTTTGCGGTTTCAGACTCTAGCCGCTTTTCCTTGAGTTTGGTATATGTGTTTGTCGCTGTCTTTGTTATGTGCAATACCAGCCGCTTCATTCTTAGCTATCTTACTGAGAATGAAGCAGGCTCTACTGTACTGACTTTTGGTGATGTTCGATACACTCGGTTGTTGGCCATCACAAGCGACCTTAGCCGGAATCGTTTTGGTATTTAATGGCTTAGACGTTGTCGGTGTACTGACTGCACATGTTCCAACGTCTAAGTCGGTTGTTTTAGGCAAGACGTTAGATGAAGCGAGTGTACTAACTATACACTGCCCATCGCCTGCGTTTTGTTGGGTGTTAATTGGCTGAGACTCCGCGAGTGTACTAACTATACAATGCGCGTCGCCTGAAGAGGTCTCTAGAGATACCACAGACGACGTTGGTATACCCCCTCCCAAGGCATTAGCAATAGAAAATCGTTGTTTTTGTCGAACCACAAAAGATTTTGATAAACTGTCTGAGCAATATATTGTGACAATGAATCATTAACATTATTAATATAAACATTTCGTCTATATACCATTTTCACCCACGCCCACTTTTTGGGGGCTTTTTTATATAAAAACCATTTTTATACACTACCCCATAACATATGCAGGAGAAAACCTTGTATTTTGTAGAACCGTAAAAGTGTTTTGTAAGCAGTCTGAAGAATTTGTTGTCACTATATCATTTTTTCTATTTTATCCACATCGTGCCCACTTTTTATGCGCGTTTTCTTACAAAAACCGTTTGTATACCCTACCCCATAGCATATGCAGGAAAAAAACCTTGTCTCTTGTAGAACCGTAAAAGTGTTTTATAAACTGTCTGAAAATATTTTTCTGACAGTGACATTTCCAGGCAGATTTCCAATTTTTTTAGACTTGTTCTGCTGGGAGCAACAAAGAGCACGTGTACCAAATTTCATCCTCCTAGCTCAAAATTTAAGGCCCAAAAACTGGTGACGTACGGACGGACGGACAGACATGGCAAAAGGTTTTGATAAACTGTCTGAGCAATATATTGTTACAATGTCATTTTTTGTATTTTATCGCCATAAAGACTACATTTTGAGGATATTAATTTTAAGGATGGGATGGGATAGGGTTTTCAACGATCCGCATAGCGGATTGTAGCCTCTCATAGTTTATACCCTATCCCATAGGGGTATATTAGTTTTGATACTTAGTTTGTAACATAGAGAAATAATTTAGCTACATATACCTCAAAGTATATGGATCGACTCAGAATCGCTAGCTGAGTTGAATTAGCCATGTCTGTCTGTCCGTCCGTCCGTCCGTCCGTGTGTCCGTCCGTCTGTCTGTCTGTTCGTCACCGATTTTTGGGCCTTAAATTTTGAGCTAGGATAATGAAATTTGGTATATAGACTCTCTGGCCGACGAAGCAGAACAAGTGTAAAAATTTTTGAAATCCGCCCACTGCCACGCCCCCTTATAGAAAAACGTAGTTTGAAGCCAAACCGTAAGGAATTTAAAAACATATGAGAAGGCTACAATCCACTGTGCGGATCGTTGAATACCCTATCCCATCCTATCTGTAAAACTAAAATCCCCAAAAAGTGGACATGGCGAAAAACACGATGTGGATAAAATTAAGAATATGACATGGTGACAACAAATTCTTCAGACTGCTTATAAAAAACTTTTACGGTTCTACAAAAGACAAGGTTTTCTCCTGCATATGTTATGGGGTAGGGTATAAAAATGGTTTTTATATAAAAACGCCCCCAAAAAGTGGGCGTGGGTTAAAATGGTCTATTGACGAAATGTTCATATTTATATTACTAATGATTCTGCATCAAAATTTTTTTAGAAAATTTTAAAATTTGACCGAAAAACGTTTTTTATTAAAAACGCCCCCAAAAAGTGGGCGTGGCAAAAAACTTTATATGAACGAAATACAGATATTCAGATTGTCTAAATAAGTTGTTCAGAAACTTTTCAAAATTCCTTATGGTTTGGCCAAAAAATATGTTTTTCTAAAAAGGGGGCGTGGCAGTGGGCGGATTTCAAAAATTTTTACACTTGTTCTGCTGGGAGCAACAAAGAGCACGTGTACCAAATTTCATCCTTCTAGCTCAAAATTTAAGGCCCAAAAACTGGTGACGTACGGACGGACATGGCTAAATCGACTCAGCTATCGATTCTGAGTCGATCCATATACTTTGAGGTATATATAGCTAAATTATTTCTCTATGTTACAAACTATGTATCAAAACTAATATACCCCTATGGGATAGGGTATAAATATGAGAAGGCTACAATCCGCTGTGCGGATCGTTGAATACCCTATCCCATCCTATCCATAAAACTAAAATCCCCAAAAAAGGGGACATGGCTAAAAACACGATGTGGATAAATAGAAAAAATGATATAGTGACAACAAATTCTTCAGACTGCTTACAAAACACTTTAACGGTTCTACATAAGACAAGGTTTTCTCTTGCATATGTTATGGGGTAGTGTATAAAAATGGTTTTTATATAAAAACGCCCCCAAAAAGTGGGCGTGGGTTAAAATGGTATATAGACGAAATGTTCATATTAATAATGTTAATGATTCTGCATCAAAATTTTTTTCGAAAAATTTAAAATTTGACCGAAAACAGTTTTTTATTGAAAACGCCCCCAAGAAGTGGGCGTGGCAAAAAACTTTATATGGACGAAATATAGATATTAATATTGTCTAAATATGTTGTTCAGAAACTTTTTTAAAATTCCTTACGGTTTGGTCAAAAACTGAGTTTTTCTTAAAAGGGGGCGTGGCAGTGGGCGGATTTCAAAAATTTTTACACTTGTTCTGTAGGCAGAGACGAGGATCCTATACACCAAATTTCATTATCCTAGCTCAAAATTTAAGGCCTAAAAATCGGTGACGTACAGACGGACGGACGGACGGACGGACGGACGGACGGACGGACAGACAGACATGGCTTAATCGACTCAGCTAGCGATTCTGAGTCGATCCATATACTTTGAGGTATATGTAGCAAAATTATTTCTCTATGTTACAAACTAAGTATCAAAACTAATATACCCCTATGGGATAGGGTATAAACAGTTTGTCTATAGATCATTTACACCTACGCCCACATTTTGGGCGCGTTTTCTTACAAAAACCATTTGTAGACCCCATCCCAAGGCATTAGCAATAGAAAACCGTTGTTTTTTTGTCGAACCACAAAAGATTTTGATAAACTGTCTGAGCAATATATTGTAACAATGTCATTTTCTGTATTTCATCGCCATAAGGCCTATATTTTGAGGATATTAATTTTAAGGATGGGATAAAATAGGGTATTCAACGATCCGCACAGCGGACTGTAGCCTCTCATATGTTTATACCCTATCCCATAGGGGTATATTAGTTTTGATACTTAGTTTGTAACATAGTTAAATAATTTAGCTACATATACCTCAAGGTATATGGATCGACTCAGAATCGCTAGCTGAGTTGAATTAGCCATGTCTGTCTGTCCGTCCGTCCGTCCGTCCGTGTGTCCGTCCGTCTGTCTGTCTGTTCGTCACCAATTTTTGGGCCTTAAATTTTGAGCTAGGATAATGAAATTTGGTATATAGGATCCTTGGCCGAGTCACCAGAACAGGTGTACAAATTTTTAAAATCCGCAAACTGCCACGCCCGCTTTTAGAAAAAAACGTAGTTTAAAGCCAAACCGTAGGGAATTTCAAAAAAGTGTGTTTGCAACATATTAAGACAATCTTAATATCTATATTTCGTCCATACAAAGTTTTTTGCCACGCCCACTTTTTGGGGGCGTTTTTAGTAAAAAAAAGTTTTTTGTCCAAATTTTGAAACTTTCGAAAAAAATTTTGATGCAAATACTTCCGCAATGGTAATATAAACATTTTGTCTATAGATCATTTTCACCTACGCCCACATTTTGGGGTGTTTTCTTACAAAAACCATCTGTATACCCCCTCCCAAGGCATTAGCAATAGAAAACCGTTGTATTTTGTCGAACCACAAAAGATTTTGAGAAACTGTCTGAGCAATATATTGTGACAATATCATTTTCTGTTTTTCATCGCCATAAGGCCTATATTTTGAGGATATTAATTTAAAGGATGGGATGGGATAGGGTATTCAACGATCCGCATAGCGGATTGTAGCCTCTCATATGTTTATAACCTATCCCATAGGGGTATATTAGTTTTGATACTTAGTTTGTAACATAGAGAAATAATTTTGCTACATATACCTCAAAGTATATAAATCGACTCAGAATCGCTAGCTGAGTCGAATTAGCCATGTCTGTCTGTCCGTCCGCCCGTCCGTCCGTCTGTCTGTTCGTCACCAATTTTTGGGCCTTAAATTTTGAGCTAGGATAATGAAATTTGGTATATAGGATCCTTGGCCGAGTCACCAGAACAAGTGGAAACATTTTTAAAATCCGCCCACTGCCACGCCCCCTTTTAGAAAAAACGTAGTTTTAAGCCAAACCGTAACAAATTTCAAAAAAGTGTGTTAGCAACATATTTGGACCATCCTAATATCTATATTTCGTCTATACAAAGTTTTTTGCCACGCCCACTTTTTGGGGGCGTTTTTTTAAAAAAACTTTTTTGTCCAAATTTTAAAACTTTCGAAAAAAATTTTGATGCAAATACTTCCGCAATGGTAATATAAACATTTTGTCTATAGATCATTTTCACCTACGCCCACATTTTGGGGGCGTTTTCTTAGAAAAACCATTTGTATACCCCATCCCAAGGCATTAGCAATAGAAAACCGTTGTTTTTTGTCGAACCACAAAAGATTTTGATAAACTGTCTGAGCAATATATTGTGACAATGTCATTTTCTGTATTTCATCGCCATAAGGCCTATATTTTGAGGATATTAATTTTAAGGATGGGATGGGATAGGGTTTTCAACGATCCGCATAGCGGATTGTAGCCTCTCATATGTGTATACCCTATCCCATAGGGGTATATTAGTTTTGATACTTAGGTTGTATCATAGAGAAATAATTTTGCTACATATACCTCAAAGTATATGGATCGACTCAGAATCGCTAGCTGAGTCGAATTAGCCATGTCTGTCCGTCCGTCCGTCCGTCTGTCTGTTCGTCAGAGGTTTTATGGCTAGGATAATGAAATTTGGTATATAGGATCCTCGTCCGTGCCACCAGAACAAGTGTAAAAATTTTTGAAATCCGCCCACTGCCACGCCCCCTTTTAAGGAAAACTTAATTTTTGGCCAAACCGTAAGGAATTTCAAAAAAGTGTCTGAGTAGCATATTTAGACAATCCTAATATCTATATTTCGTTCATACAAAGTTTTTTGCCACGCCCACTTTTTGGGGGCGTTTTTAGTAAAAAACGCTTTTTGTCCAAATTTTAAAACTTTCGAAAAAAATTTTGATGCGAATGCTTCCGAAATGGTACTTTGAGGTATATGTATATGTACTTTGAGGTATGTGTAGCAAAATTATTTCTCTATGTTACAAACTAAGTATCAAAACTAATATACCCCCCTATGGGATAGGGTATAAAAACATTTAAAAACATATGAGAAGGCTACAATCCACTGTGCGGATCGTTGAATACCCTATCCCATCCTATCTGTAAAACTAAGATCCCCAAAAAGTGGACATGGCTAAAAACACGATGTGGATAAAATTAAGAATATGACATGGTGACAACAATTTCTTCAGACTGCTTATAAAAAACTTTTACGGTTCTACAAAAGACAAGGTTTTCTCCTGCATATGTTATGGGGTAGGGTATAAAAATGGTTTTTATATAAAAACGCCCCCAAAAAGTGGGCGTGGGTTAAAATGGTCTATTGACGAAATGTTCATATTTATATTACTAATGATCCTGCATCAAAATTTTTTTAGAAAATTTTAAAATTTGACCGAAAAACGTTTTTTATTAAAAACGCCTTCAAAAAGTGGGCGCGGCAAAAAAACTTTATATGAACGAAATACAGATATTCAGATTGTCTAAATATGTTGTTCAGAAAGTTTTTCAAAATTCCTTATGGTTTGGCCAAAAAATACGTTTTTCTAAAAAGGGGGCGTGGCAGTGGGCGGATTTCAAAAATTTTTACACTTGTTCTGCTGGGAGCAACAAAGAGCACGTGTACCAAATTTCATCCTTCTAGCTCAAAATTTAAGGCCCAAAAACTGGTGACGTACGGACGGACGGACGGACGGACAGACATGGCTAAATCGACTCAGCTATCGATTCTGAGTCGATCCATATACTTTGAGGTATAAATAGCTAAATTATTTCTCTATGTTACAAACTATGTATCAAAACTAATATACCCCTATGGGATAGGGTATAAACATATGAGAAGGCTACAATCCGCTGTGCGGATCGTTGAATACCCTATCCCATCCTATCCATAAAACTAAAATCCCCAAAAAAGGGGACATGGCTAAAAACACGATGTGGATAAATAGAAAAAATGATATAGTGACAACAAATTCTTCAGACTGCTTACAAAACACTTTAACGGTTCTACAAAAGACAAGGTTTTCTCTTGCATATTTTATGGGGTAGTGTATAAAAATGGTTTTTATATAAAAACGCCCCCAAACAGTGGGCGTGGGTTAAAATGGTATATAGAAGAAATGTTCATATTAATAATTTTAATGATTCTGCATCAACATTTTTTTCGAAAAATTTAAAATTTGACCGAAAACAGTTTTTTATTGAAAACGCCCCCAAAAAGTGGGCGTGGCAAAAAACTTTATATGGACGAAATATAGATATTAATATTGTCTAAATATGTTGTTCAGAAACTTTTTTAAAATTCCTTACAGTTTGGTCTAAAAACTGAGTTTTTCTTAAAAGGGGGGGTGGCAGTGGGCGGATTTCAAAAATTTTTACACTTGTTCTGTAGGCAGAGACGAGGATCCTATATACCAAATTTCATTATCCTAGCTCAAAATTTAAGGCCTAAAAATCGGTGACGTACAGACGGACGGACGGACGGACGGACGGACAGACAGACATGGCTTAATCGACTCAGCTAGCGATTCTGAGTCGATCAATATACTTTGAGGTATATGTAGCAAAATTATTTCTCTATGTTACAAACTAAGTATCAAAACTAATATACCCCTATGGGATAGGGTATAAAAACATATGAGAAGAGTACAATCCCCTGTGCGGATCGTTTAATACCCTATCCCATCCCATCCTTAAAATTAATATCTCCAAAAAGTGGGCTTTATTAGCCTATAATATAGAAAATGACATTGTCACAACACATTGTTCAAACAGTTTATCAGAATCTTTTGTTGTTTGACAAAACACATCGTTTTCCTCCTGCATATGCTATGGGGTAGGGTATACAAACGGTTTTTGTAAGAAAACGCCCTCAAAAAGTGGGCGTGGGCTATGGACGAAATGTTTATATTAATATTGCTAACTATTCTGCATCAAAAATTTTTTCGAAAATTTTAAAATTTGACCGTTTTTTTATTAAAAACGTCCCCAAAAAGTGGGCGTGACAAAAAACTTTATATGGACCAAATATAGATATTACGATTCTCTAACTACGTTTCTCAGACACTTTTTTAAAATTCCTTATGGTTAAGCCAAAAAACACGTTTTTCTAAAAAGGGGGCGTGGCAGTGGGCGGATTTCAAAAATGTTTACACTTGTTCTGCTGGGAACAGCAAAGAGCACGTGTACCAAATTTCATCCTTCTAGCTCAAAATTTCAGGCCCACAAACTGGTGACGTACGGACGGACGGACAGACATGGCTAAATTGACTCAGCTATCGATTCTGAGTCGATCCATATACTTTGAGGTATATGTAGCTAAATTATTTCTCTATTTTACAAACTATGTATCAAAACTAATATACCCCTATGGGATAGGGTATAAACACCGCTTTATGATGATTTTTCAATTACATGCGTTTATTTTGAGTTCAATTTTTTTGAATAATCAGTATTGTGGTCTAATAAACATTTTGAATACAATATGTTAATTGTTTTATTTTAAAGCGTTTATATTTGTAACAGAATTTATGGTAGGTCTTGGTAAATAATGCCTGCTCCTTTTGAATACAATATTTAACTGTGCTATTTTATAGCGTTTATATTTGTAACAGAATTTATGGTAGGTCTAGGTAAATAATGCCTGCTCCAGCGGGGAGTGCAAATCATATCCCAGTCCCATGATAATTCTATGTAGTTATGAGTTCACAGAGCTGGAAAAGAAAGTGTTATATCCTCGGGGCAATGGTTCGCCTGTAGAGACTCCAAGCAAATTCCCCAAAAGAGTATACTCTTATAGACGTTCTCGTCCCATTTTCTGTGAAACGGTTGCGAACCAATACCCATGATTGGCTGGCCTGTGTTTTAGCTATAACCTCCGATTAAAACAGTTACGCAATCCATGCCAGTTCACGTTATGCTGGGAAAATTTGTAAAAATCGAGTCACACGTTATGTACTCAGCGGTGACATCTAGTGTAAACAGTTTTTATGTGGTAACCGATTTTTCTATTTTTATCATAGTGACTCACCAATTGAATCGATCCAAATGCCAAAGTCTTCGAAGTCTAAATATGCTGGCAAATCTGGAACTTCTTCAATTGTCTGGGAATAGTCTACCTCTCGGTGCATTTCTTCTGCTAGGACTTCGGTAGCAATCATATTTCCATCGAGCGATTTTTCTAAACAGCAGTCAACAGACGCGGCAATTTCCACGGACACAATATCTCTTAAGGTGTTAGTAAATATGGATGATTCTTCCCCTTTGATGTGCTCTTGGATTTCTGGAAACAAAAAAAAGGTCGTTTAATAGATGAGGGGAAATACTCTACCTCACTCACCTCATTGCCAATGTCGTGTCGAATTGTTTGCTGGATTAGAACCTCGACTAATGTCTTGAAATCCTGCACAAATTTGGGATTCGCTTCGTCGGTTGATTTCTCTTGAACAAGCATAGTTCTTGAAGGTTCTCATTTGCTTTACAAACCTGTGCAATTTTCGGAAACGTTGATAAGGCTTCTCGGTAAATTCATCGACATAGTACTGAGTAATAATTAAATTGCAAGCAGTATATGAAACTCTGCAGACTGTTTGCGTGGAAGCTAAACTACGGGCGAGGTGGACGAGTACGAGATATGCTAGTGCCAGAGATTAACTAAGTAATTTATCACTTTTTTTGCACTGATAAATTAATATA
This sequence comes from Rhingia campestris, assembly GCA_932526625.1. Lineage (NCBI taxonomy): Eukaryota > Metazoa > Arthropoda > Insecta > Diptera > Syrphidae > Rhingia > Rhingia campestris. The sequence goes on from OW052183.1 coordinate 68,595,266, forward strand.
TAAATGCAAGCCCATTTGGGCAGATAGCAGATAGCAAAACGCACGATTGAAATGTCAAAACAAAAATAAATTCCCCACACTACTAACCAGCTGTTAATGGAAATGTCCAAACCCAAAATTTGTGTATGCTAAATTCTTTCAGTCGAAAATACACGTATTCACAGACAGGAGTGCATTAGTGGTGGATTACAACAAAAACAACCAACCATTGTTGGGATTCAGGGTGAGAGAGGTAGAAGTTTGGTATCTCTTTACTTCCTTTAGCACTGCTACCAACGTATGCATGTGATTCTGACAGTTGTGGTATCAAACAAAAAAGACGGCAACTAATTCTGTGTCAATCGACTTAAATAAAAAACATATGAGAGGCTACAATCCGCTATGCGGATCGTTGAATACCCTATCCCATCCCATCCTTTAAATTAATATCCTCAAAATATAGGCCTTATGGCGATGAAATACAGAAAATGACATTGTCACAATATATTGCTCAGACAGTTTCTCAAAATCTTGTGTGGTTCGACAAAAAGCAACTTATTTCTATTGCTAATGCCTTGGGATGGGGTATACAAATGGTTTTTGTAAGAAAACGCCCCCAAAATGTGGGCGTAGGTGAAAATGATCTATGGACAAAATGTTTATATTACCATTTCGGAAGTATTTGCATCAAAATTTTTTTCGAAAGTTTTAAAATTTGGACAAAAAGCGTTTTTTACTAAAAACGCCCCCAAAAAGTGGGCGTGGCAAAAAACTTTGTATGAACGAAATATAGATATTAGGATTGTCTAAATATGCTACTCAGACACTTTTTTGAAATTCCTTACGGTTTGGCCAAAAAATAAGTTTTCCTAAAAAGGGGGCGTGGCAGTGGGCGGATTTCAAAAATTTTTACACTTGTTCTGGTGGCACGGACGAGGATCCTATATACCAAATTTCATTATCCTAGCTCAAAATTTAAGGCCCAAAAACCGCTGACGAACAGACAGACGGACGGACGGACGGACGGACGGACGGACAGACAGACATGGCTAATTCGACTCAGCTAGCGATTCTGAGTCGATCCATATACTTTGAGGTATATGTAGCAAAATTATTTCTCTATGTTACAAACTAAGTATCAAAACTAATATACCCCCCTATGGGATAGGGTATAAACATATGAGAGGCTACAATCCGCTGTGCGGATCGTTGGATACCCTATCCCATCACATCGTTATTATAAATATCCTCAAAATATAGGCCTTATGGCGATGAAATACAGAAAATGACATTGTCACAATATATTGCTCAGACAGTTTATCAAAATCTTTTGTGGTTCGCCAAAAAAACAACGTATTTCTACTGCTAATGCCTTGGGATTGGGTATACAAATGGTTTTTGTAAGAAAACGCCCCCAAAATGTGGGCGTAGGTGAAAATGATCTATGGACCAAATATTTATATTACCATTGCGGAAGTATTTGCATCAAAAATTTTTTCGAAAGTTTTAAAATTTGGACAAAAAGCGTTTTTTACTAAAAACGCCCCCAAAAAGTGGGCGTGGCAAAAAACTTTGTATGAACGAAATATAGATATTAGGGTTGTCTAAATATCCTGCTCAGACACTTTTTTGAAATTCCTTACGGTTTGGCCAAAAAATGAGTTTTTCTAAAAAGGGGGCGTGGCAGTGGGCGGATTTCAAAAATTTTTACACTTGTTCTGGTGGCACGGACGAGGATCCTATATACCAAATTTCATTATCCTAGCTCAAAATTTAAGGCCCAAAAATCGGTGACGAACAGACAGACGGACGGACGGACGGACGGACAGACAGACATGGCTAATTCGACTCAGCTAGCGATTCTGAGTCGATCCATATACTTTGAGGTATATGTAGCAAAATTATTTCTCTATGTTACAAACTAAGTATCAAAACTAATATACCCCCCTATGGGATAGGGTATAAACATATGAGAGGCTACAATCCGCTGTGCGGATCGTTGGATACCCTATCCCATCACATCGTTATTATAAATATCCTCAAAATATAGGCCTTATGGCGATGAAATACAGAAAATGACATTGTCACAATATATTGCTCAGACAGTTTATCAAAATCTTTTGTGGTTCGCCAAAAAAACAACGTATTTCTACTGCTAATGCCTTGGGATTGGGTATACAAATGGTTTTTGTAAGAAAACGCCCCCAAAATGTGGGCGTAGGTGAAAATGATCTATGGACCAAATATTTATATTACCATTGCGGAAGTATTTACATCAAAAATTTTTTCGAAAGTTTTAAAACTTGGACAAAAAGCGTTTTTTACTAAAAACGCCCCCAAAAAGTGGGCGTGGCAAAAAACTTTGTATGAACGAAATATAGATATTAGGGTTGTCTAAATATCCTGCTCAGACACTTTTTTGAAATTCCTTACGGTTTGGCCAAAAAATGAGTTTTTCTAAAAAGGGGGCGTGGCAGTGGGCGGATTTCAAAAATTTTTACACTTGTTCTGGTGGCACGGACGAGGATCCTATATACCAAATTTCATTATCCTAGCTCAAAATTTAAGGCCCAAAAATCGGTGACGAACAGACAGACGGACGGACGGACGGACGGACAGACAGACATGGTTAATTCGACTCAGCTAGCGATTCTGAGTCGATCCATATACTTTGAGGTATATGTAGCAAAATTATTTCTCTATGTTACAAACTAAGTATCAAAACTAATATACCCCCCTATGGGATAGGGTATAAACATATGAGAGGCTACAATCCGCTGTGCGGATCGTTGAATACCCTATCCCATCCCATCCTTAAAATTAATATCCTCAAAATATAGGCCTTATGGCGATGAAATACAGAAAATGACATTGTCACAATATATTGCTCAGACAGTTTATCAAAATCTTTTGTGGTTCGACAACAAACAACGTATTTCTATTGCTAATGCCTTGGGATGGGTATACAAATGGTTTTTGTAAGAAAACGCCCCCAAAATGTGGGCGTAGGTGAAAATGATCTATAGACAAAATGTTTATATTACCATTGCGGAAGTATTTGCATCAAAAATTTTTTCGAAAGTTTTAAAATTTGGACAAAAAGCGTTTTTTACTAAAAACGCCCCCAAAAAGTGGGCGTGGCAAAAAACTTTGTATAAACGAAATATAGATATTAGGATTGTCTAAATATGCTACTCAGACACTTTTTTGAAATTCCTTACGGTTTGGCCAAAAAATAAGTTTTCCTAAAAAGGGGGCGTGGCAGTGGGCGGATTTCAAAAATGTTTACACTTGTTCTGGTGGCACGGACCAGGATCCTCTATACCAAATTTCATTATCCTAGCTCAAAATTTAAGGCCCAAAAACCGCTGACGAACAGACAGACGGACGGACGGACGGACGGACGGACAGACAGACATGGCTTATTCGACTCAGCTAGCGATTCTGAGTCGATCCATATACTTTGAGGTATATGTAGCTTAATTATTTCTCTATGTTACAAACTAAGTATCAAAACTAATATACCCCCCTATGGGATAGGCTATAATGATAAAGGGACAACAAATTCTTCAGACTGCTTACAAACACTTTTACGGTTCTACAAAAGACAAGGTTTTCTCCTGCATATGTTATGGGGTAGTGTATAAAAATGGTTTTTATATAAAAACGCCCCCAAAAAGTGGACGTGAGTTAAAATGGTATATAAACGAAATGTTTATATTAATAATGTTAATGATTCTGCATCAAAATTTTTTTCGAAAAATTTAAAATTTAACCGAAAACAGTTGTTTATAGAAAACGCCCCCAAAAAGTGGGCGTGGCAACAAACTTTATATTGACGAAATATAGATATTAATATTGTCTAAATATGTTGTTCAGAAACTTTTTTAAAATTCCTTACGGTTTGGTCAAAAACTGAGTTTTTCTTAAAAGGGGGCGTGGCAGTGGGCGGATTTCAAATTTTTTACACTTGTTCTGTAGGCAGAGACGAGGATCCTATATACCAAATTTCATTATCCTAGCTTAAAATTGAATGCCCAAAAATCGGTGACGTACAGACGGACGGACGGACGGACAGACAGACATGGCTAAATCGACTCAGCTAGCGATTCTGAGTCTATCCATATACTTTGAGGTATATGTAGCTAAATTATTTCTCTATGTTACAAACTAAGTATCAAAACTAATATACCCCTATGGGATAGGGTATAAACATATGAGAGGCTACAATCCGCTGTGCAGATCGTTGAATACCCTATCACATCCCATTCTTAAAATTAATATCCTCAAAATATAGGCCTTATGGCGATGAAATACAGAAAATGACATTGTCACAATATATTGCTCAGACAGTTTATCAAAATCTTTTGTGGTTCGCCAAAAAAACAACGTATTTCTACTGCTAATGCCTTGGGATTGGGTATACAAATGGTTTTTGTAAGAAAACGCCCCCAAAATGTGGGCGTAGGTGAAAATGATCTATGGACCAAATATTTATATTACCATTGCGGAAGTATTTGCATCAAAAATTTTTTCGAAAGTTTTAAAATTTGGACAAAAAGCGTTTTTTAATAAAAACGCCCCCAAAAGTGGGCGTGGCAAAAAACTTTGTATGGACGAAATGTAGATAAAAGGGTTGTCTAAATATGCTGCTCAGACACTTTTTTGAGTTATATGTATTAAAATTATTTCTCTATGTTACAAACTTAATGTCAAAACTAATATACCCCCCTATGGGATAGGGTATAAAAAAAAAAAACAAAATTACTCCATAGTTAGGTATAGATATCTTTAGTGACCCTCCCTAGTTTTGTCTCGTCTCAGTTTTCGGTTTTACGTTTCGTCCCTCCCCCCTTCTTAAACTTCGAACTTGTTACCCAAACCAATTGTGTGAAAAAGAAAAAAACATATGAGAAGGCTACAATCCACTGTGCGGATCGTTGAATACCCTATTCCATCCTATCTGTAAAACTTAAATCCCCAAAAAGTGGACATGGCTAAGAACACGATGTGGATAAAATAAAGAAAATGACATGGTGACAACAAATTCTTCTGACTGCTTATAAAAAACTTTTACGGTTCTACAAAAGACAAGGTTTTCTCCTGCATATGTTATGGGGTAGGGTATAAAAATGGTTTTTATATAAAAACGCCCCCAAAAAGTGGGCGTGGGTTAAAATAATCTACTGACGAAATGTTCATATTTATATTACTAATGATTCTGCATCAAAAGTTTTTTTAGGAAATATTAAAATTTGACCGTAAAAAGTTTTTTATTAAAACGCCCCCAAAAAGTGGGCGTGGCAAAAAACTTTATATGAACGAAATACAGACATTCAGATTGTCTAAATATGTTGTTCATAAAGTTTTTCAAAATTCCTTAAAATTCGTGGCAGTCGGCGGATTTCAAAAATTTTTACACTTGTTCTGCTGGGAGCAACAAAGAGCACGTGTACCAAATTTCATCCTTCTAGCTCAAAATTTAAGGCCCAAAAACTGGTGACGTACGGACGGACGGACGGACGGACAGACAGACATGGCTAATTCGACTCAGCTAGCGATTCTGAGTCGATCCATATACTTTGAGGTATATGTAGCAAAATTATTTCTCTATGTTACAAACTATGTATCAAAACTAATATACCCCCCTATGGGATAGGGTATAAACATATGAGAAGGCTACAATCCGCTGTGCGGATCGTTGAATACCCTATCCCATCCTATCCATAAAACTAGAATCCCCAAAAAAGTGGGCATGGCTAAAAACACGATGTGGATAAAATAAAAAAAATGGAATGGTGACAACAAATTCTTCAGACTGCTTATAAAAAACTTTTACGGTTCTACAAAAGACAAGGTTTTCTACTGCATATGTTATGGGGTGGTGTATAGAAATGGTTTTTATATAAAAACGCCCCCAAAAAGTGGGCGTGGGTTAAAATGATCTATTGACGAAATGTTCATATTTATATTGCTAATGATTCTGCATCAAAAGTTTTTTCGAAAATTTGAAAATTTGACCGAAAAACGTTTTTTATTGAAAACGCCCCCAAAAAGTGGGCGTGGCAAAAAACTTTATATTAACGAAGTACAGATATTCAGATTGTCTAAATATGTTGTTCAGAAAGTTTTTCAAAATTCCTTATGGTTTGGCCAAAAAATACGTTTTTCTAAAAAGGGGGCGTGGCAGTGGGCGGATTTCAAAAATTTTTACACTTGTTCTGCTGGGAGCAACAAAGAGTACGCGTACCAAATTTCATCCTTCTAGCTCAAAATTTAAGGCCCAAAAACTGGTGACGTACGGACGGACGGACGGACGGACGGACGGACGGACGGACAGACATGGCTAAATCGACTCAGCTATCGATTCTGAGTCGATCCATATACTTTAAGGTATATGTAGCTAAATTATTTCTCTATGTTACAAACTATGTATCAAAACTAATATACCCCTATGGGATAGGGTATAAAAATGGGCGTGGCAAAAAACTTTATATGAACGAAATACAGATATTCAGATTGTCTAAATATGTTGTTCAGAAAGTTTTTCAAAATTCCTTATGGTTTGGCCAAAAAATACGTTTTTCTAAAAAGGGGGCGTGGCAGTGGGCGGATTTCAAAAATTTTTACACTTGTTCTGCTGGGAGCAACAAAGAGCACGTGTACCAAATTTCATCCTTCTAGCTCAAAATTTAAGGCCCAAAAACTGGTGACGTACGGACGGACGGACGGACAGACATGGCTAAATCGACTCAGCTATCGATTCTGAGTCGATCCATATACTTTGAGGTATATGTAGCTAAATTATTTCTCTATGTTACAAACTATGTATCAAAACTAATATACCCCTATGGGATAGGGTATAAACATATGAGAAGGCTACAATCCGCTGTGCGGATCGTTGAATACCCTATCCCATCCCATCCTTTAAATTAATATCCTCAAAATATAGACCTTATGGCGATGAAAAACAGAAAATGACATTGTCACAATATATTGCTCAGACAGTTTCTCAAAATCTTTTGTGGTTCGACAAAAAACAACGTATTTCTATTGCTAATGCCTTGGGATGGGGTACACAAATGGTTTTTGTAAGAAAACGCCCCCAAAATGTGGGCGTAGGTGAAAATGATCTATAGACAAAATGTTTAAATTACCATTGCGGAAGTATTTGCATCAAAATTTTTTTCGAAAGTTTTAAAATTTGGACAAAAAGCGTTTTTTACTAAAAACGCCCCCAAAAAGTGGGCGTGGCAAAAAACTTTGTATGAACGAAATATAGATATTAGGATTGTCTAAATATCCTGCTCAGACATTTTTTTGAAATTCCTTACGGTTTGGCCAAAAAATAAGTTTTTCTAAAAAGGGGGCGTGGCAGTGGGCGGATTTCAAAAATTTTTACACTTGTTCTGGTGACTCGCACAAGTATCCTATATACCAAATTTCATTATCCTAGCTCAAAATTTAAGGCCCAAAAATCGGTGACGAACAGACAGACGGACGGACGGACGGACGGACGGACGGACGGACAGACAGACATGGCTAATTCGACTCAGCTAGCGATTCTGAGTCGATCCATATACTTTGAGGTATATGTAGCAAAATTATTTGTCTATGTTACAAACTATGTATCAAAACTAATATACCCCCCTATGGGATAGGGTATAAACAAATGAGAGGCTACAATCCGCCAAGCGGATCGTTGAATACCCTATCCCATCCCATCCTTTAAATTAATATCCTCAAAATATAGGCCTTATGGCGATGAAAAACAGAAAATGACATTGTCACAATATATTGCTCAGACAGTACTCAAAATCTTTTGTGGTTCGACAAAAAACAACGTATTTCGATTGCTAATGCCTTGGGATGGGGTATACAAATGGTTTTTGTAAGAAAACGCCCCCAAAATGTGGGCGTAGGAGAAAATGATCTATAGACAAAATGTTTATATTACCATTGCGGAAGTATTTACATAAATTTTTTTTTCGAAAGTTTTAAAATTTGGACAAAAAGAGTTTTTTACTAAAAACGCCCCCAAAAAGTGGGCGTGGCAAAAAACTTTGTATGAACGAAATATAGATATTAGGATTGTCTAAATATGCTACTCAGACCTTTTCTTGAAATTCCTTACGGTTTGGCCAAAAAATAAGTTTTCCTAAAAAGGGGGCGTGGCAGTGGGCGGATTTCAAAAATTTTTACACTTGTTCTGGTGGCACGGACGAGAATCCTATATACCAAATTTCATTATCCTAGCTCAAAATTTAAGGCCCAAAAACCGCTGACGAACAGACAGACGGACGGACAGACGGACGGACGGACGGACAGACGGACGGACGGACGGACGGACAGACAGACATGGCTAATTCGACTCAGCTAGCGATTCTGAGTCGATCCATATACTTTGAGGTATATGTTGCAAAATTATTTCTCTATGTTACAAACTAAGTATCAAAACTAATATACCCCCCTATGGGATAGGGTATAAACATATGAGACGGCTACAATCCGCTGTGCGGATCGTTGAATACCCTATCCCATCCTATCCATAAAACTAAAATCCCCAAAAAAGGGGGCATGGCTAAAAACACGATGTGGATAACTGCTTACAAAACAATTTTAGGTTCTACAACAGACAAGGTTTTCTCCTGCATATGTTATGGGGTAGTGTATAAAAATGGTTTTTATATAAAAACCTCCCCAAAAAGTGGGCGTGGGTTAAAATGGTATATAGACAAAATGTTCATATTAATAATGTTAATGATTCTGCATCAACATTTTTTTCGAAAAATTTATAATTTGACCGAAAACAGTTTTTAATTGAAAACGCACCCAAAAAGTGGGCGTGGCAAAAAACTTTATATGGACGAAATATAGATATTAATATTGTCTAAATATTTTGTTCAGAAACTTTTTTAAAGTTCCTTACGGTTTGGTCAAAAACTGAGTTTTTCTTAAAAGGGGGCGTGGCAGTGGGCGGATTTCAAAAATTTTTACACTTGTTCTGTAGGCAGAGACGAGGATCCTATATACCAAATTTCCTTGCTCAAAATTTAAGGCCTAAAAATCGGTGACGTACAGACGGACGGACGGACAGACAGACATGGCTTAATCGACTCAGCTAGCGATTCTGAGTCGATCCATATACTTTGAGGTATATGTAGCAAAATTATTTCTCCATGTTACAAACTAAGTATCAAAACTAATATACCCCTATGGGATAGGGTATAAATATGAGAAGGCTACAATCCGCTGTGCCGATCGTTGAATACCCTATCCCATCCTATCCATAAAACTAAAATCCCCAAAAAAGGGGGCATGGCTAAAAACACGATGTGGACCAAATTTCATCTTTCTAGCTCAAAATTTAAGGCCCAAAAACTGGTGACGTACGGACGGACGGACGGACAGACATGGCTTAATCGACTCAGCTATCGATTCTGAGTCAATCCATATACTTTGAGGTATATCTAGCTAAATTATTTCTCTATGTTACAAACTATGTTTCAAAACTAATATACCCCTATGGGATAGGGTGTAAAAAACGATAAAAGTTATTTCTTATCAAATACAAATAGATACGCTGGTATTTACTACATCATCGTTTCTACAAATAGTAAATCTGTTGTGCAAAGAAAACACTTCACGTCGGTCGTATTAGTGAAGTTGCAAGAGTCTACAAAGTACTGAGTGAGAGACTCCCACTGTACCATCACCATCTACCAATATCAACATCCAATAGATACAGTATAGCGATATAATCTGAGAATAATCATCCACGAACTATCTACAGATTACTTGACATATATACATCATCAAATGTCATGCGTATGTATGTATACCACGATCCACAAAAATGGAGACCATCTGATATCCCCTCACTACAAAGACATAAGTCTTCTTAACATCGATTACAAGATCCTATCTGCCGCATTATGTGAACGCCTGAAACCTTTCACCATTCTTAGGCTAGTTAAGTCCACAACTGAACAAATCTTCACACTTCGGCACATAGGCCAGTAAAGTCCACAACTGATCATATCTTCACGCTTCGGTTGAACCTATAATAAAAACATATGAGAAGGCTACAATCCACTGTGCGGATCGTTGAATACCCTATCCCATCCTATCTGTAAAACTAAAATCCCCAAAAAGTGGACATGGCTAAAAACACGATGTGGATAAAATAAAGAAAATGACATGGTGACAACAAATTGTTCAGACTGTTTACAAAAAACTTTGACGGTTCTACAAAAGACAAGGTTTTCTCCTGCATATGTTATGGGGTAGTGTGTAAAAATGGTTTTTATATAAAAACGCCCCCAAAAAGTGGGCGTGGGTTGAAATAGTCTATGGACGAAATGTTCATATTTATACTACTAATGATTCTGCATCAAAAGTTTTTTCGAAAATTTTAAAATTTGACCGAAAAACGTTTTTTATTAAAAACGCCCCCAAAAAGTGGGCGTGGCAAAAAACTTTATATGAACGAAATACAGATATTCAGATTGTCTAAATATGTTGTTCAGAAAGTTTTTCAAAATTCCTTATGGTTTGGCCAAAAAATACGTTTTTCTAAAAAGGGGGCGTGGCAGTGGGCGGATTTCAAAAATTTTTACACTTGTTCTGCTGGGAGCAACAAAGAGCACGTGTACCAAATTTCATCCTTCTAGCTCAAAATTTAAGGCCCAAAAACTGGTGACGTACGGACGGACGGACGGACGGACGGACGGACGGACGGACGGACAGACATGGCTAAATCGACTCAGCTATCGATTCTGAGTCGATCCATATACTTTGAGGTATATGTAGCTAAATTATTTCTCTATGTTACAAACTATGTATCAAAACTAATATACCCCTATGGGATAGGGTATAAACATATGAGAAGGCTACAATCCGCTGTGCGGATCGTTGAATACCCTATCCCATCCTATCCATAAAACTAAAATCCCCAAAAAAGGGGACATGGCTAAAAACACGATGTGGATAAAATAGAAAAAAAGATATAGTGACAACAAGTTCTTCAGACTGCTTACAAAACAATTTTGCGGTTCTACAAAAGACAAGGTTTTCTCCTGCATATGTTATGGGGTAGTGTATAAAAATGGTTTTTATATAAAAACGCCCCCAAAAAGTGGGCGTGGGTTAAAATAGTATATAGACGAAATGTTCATATTAATAATGTTAATGATTCTACATCAAAATTTTTTTCGAAAAATTTAAAATTTGACCGAAAACAGTTTTTAATTGAAAACGCCCCCAAAAAGTGGGCGTGGCAAAAAACTTTATATGGACGAAATATAGATATTAATATTGTCTAAATATGTTGTTCAGAAACTTTTTTAAAATTCCTTACGGTTTGGTCAAAAACTGAGTTTTTCTTAAAAGGGGGCGTGGCAGTGGGCGGATTTCAAAAATGTTTACACTTGTTCTGTAGGCAGAGACGAGGATCCTATATACCAAATTTCATTATCCTAGCTCAAAATTTAAGGCCTAAAAATCGGTGACGTACAGACGGACGGACGGACGGACGGACGGACGGACGGACGGACAGACAGACATGGCTTAATCGACTCAGCTAGCGATTCTGAGTCGATCCATATACTTTGAGGTATATGTAGCAAAATTATTTCTCTATGTTACAAACTAAGTATCAAAACTAATATACCCCCCTATGGGATAGGGTATAAACATATGAGAAGGCTACAATCCGCTGTGCGGATCGTTGAATACCCTATCCCATCCTATCCATAAAACTAGAATCCCCAAAAAAAGTGGGCATGGCTAAAAACACGATGTGGATAAAATAAAAAAAATGGAATGGTGACAACAAATTCTTCAGACTGCTTATAAAAAACTTTTACGGTTCTACAAAAGACAAGGTTTTCTACTGCATATGTTATGGGGTGGTGTATAGAAATGGTTTTTATATAAAAACGCCCCCAAAAAGTGGGCGTGGGTTAAAATAATCTATAGACGAAATGTTCATATTTATATTGCTAATGATTCTGCATCAAAAGTTTTTTCGAAAATTTGAAAATTTGACCGAAAAACGTTTTTTATTGAAAACGCCCCCAAAAAGTGGGCGTGGCAAAAAACTTTATATTAACGAAGTACAGATATTCAGATTGTCTAAATATGTTGTTCAGAAAGTTTTTCAAAATTCCTTATGGTTTGGCCAAAAAATACGTTTTTCTAAAAAGGGGGCGTGGCAGTGGGCGGATTTCAAAAATTTTTACACTTGTTCTGCTGGGAGCAACAAAGAGTACGCGTACCAAATTTCATCCTTCTAGCTCAAAATTTAAGGCCCAAAAACTGGTGACGTACGGACGGACGGACGGACGGACGGACGGACAGACATGGCTAAATCGACTCAGCTATCGATTCTGAGTCGATCCATATACTTTGAGGTATATGTAGCTAAATTATTTCTCTATGTTACAAACTATGTATCAAAACTAATATACCCCTATGGGATAGGGTATAAACATATGAGAAGAGTACAATCCCCTGTGCGGATCGTTTAATACCCTATCCCATCCCATCCTTAAAATTAACATATGAGAGGCTACAATCCACTATGCGGATCGTTGAATACCCTATCCCATCCCATCCTTAAAATTAATATCCTCAAAATATAAGCCTTATGGCGTTGAAATACAGAAAATGACATTGTCACAATATATTGCTCAGACAGTTTATCAAAATCTTTTGTGGTTCGACAAAAAACAACGTATTTCTAGTGCTAATGCCTTGGGAAGGGGTATACAAATGGTTTTTGTAAGAAAACGCCCACAAAATGTGGGCGTAGGTGAACATGATCTATGGACAAAATGTTTATATTACCATTGCGGAAGTATTTGCATCAAATTTTTTTTCGAAAGTTTTAAAATTTGGACAAAAAACGTTTTTTACTAAAAACGCCCCCAAAAAGTGGGCGTGGCAAAAAACTTTGTATGCACGAAATATAGATATTAGGATTGTCTAAATATGTTGCTAACACATTTTTTTGAAATTCCTTACGGTTTGGCTTAAAACTACGTTTTTTTCTAAAAGGGGGCGTGGCAGTGGGCGGATTTTAAAAATTTTTACACTTGTTCTGGTGACTCGGCCAAGGATCCTATATACCAAATTTCATTAGCCTAGCTCAAAATTTAAGGCCCAAAAATCGGTGACGAACAGACAGACGGACGGACGGACGGACGGACGGACAGACAGACATGGCTAATTCGACTCAGCTAGCGATTCTGAGTCGATCCATATACTTTGAGGTATATGTAGCAAAATTATTTCTCTATGTTACAAACTAAGTATCAAAACTAATATACCCCCCTATGGGATAGGGTATAAACATATGAGAGGCTACAATCCGCTGTGCGGATCGTTGAATACCCTATCCCATCCCATCCTTAAAATTAATATCCTCAAAATATAGGCCTTATGGCGATGAAATACAGAAAATGACATTGTCACAATATATTGCTCAGACAGTTTATCAAAATCTTTTGTGGTTCGACAACAAACAACGTATTTCTATTGCTAATGCCTTGGGATGGGGTATACAAATGGTTTTTGTAAGAAAACGCCCCCAAAATGTGGGCGTAGGTGAAAATGATCTATAGACAAAATGTTTATATTACCATTGCGGAAGTATTTGCATCAAAAATTTTTTCGAAAGTTTTAAAATTTTTTATTTTTTTACTAAAAACGCCCCCAAAAAGTGGGCGTGGCAAAAAACTTTGTATGAACGAAATATAGATATTAGGATTGTCTAAATATGCTACTCAGACACTTTTTTGAAATTCCTTACGGTTTGGCCAAAAAATAAGTTTTCCTAAAAAAGGGGCGTGGCAGTGGGCGGATTTCAAAAATTTTTACACTTGTTCTGGTGGCACGGACCAGGATCCTCTATACCAAATTTCATTATCCTAGCTCAAAATTTAAGGCCCAAAAACCGCTGACGAACAGACAGACGGACGGACGGACGGACGGACGGACGGACAGACAGACATGGCTTATTCGACTCAGCTAGCGATTCTGAGTCGATCCATATACTTTGAGGTATATGTAGCAAAATTATTTCTCTATGTTACAAACTAAGTATTAAAACTAATATACCCCCCTATGGGATAGGGTATAAACATATGAGAGGCTACAATCCGCTGTGCGGATCGTTGAATACCCTATCCCATCCCATCCTTAAAATTAATATCCTCAAAATATAGGCCTTATGGCGATGAAATACAGAAAATGACATTGTCACAATATATTGCTCAGACAGTTTATCAAAATCTTTTGTGGTTCGACAACAAACAACGTATTTCTATTGCTAATGCCTTGGGATGGGGTATACAAATGGTTTTTGTAAGAAAACGCCCCCAAAATGTGGGCGTAGGTGAAAATGATCTATAGACAAAATGTTTATATTACCATTGCGGAAGTATTTGCATCAAAAATTTTTTCGAAAGTTTTAAAATTTGGACAAAAAGCGTTTTTTACTAAAAAGGCCCCCAAAAAGTGGGCGTGGCAAAAAACTTTGTATAAAGGAAATATAGATATTAGGATTGTCTAAATATGCTACTCAGACACTTTTTTGAAATTCCTTACGGTTTGGCCAAAAAAAAAGTTTTCCTAAAAAGGGGGCGTGGCAGTGGGCGGATTTCAAAAATTTTTACACTTGTTCTGGTGGCACGGACCAGGATCCTCTATACCAAATTTCATTATCCTAGCTCAAAATTTAAGGCCCAAAAACCGCTGACGAACAGACAGACGGACGGACGGACGGACGGACGGACAGACAGACATGGCTTATTCGACTCAGCTAGCGATTCTGAGTCGATCCATATACTTTGAGGTATATGTAGCAAAATTATTTCTCTATGTTACAAACTAAGTATCAAAACTAATATACCCCCCTATGGGATAGGGTATAAACATATGAGAGGCTACAATCCGCCTTGCGGATCGTTGAATACCCTATCCCATCCCATCCTTTAAATTAATTTCCTCAAAATATAGGCCTTATGGCGATGAAATACAGAAAATGACATTGTCACATTATATTGCTCAGACAGTTTCTCCAAATCTTGTGTGGTTCGACAAAAAACAACGTATTTCTATTGCTAATGCATACAAATGGTTTTTGTAAGAAAACGCCCCCAAAATGTGGGCGTAGGTGAAAATGATATATGGACAAAATGTTAATATTACCATTTCGGAAGTATTTGCATCAAAATTTTGTTCGAAAATTTTAAAATTTGGACAAAAAGCGTTTTTTTTTAAAAACGCCCCCAAAAAGTGGGCGTGGCAAAAAACTTTGTATGAACGAAATATAGATATTAGGATTGTCTAAATATGCTACTCAGACACTTTTTTGAAATTCCCTACGGTTTGGCCAAAAAAAAGGTTTTCCTAATAAGGGGGCGTGGCAGTGGGCGGATTTTAAAAATTTTTACACTTGTTCTGGTGGCACGGACGAGGATCCTATATACCAAATTTCATTATCCTAGCTCAAAATTTAAGGCCCAAAAACCGCTGACGAACAGACAGACGGACGGACGGACGGACGGACGGACAGACAGACATGGCTAATTCGATTCAGCTAGCGATTCTGAGCCGATCCATATACTTTGAGGTATATGTAGCAAAATTATTTCTCTATGTTACAAACTAAGTATCAAAACTAATATACCCCCCTATGGGATAGGGTATAAACATATGAGAAGGCTACAATCCGCTGTGCGGATCGTTGAATACCCTATCCCATCCTATCCATAAAACTAAAATCCCCAAAAAGGGGGCATGGCTAAAAACACGATTTGGATAAAATAGAAAAAATGATATAGTGACAACAAATTCTTCAGACTGCTTACAAAACAATTTTACGGTTCTACAACAGACAAGGTTTTCTCCTGCATATGTTATGGGGTAGTGTATAAAAATGGTTTTTATATAAAAACGCCCCCAAAAAGTGGGCGTGGGTTAAAATGGTATATAGACGAAATGTTCATATTAATAATGTTAATGATTCTGCATCAACATTTTTTTCGAAAAATTTAAAATTTGACCGAAAGCAGTTTTTAATTGAAAACGCCCACAAAAAGTGGGCGTGGCAAAAAACTTTATATGGACGAAATATAGATATTAATATTGTCTAAATATGTTGTTCAGAAACTTTTTCAAAGTTCCTTACGGTTTAATCAAAAACTGAGTTTTTCTTAAAAGGGGGCGTGGCAGTGGGCGGATTTTAAAAATTTTTACACTTGTTCTGGTGACTCGGCCAAGGATCCTATATACCAAATTTCATTATCCTAGCTCAAAATTTAAGGCCCAAAAATCGGTGACGAACAGACAGACGGACGGACGGACGGACAGACAGACATGGCTAATTCGACTCAGCTAGCGATTCTGAGTCGATCCATATACTTTGAGGTATATGTAGCAAAATTATTTCTCTATGTTACAAACTATGTATCAAAACTAATATACCCCCCTATGGGATAGGGTATAAACATATGAGAGGCTACAACCCGTTGTGCGTATCGTTGAATACCCTATCCCATCCCATCCTTAAAATTAATATCCTCAAAATATAGGCCTTATGGCGATGAAATACAGAAAATGACATTGTCACAATATATTGCTCAGACAGTTTATCAAAATCTTTTGTGGTTCGACAAAAACCAACGTATTTCTATTGGTAATGCCTTGGGATGGGGTATACAAATGGTTTTTGTAAGAAAACGCCCCCAAAATGTGGGCGCAGGTGAAAATGATCTATGGACAAAATGTTTATATTACCATTGCGAAAGTATTTGCATCAAAATTTTTAACTTTCTCTTACAAAGAGAAAGATATTGTTTTCGTGAAAATTTTCGACCTCGAGATTTTGATTGATTCTAACATTACGATGATAGCGGAGCCTAAAAAAGTGGTTTTTGGAATTCCGTCCGTCGGTCCGTCGGTCCGTCTGTCCGTGATGGTCTCCCCAGCCTAAACGGCTTGACCGATTTTCTTCAAACTTCGTATACAAGCTAGTTTTTGTCATAATTCTAGGCCATTTTTTTTGTTTGCTTTTAGCCATGTTAATAATGGTACCTGCCATATAAAAATTACACATAACCTCAATTTTCTCGAAAACGGCTCTAACGATTTTGATTAAACTTTATATATACTATAAGGATATTAGTTCCAACAAAACTGCATACCCATTTTTTTCGAGAAAATCCATATAACGGATTTTGTCATTTAGGCCACATAAAAAAAAAATTGTTAATATCTCGCAAACTATTATGTCAAATTGAATGAAATTTAATACATATACTACTATTGCAGCTTGAAGCAATTCCACATAATTAGTTTTAGCCCAACTGTCACTAAACGGAATTTTCAGTTTTGGCCAATAACGGAAAATCATTATTATTCACATTGACATCGATTTCTTCATATATCGGAGTAAACGTTCGTATAAACTCATTTCGACATTATTTATATCATTAATCAAAATGCGTACCATTTGATCTAACGCCTAACTCGCTGTGAAAGAGAAAGTTGCGTACGACCCAGTCGTGCACCCACCACTCGTTTTCGAAAGTTTTAAAATTTGGACAAAAAGCGTTTTTTACTAAAAACGCCCCCAAAAAGTGGGCGTGGCAAAAAACTTTGTATGAACGAAATATAGATATTAAGATTGTCTAAATATGCTGCTCAGACACTTTTTTGAAATTCCTTACGGTTTGGCTTTAAACTACGTTTTTCAAAAAGGGGGCGTGGCAGTGGGCGGATTTCAAAAAATTTTACACTTGTTCTGCTTCGTCGGCCAGAGAGTCTATATACCAAATTTCAACACTCTAGCTCAAAATTTAAGGCCCAAAAATCGGTGACACACAGACGGACGGACGGACGGACGGACGGACGGACAGACAGACATGGCTTAATCGACTCAGCTAGCGATTCTGAATCGATCCATATACTTTGAGGTATATGTATCGAAATTATTTCTCTATGTTACAAACTTAATGTCAAAACTAATATACCCCCCTATGGGATAGGGTATAAACATATGAGAGGCTACAATCCGCTATGCGGATCGTTGAATACCCTATCCCATCCCATCCTTTAAATTAATATCCTCAAAATATAGGCCTTATGGCGATGAAATACAGAAAATGACATTGTCACAATATATTGCTCAGACAGTTTCTCAAAATCTTGTGTGGTTCGACAAAAAACAACGTATTTCTATTGCTAATGCCTTGGGATGGGGTATACAAATGGTTTTTTTAAGAAAACGCCCCCAAAATGTGGGCGTAGGTGAAAATGATCTATTGACAAAATGTTTATATTACCATTTCGGAAGTATTTGCATCAAAATTTTTTTCGAAAGTTTTAAAATTTGGACAAAAAGAGTTTTTTACTAAAAACGCCCCCAAAAAGTGGGCGTGGCAAAAAACTTTGTATGAACGAAATATAGATATTAGGATTGTCTAAATATGCTACTAAGACACTTTTTTGAAATTCCTTACGGTTTGGCCAAAAAATAGTTTTCCTTAAAAGGGGGCGTGGCAGTGTGCGGATTTCAAAATTTTTTACACTTGTTCTGGTGGCACGGACGAGGATCCTATATACCAAATTTCATTATCCTAGCTCAAAATTTAACGCCCAAAAACCGCTGACGAACAGACAGACGGACGGACGGACGGACGGACAGACATGGCTAAATCGACTCAGCTATCGATTCTGAGTCGATCCATATACTTTGAGGTATATGTAGCTAAATTATTTCTCTATGTTACAAACTATGTATCAAAACTAATATACCCCTATGGGATAGGGTATAAACATATGAGAAGGCTACAATCCACTGTGCGGATCGTTGAATACCCTATCCCATCCTATCTGTAAAACTAAAATTCCCAAAAAGTGGACATGGCTAAAAATACGATGTGCATAAAATAAAGAAAATGTCATGGTGACAAGAAATTCTTCAGACCGCTTATAAAAAACTTTTACGGTTCTACAAAAGACAAGGTTTTCTCCTGCATATGTTATGGGGTAGTGTATAAAAATGGTTTTTATATAAAAACGCCCCCAAAAAGTGGGGGTGGGTTAAAATGGTCTATAAACGAAATGTTCATATTTATATTACTAATGATTCTGCATCAACATTTTTTCGAAAATTTTAAAATTTGACCGAAAAACGTTTTTTATTAAAAACGCCCCCAAAAAATGGGCGTGGCATAAAACTTTATATGAACGAAATACAGATATTCAGATTGTCTAAATATGTTGTTCAGAAAGTTTTTTAAAAGTCCTTATGGTTTGGCCAAAAAATTCGTTTTTCTAAAAAGGGGGCGTGGCAGTGGGCGGATTTCAAAAATTTTTACACTTGTTCTGCTGGGAGCAACAAAGAGCACGTGTACCAAATTTCATCCTTCTAGCTCGAAATTTAAGGCCCGAAAACTGGTGACGTACGGACGGACGGACGGACAGACATGGCTAAATCGACTCAGCTATCGATTCTGAGTCGATCCATATACTTTGAGGTATATGTAGCTAAATTATTTCTCTATGTTACAAACTATGTATCAAAACTAATATACCCCTATGGGATAGGGTATAAATATATGAGAAGGCTACAATCCGCTGTGCGGATCGTTGAATACCCTATCCCATCCTATCCATAAACATATGAGAAGGCTACAATCCACTGTGCGGATCGTTGAATACCCTATCCCATCCTATCTGTAAAACTAAAATCCCCAAAAAGTGGACATGGCTAAAAACACGATGTGGATAAAATTAAGAATATGACATGGTGACAACAAATTCTTCAGACTGCTTATAAAAAACTTTTACGGTTCTACAAAAGACAAGGTTTTCTCCTGCATATGTTATGGGGTAGGGTATAAAAATGGTTTTTATATAAAAACGCCCCCAAAAAGTGGGCGTGGGTTAAAATGGTCTATTGACGAAATGTTCATATTTATATTACTAATGATTCTGCATCAAAATTTTTTTAGAAAATTTTAAAATTTGACCGAAAAACGTTTTTTATTAAAAACGCCCCCAAAAAGTGGGCGTGGCAAAAAACTTTATATAAACGAAATACAGATATTCAGATTGTCTAAATAAGTTGTTCAGAAACTTTTCAAAATTCCTTATGGTTTGGCCAAAAAATATGTTTTTCTAAAAAGGGGGCGTGGCAGTGGGCGGATTTCAAAAATTTTTACACTTGTTCTGCTGGGAGCAACAAAGAGCACGTGTACCAAATTTCATCCTTCTAGCTCAAAATTTGAGGCCCAAAAACTGGTGACGTACGGACGGACATGGCTAAATCGACTCAGCTATCGATTCTGAGTCGATCCATATACTTTGAGGTATATATAGCTAAATTATTTCTCTATGTTACAAACTATGTATCAAAACTAATATACCCCTATGGGATAGGGTATAAATATGAGAAGGCTACAATCCGCTGTGCGGATCGTTGAATACCCTATCCCATCCTATCCATAAAACTAAAATCCCCAAAAAAGGGGACATGGCTAAAAACACGATGTGGATAAATAGAAAAAATGATAAAGTGACAACAAATTCTTCAGACTGCTTACAAAACACTTTAACGGTTCTACATAAGACAAGGTTTTCTCTTGCATATGTTATGGGGTAGTGTATAAAAATGGTTTTTATATAAAAACGCCCCCAAAAAGTGGGCGTGGGTTAAAATGGTATATAGACGAAATGTTCATATTAATAATGTTAATGATTCTGCATCAAAATTTTTTTCGAAAAATTTAAAATTTGACCGAAAACAGTTTTTTATTGAAAACGCCCCCAAAAAGTGGGCGTGGCAAAAAACTTTATATGGACGAAATATAGATATTAATATTGTCTAAATATGTTGTTCAGAAACTTTTTTAAAATTCCTTACGGTTTGGTCAAAAACTGAGTTTTTCTTAAAAGGGGGCGTGGCAGTGGGCGGATTTCAAAAATTTTTACACTTGTTCTGTAGGCAGAGACGAGGATCCTATACACCAAATTTCATTATCCTAGCTCAAAATTTAAGGCCTAAAAATCGTACAGACGGACGGACGGACGGACGGACGGACGGACGGACGGACAGACAGACATGGCTTAATCGACTCAGCTAGCGATTCTGAGTCGATCCATATACTTTGAGGTATATGTAGCAAAATTATTTCTCTATGTTACAAACTAAGTATCAAAACTAATATACCCCTATGGGATAGGGTATAAAAATAAAATCCCCAAAAAAGTGGGCATGGCTAAAAACACGATGTGGATAAAATAGAAAAAATGATATAGTGACAACAAATTCTTCAGACTGCTTACAAAACACTTTTACGGTTCTACAAAATACAAGGTTTTCTCCTGCATATGTTATGGGGTAGTGTATAAAAATGGTTATAACCTATCCCATAGGGGTATATTAGTTTTGATACTTAGTTTGTAACATAGAGAAATAATTTAGCTACATATACCTCAAAGTATATGGATTGACTCAGAATCGATACCTGAGTCGATTTAGCCATGTCTGTCCGTCCGTCCGTCCGTCCGTACGTCACCAGTTTTTGGGCCTTAAATTTTGAGCTAGAAGGATGAAATTTGGTACAAGTGCTCTTTGTTGCTCCCAGCAGAACAAGTGTACAAAATTTTGAAATCCGCCCACTGCCACGCCCCCTTTTTAGAAAAACGTATTTTTTGGCCAAACCATAAGGAATTTTGAAAAACTTTCTGAACAACATATTTAGACAATCTGAATATCTGTATTTCGTTAATATAAAGTTTTTTGCCACGCCCATTTTTTGGGGGCGTTTTTAATAAAAAAACGTTTTTCGGTCAAATTTTAAAATGTTCGAAAAAAATGTTGATGCAGAATCATTAGTAATATAAATATGAACATTTCGTTTATAGACCATTTTAACCCACCCCCACTTTTTGGGGGCGTTTTTATATAAAAACCATTTTTATACAATACCCCATAACATATGCAGGAGAAAACCTTGTCTTTTGTAGAACCGTAAAAGTTTTTTATAAGCGGTCTGAAGAATTTGTTGTCACCATGTCATTTTCTTTATTTTATCCACATCGTATTTTTAGCCATGTCCACTTTTTGGGAATTTTAGTTTTACAGATAGGATGGGATAGGGTATTCAACGATCCGCACAGTGGATTGTAGCCTTCTCATATGTTTATACCCTATCCCATAGGGGTATATTAGTTTTGATACATAGTTTGTAACATAGAGAAATAATTTAGCTACATATACCTCAAAGTATATGGATCGACTCAGAATCGATAGCTGAGTCGATTTAGCCATGTCTGTCCGTCCGTCCGTCCGTACGTCACCAGTTTTTGGGCCTTAAATTTTGAGCTAGAAGGATGAAATTTGGTACACGTGCTCTTTGTTGCTGCCAGCAGAACAAGTGTAAAAAATTTTGAAATCCGCCCACTGCCACGCCCCCTTTTTAGAAAAACTTATTTTTTGGCCAAACCGTAAGGAACTTCAAAAAAGTGTCTGAGCAGCATATTTAGACAATCCTAATATCTATATTTCGTCCATACAAAGTTTTTTGCCACGCCCACTTTTTGGGGGCGTTTTTAGTAAAAAAAAGTTTTTTGTCCAAATTTTAAAACTTTCGAAAAAAATTTTGATGCAAATACTTCCGCAATGGTAATATAAATATTTTGTCTATTGATAATTTTTACCTACGCCCACATTTTGGGGTCGTTTTCTTACAAAAAACATATGAGAAGAGTACAATCCCCTGTGCGGATCGTTTAATACCCTATCCCATCCCATTCTTAAAATTAATATCTCCAAAAAGTGGGCTTTATTAGCCTATAATATAGAAAATGACATTGTCACAACACATTGTTCAAACAGTTTATCAGAATCTTGTGTTGTTTGACAAAACACATCGTTTTCCTCCTGCATATGCTATGGGGTAGGGTATACAAACGGTTTTTGTAAGAAAACGCCCTCAAAAAGTGGGCGTGGGCTAAAATGATCTATGGACGAAATGTTTATAATAATATTACTAACTATTCTGCATCAACATTTTTTTCGAAAATTTTAAAATTTGACCGTAAAACGTTTTTTATTAAAAACGGCCCCAAAAAGTGGGCGTGGCAAAAAACTTTATATGAATGAAATATAGATATTACGATTCTCTAACTATGTTTTTCAGACACTTTTTTAAAATTCCTTATGGTTTAGCCAAAAAACACGTTTTTCTAAAAAGGGGGCGTGGCAGTGGGCGGATTTCAAAAATGTTTACACTTGTTCTGCAGGGAGCAACAAAGAGCACGTGTACCAAATTTCATCCTTCTAGCTCAAAATTTAAGGCCCAAAAACTGGTGACGTACGGACGGACGGACGGACGGACGGACGGACGGACAGACATGGCTAAATCGACTCAGCTATCGATTCTGAGTCGATCCATATACTTTGAGGTATATGTAGCTCAATTATTTCTCTATGTTACAAACTATGTATCAAAACTAATATACCCCTATGGGATAGGGTATAACCACTTGTATACCCCATCCCAAGGCATTAGCAAGAGAAATACGTTGTTTTTTGTCGAACCACAAAAGATTTTGAGAAACTGTCTGAGCAATATATTGTGACAATGTCATTTTCTGTTTTTCATCGCCATAAGGCCTATATTTTGAGGATATTAATTTAAAGGATGGGATGGGATAGGGTATTCAACGATCCGCATAGCGGATTGTAGCCTCTCATATGTTTATACCCTATCCCATAGGGGGGTATATTAGTTTTGATACTTAGTTTGTAACATAGAGAAATAATTTTGCTACATATACCTCAAAGTATATGGATCGACTCAGAATCGCTAGCTGAGTCGAATTAGCCATGTCTGCCTGTCCGTCCGTCCGTCTGTTCGTCACTGATTTTTGGGCCTTAAATTTTGAGCTAGGATAATGAAATTTGGTATATAGGATCCTCGTCCGTGCCACCAGAACAAGTGTACATTTTTTTGAAATCCGCCCACTGCTACGCCCCCTTTTTAGGAAAACTTATTTTTTGGCCAAACCGTAAGGAATTTCAAAAAAGTGTCTGAGCAGCATATTTAGACCATCCCTATATCTATATTTCGTTGATACAAAGTTTTTTGCCACGCCCACTTTTTGGGGGCGTTTTTAGTATAAAACGCTTTTTGTCCAAATTTTAAAACTTTCGAAAAAAGATTTGATGCAAATACTTCCGCAATGGTAATATAAACATTTTGTCAAAAGATCATTTTCACCTACGCCTACATTTTGGGGGCGTTTTCTTACAAAAACCATTTGTATACCCAATCCCAAGGCATTAGCAATAGAAATACGTTGTTTTTTGTCGAACCACAAAAGATTTTGAGAAACTGTCTGAGCAATATATTGTGACAATGTCATTTTCTGTATTTCATCGCCATAAGGCCTATATTTTGAGGATATTAATTTAAAGGATGGGATGGGATAGGGTATTCAACGATCCGCATAGCGGATTGTAGCCTCTCATATGTTTATACCCTATCCCATAGGGGTATATTAGTTTTGATACTTAGTTTGTAACATAGAGAAATAATTTAGCTACATATACCTCAAAGTATATGGATCGACTCAGAATCGCTAGCTGAGTTGAATTAGCCATGTCTGTCTGTCCGTCCGTCCGTCCGTCCGTCCGTCCGTCTGTCTGTTCGTCACCGATTTTTGGGCCTTAAATTTTGAGCTAGGATAATGAAATTTGGTATATAGGATCCTTGGCCGACTCACCAGAACAAGTGTAAAAATTTTAAAAATCCGCCCACTGCCACGCCCCCTTTTAGAAAAAACGTAGTTTTAAGCCAAACCGTAAGGAATTTAAAAAAAGTGTGTTTGCAACATATTTAGAAAATCTTAATATCTATAGGTATTTCGTACATACAAAGTTTTTTGCCACGCCCACTTTTTGGGGGCGTTTTTAGTAAAAAAAGTTTTTTGTCCAAATTTTGAAACTTTCGAAAAAAATTTTGATGCAAATACTTCCGCAATGGTAATATAAACATTTTGTTTATTGATCATTTTCATATTTTGGGGGCGTTTTCTTACAAAAACCATTTGTATACCCCCTCCCAAGGCATTAGCAATAGAAAACCGTTGTTTTTTGTCGAACCACAAAAGATTTTGATAAACTGTCTGAGCAATATATTGTGACAATGTCATTTTCTGTTTTTCATCGCCATAAGGCCTATATTTTGAGGATATTAATTTAAAGGATGGGATGGGATAGGGTATTCAACGATCCGCATAGCGGATTGTAGCCTCTCATATGTTTATACCCTATCCCAAAGGGGGGTATATTAGTTTTGATTATACCCTATCCCATAAAGGGGTATATTAGTTTTGATACTTAGTTTGTAACATAGAGAAATAATTTTGCTACATATACCTCAAAGTATATGGATCGACTCAGAATCGCTAGCTGAGTCGAATTAGCCATGTCTGTCTGTCCGTCCGTCCGTCCGTCTGTTCGTCACCGATTTTTGGGCCTTAAATTTTGAGGTAGGATAATGAAATTTGGTATATAGGATCGTCGTCCGTGCCACCAGAACAAGTGTAAAAATTTTTGAAATCCGCCTACTGCCACGCCCCCTTTTTAGAAAAACTTATTTTTTGGCCAAACCGTAAGGAATTTCAAAAAAGTGTCTGAGCAGCATATTTAGACAATCCTAATATCTATATTTCGTTCATACACAGTTTCTTGCCACGCCCACTTTTTCACCTACGCCCACATTTTGGGGGCGTTTTCTTACAAAAACCATTTGATTGCCCCATCCCAAGGCATTAGCAATAGAAATACGTTGTTTTTTGTCGAACCACAAAAGATTTTGATAAACTGTCTGAGCAATATATTGTGACAATGTCATTTTCTGTATTTCGTCGCCATGAGGCCTATATTTTGAGGATATTAATTTTAAGGTGGGATGGGATAGGGTATTCAACGAGCCGCACAGCGGATTGTAGCCTCTCATATGTTTATACCCTATCCCATAGGGGGGTATATTAGTTTTGATACTTAGTTTGTAACATAGAGAAATAATTTTGCTTCATATACCTCAAAGTATATGGATCGACTCAGAATCGCTAGCTGAGTCGAATGTCTGTCTGTCCGTCCGTCCGTCTGTCTGTTCGTCAGCGGTTATTGGGCCTTAAATTTTGAGCTAGGATAATGAAATTTAGTATATAGGATCCTCGTCCGTGCCACCAGAACAAGTGTAAAAATTTTTGAAATCCGCCCACTGCCACGCCCCCTTTTTAGAAAAACCTTTTTTTTGGCCAAACCGTTAGGAATTTCAAAAATGTGTCTGAGCAGCATATTTAGACAATCCTAATATCTATATTTCTTTTCTACAAAGTTTTTTGCCACGCCCACTTTTTGGGGGCGTTTTTAGTAAAAAACGCTTTTTGCCCAAATTTTAAAACTTTCGAAAAAATTTTTGATGCAAATACTTCCGCAATGGTAATATAAACATTTTGTCAATAGATCATTTTCACCTACGCCCACATTTTGGGGGCGTTTTCTTACAAAAACCATTTGTATACCCCATCCCAAGGCATTAGCAATAGAAATACGTTGTTTTTTGTCGAACCACAAAAGATTTTGAGAAACTGTCTGAGCAACTTTTTTCTCCACGGATTGTAGCCTCTCATATGTTTATACCCTATCCCATAGGGGGGTATATTAGTTTTGATACTTAGTTTGTAACATAGAGAAATAATTTTGCTACATATACCTCAAAGTATATGGATCGACTCAGAATCGCTAGCTGAGTCGAATTAGCCATGTCTGTCTGTCCGTCTGTCCGTCCGTCCGTCTGTTCGTCACCGATTTTTGGGCCTTAAATTTTGAGCTAGGATAATTCAATTTGGTATATAGGATCCTCGTCCGTGCCACCAAAACAAGTGTAAAAATTTTTGAAATCCGCCCACTGCCACGCCCCCTTTTTAGGAAAACTTATTTTTTGGCCAAACTGTAAGGAATTTCAAAAAAGTGTCTGAGCAGCATATTTAGACAATCCTAATATCTATATTTCGTTCATCCAAAGTTTTTTGCCATGCCCACTTTTTGGGGGCGTTTTTAGTAAAAAAACGCTTTTTGTCCAATTTTTAAAACTTTCGAAAAAATTTTTGATGCAAATACTTCCGCAATGGTAATATAAACATTTTGTCCATAGATCATTTTCACCTACGCCCACATTTTGGGGGCTTTATTACTTTATTACAATCTTACGAGGTTTCCCACAATGTCGAAGCAGCTCATTTTGGTTTGTCTGGGGGCAGCAGGCCTTAAAGACCTGATACGTCTCAAGTATTCTAACCAGGTTGTTTATATTGTTGCCACTTTTCTTCTTGTTATCAACAGACGCTCTTATATGTTCAGCAAGTCAAATCCGGTTATATGAGACCAGTATCTAGTGGTAACCACTTGGATGAAAACGAACACAATTGATGTGTAGTCAAAGTTATAATGACTGGGCTTCGCCAAGTTAAAGCCAATCGGAGTTTTCCATCGTTCCAGAACATCTTACCATCAAAAAGATGACATTGCAAGGTATTATTTCTAAGATCTAATGGGCAAAACTAATGAGTACGATTTTACTGCGAAGATAGAAAGATAGGACATCTGTACTAGCCTACACGAAACCATTTCTGGCAAAGAACTTACGCTAGGCTTAAAAAGATAATGCTACTATATATAACCAGCATACGGTTTCCTCAACATTATATCCATAAAGGAACATATGAGAGGCTACAATCCGCTTTGCGGATCGTTGAAAACCCTATCCCATCCCATCCTTAAAATTAATATAATCAAAATATAGGCCTTATGGCGATGAAATACAGAAAATGACATTGTCACAATATATTGCTCAGCCAGTTTATCAAAATCTTTTGTGGTTCGACAAAAAACAACGGTTTTCTATTGCTAATGCCTTGGGATGGGGTATACAAATGGTTTTTCTAAGAAAACGCCCCCAAAATGTGGGCGTAGGTGAAAATGATCTATTGACAAAATGTTTATATTACCATTTCGGAAGTATTTGCATCAACTTTTTTTTCGAAAGTTTTAAAATTTGGACAAAAAATGTTTTTTTACTAAAAACGCCCCCAAAAAGTGGGCGTGGCAAAAAACTTTGTATGGACAAAATATAGATATTAGGATTGTCTAAATATGTTGCTAACACACTTTTTTGAAATTCCTTACGGTTTGGAGTTTTAAGCCAAAGTCTGTCTATCCGTCCGTCCGTCTGTCTGTTCGTCACCGATTTTTGGGCCTTACATTTTGAGCTAGGATAATGAAATTTGGTATATAGGATCATTGTCCGAGTCACCAGAACAAGTGTAAAAATTTTTGAAATCCGCCCACTGCCACGCCCCCTTTTTAGAAAAACGTAATTTTTGGCAAAACCGTAAAGAATTTTAAAAAAGTGTTTGAACAGCATATTTCGAGAATCGTAATATCTATATTGTGTTCATATAATGTTTTTTGCCACGCCCACTTTTTGGGGGCGTTTTCAATAAAAAACTGTTTTCGGTCAAATTTTAAATTTTTCGAAAAAATTTTTGATGCAGAATCATTAACATTATTAATATGAACATATCGTCTTTATACCATTTTAACACACGCCCACTTTTTGGGGGCGTTTTTATATAAAAACCATTTTGTAGGTGAAAATGATTTATGGACAAAATGTTTATATTACCATTGCGGAAGTATTTGCATCAAAATTTTTTTCGAAAGTTCTAAAATTTGGACAAAAAGCGTTTTTTACTAAAAACGCCCCCAAAAAGTGGGCGTGGCAAAAAACTTTGTATGAACGAAATATAGATATTAGGATTGTCTATATATGCTACTCAGACACTTTTTTGAAATTCCTTACGGTTTGGCCAAAAAATAGGTTTTCCTAAAATGGGGGCGTGGCAGTGAGCGGATTTCAAAAATGTTTACACTTGTTCTGGTGGCACGGACGAGGATCCTATATACCAAATTTCATTATCCTAGCTCAAAATTTAAGGCCCAAAAACCGCTGACGAACAGACAGACGGACGGACGGACGGACGGACAGACCAACATGGCTTATTCGACTCAGCTAGCGATTCTGAGCCGATCCATATACTTTGAGGTATATGTAGCAAAATTATTTCTCTATGTTACAAACTAAGTATCAAAACTAATATACCCCCCTATGGGATAGGGTATAATAATTTTGCTACATATACCTCAAAGTATATGGATCGACTCAGAATCGCTAGCTGAGTCGATTTAGCCATGTCTGTCTGTCCGCCGTCCGTCCGTCCGTCTGTGTGTCACCGATTTCTGGGCCTTAAATTTTGAGCTAGAGTGTTGAAATTTGGTATATAGACTCTCTGGCCGACGAAGCAGAACAAGTGTAAAAAAATTTGAAATCCGCCCACTGCCACGCACCCTTTTAGAAAAACGTAGTTTTAAGCCAAACCGTAAGGAATTTTAAAAAAGTGTCTGAGCATCATATATAGACAATCCTAATGTCTATATTTCATCCACACAAAGTTTTTTGACACGCCCACTTTTTGGGGGCGTTTTTAGTAAAAAACGTTTTTTGTCCAAATTTTAAAACTTTCGAAAAAAATGTTGATGCAAATACTTCCGCAATGGTAATATAAACATTTTGTCCGTACATCATTTTCACCTATGCCCACATTTTGGGGACGTTTTCTTACAAAAACCATTTGTATACCCCATCCCAAGGCATTAGCAATAGAAATACGTTGTTTATTGTCGAACCACAAAAGATTTTGATAAACTGTCTGAGCAATATATTGTGACAATGTCATTTTCTGTATTCCATCGCCATAAGGCCTATATTTCGAGGATATTAATTTTAAGGATGGGATGGGATAGGGTATTCAACGATCCGCACAGTGGATTGTAGCCTTCTCATATGTTTTTATACCCTATCCCATAGGGGGGTATATTAGTTTTGATACTTAGTTTGTAACATAGAGAAATAATTTTGCTACATATACCTCAAAGTATATGGATCGACTCAGAATCGCTAGCTGAGTCGAATTAGCCATGTCTGTCTGTCCGTCCGTCCGTCTGTTCGTCACCGATTTTTGGGCCTTAAATTTTGAGGTAGGATAATGAAATTTGGTATATAGGATCGTCGTCCGTGCCACCAGAACAAGTTTTAAAAATTTTTGAAATCCGCCTACTGCCACGCCCCCTTTTTAGAAAAACTTATTTTTTGGCCAAACCGTAAGGAATTTCAAAAATGTGTCTGAGCATCATATATAGACAATCCTAATGTCTATATTTCATCCACACAAAGTTTTTTGACACTCCCACTTTTTGGGGGCGTTTTTAGTAAAAAAACGTTTTTTGTCCAAATTTTAAAACTTTCGAAAAAAATGTTGATGCAAATACTTCCGCAATGGTAATATAAACATTTTGTCCGTACATCATTTTCACCTATGCCCACATTTTGGGGACGTTTTCTTACAAAAACCATTT
This sequence comes from Rhingia campestris, assembly GCA_932526625.1. Classification (NCBI taxonomy): domain Eukaryota; kingdom Metazoa; phylum Arthropoda; class Insecta; order Diptera; family Syrphidae; genus Rhingia; species Rhingia campestris. Next base: position 68,625,810 of record OW052183.1, read on the forward strand.
GGATACCCCATCCCAAGGCATTAGCAATAGAAATACGTTGTTTATTGTCGAACCACAAAAGATTTTGATAAACTGTCTGAGCAATATATTGTGACAATGTCATTTTCTGTATTTCATCGCCATAAAGCCTATATTTTGAGGATATTAATTTAAAGGATGGGATGGGATAGGGTATTCAACGATCCGCATAGCGGATTGTAGCCTCTCATATGTTTATACCCTATCCCATAGGGGTATATTAGTTTTGATACTTTGTTTGTAACATAGAGAAATAATTTAGCTACATATACCTCAAAGTATATGGATCGACTCAGAATCGCTAGCTGAGTCGATTAAGCCATGTCTGTCTGTCCGTCCGTCCGTCCGTCCGTCCGTCTGTACGTCACCGATTTTTAGGCCTTAAATTTTGAGCTAGGATAATGAAATTTGGTATATAGGATCCTCGCCCGTGCCTACAGAACAAGTGTAAAAATTTTTGAAATCCGCCCACTGCCACGCCCCCTTTTAAGAAAAACTCAGGTTTTGGCCAAACCGTAGGGAATTTTAAAAAAGTGTCTGAGAAGCATATTTTTAGAATCGTAATATCTATATTTCGTCAATACAAAGTTTTTTGCCACGCCCACTTTTTGGGGGAGTTTTCTATAAAAAACCTTTTTTGGCCAAATTTGAAAATTTTAGAAAAAAATTTTGATGCAAAACCATAGGCGGTATTAATATGAACATTTCGTCAGAAGACCATTTTAACCCACGCCCACTTTTTGGGGGCGTTTTCCTACAAAAACCATTTGTATGCACTACCCCAAGGCATATGCAATACAAAAACTTTGTTTTTTGTCGAACCACAAAAGGTTTGGATAAACTCTCTGAGCAATATATTGTGACAATGTCATTTTCTGTATTTTATCGCCATAAAGCCCACATTTTGAGGATATTATTTTAAAGATGGGATGGGATAGGGTATTCAACGATCCGCACAGCGGATTGTAGCCTCTCATATGTTTTTTATTTTTTTTGTTTCGCGATAATTTGCGCGTTGGGCGAGGGAATGTTGTGCTTTTGATATCGAGGGTTCGTGAATTACTTAAAACACGACTCCGGAACTTCAAATGTTTTTTCCCCGTTCACTTTATTTGCGATCAGAAATTAACACATGTCACCACCAAAAAATTTTCCGCGATTCACGACTTTCTGCACAGCTCAATACCAATTACCAACTGACATGCGTTTTTTTTCCTTTTCCTAGACAACCCATCCTGGCGGCGGAAATGCAATCAATTAAAGTTTAATTCAACTCGCTTTTAATGGAAGAATAAAAATAATTTTTTGAATAAAACTTTGCGAGCTACAGTAGTCCAAAATTCAAATATATTGTGGCGTGAAAAACAAGTGTCTGTCTCTGTCCCGCCATTCGTTGCATTGTCTCGCTGTATTCTTACCAACGAGCGCTTCGTTCACAATAATAGTGTTGTTGGTGATGTGTCAACACATTATTATACCCTATCCCATAGGGGTATATTAGTTTTGATACATAGTTTGTAACATAGAGAAATAATTTAGCTACATATACCTCAAAGTATATGGATCGACTCAGAATCGATAGCTGAGTCGATTTAGCCATGTCTGTCCGTCCGTCCGTCCGTACGTCACCAGTTTTTGGGCCTTAAATTTTGAGCTAGAAGGATGAAATTTGGTGCACGTGCTCTTTGTTGCTCCCAGCAGAACAAGTGTAAAAATTTTTGAAATCCGCCTACTGCCACGCCCCCTTTTTAGAAAAACGTGTTTTTTGGCTAAACCATAAGGAATTTTAAGAAACTGTCTGAAAAACGTAGTTAGAGAATCGTAATATCTATATTTCGTTCATATAAAGTTTTTTGCCACGCCCACTTTTTGGGGGCGTTTTTAATAAAAAACGTTTTACGGTCAAATTTTTAAATTTTCGAACAAAATTTTGATGCAGAATAGTTAGTAATATTAATATAAACATTTCGTCAATAGATCATTTTAGCCCACGCCCACTTTTTGAGGGCGTTTTCTTACAAAAACCGTTTGTATACCCTACCCCATAGCATATGCAGGAGGAAAACGATGTGTTTTGTCAAACAACAAAAGATTCTGATAAACTGTTTGAACAATGTGTTGTGACAATGTCATTTTCTATTTTATAGGCTAATAAAGCCCACTTTTTGGAGATATTAATTTTAAAGATGGGATGGGATAGGGTATTAAACGATCCGCACAGGGGATTGTAGCCTTCTCATATGTTTATACCCTCTCCCATAGGGGGGTATATTAGTTTTGATACTTAGTTTGTAACATAGAGAAATAATTTTGCTACATATATCTTAAAGTATATGGATCGACTCAGAATCGCTAGCTGAGTCGAATTAGCCATGTCTGTCTGTCCGTCCGTCCGTCCGTCCGTCCGTCCGTCTGTCTGTTCGTCACCGATTTTTGGGCCTTAAATTTTGAGCTAGGATAATGAAATTTGGTATATAGGATCCTCGTCCGTGCCACCAGAAGAGGTGTAAAAATTTTTGAAATCCGCCCACTGCCACGCCCCCTTTTAAGGAAAACTTATTTTTTGGCCAAACCGTAAGGACTTTCAAAAAAAAAGTCTGAGTAGCATATTTAGACAATCCTAATATCTATATTTCGTTCATACAAAGTTTTTTGCCACGCCCACTTTTTGGGGGCGTTTTTAGTAAAAAACGCTTTTTGTCCAAATTTAAAGACTTTCGAAAAAAATTTTAATGCAAATACTTCCGAAATGGTAATATAAAATATAACAAAAAAAAAAAAAAAAAAAAAAAAAAAAAAAAAAAAAAAAAAAAAAAAAAAAAAAAAACTGTCTGAGCAATATATTGTGACAATGTCATTTTCTGTATTTCATCGCCATAAGGCCTATATTTTGAGGATATTAATTTAAAGGATGGGATGGGATAGGGTATTCAACGATCCGCATAGCGGATTGTAGCCTCTCATATGTTTATACCCTATCCCATAGGGGTATATTAGTTTTGATACTTAGTTTGTAACATAGAGAAATAATTTAGCTACATTAACCTCAAAGTATATGGATCGACTCAGAATCGCTAGCTGAGTCGAATTAGCCATGTCTGTCTGTCCGTCCGTCCGCCCGTCCGTCTGTCTGTTCGTCACCGATTTTTGGGCCTTAAATTTTGAGCTAGGATAATGAAATTTGGTATATAGGATCCATGGCCGAGTCACCAGAACAAGTGTTAACATTTTTAAAATCCGCCTACTGCCACGCCCCCTTTTAGAAAAAACGTAGTTTTAAGCCAAACCGTAAGGAATTTCAGAAAAGTGTGTTTGCAACATATTTAGACAATCCTAATATCTATATTTCGTCCATACAAAGTTTTTTGCCACGCCCACTTTTTGGGGGCGTTTTTTATAAAAAATGTTTTTTGGTCAAATTTTAACATTTTCGAAAAAAAATTTGATGCACAATCATTGGCAGTATTAATACCCACATTTCGTCTATAGACCATTTTAACCCACGCCCACTTTTTGGGGGCGTTTTCTTCCAAAAACCATTTGTATGCCCTACCCCAAGGCATATGCAAAGTAAAACGTTGTTTTTTGTCGAACCATAAAAGAATTTGATAAACCTTCGGAACAATATGTTGTAACAACGTCATTTTCAATACTTTATGACCATAAAGACCATATTTTGGGGATATTAATTTTAAGGATGGGATGGGATAGGGTATTAAACTTTCCGCACAGCGGATTGTAGCCTTCTCATATGTTTACACCCTATCCCATAGGGGGGTATATTAGTTTTGACAACATATGAGAAGGCTACAATCCGCTGTGCGGATCGTTGAATACCCTATCCCATCGTATCCATAATACTAAAATCCCCAAAAAAGTGGGCATGGCTAAAAACACGATGCGGATAAAATAGAAAAAATGATACAGTGCCTACAAATTCTTCAGACTGCTTACAAAACACTTTTACGGTTCTACAAAGGACAAGGTTTTCTACTGCATATGTTATGGGGTAGTGTATAAAAATGGTTTTTATATAAAAACGCTCCCAAAAAGTGGGCGTGGGTTAAAATGGTATAAAGACGAAATGTTCATATTAATAATGTTAATAATTCTGCATCAAAATTTTTTTCGAAAAATAACAACAGTTTTTTTTTGAAAAAGCCCCCAAAAAGTGGGCGTGGGCTAAAATTATCTATAGACGAAATGTTTATATTAATATTACTAATTATTCTGCATCAAAATTTTTTTTAGAAAATTTTTTAAATATGACCGTTAAAAGTTTTTTATTAAAAACGCCCCCAAAAAGTTGGCGTGGCAAAAAACTTTATATGAACGAAATATAGTTATTACGATTATCTAACTACGCTTTTCAGACACTTTTTTAAAATTAATTATGGTTTGGCCAAAAAATACGTTTTTCTTAAAAGGGGGCGTGGCAGTGGGCGGATTTCAAAAATTTTTACACTTGTTCTGCTATCAGCAACAAAGAGCACGTGTACCAAATTTCATCATTCTAGCTCAAAATTTAAGACCCAAAAACTGGTGACGTACGGACGGACGGACAGACATGGCTAAATCGACTCAGCTATCGATTCTGAGTCGATCCATATACTTTGAGGTATATGTAGCTAAATTATTTCTCTATGTTACAAACTATGTTTCAAAACTAATATTCCCCTATGGGATAGGGTATAAACATATAAAGGGTATTCATAACGCCTTGAGTGCGCGCAAATTATAAAACATATTAGAAGGCTACAATCCGCTGTGCGGATCGTTTAATACCCTATCCCATCCGATCCTTAAAATTGATATCCCCAAAATATGGTCTTTATGGTCATAAAGTATTGAATATGACGTTGTTACAACATATTGTTCCGAAGGATTGTCAAATTCTTTTATGGTTCGACAAAAAACCACGTTTTTGTATTGCATATGCCTTGGGGTAGGGCATACAAATGGTTTTTGTAGGAAAACGCCCCGAAAAAGTGGGCGTGGGTTAAAATGGTCTACTGACGAAATGTTCATATTTTTTATGGAAAACGCCCCCAAAGAGTTGGAGTGGCAAAAAACTTTGTATTGACCAAATATAGATATTACGATTCTCTAAATATGCTTTTCAGACACTTTTTTAAAATTAATTATGGTTTGGCCAAAAAATACGTTTTTCTTAAAAGGGGTCGTGGCAGTGGGCGGATTTCAAAAATTTTTACACTTGTTCTGCTATCCGCAACAAAGAGCACGTGTACCAAATTTCATCATTCTAGCTCAAAATTTAAGGCCCAAAAACTGGTGACGTACGGACGGACGGACAGACATGGCTAAATCGACTCAGCTATCGATTCTGAGTCGATCCATATACTTTGAGGTATATTTAGATAAATTATTTCTCTATGTTACAAACTATGTTTCAAAACTAATATACCCCTATGGGATAGGGTATAAACATATAAAGGGTATTCATAACGCCTTGAGTGCGCGCAAATTATAAAAAAAACATATGAGAAGGCTACAATCCGGATCGTTGAATACCCTATCCCATCCTATCCATAAAACTAAAATCCCCAAAAAAGGGGACATGGCTAAAAACACGATGTGGATAAATAGAAAAAATGATATAGTGACAACTAAATCTTCAGACTGCTTACAAAAAACTTTTACGGTTCTACAAAACACTAGGTGTTCTCCTTCATATGTTATGGGGTAGTGTACAAAAATGGTTTTTATATAAAAACGCCCCCAAAAAGTAGGGGTAAGTTAAACGGTATAAGGACGAAATGTTCATATTATTAATGTCAATGATTCTGCATCAAATGAATAAAATAGAAAAAATGATATAGTGACAACAAATTCTTCAGACTGCTTACAAAACAATTTTACGGTTCTACAAAAACAAGGTTTTCTCCTGCATATGTTATGGGGTAGTGCATAAAAATGGTTTTTATATAAAAACGCCCCCAAAAAGTGGGCGTGGGTTAAAATGGTATATAGACGAAATGTTCATATTAATAATGTTAATGATTCTGCATCAACATTTTTTTCGAAAAATTTAAAATTTGACCGAAAACAGATTTTAATCGAAAACGCCCCCAAAAAGTGGGCGTGGCAAAAAACTTTATATGGACGAAATATAGATATTAATATTGTCTAAATATGTTGTTCAGAAACTTTTTTAAAATTCCTTACGGTTTGGTCAAAAACTGAGTTTTTCTTAAAAGGGGGCGTGGCAGTGGGCGGATTTCAAAAATTTTTACACTTGTTCTGTAGGCAGAGACGAGGATCCTATATACCAAAATTCATTATCCTAGCTCAAAATTTAAGGCCTAAAAATCGGTGACGTACAGACGGACGGACGGACGGACGGACAGACAGACATGGCTTAATCGACTCACCTAGCGATTCTGAGTCGATCCATATACTTTGAGGTATATGTAGCTAAATTATTTCTCTATGTTACAAACTAAGTATCAAAACTAATATACCCCTATGGGATATGGTATAAACATATGAGAGGCTACAATCCGCTATGCGGATCGTTGAATACCCTATCCCATCCCATTCTTTAAATTAATATTTTCAAAATATAGGCCTTATGGCGATGAAATACAGAAAATGACATTGTCACAATATATTGCTCAGACAGTTTCTCATCTTTTGTGGTTCGACAAAAAACAACGTATTTCTATTGCTAATGCCTTGGGATGGGGTATACAAATGGTTTTTGTAAGAATACGCCCCCAAAATGTGGGCGTAGGTGAAAATGATCTATGGACAAAATGTTTATATTACCATTGCGGAAGTATTTGCATCAAAATTTTTTTCGAAAGTTTTAAAATTTGGACAAAAAACGTTTTTTACTTAAAACGCCCCCAAAAAGTGGGCGTGGCAAAAAACTTTGTATGAACGAAATATAGATATTAGGATTGTCTAAATATGTTGGTTACACACTTTTTTGAAATTCCTTACGGTTTGGCTTAAAACTACGTTTTTTCTAAAAGGGGGCGTGGCAGTAGGCGGATTTTAAAAATTTTTACACTTGTTCTGGTGACTCAGCCAAGGATCCTATATACCAAATTTCATTATCCTAGCTCAAAATTTAAGGCCCAAAAATCGGTGACGAACAGACAGACGGACGGACGGACACACGGACGGACGGACGGACGGACGGACGGACAGACAGACATGGCTAATTCGACTCAGCTAGCGATTCTGAGTCGATCCATATACTTTGAGGTATATGTAGCTAAATTATTTCTCTATGTTACAAACTAAGTATCAAAACTAATATACCCCTATGGGATAGGGTATAAACATATGAGAGGCTACAATCCGCCTTGCGGATCGTTGAATACCCTATCCCATCCCATCCTTTAAATTAATTTCCTCAAAATATAGACCTTATGGCGATGAAATACAGAAAATGACATTGTCACATTATATTGCTCAGACAGTTTCTCCAAATCTTGTGTGGTTCGACAAAAATCAACGTATTTCTATTGCTAATGCATACAAATGGTTTTTGTAAGAAAACGCCCCCAAAATGTGGGCGTAGGTGAAAATGATATATGGACAAAATGTTAATATTACCATTTCGGAAGTATTTGCATCAAAATTTTGTTCGAAAGTTTTAAAATTTGGAAAAAAAGCGTTTTTTTTTAAAAACGCCCCCAAAAAGTGGGCGTGGCAAAAAACTTTGTATGAACGAAATATAGATATTAGGATTGTCTAAATATGCTACTCAGACACTTTTTTGAAATTCCTTACGGTTTGGCCAAAAAAAAGGTTTTCCTAAAAAGGGGGCGTGGCAGTGGGCGGATTTTAAAAATTTTTACACTTGTTCTGATGGCACGGACGAGGATCCTATATACCAAATTTCATTATCCTAGCTCAAAATTTAAGGCCCAAAAACCGCTGACGAACAGACAGACGGACGGACGGACGGACGGACGGACGGACGGACAGACATGGCTAAATCGACTCAGCTATCGATTCTGAGTCGATCCATATACTTTGAGGTATATGTAGCTAAATTATTTCTCTATGTTACAAACTATGTATCAAAACTAATATACCCCTATGGGATAGGGTATAAACATATGAGAAGGCTACAATCCGCTGTGCGGATCGTTGAATACCCTATCCCATCCTATCCATAAAACTAAAATCCCCAAAAAGGGGGCATGGCTAAAAACACGATTTGGATAAAATAGAAAAAATGATATAGTGACAACAAATTCTTCAGACTGCTTACAAAACAATTTTACGGTTCTACAACAGACAAGGTTTTCTCCTGCATATGTTATGGGGTAGTGTATAAAAATGGTTTTTATATAAAAACGCCCCCAAAAAGTGGGCGTGGGTTAAAATTGTATATAGACGAAATGTTCATATTAATAATGTTAATGATTCTGCATCAACATTTTTTTCGAAAAATTTAAAATTTGACCGAAAGCAGTTTTTAATTGAAAACGCCCACAAAAAGTGGGCGTGGCAAAAAACTTTATATGGACGAAATATAGATATTAATATTGTCTAAATATGTTGTTCAGAAACTTTTTCAAAGTTCCTTACGGTTTGGTCAAAAACTGAGTTTTTCTTAAAAGGGGGCGTGGCAGTGGGCGGATTTTAAAAATTTTTACACTTGTTCTGGTGACTCGGCCAAGGATCCTATATACCAAATTTCATTATCCTAGCTCAAAATTTAAGGCCCAAAAATCGGTGACGAACAGACAGACGGACGGACGGACGGACGGACGGACGGACGGACAGACAGACATGGCTAATTCGACTCAGCTAGCGATTCTGAGTCGATCCATATACTTTGAGGTATATGTAGCAAAATTATTTCTCTATGTTACAAACTATGTATCAAAACTAATATACCCCCCTATGGGATAGGGTATAAACATATGAGAGGCTACAATCCGCTGTGCGGATCGTTGAATACCCTATCCCATTCCATCCTTAAAATTAATATCCTCAAAATATAGGCCTTATGGCGATGAAATACAGAAAATGACATTGTCACAATATATTCCTCAGACAGTTTATCAAAATCTTTTGTGGTTCGACAACAAACAACGTATTTCTATTGCTAATGCCTTGGGATGGGGTATACAAATGGTTTTTGTAAGAAAACGCCCCCAAAATGTGGGCGTAGGTGAAAATGATCTATAGACAAAATGTTTATATTACCATTGCGGAAGTATTTGCATCAAAAATTTTTTCGAAAGTTTTAAAATTTGGACAAAAAGCGTTTTTTACTAAAAACGCCCCCAAAAAGTGGGCGTGGCAAAAAACTTTGTATGGACGAAATATAGATATTAAGATTGTCTAAATATGCTGCTCAGGCACTTTTTTGAAATTCCTTACGGTTTGGCTTAAAACTACGTTTTTCTAAAAAGGGGGCGTGGCAGTGGGCGGATTTCAAAAATTTTTACACTTGTTCTGCTTCGTCGGCCAGAGAGTCTATACACCAAATTTGAACTCTCTAGCTCAAAATTTAAGGCCCAAAAATCGGTGACACACAGACGGACGGACGGACGGACGGACAGACAGACATGGCTTAATCGACTCAGCTAGCGATTCTGAATCGATCAATATACTTTGAGGTATATGTATCGAAATTATTTCTCTATATTACAAACTTAATGTCAAAACCAATATACCCCCCTATGGGATAGGGTATAAACATATGAGAGGCTACAATCCGCTATGCGGATCGTTGAATACCCTATCCCATCCCATCCTTTAAATTAATATCCTCAAAATATAGGCTTTATGGCGATGAAATACAGAAAATGACATTGTCACAATATATTGCTCAGACAGTTTCTCAAAATCTTTTGTGGTTCGACAAAAAACAACGTATTTCTATTGCTAATGCCTTGGGATGGGGTACACAAATGGTTTTTGTAAGAAAACGCCCCCAAAATGTGGGCCTAGGTGAAAATGATCTACGGACAAAATGTTTATATTACCATTGCGGAAGTATTTGCATCAAAAATTTTTTCGAAAGTTTTAAAATTTGGACAAAAAGCGTTTTTTACTAAAAACGCCCCCAAAAAGTGGGCGTGGCAAAAAACTTTGTATGAACGAAATATAGATATTAGGATTGTCTAAATATCCTGCTCAGACACTTTTTTGAAATTCCTTACGGTTTGGCCAAAAAATAAGTTTTTCTAAAAAGGGGGCGTGGCAGTGGGCGGATTTCAAAAATTTTTACACTTGTTCTGGTGACTCGCACAAGGATCCTATATACCAAATTTCATTATCCTAGCTCAAAATTTAAGGCCCAAAAATCGGTGACGAACAGACAGACGGACGGACGGACGGACGGACAGACAGACATGGCTAATTCGACTCAGCTAGCGATTCTGAGTCGATCCATATACTTTGAGGTATATGTAGCAAAATTATTTCTCTATGTTACAAACTATGTATCAAAACTAATATACCCCCCTATGGGATAGGGTATAAACATATGAGAAGGCTACAATCCACTGTGCGGATCGTTGAATACCCTATCCCATCCTATCTGTAAAACTAAAATTCCCAAAAAGTGGACATGGCTAAAAATACGATGTGGATAAAATTAAGAAAATGACATGGTGACAACAAATTCTTCAGACCGCTTATAAAAAACTTTTACGGTTCTACAAAAGACAAGGTTTTCTCCTGCATATGTTAGTTATGGGGTAGTGTATAAAAATGGTTTTTATATAAAAACGCCCCCAAAAAGTGGGGGTGGGTTAAAATGGTCTATAACCGAAATGTTCATATTTATATTACTAATGATTCTGCATCAACATTTTTTCGAAAATTTTAAAATTTGACCGAAAAACGTTTTTTTATTAAAAACGCCCCCAAAAAGTGGGCGTGGCAAAAAACTTTATATGAACGAAATACAGATATTCAGATTGTCTAAATATGTTGTTCAGAAAGTTTTTCAAAATTCCTTATGGTTTGGCCAAAAAATACGTTTTTCTAAAAAGGGGGCGTGGCAGTGGGCGGATTTCAAAAGTTTTTACACTTGTTCTGCTGGGAGCAACAAAGAGCACGTGTACCAAATTTCATCCTTCTAGCTCAAAATTTAAGGCCCAAAAACTGGTGACGTACGGACGGACGGACAGACATGGCTAAATCGACTCAGCTATCGATTCTGAGTCGATCCATATACTTTGAGGTATACGTAGCTAAATTATTTCTCTATGTTACAAACTATGTATCAAAACTAATATACCCCTATGGGATAGGGTATAAACATATGAGAAGGCTACAATCCACTGTGCGGATCGTTGAATACCCTATCCCATCCTATCTGTAAAACTTAAATCCCCAAAAAGTGGACATGGCTAAAAACACGATGTGGATAAAATAAAGAAAATGACATGGTGACAACAAATTCTTCAGACTGCTTACAAAAAACTTTTACGGTTCTACAAAAGACAAGGTTTTCTCCTGCATATGTTATGGGGTAGGGTATTAAAATGGTTTTTACATAAAAACGCCCCCAAAAAGTGGGCGTGGGTTAAAATGGGCTATTGACGAAATGTTCATATTTATATTACTAATGATTCTGCATCAAAAGTTTTTTAAAAAATATTAAAATTTGACCGTAAAACGTTTTTTATTAAAAACGCCCCCAAAAAGTGGGCGTGGCAAAAAACTTTATATAAACGAAATACAGATATTCAGATTGTCTAAATATGTTGTTCAGAAAGTTTTTCAAAATTCCTTATGGTTTGGCCAAAAAATACGTTTTTCTAAAAAGGGGGCGTGACAGTGGGCGGATTTCAAAAATGTTTACACTTGTTCTGCTGGGAGCAACAAAGAGCACGTGTACCAAATTTCATCCTTCTAGCTCAAAATTTAAGGCCCAAAAAATGGTGACGTACGGACGGACAGACATGGCTAAATCGACTCAGCTATCGATTCTGAGTCGATCCATATACTTTGAGGTATATGTAGCTAAATTATTTCTCTATGTTACAAACTATGTATCAAAACTAATATACCCCTATGGGATAGGGTATAAAAATGTTGATGCAAATACTTCCGCAATGGTAATATAAACATTTCGTCAATAGATCATTTTCACCTACGCCCACATTTTGGGGGCGTTTTCTTACAAAAACCATTTGTATACCCCCTCCCAAGGCATTAGCAATAGAAACCCGTTGTTTTTTGCCGAACCACAAAAGATTTTGATAAACTGTCTGAGCAATATATTGTGACAATGTCGTTTTCTGTATTTCATCGCCATAAGGCCTATATTTTGTGGATATTAATTTTAAACATATTAGAAGGCTACAATCCGCTGTGCGGATCGTTTAATACCTTATCCCATCCCATCCTTAAAATTGATATCCCCAAAATATGGTCTTTATGGTCATAAAGTATTGAAAATGACGTTGTTACAACATATTGTTCCGAAGGATTGTCAAATTCTTTTATGGTTCGACAAAAAACCACGTTTTTGTATTGCATATGCCTTGGGGTAGGGCATGCAAATGGTTTTTGTAGGAAAACGCCCCGAAAAAGTGGGCGTGGGTTAAAATGGTCTACTGACGAAATGTTCATATTTTTTATGGAAAACGCCCACAAAAAGTGTGCGTAGCAAAAAACTTTGTATTGACCAAATATAGATATTACGATTCTCTAAATATGCTTTTCAGACATTTTTTTTAAAATTCCTTACGGTTTGGCCAAAAATTGAGTTTATCTTAAGGGAGGCGTGGCAGTGGGCGGATTTCAAAAATGTTTACACTTGTTCTGTAGGCACGGGCGAGGATCCCATATACCAAATTTCATTATCCTAGCTCAAAATTTAAGGCCTAAAAATCGGTGACGTACAGACGGACGGACGGACGGACGGACGGACAGACAGACATGGCTTAATCAACTCAGCTAGCGATTCTGAGTCGATCCATATACTTTGTGGTATATGTAGCTAAATTATTTCACTATGTTACAAACTAAGTTCAAAACTAATATACCCCTATGGGTATATCAAAATCTTTTGTGGTTCGACAAAAAACAACGTTTTTCTATTGCATATGCCTTGGGGTAAGGCATACAAATGGTTTTGTAAGAAACCGCCCCCAAAAAGTGGGTGTAGGTGAAAATGATATATAGACAAAATGTTTATTTTATCATTACGGAAGCATTTGCATCAAAGTTTTTTTCGATTTCTTTTAAAATTTGGACAAAAAGCGTTTTTTACTAAAAACGCCCCCAAAAAGTGGGCGTGGGAAAAAACTTTGTATGGACGAAATATAGATATTAAGATTGTCTAAATATGTTCCTAACACACTTTTTTGAAATTCCTTACGGTTTGGCTTAAAACTACGTTTTTCTAAAAGGGGGCCTGGCAGTAGGCGGATTTTTAAAATTTTTACAATTGTTCTGGTGACTCGGCCAAGGATCCTATATACCAAATTTCATTATCCTAGCTCAAAATTTAAGGCCCAAAAATCGGTGACGAACAGACGGACGGACGGACGGACGGACGGACAGACAGAGATGGCTAATTCGACTCAGCTAGCGATTCTGAGTCGATCCATATACTTTGAGGTATATGGAGCTAAATTATTTCTCTATGTTACAAACTAAGTATCAAAACTAATATACCAATGTCAGAACAAATTTTACGGTTCTACAAAAGACAAGGTTTTTCTCCTGCATATGTTATGGGGTAGTGTATAAAAATGGTTTTTATATAAAAACGCCCCCAAAAGTGGGCGTGGGTTAAAATAATCTAAAGACGAAATGTTCATATTAACAATACTAATGATTCTGCATCAACATTTTTTTCGAAATTTGACCGAAAAACGTTTTTTATTAAAAACGCCCCCGAAAAGTGGGGGTGGCAAAAAACTTTATACTGACGAAATATAGACAATTCGATTCTCTAAATATGCTGCTCGGCCACTTTTTAAAATTCTTTACGGTTTGGCCAAAAACTGAGTTTTTCTGAAAAGGGGGCGCGGCAGTGGGCGGATTTTAAAAATGTTTACACTTGTTCTGGTGACTCGGACAAGGATCCTATATACCAAATTTCATTATCCTAGCTCATAATTCAAGGCCCAAAAATCGGTGACGAACAGAAAGACGGACGGACGGACGGACGGACGGACAGACAGACATGGCTTAATCGACTCAGCTAGCGATTCTTAGTCGATCCATATACTTTGAGGTATATGTAGCAAAATTATTTCTCTATGTTACAAACAAAGTATCAAAACTGATATACCCCTATGGGATTGGGTATAAACATATGAGAGGCTACAATCCGCTTTGCCAATCGTTGAATACCCTATCCCATCCCATCCTTTAAATTAATATCCTCAAAATATAGGCCTTATGGCGATGAAATACAGAAAATGACATTGTCACAATATATTGCTCAGACAGTTTCTCAAAATCTTTTGTGGTTCGACAAAAAACAACGTATTTCTATTGTTAATGCCTTGGGATGGGGTATACAAATGGTTTTTGTAAGAAAACGCCCCCAAAATGTGGGCGTAGGTGAAAATGATCTATAGACAAAATGTTAATATTACCATTGCGGAAGTATTTGCATCAAAAATTTTTTCGAAAGTTTTAAAATTTGGACGAAAAGCGTTTTTTGCTAAAAATGCCCCCAAAAAGTTGGCGTGGCAAAAAACTTTGTATATACGAAATATAGATATTAGGATTGTCTAAATATCCTGCTCAGACTTTTTTTTGAAATTCCTTACGGTTTGGCCAAAAAATAAGTTTTTCTGAAAAGGGGGCGTGGCAGTTGGCGGGTTTCAAAAATTTTTACACTTGTCCTGGTGACTCGGACAAGGATCCTATATACCAAATTTCATTATCCTAGCTCAAAATTTAAGGCCCAAAAATCGGTGACGAACAGACAGACGGACGGACGGACGGACGGACAGACAGACATGGCTAATTCGACTCAGCTAGCGATTCTGAGTCGATCCATATACTTTGAGGTATATGTAGCAAAATTATTTCTCTATGTTACAAACTAAGTATCAAAACTAATATACCCCCCTATGGGATAGGGTATAAACATATGAGAAGGCTACAATCCACTGTGCGGATCCTTGAATACCCTATCCCATCCTATCTGTAAAACTAAAATCCCCAAAAAGTGGAAAAGGCTAAAAGCACGATGTGGATTAAATAAAGAAAATGACATGGTGACAAAAAATTCTTCAGACTGCTTAAAAAAAACTTTTACGGTTCTACATAAGACAAGGTTTTCTCCTGCATATGTTATGGGGTAGGGTATAAACATGGTTTTTATATAAAAACGCCCCCAAAAAGTGGGCGTGGGTTAAATTGATCTATTGACGAAATGTTCATATTTATATTACTAATGATTCTGCATCAAAAGTTTTTTAAAAAAATTTAAAATTTGACTGAAAAAGGTTTTTTATTAAAAACGCCCCCAAAAAGTGGGCGTGGCAAAAAACTTTATATGAACGAAATACAGGTATTCATATTGTCTAAATATGTTGTTCAGAAAGTTTTTTAAAATTCCTTACGGTTTGGTCAAAAACTGAGTTTTTCTTAAAAGAGGGCGTGGCAGTGGGCGGATTTCAAAAATTTTTACACTTGTTCTGTAGGCAGAGACGAGGATCCTATATACCAAATTTCATTATCCTAGCTCAAAATTTAAGGCCTAAAAATCGGTGACGTACAGACGGACGGACGGACGGACGGACAGACAGACATGGCTTAATCCACTCAGCTAGCGATTCTGAGTCGATCCATATACTTTGAGGTATATGTAGCAGGATTATTTCTCTATGTTACAAACTAAGTATCAAAACTAATATACCCCCCTATGGGATAGGGTATAAACATATGAGAAGGCTACAATCCGCTATACGGATCGTTGAATACCCTATCCCATCCCATCCTTTAAATTAATATCCTCAAAATATAGGCCTTATGGCGATGAAATACAGAA
Source organism: Rhingia campestris (assembly GCA_932526625.1). Lineage (NCBI taxonomy): Eukaryota > Metazoa > Arthropoda > Insecta > Diptera > Syrphidae > Rhingia > Rhingia campestris. The sequence continues at coordinate 68,641,798 of OW052183.1, forward strand.
AATGACATTGTCACAATATATTGCTCAGACAGTTTCTCAAAATCTTTTGTGGTTCGACAAAAAACAACGTATTTCTATTGCTAATGCCTTGGGATGGGGTATACAAATGGTTTTTGTAAAAAAACGCCCCCAAAATGTGGGCGTAGGTGAAAATGATCTATGGACAAAATGTTTATATTACCATTGCGGAAGTATTTGCATCAAACATTTTTTCGAAAGTTTTAAATTTTGGACAAAACGCGTTTTTTACTAAAAACGCCCCAAAAAAGTGGGCGTGGCAAAAAACTTTGAATGAACGAAATATAGACATTAGGATTGTCTAAATATGCTGCTCAGACTATTTTTTGAAATTCCTTACGGTTTGGCCAAAAAATAACTTTTCCTAAAAAGGGGGCGTGGCAGTGGGCGGATTTCAAAAATTTTTACACTTGTTCTGGTGGCACGGACGAGGATCCTATATACCAAATTTCATTATCCTAGCTCAAAATTTAAGGCCCAAAAATCGGTGACGAACAGACAGACGGACGGACGGACGGACGGACAGACAGACATGGCTAATTCGACTCAGCTAGCGATTCTGAGTCGATCCATATACTTTGAGGTATATGTAGCAAAATTATTTCTCTATGTTACAAACTAAGTATCAAAACTAATATACCCCCCTATGGGATAGGGTATAAACATATGAGAAGGCTACAATCCACTGTGCGGATCGTTGAATACCCTATCCCATCCTATCTGTAAAACTAAAATTCCCAAAAAGTGGACATGGCTAAAAATACGATGTGGATAAAATAAAGAAAATGACATGGTGACAACAAATTCTTCAGACCGCTTATAAAAAACTTTTACGGTTCTACAAAAGACAAGGTTTTCTCCTGCATATGTTATGGGGTAGTGTATAAAATGGTTTTTATATAAAAACGCCCCCAAAAAGTGGGGGTAGGTTAAAATGGTCTATAAACGAAATGTTCATATTTATATTACTAATGATTCTGCATCAACATTTTTTTCGAAAATTTTAAAATTTGACCGAAAAACGTTTTTTTATTAAAAACGCCCCCAAAAAGTGGGCGTTGCGATAAACTTTATATGAACGAAATACAGATATTCAGATTGTCTAAATATGTTGTTCAGAAAGTTTTTCAAAATTCCTTATGGTTTGGCCAAAAAATACGTTTTTCTAAAAAGGGGGCGTGGCAGTCTGCGGATTTCAAAAATTTTTACACCTGTTCTGCTGGGAGCAACAAAGAGCACGTGTACCAAATTTCATCGTTCTAGCTCAAAACTTAAGGCCCAAAAACTGGTGACGTACGGACGGACGGACGGACGGACGGACAGACATGGCTAAATCGACTCAGCTATCGATTCTGAGTCGATCCATATACTTTGAGGTATATGTAGCTAAATTATTTCTCTATGTTACAAACTATGTATCAAAACTAATATACCCCTATGGGATAGGGTATAAACATATGAGAAGGCTACAATCCACTGTGCGGATCGTTGAATACCCTATCCCATCCTATCTGTAAAACTAAAATTCCCAAAAAGTGGACATGGCTAAAAATACGATGTGGATAAAATAAAGAAAATGACATGGTGACAACAAATTCTTCAGACCGCTTATAAAAAACTTTTACGGTTCTACAAAAGACAAGGTTTTCTCCTGCATATGTTATGGGGTAGTGTATAAAAATGGTTTTTATATAAAAACGCCCCCAAAAAGTGGGGGTGGGTTAAAATGGTCTATAAACGAAATGTTCACATTTATATTACTAATGATTCTGCATCAACATTTTTTTCGAAAATTTTAAAATTTGACCGAAACACGTTTTTTTATTAAAAACGCCCCCAAAAAATGGGCGTGGCAAAAAACTTTATATGAACGAAATACAGATATTCAGATTGTCTAAATATGTTGTTCAGAAAGTTTTTCAAAATTCCTTATGGTTTGGCCAAAAAATACGTTTTTCTAAAAAGGGGGCGTGGCAGTGGGCGGATTTAAAAAATGTTTACAATTGTTCTGCTGGGAGCAACAAAGAGCACATGTACCAAATTTCATCCTTCTAGCTCAAAATTTAAGGCCCAAAAACTGGTGACGTACGGACGGACGGACGGACGGACGGACATGGCTAAATCGACTCAGCTATCGATTCTGAGTCGATCCATATACTTTGAGGTATATGTAGCTAAATTATTTCTCTATGTTACAAACTATGTATCAAAACTAATATACCCCTATGGGATAGGGTATAAACATATGAGAAGGCTACAATCCGCTGTGCGGATCGTTGAATACCCTATCCCATCCTATCCATAAAAATAACATATGAGAAGGCTACAATCCGCTGTGCGGATCGTTGAATACCCTATCCCATCCTATCCATAAAACTAAAATCCCCAAAAAAGGGGGCATGGCTAAAAACACGATGTGGATAAATAGAAAAAATGATATAGTGACAACAAATTCTTCAGACTGCTTACAAAACACTTTAACGGTTCTACAAAAGACAAGGTTTTCTCTTGCATATGTTATGGGGTAGTGTATAAAAATGGTTATACCCTATCCCATAGGGGGTATATTAGTTTTGATACTTAGTTTGTAACATAGAGAAATAATTTTGCTACATATACCTCAAAGTATATGGATCGACTCAGAATCGCTAGCTGAGTCGAATAAGCCATGTCTGTCTGTCCGTCCGTCCGTCCGTCCGTCTGTCTGTTCGTCAGCGGTTTTTGGGCCTTAAATTTTGAGCTAGGATAATGAAATTTGGTATAGAGGATCCTGGTCCGTGCCACCAGAACAAGTGTAAAAATTTTTGAAATCCGCCCACTGCCACGCCCCCTTTTTAGGAAAACTTATTTTTTGGCCAAACCGTAAGGAATTTCAAAAAAGTGTCTGAGCAGCATATTTAGAGAATCCAATTATCTATATTTCGTCAGTATAAAGTTTTTTACCACGCCCACTTTTCGTGGGCGTTTTTAATAAAAAACATTTTTCGGTCAAATTTCGAAAAAAATGTTGATGCAGAATCATTAGTACCTATTGTTAATATGAACATTTCGTCTTTAACCCATTTTAACCCACGCCCACTTTTTGGGGGCGTTTTTATATAAAAACCATTTTTATACACTACCCCATAACATATGCAGGAGAAAAACCTTGTCTTTTGAAGAACCGTAAAATTTGTTCTGACAATGTCATTTTTATACCCTATCCCATAGGGGTATATTAGTTTTGATACTTAGTTTGTAACATAGAGAAATAATTTAGCTACATATACCTCTAAGTATATGGATCGAATCAGAATCGCTAGCTGAGTCGAATTAGCCATCTCTGTCTGTCCGTCCGTCCGTGTGTGTGTCCGTCCGTCAGTCTGTCTGTTCGTCACCGATTTTTGGGCCTTAAATTTTGAGCTAGGATAATGAAATTTGGTATATAGGATCCTTGGCCGAGTCACCAGAACAAGTGTAAACATATGAGAAGGCTACAATTCGCTGTGCGGATCGTTGAATACCCTATCCCATCCTATCCATAAAACTAAAATCCCCAAAAAAGTGGGCATGGCTAAAAACACGATTTGGATAAAATAGAAAAAATGATATAGTGACAACAAATTCTTCAGACTGCTTACAAACACTTTTACGGTTCTACAAAAGACAAGGTTTTCTCCTGCATATGTTATGGGGTAGTGTATAAAAATGGTTTTTATATGAAAACGCCCCCAAAAAGTGGGCGTGGGTAAAAATGATATATAGACGAAATGTTTATATTAATAATGTTAATGATTCTGCATCAAATTTAAAATTTAACCGAAAACAGTTTTTTATCGAAAACGCCCTCAAAAAGTAGGCGTGGCAAAAAACTTTATATAGATGAAATATAGATATTAATATTGTCTAAATATGTTGTTCAGAAACTTTTTTAAAATTCCTTACGGTTTGCTCAAAAACTGAGTTTTTCTTAAAAGGGGGCGTGGCATTGGGCGTATTTCAAAAAATTTTACACTTGTTCTGTAGGCAGAGACGAGGATCCTATATACCAAATTTCATTATCCTAGCTCAAAATTTAAGGCCTAAAAATCGGTGACGTACAGACGGACGGACGGACAGAAAGACATGGCTTAATCGACTCAGCTAGCGATTCTGAGTCGATCCATATACTTTGAGGTATATGTAGCAAAATTATTTCTCTATGTTACAAACTAAGTATCAAAACTAATATACCCCTATGGGATAGGGTATAAACATTTTTAAAATCCGCCTACTGCCATCCCCTTTTTTAGAAAAACGTAGTTTTAAGCCAAACCGTAAGGAATTTCAAAAAAGTGTCTGAACAGCCCACTTTTTGGGGGCGTTTTAAATAAAAAACTGTTTTCGGTCAAATTTTAAATTTTTCGAAAAAATTTTTGATGCAGAATCATTAACATTATTAATATGAACATTTCGTCTTTATACCATTTTAACCCACGCCCACTTTTTGGGGGCGTTTTTATATAAAAACCATTTTTATACACTACCCCATAACATATGCAGGAGATAACCTTGTCTTTTGTAGAACCGTAAAAGTGTTTTGTAAGCAGCCTGAAGAATTTGTTGTCGCTATATCATTTTTTTTATTTTATCCACATCGTGTTTTTAGCCATGCCCACTTTTTTGGGGTTTCTAGTTTTATGGATAGGATGGGATAGGGTATTCAAAGATCCGCACAGCGGATTGTAGCCTTCTCATATGTTTATACCCTATCCCATAGGGGTGTATATTAGTTTTGATACATAGTTTGTAACATAGAGAAATAATTTAGCTATATATACCTCAAAGTATATGGATCGACTCAGAATCGATAGCTGAGTCGATTTAGCCATGTCTGTCCGTCCGTCCGTCCGTCCGTCCGTACGTCACCAGTTTTTGGGCCTTAAATTTTGAGCTAGAAGGATGAAATTTGGTACACGTGCTCTTTGTTGCTCCCAGCAGAACAAGTGTAAAAATTTTTGAAATCCGCCGACTGCCACGAATTTTAAGGAATTTTGAAAAACTTTATGAACAACATATTTAGACAATCTGAATGTCTGTATTTCGTTCATATAAAGTTTTTTGCCACGCCCACTTTTTGGGGGCGTTTTAATAAAAAACTTTTTACGGTCAAATTTTAATATTTTCTAAAAAAACTTTTGATGCAGAATCATTAGTAATATAAATATGAACATTTCGTCAGTAGATTATTTTAACCCACGCCCACTTTTTGGGGGCGTTTTTATATAAAAACCATTTTTATACCCTACCCCATAACATATGCAGGAGAAAACCTTGTCTTTTGTAGAACCGTAAAAGTTTTTTATAAGCAGTCAGAAGAATTTGTTGTCACCATGTCATTTTCTTTATTTTATCCACATCGTGTTCTTAGCCATGTCCACTTTTTGGGGATTTAAGTTTTACAGATAGGATGGGATAGGGTATTCAACGATCCGCACAGTGGATTGTAGCCTTCTCATATGTTTTTTTATATAAAAACGCTCCCAAAAAGTGGGCGTGGGTTAAAATTTTTTTTTTTTTTTTTTTTTTTTTCGTGGGCTGGTGGAAATCTTCATAGACACGATGAGCACGTGCCCAAAGTAGTGTGAGATTTTTACTCACTAAAACCACCACCCATTTGGTATTTCTATTGCAACTAAGTATTCGACTTATCCAGCAATTTTTTTATCACGATTATATAATATGTTTGGCAGGTAACTTTCCTTTGAGAGTTCCTGCTTTTCCGCAATTATAGCGCGGTTTGTTATTATCGGGCCAAATCTAAGGGTTTAGTTCTTTGAAGACGCCGCAATATATTTGTTTCGTCCAGAATTTGGAGGACTGTTGTGTTAACGTGTCCTAATAAACGTTTTTTATGTTTTCGTGCAAAATTTTTTGTTTCATCTTTAACCGCGGGAATACCCAGATCTCTGCGTAGATCTTCGTTCCTTATGTACCACGGCGCATTGACGAATGATCTTAACATTTTGTTTTCAAAAGTTTGTAAAATGTTTAGATTCGTTTCACTGGTACAACCCCATAGTTGTATACCATATGTCCAAACCGGTTTTAGCACTTGCTTGTATAATAGCAGCTTGTTATCAAGGTTAAGCTTCGAATATTTTCCGAGCAACCAGTACAGTTCTCTGTATTTATTCTTAAGTTCTTCGCATTTCTTTTTTACATGCGACTTCCATTTTAATTTTGCATCGAGTGTCATACCGAGATATTTCGCTTCATTTGCAAACGGGACTCGAACCGTATTTAGAAATACAGGCAAATTGTTTGTCCGTTTATACGAAAAATCTACATGGATCGATTTGCTCTCATTAAGTGCAATCCGCCAGGATTTAGTCCATTCATTAACCTCGTTAAGAGCGTTTTGTAATTTAATATTTGTTTCCTCTATTGTTGTGGCAACTGCTAGTATAGCAGTATCGTCAGCAAACGTTGCAACTATTGTATCGTTTGTTTGTGGGATATCACGAGTGAATATGAGGTACAGGATTGGTCCAAGGACGCTTCCTTGCGGTACACCTGCCATTATTTCTTTGAACTCGGAATATTCGCTTCCAAGTTTCACACGGAAGAGTCTATGCTCAAGATACGACACGAGGATTTTATATAATTGTTCTGGCAAAACTTGACTTAGTTTATAAGTAAGGCCTTTGTGCCACACCTTGTCAAAAGCTTGCGACACGTCAAGAAATACGGCTGAACAAATTTTCTTTTCTTCGAAAGCTTTCTCAATTACATCTGTAATTCGATGTACTTGGTCCACCGTTGAATGTTTACTTCTAAACCCAAATTGATGGTCAGGTAAAAGACGTTTCTGTTCAATTATGGGGTGTAAGCGACCGAGTAATATCCGTTCAAAAACTTTTGAAATGATTGGAAGAAGTGAAATAGGCCTGTAAGATTTTATTTCATTCGGTGATTTTCCTGGTTTTAGAACCATAATCACTTCCGCGACTTTCCACTGTCTTGGTATGTATTCTAATCTGATTGCTGCATTTATAATAAAAAGAAGCTTAGTTAATGCTTTCCGAGGCAACATTTTAAGAAGTTCTCCTGTAATCAGGTCATAACCCGGAGCTTTTTTAGGCTTTAGTTTCTGTATTTCCCGTTTAAGCTCGGCAATACTTGCATATCTTACTATGTTATTATCGGTTGTACTCTCGAATATATTAATGTTTTCATTTTGCGCCGGACCATCAAATGGCTTAAATGTTTCCTCAAGATGTGAGGCAAAAACGTCAGCTTTTTCCTTATCGCTCTTTGCCCAAACGTCTTGAGTTACCCTAATGGGCGGCACAGCGATTTTTGGCCGTTTTATGACTCTAATTGCTTTCCAGAGCGAATAATTCGATTCCTTTCCAGCGGTTAGGCTTTGCAGATAAGTTTCTACTGAATGGTTTTTAAAGTATTTAATCGAATTTGATAGCAAATTACTCAACCGATTGAGATGTGTTTTATCTTGCGGGGCACGAGTTTGGTGCCATCTTTTACGAGCTTTTCTTTTTTGTCTTACTAAATCTTGTATTTCACGGGGGTACTTAATTTTACTATAGCTCACTATTTTGTTCTGTTGAGGAGTATTATTCCATGCTGCTTTTTGGATGGTATTGATAAATGAGTCAACAGCGACTTCGAGTTCCAATGGGGTTCTAAGCGATACACCCAGTCGGATATTATTTTCAATATCGTTTTTGAAACCTTCCCAGTTGGTTTTCGCGTTTGTTAATCTGGGTGGTTTTTCATTTATAATCAGTGACTCGCTCATTGTTAAAATGACTGGAGAATGATCAGAGGAAAGATCAAAGCATTCTTCAACTTTGATTCGATTGGACGGCAGACCTTTTACAATGAAAAAATCGATCAAATCCGGTATTTTTCTAGCATCAGTTGGCCAGTAAGTTGGTTTTCCCGTAGAATGAAATTCGGTATTGTACTTTCTACCTATATCATAAAGCATCCTACCTTTCTGTGATATGCATCTAGATCCCCAGAATGTATGTTTTGCATTAAAGTCCCCTCCGATGACAAAACGTTGTCCAAGGGAATTAAGCAAGTTTTCAAAGTCAATTTTCTCAACCTTGCATCGTGGTGGACAGTAAATAGACGATATCTTCAGAAAGGATTGTCTGCTTTTGACTTGTATAGAGCTAACTTGCATTGTTTCGATTTCTAGTTTAAGATCAATCGAATGTTCGATACACTCTTTTATATATAGTGAGGCTCCACCTCTAGCCTTATTCGATGGATGTAGAGCATGATAGTCGAGGTAACCTTTTATTATACCCTATCCCATAGGGGGGTATATTAGTTTTGATACATAGTTTGTAACATAGAGGTGGGGTACTTCTATTGCGAATACCATTTTCGAGCTTAACGAGCCTGTCAAAAATAAGTTTATTCGTTTTGCTTTGTTCCTCAAGTTTTGAAAGAATAATCTAAAATACATTTGAAACTGGGTCAGGTGAGATATTTTTTTAGGCGTTATTGGATACTGTAGCTTGAGCATACGTTTGTACATTTGGTTTTGGATGTACAAAATCCGAACGGATATCTGATGGCCGCGTAGTTTGTGGACATTTAGGTTCTTCGATTATGGCCTGCTTTTTCTTCGACATATTTATACCCTATCCCATAGGGGTATATTAGTTTTGATACATAGTTTGTAACATAGAGAAATAATTTAGCTACATATACCTCAAAGTATATGGATCGACTCAGAATCGATAGCTGAGTCGATTTAGCCATGTCTGTCCGTCCGTCCGTCCGTACGTCACCAGTTTTTGGGCCTTAAATTTTGAGCTAGAAGGATGAAATTTGGTACGCGTACTCTTTGTTGCTCCCAGCAGAACAAGTGTAAAAATTTTTGAAATCCGCCCTCTGCCACGCCCCCTTTTTAGAAAAACGTATTTTTTGGCCAAACCATAAGGAATTTTGAAAAACTTTCTGAACAACATATTTAGACAATCTGAATATCTGTACTTCGTTAATATAAAGTTTTTTGCCACGCCCACTTTTTGGGGGCGTTTTCAATAAAAAACGTTTTTCGGTCAAATTTTCAAATTTTCGAAAAAACTTTTGATGCAGAATCATTAGCAATATAAATATGAACATTTCGTCTATAGATCATTTTAACCCACGCCCACTTTTTGGGGGCGTTTTTATATAAAAACCATTTCTATACACCACCCCATAACATATGCAGTAGAAAACCTTGTCTTTTGTAGAACCGTAAAAGTTTTTTATAAGCAGTCTGAAGAATTTGTTGTCACCATTCCATTTTTTTTATTTTATCCACATCGTGTTTTTAGCCATGCCCACTTTTTTGGGGATTCTAGTTTTATGGATAGGATGGGATAGGGTATTCAACGATCCGCACAGCGGATTGTAGCCTTCTCATATGTTTTTATACCCTATCCCATAGGGGGGTATATTAGTTTTGATACATAGTTTGTAACATAGAGAAATAATTTTGCTACATATACCTCAAAGTATATGGATCGACTCAGAATCGCTAGCTGAGTCGAATTAGCCATGTCTGTCTGTCCGTCCGTCCGTCCGTCCGTCCGTCTGTCTGTTCGTCACCGATTTTTGGGCCTTAAATTTTGAGCTAGGATAATGAAATTTGGTATATAGGATCCTTGGCCGAGTCACCAGAACAAGTGTAAAAATTTTTAAAATCCGCCCACTGCCACGCCCCCTTTTAAGAAAAACTCAGTTTTTGACCAAACCGTAAGGAACTTTGAAAAAGTTTCTGAACAACATATTTAGACAATATTAATATCTATATTTCGTCCATATAAAGTTTTTTGCCCACAAAAAGTGGGCGTTTTCAATTAAAAACTGCTTTCGGTCAAATTTTAAATTTTTCGAAAAAAATGTTGATGCAGAATCATTAACATTATTAATATGAACATTTCGTCTATATACCATTTTAACCCACGCCCACTTTTTGGGGGCGTTTTTATATAAAAACCATTTTTATACACTACCCCATAACATATGCAGGAGAAAACCTTGTCTGTGGTAGAACCGTAAAATTGTTTTGTAAGCAGTCTGAAGAATTTGTTGTCACTATATCATTTTTTCTATTTTATCCAAATCGTGTTTTTAGCCATGCCCCCTTTTTGGGGATTTTAGTTTTATGGATAGGATGGGATAGGGTATTCAACGATCCGCACAGCGGATTGTAGCCTTCTCATATGTTTAATCGGAATTTTAGGCTGTTGCTTGTTTAAATTTAATTTCTGTGAATTAATACTATTAAATTTCGTCCGTCTTTTTTGCAACTCTTTAGCTACTTCGCAGCCGCGATAATTTGCCGGATGATTGCCTTTACAGTTAATGCAGATAGCAAGAGCTTTCTTATCTGACATACAATCTACCGTCAGGTGATTGCCGGCACATTTTACACACCGCGGTTCTTTTTGACAATAGCTTTGCGTATGATTGTATCCTTGGCAGCGCTTGCACTGGGGAACTAGTTTGGAATCCTTACGCATAGGCTCTATTTTTACAACAATATTAAGTATTGTTTTTATACCCTATCCCATAGGGGGGTATATTAGTTTTGATACTTAGTTTGTAACATAGAGAAATAATTTTGCTACATATACCTCAAAGTATATGGATCGACTCAGAATCGCTAGCTGAGTCGAATTAGCCATGTCTGTCTGTCCGTCCGTCCGTCCGTCCGTCCGTCCGTCCGTCCGTCCGTCCGTCCGTCCGTCCGTCCGTCTGTCTGTTCGTCAGCGGTTTTTGGGCCTTAAATTTTGAGCTAGGATAATGAAATTTGGTATATAGGATCCTCGTCCGTGCCACCAGAACAAGTGTAAAAATTTTTGAAATCCGCCCACTGCCACGCCCCCTTTTTAGGAAAACTTATTTTTTGGCCAAACCGTAAGGAATTTCAAAAAAGTGTCTGAGTAGCATATTTAGACAATCCTAATATCTATATTTCGTTCATACAAAGTTTTTTGCCACGCCCACTTTTTGGGGGCGTTTTTAGTAAAAAACGCTTTTTGTCCAAATTTTAAAACTTTCGAAAAAAATTTTGATGCAAATACTTCCGAAATGGTAATATAAACATTTTGTCCATAGATCATTTTCACCTACGCCCACATTTTGGGGGCGTTTTCTTACAAAAACCATTTGTATACCCCATCCCAAGGCATTAGCAATAGAAATAAGTTGCTTTTTGTCGAACCACACAAGATTTTGAGAAACTGTCTGAGCAATATATTGTGACAATGTCATTTTCTGTATTTCATCGCCATAAGGCCTATATTTTGAGGATATTAATTTAAAGGATGGGATGGGATAGGGTATTCAACGATCCGCATAGCGGATTGTAGCCTCTCATATGTTTATTTCATAAATTTTGTTCAAACTTTCTGTTTTATCGAAAGTGAGTATAAATAAACGAAGGCCGCGTTTTATTACATTTCCTTCGCCATCTTTTTGCTTTTGGTCTCGTTTGACAATGTTAACGGCATCTATGACTTTATATTGCCTGTTTTTCAGATAAGCACGACGCATGTAACCCTCTAGCTACAACGCGTAAAGGCCTTTCAGATTTATTTTCAAAAGAATACCATTCTATTTTATCGATATTAAGCTTGCGAGATAAAAGACGGTAACTTTCAGGGTCTTTAACGCAGACTTTCCATGTATTTTTTCTTAGCGAAGTTACTTGGTAGCCCGATAATGGCAACGATTTTAGCAAGGTATGCAACTTGTTAAAGTCGTCAATACCGATCACATTAATTGGCGGTGGGGGACGTTGTTTTAGCTGTTTCGCTTTGTTAATAATCTCTTTGTCGCGGTTTATTATTTCAGGAGAGGATACAGCTTTCCTCTTTTTAACTGGTCTTTTCTTTAAGATCCAGTCAGTTTCGCGACTGAGTTCTTCTTCATCCGTGTGGTATTCCGAATTCACGGGGCCGTTTGAACTTGTTTTTGGTATTTTAAATGAACTCTTCAGAGTCATATTTTCTTCCTTTAGATGGAGAATTTCTTTACGAAGCTCTTCGCAGAGCAGTTCGACATTGTTAAGCCTTGTTCGAAGAACGTCGTTTTCTTCCTTTAGGCTCTTATTTTTCACTGAGTCTCGTTTTTCGTGGGCTGACACTTCTGGTGTTGTCGAGCTCCTTGAGACACATATATTTTTTTGAGATCCTGATGTAGGTGACCTCGTTACCCTTGAACTTTTCCCGAAAGGGTTACACATTTGCAATAATTGGCTCTCCCCAGAATCCGTAGAGCCGACCTCCGTAGAGGGTGGATTTTCCAGTGAAACTGAATTGCCACCTGGGGTAGTAAATCTTTTCGTTGTACTCATTGCATTTTTGTTGTTTGTATACGCTTTACACTCGGTATACGGGGAGTGGATTTTAGTCGCCTTCTACGACAGGCATGCCTTACCTCGGGTATATTCTGACCCCTAACCCGAAGGGGGTCCGTCTGTACGTCATCGCCTTTTAGGCCTTAAATTTTGAGCTAGGATAATGAAATTTGGTATATAGGATCCTCGTCTCTGCCTACAGAACAAGTGTAAAAAATTTTGAAATCCGCCCACTGCCACGCCCCCTTTTAAGAAAAACTCAGTTTTTGACCAAACCGTAAGGAATTTTAAAAATGTTTCTAAACAACATATTTAGACAATTTTAATATCTATATTTCGTCCATATAAAGTTTTTTGCCACGCCCACTTTTTGGGGGCGTTTTCAATTGAAAACTGTTTTCGGTCAAATTTTAAATTTTTCGAAAAAAATTTTGATGCAGAATCATTAACATTATTAATATGAACATTTCGTCTAAATACCTTTTTAACCCACGCCCACTTTTTGGGGGCGTTTTTATATAAAAACCATTTTTATACCCTACCCCATAACATATGCAGCAGAAAACATTGTCTTACGTAGAACCGTAAAAGTTTTTTATAAGCAGTCTGAAGAATTTGTTGTCACCATGTCATTTTCTTTATTTTATCCACATCGTGTTTTTAGCCATGTCCACTTTTTGGGGATTTTAGTTTTACAGATAGGATGGGATAGGGTATTTAACGATCCGCATAGTGGATTGTAGCCTTCTCATTTGTTTTTTATATAAAACATATGAGAGGCTACAATCCGCTATGTGGATCGTTGAATACCCTATCCCATCCCATTCTTTAAATTAATATCCTCAAAATATAGGCCTTATGGCGATGAAATACAGAAAATGACATTGTCACAATATATTGCTCAGACAGTTTCTCAAAATCTTGTGTGGTTCGACAAAAAACAACGTATTTCTATTGCTAATGCCTTGGGATGGGGTATACAAATGGGTTTTTTAAGAAAACGCCCCAAAATGTGGGCGTAGGTGAAAATGATCTATTGACAAAATGTTTATATTACCATTTCGGAAGTATTTGCATCAAAATTTTTTTCGAAAGTTTTAAAATTTGGACAAAAAGAGTTTTTTACTAAAAACGCCCCCAAAAAGTGGGCGTGGCAAAAAACTATGTATGAACGAAATATAGATATTAGGATTGTCTAAATATGCTACTCAGTCACTTTATTGAAATTCCTTACGGTTTGGCCAAAAAATAAGTTTTCCTAAAAAGGGGGCGTGGCAGTGGGCGGATTTCAAAAATTTTTACACTTGTTCTGGTGGCACGGACGAGGATCCTATATACCAAATTTCATTATCCTAGCTCAAAATTTAAGGCCCAAAAACCGCTGACGAACAGACAGACGGACGGACGGACGGACGGACGCACAGACAGACATGGCTAATTCGACTCAGCTAGCGATTCTGAGTCGATCCATATACTTTGAGGTATATGTTGCAAAATTATTTCTCTATGTTACAAACTAAGTATCAAAACTAATATACCCCCCTATGGGATAGGGTATAAAAACATATGAGAAGCTACAATCCGCTATGCGGATCGTTGAATACCCTATCCCATCCCATCCTTATACCCTATCCCATAGGGGGGTATATTAGTTTTGATACTTAGTTTGTAACATAGAGAAATAATTTTGCTACATATACCTCAAAGTATATGGATCGACTCAGAATCGCTAGCTGAGTCGAATAAGCCATGTCTGTCTGTCCGTCCGTCCGTCCGTCCGTCCGTCCGTCCGTCCGTCCGTCTGTCTGTTCGTCAGCGGTTTTTGGGCCTTAAATTTCGAGCTAGGATAATGAAATTTGGTATAGAGGATCCTGGTCCGTGCCACCAGAACAAGTGTAAAAATTTTTGAAATCCGCCCACTGCCACGCCCCTTTTTTAGGAAAACTTATTTTTTGGCCAAACCGTAAGGAATTTCAAAAAAGTGTCTGAGTAGCATATTTAGACAATCCTAATATCTATATTTCGTTTATACAAAGTTTTTTGCCACGCCCACTTTTTGGGGGCGTTTTTAGTAAAAAACGCTTTTTGTCCAAATTTTAAAACTTTCGAAAAAATTTTTGATGCAAATACTTCCGCAATGGTAATATAAACATTTTGTCTATAGATCATTTTCACCTACGCCCACATTTTGGGGGCGTTTTCTTACAAAAACCATTTGTATACCCCATCCCAAGGCATTAGCAATAGAAATACGTTGTTTGTTGTCGAACCACAAAAGATTTTGATAAACTGTCTGAGCAATATATTGTGACAATGTCATTTTCTGTATTTCATCGCCATAAGGCCTATATTTTGAGGATATTAATTTTAAGGATGGGATGGGATAGGGTATTCAACGATCCGCACAGCGGATTGTAGCCTGTCCCATGTATGATTCTGCATCAAAAGTTTTTTCGAAAATTTTAAAATTTAACCGAAAAACGTTTTTTATTAAAAACGCCCCCAAAAAGTGGGCGTGGCAAAAAACTTTATATGAACGAAATACAGATATTCAGATTGTCTAAATATGTTGTTCAGAAAGTTTTTTCAAAATTCCTTATGGTTTGGCCAAAAAATACGTTTTTCTAAAAAGGGGGCGTGGCAGTGGGCGGATTTCAAAAATTTTTACACTTGTTCTGCTGGGAGCAACAAAGAGCACGTGTACCAAATTTCATCCTTCTAGCTCGAAATTTAAAGCCCAAAAACTGGTGACGTACGGACGGACGGACGGACGGATAGACATGGCTAAATCGACTCAGCTATCGATTCTGAGTCGATCCATATACTTTGAGGTATATGTAGCTAAATTATTTCTCTATGTTACAAACTATGTATCAAAACTAATATACCCCTATGGGATAGGGTATAAACATATGAGAAGGCTACAATTCGCTGTGCGGATCGTTTAATACCCTATCCCATCCCATCCTTAAAATTGATATCCCCAAAATATGGTCTTTATGGTCATAAAGTATTGAAAATGACGTTGTTACAACATATTGTTCCGAAGGATAATCAAATTCTTTTATGGTTCGACAAAAAAACACGTTTTTGTATTGCATATGCCTTGGGGTAGGGCATACAAATGGTTTTTGTAGGAAAACGCCCCCAAAAAGTGGGCGTGGGTTAAAATGGTCTACTGACGAAATGTTCACATTAATACTACCAATGATTTTGCATCTAAATTTTTTTTGAAAATTTTCAAAATTGGCCAAAAAAGGTTTTTTATGGAAAACGCCCCCAAAAAGTGGGCGTGGCAAAAAACTTTGTATAAACGAAATATAGATATTACGATTTTCTAAATATGCTACTCAGACACTTTTTTGAAATTACTTACGGTTTGGCCAAAAACTGAGTTTATCTTAAAAGGGGGCGTGGCAGTGGGCGGATTTCAAAAATTTTTACACTTGTTCTGTAGGCACGGGCGAGGATCCCATATACCAAATTTCATTATCCTAGCTCAAAATTTAAGGCCTAAAAATCGGTGACGTACAGACGGACGGACGGACGGACAGACAGACATGGCTTAATCGACTCAGCTAGCGATTCTGAGTCGATCCATATACTTTGAGGTATATGTAGCTAAATTATTTCTCTATGTTACAAACTAAGTATCAAAACTAATATACCCCCCTATGGGATAGGGTATAAACATATGAGAGGGTACAATCCGCTATGCGGATCGTTGAATACCCTATCCCATCCCATCCTTTAAATTAATATCCTCAAAATATAGGCCTTATGGCAATGAAATACAGAAAATGACATTGTCCCAATATATTGCTCAGACAGTTTCTCAAAATCTTTTGTGGTTCGACAAAAAACAACGTATTTCTATTGCTAATGCCTTGGAATGGGGTATACAAATGGTTTTTGTAAGAAAACGCCCCAAAATGTGGGCGTAGGTGAAAATGATCTATGGACAAAATGTTTGTTTATATTACTATTGCGGGAGTATTTGCATCAAAATTATAGATCTCCAAGTAAACAAAACTCACCTGAACACATTTTTTGTGATTTCTTTAAAAACAAATTAGAAGATCTTTGTTCTACCTATGCTGATATAATTATAATGGGTGATTTCAATATAGATTGGTTTTCAAATAGCACGTACAAAAAACGTATCTTTGAAAGTATTTCAGACAATTATTTTAAACAAATAGTGAATGAACCTACAAGAATTACAATAAAATCATCTACCTTAATAGATTACGTGATAACGAACAAACAAAATGTACAAGCCAAAGTAATTAACGAATACAAAGTGAGTGACCACGAATCATTAGAAATAAAATTTGAAGCAAACTTTGTTAACACAAATCGCGCTAAAAAATTGATTAAGTCATTGGTATTTAATGAGAACCTTTTTCGTAGAGAACTTATAAATAACGGAATATCAAATATAGATTTCAATGAAGTAAACGAATCGGCAAAATCTTTCAGTGTAAAAATAAAAGCCATTATGTGCAAAATGATGGTATCCAGAATAATAAGTGGATCTAGTTGTAATATCGGTTGGTTTAATCAATATTTATTCAATATGAAAGTAGAGAAAATCCAATTACATCAAAGGGCTGTGCTGTCAAACAACACGGATGACTGGAATTGGTATAGGCTTTGTAGAAACAGGTACTCGAATGAACTAAACTTAGCGAAAAATAATTTCATTGCAAGAAGAATTGGTCAATCTACTAACCAAAAAACAATGTGGAGAACAATAAAAACGTTAGTACTAAATGAGGAAAAAAGTGATATAGAAGAAATTGTGTGTGATAGTGTAACTATAAAAAATAAGAAAGAGATAGCTAATAAACTTAATACATTTTTTGTAAGAAGTGTGGAAGAATTGAACAATAAAATACCTTTCGAACAGTTTACAAATTTAATAAGTATAAATAATGAAAATACTTTTAAATTCGAATTAATAAATATAAACGAACTAAAATATACAATGAAAAGCATGAACGGGAAAAAGGACTACAACGGTTTGTCAACTAATATGCTACTAGCTGCTTTTGACATTGTGGGACCCAGCTTTTTGAACATCATCAATGAATCGCTGACTAATGGAATTTTTCCTGATCACTGGAAGGAATCCACTGTAGTTCCAATCGAAAAGGTTAAGAAAACGGTTAATCCAGCAGAGTTTCGGCCAGTGAACATGCTCATGACTGAGAGCAAGGTTCTAGAAAAAGTGGTACATAAACAGCTACAAAGATATATGGAAAGTAACCATTACTTGACGGACTTCCAATCAGGTTTTCGCCAACAACACAGCTGTGAATCACTACTAAACCTCGTGGTTACACAGTGGAAAACAGAAGTGCACGAAAAGAAGGTTGTGGTTGCAGTTTTTTTGGACCTTCAAAGGGCATTCGAGACCATAGATCGTGAAATACTTGTACAGAAACTTTTTCAATATGGAGTAAAAGGAGTAGAACTCGAATGGTTCAAAAGTTACCTTTCAAATAGACATCAACGAACAAAAGTGGCGGATGAATTATCAGAATTGATGGCGGTAAGACTGGGCGTACCTCAGGGAGCAGTTTTGGGAACTCTTCTGTTCATAATCTACATAAACGATTTGGAGAAGGTACTTCAACATGCGCAGGCTAGACTATTTGCTGACGATACGCTTATTTATGTTGCTGGAATTTCTGCTGAAGAGTGCATCAACAATCTGAACGCTGATTTAAAAAACATAGAGAAGTATTTCAAAAGTAATAAGTTGAAACTTAATGTAGGTAAAACAAAAACCATAATAATTAATGGAGAGTCAAATGACAACATAAAAATTAATGATGTTAATATCGAAAAAGTAAATGAAATAAAGTACCTAGGAGTAATTATTGACAAAAAACTAAATTTTGAGAATCACATAAACTATGTATGTAATAAAATTGCAAAAAAAATTGGATTTTTCCAAAGAATAAGGCGTAGGGTATCATTGAGTTGTGCAATACAAATATATAATGTAATGATCAAACCGCATTTTGAATATTGTTCAACAATACTTTTCTTAGGAACAAACCAAATGACGGAACGATTACAAAAATTACAAAATAGAGGTATGAGATGTATTTTAATGTGCAATATGCTAACGCCTATACAACTAATGCTTAATACATTACAATGGCTTTCAATAAATCAAAGAACTGTTATGAATGTGCTTGTTTTTATATTTAAAATTAAAAATAATATATTACCAAATTATCTGCGTAATCAAATGGTATACGTATCGGATGTACAGCCTTATAATTTAAGAAATGCATGTGATTTTAGACTTCCTTTATTAAACACAAACAGAGCTCAGAATATATTGTTTCATAAAGGTCTCAGACTGTTCAATAATTTGCCAAATGACTTAAAGTCAGAAAATAATGTGATATTATTTAAAAAATATATGATCTTATATGTAAAATCGACCTATAATTAATTAATTTAACAAAAACGTTTTTTCTTTTCACTAGTTTTAAGATAAACATTGTAAATAATAGCTAATGCTAAATAAAGAATCAAATCAAAAAAAAAAAATTTTTTTTCGAAAGTTTTAAAATTTGGACAAAAAACGTTTTTTACTAAAAACGCCCCCAAAAAGTGGGCGTGGCAAAAAACTTTGTATGGACGAAATATAGATATTAGGATTGTCTAAATATGTTGCAAACACACTTTTTTGAAATTCCTTACGGTTTGGCTTAAAACTACGTTTTTTTATAAAAGGGGGCGTGGCAGTGGGGGGATTTTAAAAATTTTTACACTTTTTCTGGTGACTCGGCCAAGGATCCTATATACCAAATTTCATTATCCTAGCTCAAAATTTAAGGCCCAAAAATCGGTGACGAACAGACAGACGGACGGACGGACGGACGGACAGACAGACATGGCTAATTCGACTCAGCTAGCGATTCTGAGTCGATCCATATACTTTGAGGTATATGTAGCTAAATTATTTCTCTATGTTACAAACTAAGTATCAAAACTAATATACCCCTATGGGATAGGGTATAAACATATGAGAAGGTTACAATCCGCTGTGCGGATCGTTGAAGAACCTATCCCATCCTATCCATAAAACTAAAATCCCCAAAAAAGGGGGCATGGCTAAAAACACGATGTGGATAAAATAGAAAAAATGATATAGTGACAACAAATTCTTCAGACTGCTTACAAAACAATTTTACGGTTCTACAAAAGACAAGGTTTTCTCCTGCATATGTTATGGGGTAGTGTATAAAAATGGTTTTTATATAAAAACGCCCCCAAAAAGTGGGCGTGGGTTAAAATAGTATATAGACGAAATGTTCATATTAATAATGTTAATGATTCTGCATCAAAATTTTTTTCGAAAAATTTAAAATTTGACCGAAAACAGTTTTTAATTAAAAACGCCCCGAAAAAGTGGGCGTGGCAAAAATCTTTATATGGACGAAATATAGATATTAATATTGTCTAAATATGTTGTTCAGAAACTTTTTTAAAATTCCTTACGGTTTGGTCAAAAACTGAGTTTTTCTTAAAAGGGGGCGTGGCAGCGGGCGGATTTCAAAAATGTTTACACTTGTTCTGTAGGCAGAGACGAGGATCCTATATACCAAATTTCATTATCCTAGCTCATAATTTAAGGCCTAAAAATCGGTGACGTACAGATGGACGGACGGACGGACAGACAGACATGGCTTAATCGACTCAGCTAGCGATTCTGAGTCGAACTCTGGAATCAAAAGAGGTTCCAGGTCAAAACACCCTTGAAATATCGCAGCAAGTCCGAGAGATACATCAGAACGCGGGTTTCCATCTCAGAAACTTCAGTTCAAACTCCACGAAGGTAATCAAAGCATTGGAAGGTGATGACGCTGCCGTGTTAGTAACCACTAAAAGTAGCCTCGAAACTCAGAAAATACTTGGCATGTATTGGCAGCCTGCCAGTGACAATTTCTGTTTTAGGTTGACGAAGAAGTAATCAGTGGGGAAAGCGGCCAACGAAAAGAGAGCTTTTGAGCGTCGTCATGTCAATGTTTTTACCCGCTAGGACTGCTAAGTCACTACACCATTGCTGCAAAATTGTTAATGCGTGAAGTTTGGCGACATGGTTTGAGATGGGACGAGTGCTACCCGATGAAGTGTTTTTACCATGGAACAGATGGCGTCTGCAACTGTCTAGTGCAGTTAACTTTAAAGTTCCACGTTTTTATTTCCGTAGTGGCTCACCACGACAACTGCAACTTCACATCTTCGTAGATGCTAGCGAGGACGCCTTTGCAGCTGTAGCATATTGGAGAATCGTAACCATGAACGATGAGGTGGATGTAGCGTTCGTGTGTTCAAAGACGAAATGTGCTCCACTGAAGCTGATGACTATTCCGCGCTTGGAGCTTCAGGCAGCTGTAATAGGAGCACGCATGGCTAAACATATCACAGAAGAACATTCGATTAGCATTACACGCAAATTCCTCTGGAGTGACTCAACCACCGTCATCAAATGGATCGGTAGTGATTATTTTCGCTACAAACCGTTTGTAGCGCATAGGATTGCAGAAATTTTGAGCACTACCAAACAATCCAGTTGGAGATGGGTAAGAACCCATGATAACCCAGCCGATGAAGCTACTCGGTCGATGAGCCACGTTGACATCAGACCGTCGTCACGCTGGTTAAATGGTCCTGATTTCCTATTAAGAGGAGAAGACGTGTGGCCAACCGGTGCAACTTCCGACGCCAAAGAAGTTGAGGCTGAAGAGCTGCGCCCGAAATATTCGCTGATCATCGTGAGTAATCATTTCATTGAATTTAACCGTTTCTCATCTCTTTGCAGGCTTATAAGAACTATGGCATATGTACTTCGTTTCGTGAATCGGTGCCGCAAACAGATCAGCAGCTGTCCGATAAAAGAACTAACAGTATCCGAGCTTCAAGCTGCATCCTTATGTAAGTAAGTTCAACTGGAAGCCTTCACCGCAGAACAGAAGCAGATCGTTAACAATCAACCATTAATAAAAGGAAGCGCTCTACACAAACGTTCGCCTTATATCGACAAGGATGGCGTCCTTCTTGAACATGGCCGAGTCGATGCCACCAGCTGGCTTCCTTACTCTGCAAAGCGCCCAATTATCCTGTCTTCTGCGCACGCATTTACAACGCTTGTGATTGCAGATCAACATTGCAAAATGAAGCATCAGAATACCGAAGGAACGATCTGCGAAGTCTGTCGCAAATATTGGATTCCACGCATAAGGCAAAATGTACGCACGTTGATCGCCAATTGCTTCGTTTGTAGGATCGCGAATGCCAAGCCAGTGACGCCTATGATGGGTCCCTTGACTGAGGACCGACTGACGCCGTTTGTGAGACCCTTCTCATACACCGGTCTAGATTACTTCGGCCCGATTATGGTTACGATTGGACGACATAGGGAGAAGCGTTGGGTGGCAGACTTTACGTGCCTGGTTGTCCGTGCGATTCACCTTGAGGTGGTCCACGACTTGTCGACCGACGGATGCATCTTAGCGATTCGAAACTTCATCAATCGCCGGCCGTGGAGTTCCCGTTAGGATTCGCTCCGACAATGGGACAAATTTTGGAGCCAATAAAGAAGCGAAATGATTCTCGGATGTATTCGACTGCTTTGTGACGTATGCTAAATATGCTGCTCAGACACTTTTTTGAAATTCCTTACGTTTGGCCAAAAAATAAGTTTTTCTAAAAAGGGGGCGTGGCAGTTAATTTTTACACTTGTTCTGGTGACTCGGCCAAGGATCCTAAATACCAAATTTCATTATCCTAGCTCAAAATTTAAGGCCCAAAAATCGGTGACGAACAGACAGACGGACGGACGGACACACGGACACACGGACGGACGGACGGACGTACAGACATGGCTAAATCGACTCAGCTATCGATTCTGAGTCGATCCATATACTTTGAGGTATATGTAGCTAAATTATTTCTCTATGTTACAAACTATGTATCAAAACTAATATACCCCTATGGGATAGGGTATAAACATATGAGAAGGCAACAATCCACTGTGCGGATCGTTGAATACCCTATCCCATCCTATCTGTAAAACTAAAATCCCCAAAAAGTGGACATGGCTAAAAACACGATGTGGATAAAATAAAGAAAATGACATGGTGACAACAAATTCTTCAGACTGCTTATAAAAAACTTTTACGGTTCTACAAAAGACAAGGTTTTCTGCTGCATATATTATGGGGTAGTGTATAAAAATGGTTTTTATATAAAAACGCCCCCAAAAAGTGGGCGTGGGTTAAAATGGTATATAGACGAAATGTTCATATTAATAATGTTAATGATTCTATATCAAAATTTTTTTCGAAAAATTTAAAATTTGACCGAAAACAGTTTTTAATTGAAAACGCCCCCAAAAAGTGGGCGTGGCAAAAAACATTGTATGGACGAAATATAGATATTAATATTGTCTAAATATCTGATTCAGAAACTTTTTTAAAATTCTTTACGGTTTGGTCAAAAACTGAGTTTTTCTTAAAAGGGGCGTGGCAGTGGGCGGATTTCAAAATTTTTTACACTCGTTCTGTAGGCAGAGACGAGGATCCTATATACCAAATTTCATTATCCTAGCTCAAAATGTAAGGCCTAAAAATCGGTGACGTACAGACGGACGGACGGACGGACGGACTGACAGACATGGCTAAATCGACTCAGCTAGCGATTCTGAGTCGATCCATATACTTTGAGGTATATGTAGCAAAATTATTTCTCTATGTTACAAACTAAGTATCAAAACTAATATACCCCTATGGGATAGGGTATAAACATATGACAGGCTACAATCCGCTATGCGGATCGTTGAAAACCCTATCCCATCCCAGCCTTATGGCGATGAAATACAGAAAATGACATTGTCACAATATATTGCTCAGACAGTTAATCAAAATCTTTTGTGGTTCGACAAAAAACAACGGTTTTCTATTGCTAATGCCTTGGGAGGGGGTAGACAAATGGTTTTTGTAAGAAAACGCCCCAAAAATGTGGGCGTAGGTGAAAATTATCTATTGACGAAATGTTTATATTACCATTGCGGAAGTATTTGCATCAAAATTTTTTTGGAAAGTTTTAAAATTTGGACAAAAAACGTTTTTTACTTAAAACGCCCCCAAAAAGTGAAAATCCGCCCACTGCCACGCCCCCTTTTAGAAAAAACGTAGTTTTAAGCCAAACCGTAAAGAATTTCAAAAAAGTGTGTTAGCAACATATTTAGACAATCCTAATATCTATATTTCGTCTATACAAAGTTTTTTGCCACGCCCACTTTTTGGGGGCGTTTTTAGTAAAAAACGTTTTTGTCCAAATTTTAAAACTTTCGAACAAAATTTTTATGCAAATACTTCCGCAATGGTAATATAAACATTTTGTCTATAGATCATTTTCACATACGCCCACATTTTGGGGGCGTTTTCTTACAAAAACCATTTGTATACCCCATCCCAAGGCATTAGCAATAGAAAACCGTTGTTTTTTGTCGAACCACAAAAGATTTTGATAAACTGTCTGAGCAATATATTGTGACAATGTCATTTTCTGTATTTCATCGCCATAATGCCTATATTTTGAGGATATTAATTTTAAGGATGGGATGGGATAGGGTTTTCAACGATCCGCATAGCGGATTGTAGCCTCTCATATTATTATACCCTATCCCATAGGGGGGTATATTAGTTTTGATACTTAGTTTGTAACATAGAGAAATAATTTTGCTACATATACCTCAAAGTATATGGATCGACTCAGAATCGCTAGCTGAGTCGAATTAGCCATGTCTGTCTGTCCGTCCGTCCGTCCGTCTGTCTGTTCGTCAGCGGTTTTTGGGCCTTAAATTTTGAGCTAGGATAATGAAATTTGATATATAGGATCCTCGTCCGTGCCACCAGATCAAGTGTAAACATTTTTGAAATCCGCCCACTGCCACGCCCCCTTTTTAGGAAAACTTATTTTTTGGCCAAACCGTAAGGAATTTCAAAAAGGTGTCTGAGTAGCATATTTAGACAATCGTAATATCTATATTTCGTTTATACAAAGTTTTTTGCCACGCCCACTTTTTGGGGGCGTTTTTAGTAAAAAACGCTTTTTGTCCAAATTTTAAAACTTTCGAAAAAAAATGTTGATGCAAATACTTCCGAAATGGTAATATAAACATTTTGTCTATAGATCATTTTCACCTACGCCCACATTTTGGGGGCGTTTTCTTACAAAAACCATTTGTATACCCCATCCCAAGGCATTAGCAATAGTGTTGCAGCAAGATTATTTGTATATTTTAATGTAAACTAATGTATAATTTATGTCAATGTAACTTGCCCATTTTGTGGAATGTAAATGTAAAGCAAATAGTAAATGTCAACATTCCTATGTCAAATCAATTGTCAATATGTAAATTCAATAATGATATGATAAGAAACAATAAATTTTATAACGAATCAGAAAACCAGAGTGTGTGGTCGTGCCTTTTAATTACAGCTCTTAACATTTGGTCCTTCGAGCCGGATATACATTTTTATGTTGACCGATAGTTTAGAGTTAAAATTTTAATCAATCAAAGTTGTGCAATATACATGTTAAAATTGTGTTGAATTATACTACGTCGTTGGATATCCTGTCGCCGTTGGATTTGTGCAATTGAAGTCTTCGTCCCGTTGGAATTTATGCAGTAATCGAGTGCCGTTGTCCATTGCCGTTGTCCATTGCCGTTGTCCATTGCCGTTGATCATTGCCGTTGTCCATTGCTGTTGATCATTGCTGTTGATCATTGCTGTTGATCATTGCTGTTGATCATTGCTGTTGATCATTGCCGTTGTCCAGTGCCGTTGAGTTCATTGTCAATTTGTTTGGAAATTCTACGTTTGGATGTGTGCTATTTATTGCTGTTCAGAGGATTCACACCTGAAAAAGGAAAATTTGCATGTGGGTACGAAAGTGATATTTAAACAAATTTGCTATAAACTAGACCCTTTCCATTGTGACTGGGATCCTACAACATTGCATTTTTGTCAAACTGGAGTGATATTCTGCAATCAGAGCCGTTGCCAGTTCCCTAATTGTTGAATCCGCTGTGTCCAGTTATCAAGTGCCGTGCCAGTGTTCCTGTTGAAAGCCGTTTGCTGTGTCCAGTCATCCAGTGCTGTAATCCAGTGTTCCCGTTGAAAGCCGTTTGCTGTGTCGAGTCATCAAGTGCCGTAATCCAGTGTTCCTGTAAAAACCCATTTGCTGTGTCCAGTTAACAAGTGTAATCCAGTGCTGTTCAACCGTATGCTGTCTTAATCATCCGTCACACCGTTGCTGTCGAAATCGATTTGTGTGTTGTTGTGTCAGTGGAGTACCTGAAAAGGATCAAGAGCAATTAAAACTCTTCAAAGTGAGTACATACCATATATTACATAATTCCAACAATATGAGTATTACCGCGACATGGAAGTTATTTAATAGAATGTGTATCCAATTGGAAAAGGATCACATGAAATTCGAACAGATCGGCGACATCCTTCGAACTAAGAATTATATAGCGAGTAGATTGAGTGTGTTAGAAGATAATTATAGAACAATATGTGAACATCGCGATGAAATCGAGAGTTCTGAGAGTAACGAAGACAAGTTATCCAAAGTAGAAGAAATGTATGATAAGGTTATGGAAACATATCTTCTTTACAGAACGTCTCTCCTTAATGTTCTCGATAAATTAGAGATGCAGGAAACAATCAAGGGGGAAGAAAAGCGGGATACTCTTTTAAATGTCTCCAAACCATCATTGTCAAATGACATTAGATTACCCTGCATAAATATTCCCAATTTTGCTGGTTCCTATGAACAATGGCGTTCGTTTCATGATCTTTTTGTGTCCCTTGTTCATGATAATAATTCATTATCTAATCTCCAGAAATTACACTACTTGAAATCAAGTTTAACTGGTGATGCTAAGGATTTGCTGCATAGTATTGATGTAGACAATGATAGTTATGAACAAGCGTGGACAATTTTAAAAACACGGTTTGATCATAAAAGGATACTAGCATTGTATATGAAGCTTATAGTAGTATCATCACGGCAATTTTTTTATTTCTGTCTCCAGCCGCCTAGGGGGAGATCGATCGTTTCTCACGAGAGAAGAAAAATTTGTTCACTCTTTCTGAATAGAGTAAATAATATTATAATGAGTGTGTTTATGAGTGACTTGAAGAGTGCAAACAAGAACAAACCGGTTTTGGCGTACTCGCACCAAACTAAATAAGATAATGAGCAATATACAGAGGTGAGGTGATAACTTCAATATGCTTTTCCACGTCTCCAAAGAGGTAGCATATTAGAGGCACTTAAGAACTAAAAAATACAATATGTAAAATAAGTTTAACATAAATATGAGAAAACGTAACAATGTTTATGTATAAACGGGGTAAAAAAACAGAAAACATATCGATAATTCAATAAACAAACAAAAATTAAAAAAAAAAAACGAAAGTGGGGATCTTAGTTCCTCGCACTTTTAACTCCACAGAAATCCTTATTGAATTTTCTTATAGAAAATAAATTTTCTGAAACATCAGTATTTAGATGTACAAGGAGAAGAAACTGCTAGTCATTTTTGAGTTTTTCCCATATTAATTCTATGGCCAGCAACGTTTGCATAAGACCACCAAAGCAATGTGGCTTTTTCATTTTACCAGTAGACTCCCATAATGAGATCCACTCCCTAGCTGTTTTGATGGACTGTAGAGTTTCACTACATGCTGAAACAGGTCGACGATCAGGATTGGATGTGTAAAGACTGTAGCTATTTAAGTTATCAAAAAGATTATTCATCTTAATAGCAAAATGTGCCGTCGAGGCAGCGATTTTTTTATCTGTGTCGGTTTGAAAACAATTTGCTGAGATAGCGTTGAAAATTCCAGCAGCTGAAAACCTGTGTAGCCAGTTTGACTGATCATTCTTCAAAACTGTTTGGATTTATATGACTCTTCGTTAGTTTGAAGCATACTTGAAAGATATTCTTGGAATCTTCTTCAAACAGTTTGACAAGTGTTCCCCAAGAAACGATATCATCAGCTATGCGAATATTATTTTTTAACAAGCAACTTCGCACGCTTTTGAATAAATGCGGGTAGTCATATAAAAGAAATATTACCTGGTCCGATATTTAAAAAAAACGGCTTATTTTCTGCTGCTCCCAGTAATTTACATGCTTTTCTATTGTTACTGCCCTGGTCACAGCATACAGCAATAACTTCAAATCCACATTCTAATATTTTGGTAACTGTTAATTTCAATATCTCGGTTGGGATGTTCTCACCCCTTTGGCATCCTATATAATATGATATATAGCAACAGTGGTGTGCCTTCCCAGCTCCCCAAAATCCGAAAACCCGTATATCATATCCGTTTTCGTGTTATAATCAAGCTCGGTCTTTATTGCCATTTCATCAAAAATCAGAACACATCTTTTTTGTATATTTAACATGGTCTCGGCCTTACAAAGATGAATGCCATCTATATATTGTGCTTACAGATGGTAAGCTAAATTCGGTGTTCAGCATATGGAATTATTATGAAGGAGACTTATAAAAAACTTTAGACACAAATCTTTTTCATTGTATGTCCAACGTGCATTTACCTTATGAAAAAGTTACATGCTAACAAATGTTTTAACATCGAATTGTTTTTCCTGCAATTGCAAGTCAACGTTTTTCTCTAAATTATACTCCTTATCATATTTTAATCTTTTCGGTGTATCCAAAATGCAACGCGGGACAGAATTTTGTATTCCACCTTTAGATTTATGAACGAAACGTGAACCGGGAGATGGAAACTGTGAGGAAGAAATTTCGGAGCTATTGTTAAGAGGAGGTAAAGAGAAATCTCTTACATATGTTACGGGGTTAGCAACCCTTTTAACAGAACTGACAGGTGAACACATTTTCAGTTTCACCAGTTTCTTGAATAAAGTTTGGATTATTGCATGATCTGGAGTTGTTTTAAATTACCTTCGATGTTCAGTCTTTCGATTATTATCCATAATTTTTAAGCAAGAATCGTCAGTGAATAGATTCGAGCAATTGCAAACTAATGGGGATGAAATTGGAACTGAATTTTTAGGAAGACATTTTCGAAGTGATTCTAATTTTAAGTCTTTGGTATAGAAATGGTTTTCACACATAAAAACATTTTTATTTAATGAGATGTGAATGTTTTATCCAAACATCTCTCCTATGATCATTGGGGAGCTTAAAAAAGGACAAGGAAAATGGAATTTTGAAATTATTACAGTCCATATGAGCATTTCCCCATTCTATAATGCTATATAACATTTAACTTTAATTTATTAGAAATAAAAAATACAAATGTATAATTGTTTTGTTCGCTGAAAAACAAACCAAGAAGCACAAACCAAAAGCAGAACAATAACACAATTAAACATATGAGAAGGCTACAATCCTCTGTGCGGATCGTTGAATACCCTATCCCATTCCATCCTTAAAATTAATATCCTCAAAATGTAGGCTTTATGACGTTAAAATACAGAAAATGACATTGTCACAATATATTGCTCAGACAGTTTATCAAAACCTTTTGTGGTTCGACAAAAAAGAACGTGTTTGTATTGCATATGCCTTGGGGTAGGGCATACAAATGGTCTTTGTAGGAAAACGCCCCCAAAAAGTGGGCGTGGGTTAAAATGGTCTACTGACGAAATGTTCAAATTTATACTACCAATTATTGTGCATAAATTTTTTTTTTCGAAAATTTTAAAATTTGCCAAAAAAAGTTTTTTATTAAAAACGCCCCCAAAAAGTGGGCTTGGCAAAAACCTTTATATTGACGAAATAAAGTGGGCGGATTTCATAATTTTGAATACTTGTTCTGCTGGGAGCAACAAAGAGTACGTGTACCAAATTTCATCCTTCTAGCTCAAAATTTAAGGCCCAAAAACTGGTGACGTACAGACGGACGGACAGACATGGCTAAATCGACTCAGCTATTGATTCTGAGTCGATCCATATACTTTGAGATATATCTAGCTAAATTATTTCGCTACAAACTATGTATCAAAACTAATATACCCCTATGGGATAGGGTATAAAAATTCACAGTAAAATTGTCCACCTGTAATATTAACCAACTGCCACTGCACTTCACCAAAACATTGGTTGAAAATGAGCGATCAGTGTCTATAAAGCACACACACAAAAAAAAATACTCCAAAAACCGATCATTCAGTTGAAGCAGAGTGTATGCTGTACGTGAACAAAGATGTTATGGGATGGGAAATGGGAACATCGTACATTATGTATGCTGCATTATTCACTCAGGCTCAAATTTTAATACATTGAGTAGATTAACAAAAAAATATGAAAATAAAATTTGAATCTGAGTAAAGTATGAAACAAGACATGTACAACAACCCTCAGCAAATGGCTTTTCAGCACTGCGATTGAGATATGAAATGCAATTGCTTTTGCTCATACCGGGGGTTGGTATGGCACACTCGCAATTCGCATTTCGCATATCGCATTGCAACAAAGTAACTCACTTAGCTTTCGTATTTGACAAAATGAGCGAGAAAGAAATAGTATATTGGCATGCGATTGGTTTAATTTTAGAGTAGAACTGTGTAAATTATGTGAGTGGATCTCCATTAAATCTAATAAAGAGAGCGTAAAATTTACAGCCCTCTTTGGCCTAGTAGTATCTCGCGCCGATAGAGGCACCACCATCGATTTGCCAAAGTGATAGTACTACTAGTTTCATATACAATGATACTAGTTAATACCCAATTGAAGATCTTTTTTGACCAACCAGCTATAACATCAGAAAGCTCACATCAAATCAAAGGGCTTCTTGATAAAACTACGGAAGTAGTTAAAGGTTCCCGTAGATAGTTGGGATGCGGTTATCATTTTCACTTTGTTGCGAAAATTGCCCACATCAACACAACAATTGTGGGAGGAAAAATTGGGTATTACTATAGAGCTTGCGAGTTTTAAGGATTTCTCGGAATTTTTGGAAATACGTTTCCGTTCATTAGAGGTTATGGACCAACAAAAACCCAAATCAAAACAGTATTTCCAAAAATTCCGAGAAATCCTTAAAACTCGGCTCGAAGGACCAAAAAGTTTGGCGGTGGTTGAGAGAATGTTGCGTTTTGTAATTTCAAGAGTATTGGTGTGCAGCCATTGAAAAGAGAAGCTATCACTAGAGGGGAGCCATTTTATGCCTAATGTCTTTATATGTTTCAAAGAATCAAAGCGTAGAACTAAATCAACTTCGCGTTCAATGGGAGGAATCGTATTTAACACTTCTTTGTTATTACTTGCCCACTTGCGAAGGTGAAAGCCAGTTGATGAAAGTGTTTTTGTGATTTCATCGATCTTCTGTTGGGCCTCCATAACCGAATCTGCTCCGCTTACCAAGTCGTCAACGTACATATCCTCAAGTATCATCTTTGCTGCTAATGGATGTTTTTCCTTATTTTCATTGGCTAACATGTTTAGTGCACGAGTTGCCAAATAAGGAGCAGAAGCTGTTCCAAAGGTCACCGTCTTCAATCGGTACATCTTTATGGGATCCGTTGTTGTAGGCTCGGGGACGGAAAATTGTGGATAATTGGGAATTTGAACTGAAGGGAATTTAGGATGAGGACGGGACCTTAGGATAGGGATGGGAATAGAAAGGAAATGAGTGTTGGGTGTGAAGAGAGTGGCATGCTTGCGTAGCACGGCTCTGCTCGCCGGATGGGGTGGTTCTTTCTCACCACACTCAACGTAACCTACCACAAAAACATAAATCATGCCGGATCTTACCTAAAGATTTCAAAAGCGGACGGACGTTCACCACACTGTGGGGCCGCTGGTGAAATTGCAGCGTTGCCTTATCCCTCCCAACCTGGAAGTTTGCGGCCAAGTTTAAACTTCCCCAACGTCGGTAAAAGATGTTGCAAAAATTCACACCATGATCACCTGAAATAACTCCAACTCACCTTCCGCACCCCTGAAAATGTTAATTTAGCACTTCATGTTAAATTAATCTTATCAAACCAACAAAATTAAAAACGTGGTTTCGACCATTTGGCGTGATGAACAATGATAAATTTTTATTTAATTAATTAATTTGTTTTCCTTATAGTTAAATAAACAGTGATGGGACAATTACTAAATTTAATTTCTTCAAATCCGCTAGAATGAAACAATTTGTATGTCTCTTACTTTAATCGTAACGTTTTCCTACCTAAAAAGAGCTCTGTTTAAGGGAATTTGATGGGGTATCTATTGGATACACAGAACCGACGCGCACTTAAATTAATAGCAGGGATGACGAAATACAATTTATTACAATACACAAACCAATTGAGAAAACTTATCACACCAATTAAACTTAACACTAACAACAGGAACCAGGAATGTATCCGTAAGACGGAGTACCTTTTTAATTAATTTTCTTAATTTACTTTTTTCTTTTTGTTTTTTGCATGTGGCGCTTGCGCTTCAATATTAGTCATTCCCAAGGACAACAAAAATGGTAATAGTATCGCTCATATGATTTTATGTCTTACATTTATATGTAAATTAATTGCATGGAGCTTTTCTTTAATTTCTTTTAACTTTTGACTTATTTACTTATATTAATTTAGTAAATTAAATTTCGATTTTCTCGGAAGTAACTTCAATATAAGTATTAGATATATATATATATGTAAAAAAAACCATGTGGAGTTCGTGCTTTTATGCGTTATGCAATTGAGACGAAAACGCATGTACAACTTCTCACTTGAAATGACTTCTTTTTGCTCGTTCCAGGTATAACAGTCAGTTTTGGTTGCCGGATGTCTTCGGTTTTCTTAATGCACTATGTATATTCGTAGTTAAACGCTTGATTGTATATTTAATTTATTGTCTTTAGCAAAAAAAAAAACTATTCGCGTTCTTAAGGATATTAATCTTTAGACGTGTGTCTATTACCACTGCACAAACTGTTCCTCCAGTCCAATGCCTCGAGTCGCGAAGGTTTCTCCTCGTACCTTTTCGACTACCATCCTAGTACCCGTTTTTTCCTTCACAAAAAGTGAGAGAAGGTCCTACTAATACCAACGTCCATACACAATTTAGATTCGAATTCAAATCTGGTTGGTATCTATGATTACCAATTCAGTTGTTTCTAGTTTTCACGCCTAGATGGCGGTGGAATCATAAACAGCAACACAGAATGTCAAAGTTTTACCAGCTGGTCGACAAATCAAATTTAATGCACACTAGGTGGTAAGTTCAATTTCTAATGCAAATATTTATTTTGCAATATTTTCCAATAAAAATATATTTTCAGGTGACTGTAACAAATCTCCGGCCTCGAATGAACAATGTGGAAGACGGGGACGAAGAAAGCAGGAACGTTGTGGACGTAAATACATTACACTCAACATCAATCCATATGCGTTGCTGGAACATGGGTAAATATTACGCACAAAACAAAATATGTCAACAAACCAATTTTCCGTGTTTGGTTTTTAAGGGACGGCGGCGCCTGGAATCAATACAAACAATCAACGTGGTGAAGAACCCACTATATGAAGAGTCTCATACTCCATACTGATCTAGCCGGGCCTTTGCAAGGGTAATTGAAATCACCATTTCTCGAGATGATTGATGCCGATAATACTAATGCATAAGATTAGTTGCAACCGTGATTTTGGTTTTGCACATCTACACACCACATGAATTTATCTATGGGATGGGGATGGAACACCTTATGTGAGCAAATGGTAACTATGAAGGGCATACGCAGGTATTCAATGCATGCGGTAGGGCAGATGTACGTATGTAGGTGAGTATTGCTGTACAAACTCAGGCATGAGTGCAATCATTAATTGATACATTTTTAGAATTTCAAGGTCAACTCACCTCCTACATACCTACTGTTGGAAATACCTTTCTGAAATTTGAATGATGGCTGCAGATAGAACACAGAAACTACACCGGGTTTAGGATCATTGGTATGTCATTTATGTATTATGCTTAGTTTTGCTATAGATGTGGTATAAGTAGATATTCACTATAATATATTAACAGATATAATAATTAAATTACAAATACCTAGTGCATATAAATGCATAAATAACAAAAAAAATAAATGAATAAATAACAAAAAAAAATAAAAAAAATTAATAAATAATAAATTAAATAACAAATCATACCATAATAAATAACAAAATACGATAATATATATATATGAATAACCGAGTTAATAAATTAATAAGTTCATACACAGATTTTAATAAATAATACGACATATAATGATATAAATAGACGACTTCAACAATACATATGTATACATTCAACATAGATGTTTAACATCTTGGCACATACATATGTAAATTGTGATTAGTTATCTAACTAAATAATTCCTCTAAGCTTTAGTTGCATAATAATGTCTATTCACATCACTAAAGCTAAAGGTAATATTTGATAAAAATATGTGTACACTAAATATATAGATAAATTACTAAGTTATAACTACTCTTACATAACTAAACTAGTAACTACTTTGAAATTATATATATTCAGTGTGTTTATATTGTTATACATGGTACTTAAAAATACTTTATACATATAGCATAAAACTATTTGTATAAGTAACATTAATATCTAGTATAACAATCAAATGGCTTATCAATTTATAACAATAAACATTAGTAACCATACAAATAGAAAAATAAATAATTAAATAACATGAATAAATAAATAGATTAGCAAAAAAAATTAAATTACATAATAAATAACCTTAATAGTAAACAGAATAAATAAAAGATACATATATTCATACATAACCACATCATATACGTACAATGATCAACAATAATAACAATAAATATAAACAAAATAAATTAA
This sequence comes from Rhingia campestris, assembly GCA_932526625.1. NCBI lineage: Eukaryota > Metazoa > Arthropoda > Insecta > Diptera > Syrphidae > Rhingia > Rhingia campestris. The sequence continues at coordinate 68,676,112 of OW052183.1, forward strand.
CTTCAGAAAGTATTAAGTGTTCAAATATATATACTAATACAAAACGATAAATATTCTAATAAATTAACATAAAATAAATAGATAGATAAATATTAACCTACATTTAAGTAAATATAAGTTATTTTATTACAAATAAACATAAGGCATATACATAAACTAATAACATGATTTAAAGACGTAAATACAAAAGAAAAAAAAAATGACACAACCTAATTAATCATAGGGCAAAGTAGTTCAGACGTGTTGGCTATTGTTTAATATCTTTTGCATGAAAGATACCGATAGACTTGCCCTGTAGATTTTCTAATTCATACATGCTTTTCCCCACGGATTTTGTTATTCGACATTTAACAAATTTCGGACAAAGTTTCGAAGTTAAGTATTTTGTACTGTCACTTAATACAAAATTTCTTTTGTACACCTCTTGACCAGGTACAAAATGCACTTTTCGAGCACGAGTGTTATAACTGTTTGAACTATTTTCTTGTGCTTTCAGTATTTTCAATTTTATTTTATCCCGAATGCATTGCTGTTTTAAGTGTCGTGGAAGTATCGTGAAGTCGCTATCATTCAGAACATCGAGTTTCGTTGCAAGGTCGTAATTGCTGCCATGCAATATCATATTTGTTCCGAAGAGAGCAAAGTATGGTGTTACACCTGTTGCAGTGTGAACAGAACTCCTCAATGCACTAGCGATTTCACTAAGATGTGTGTCCCAATCACGTTGGTCATCTTTGACATAAGATCGTATAGCTGCTAGCAATGTTCTATTTACTCTTTCAGAGGCATTGGACTGTGGCGAGTAATTAGCCGTTTTAAAATGACGTATTCCATTTCTTGACAAAAGGTTTTGGAAATCATTTGACAAAAATTGTCTACCATTATCAGAGTGAATGATTTGAGGCACTCCAAACATGCTAAATACGTCATTGTGGAGAAATCTAACAATGCTAGCAGTAGTTGCGTTTTTTAAGGGTTTTAGCAACACGAACTTGGTTAGGTGGTCAAGAACAACAAAAATATACGCATGACCAGATTTCGATCTGGGATATGGACCAAGAAAATCTACATATAATTTTTGAAATGGACGATCTGAACAATAACTAGACGATATTTCGGGACGTAGAATTTTATTAGACGCTTTACATTGCTTACAAATTTCACATTTTAACACAAAATCTTTTATTTGCACTGTCATGTTAGGCCAATAACAAAACTGACGGATTCGATTCAGGGTTTTCGCTAATCCTCCATGAGCTGCTTGCGGCGGTTCATGAGCTCGGACAATAATGTCATTTGTCAACCCTGATGGAACCCATAGTTTCCAGTAATGTTCAACAGTACAGTCATCCGGAGCTATGAAACTTCTTTTGTAAACGTAACCATCTTCTACTTTTAAATCAGGAAGTCTGTCCTGATTATCGTTAACGGTGTTCATTAAATCTAAATACTCTTTAGATTTAAACTCCGTAGAGTCAAGATCAATTACTGATGCTATATTTTTAACGTCAATACATTCAACATACATACGGGACAGGGTATCGGGGACAACATTCAATGTACCTTTTCGGTGTTCAATCAGAAACGAAAATGATTGCAGCTTAAGGCTCCACCTAGCTAATCTGCCGCTTAGGTCTTTGAGGCCCATCAGCCACTTCAGACTTGAATGGTCCGTTATGACTGTGAAATCCATTCCCTCAACGTAAGGCCTAAATCGTTTGATTGCCATTACAGCTGCTAAGCACTCTTTTTCGGTCACACTGTAGTTCTTTTGACACGAATTTAACTTTTGTGAAAAGAACGCAATCGGGAATTCTTCGTTCTCATCGCTCCGCTGAAAAAGTACAGCACCTATTCCGGTATCTGACGCATCACATTGAACATAAAAACGTTTATTGAAGTTTGGATGTGTGAGTACTGGTGCACTCACTAAAGCATTCTTTAATTTATTAAAAGCTGAAACAGCCTCATCTGACATGCAAAATTTTGTGTTTGATTTCTTTAATGTGTCTGTGATTGGTGCAGTCAAGGTTGAAAAGTTTTGAATAAAACGTCTGTACCAACCAGCAAGACCTAGAAATCTGCGAACTTGTTTCGGAGTTTTTGGCAAAGGAAAATTCTCAATAGCTTCGACCTTTGCGGGATCTGTTTTCAGAAGGCCGTCTCCAACTATAAATCCAAGGTATTTCAGTTCCTTGAAGCAAAATTTTGACTTATCTATATTTATAGTCAGATTAGCCTTGTGTAAGCAAAGAGCAACTTCTTCTAATAAAGAGACATGTGTTTCGAAATCTGGCGCAATTATTAAAAGATCGTCCAAATAAACAAAAACGCGATCTTTTAGTCGGGACGGGATGACCTTGTCCATTAATCGGCACATTCTTTGTGCCGCATTACATAAGCCGAAAGGCATTACCCTAAACTGGTATAAAGGTCTTCCCGGTATCGCAAAAGCAGTCTTTTCCCTACTCTGTCTCTCCAACGGTATCTGCCAAAAGGCATCCTTCAGGTCTACGCTACTAATATAATAGGTATCCTGAAGGCGACTTAGAAGCCCGTCAATGTGGGGGAGAGGATAGGCATCCTTCTTGGTCAAATCATTCAACCGACGTGAATCCAGGCACAAGCGGTTTTTCCCTGGCTTGCGAATGAGGACCACTGGTGAACACCAAGGGCTTTCGCTCTCCTCCACAACGCCGAGTGCTATCATCCGGTCTACTTCCTCGAAAAGGAGTTCTTGGACCGCTGGAGAAACAGGGTAGTGTCGCTGTTTTACAGGTGTCGCGTCTCCCGTGTCTATTACATGCTCTTCTAGGTGAGTTTTACCGAGACCATGTTTCGAAAAACATAAGAATTTTCGTTTGACACATTCTAATATCTCATTTTGTTTTTCAGATAACTGGTGGATATTGTCATCATGAGTTGGAGTTGCAAAATCTAAGGAGCTGATAATGTTAGGAGCTAGTTGGAAAGCCTTCCAAAAATCAACCCCAAGATAGAGTTCCTGGTCCAATGTCGGCACTAAGTAAAAGGTAATATTTTTTTTCAGCTCTTTATACTTTACTGGAGTTTGAAATCTACCGACTATAGACTGGCTCTTTCCATCTGCAGTTTTAACATTAGCAGCAAATGATGTGTAAGACAGATTTTTCGATTTCAAGAAATCTAAGCAACCTTTGCCTAATATGGTAATGCTTGCACCGCTGTCTAATAAGCCAAGCATTTCCTGTTCCGCAATTTTGATTCTTGCATATGGCCTTGGATCCAAGCTATTACCAATATTAGTAGACGATATGCTTTTTCTTTCGTCTTTACGTCGCCTAAATCTTTCTCTTGTTTTTGCTATCCGTTTTGATACACTTGCCGAACTAAAACCTCCAAATATTCTATTTTTAATATAATTGTATTCCCTTATTCTAGTGTGTAGGGGCTTCAAAGATAATCTATTCTTACTTATATCTAATTTGTGTCCTTCATTGGTATCTCTTTTTAAAATTTTTATTTTCTCATTCATTTCAGGGAATTGTTGAGCTACTTCACGGGTTGAAATTAACGCTGAGTTTGAGTCGAACGCGATTCCCCCGTTAGATTCGCGTTCTTCATCCGGTTTTCCGGATTGCAGCGTCTACATTTGGGTGTTATTACTCCTTGTTTACCGCATCTATAGCAGAAGGTAGTCCTTTCGCTTTCGCAATCTACAAAAGAATGCCCTACTTGTCGACAATTCCAGCACGTATAACTCCTCGTATCTAACTGTGATTTAGAAGTTGAAGGACGATCCTTATGGAAATGAACTGCATCCAGATGTTCATTTGGAAGTTCACATAATTCGTCGCCTTCATTTTCCAACTCATGGACATACCTAGGAGATGATCGCTGTTGTCTCGGAATCTCCTTGAACGGGAATGCGTTTTCGGCATCTTTACATGCGTCTCTTAGATGCTCAATGGTAAATATCGGCATTGCAAAGACTAACCTACCTACACTTTCTCTTAAGTTCTTCTTCATAATTCTAACTATTTCCATTTCAGGTATCGGATATAATAATTGAGACCTCAACCTGGATATATAGTTGAAATAGTCATCCGTTGACTCCCACGCACCTTGCCTACGGTCTAATTCGCGTAAAATCTGAAAATCAGATTTCGCGTTTCTGAATTGGCGAATTAATGCGTCTCGTAGTACAGGCCAGGCAGGTTGGTAACTGTTTCGTTTATACTGCCAATACCATTCATATGCCCCACCAGATAGTAATAAGTGAAAATCCCTCAGGACTTCATACCAAGGGCAATTGTATTGGGCTTGAAGGGTTTCTAAACGAAAGATGAAATCCTCAACGCTAAGGGTATCCTGCTTACCATCAAAGTTAAGTCCCCACTTGTCAATTTTTATTGGTGTTCTCAACAAAGGGTAGTTTGGATGGCTTTGCTGTTGATAATTTGATCGTTGTTGCTGTCCGGCCAGGTGATGAACATTTGCATCATAGCTATGAGTATGAACATTCCTATGATCATATTCATTACCCCTATTTTGTCGCAGCTGATTGATATCATTAGGAGCCGGATCGAAATACCTTGCCTCTGGGCGAAATTGTGAAGGATTTGGCCTACCTGGTCGATTTTGTGTCGGATCTTTGTTCGAAACATAGCTTGAAGTGGAAGTTTGATGTTGAGATATATCATCTGCAGGTCTGTCAATTTGTTTGTTTTTGAGCATCAATTCTGAAAACATATTTTCAATCTGCTTACTCAAACCTACAGATATCTCATTTCGGAGTGAATCTTGATACTTGCTGATAGCACATTCTATAGCAGTATTGACATACAACTTCAAATCAGTATTTGAATCTGTGTTGTTGATGGAAGTTGGGCAAATCGTACTAGGATGTTGTGGTACGTTGGTAACAGTAATTTGACTCGTTCTCTGGGCTTCAAGAGATGATGCACCTAAATTTGTCAAACTGCTGTAAGACGGAGCTCTTACCGATGAGAATGAACTCATCTCAGCGTTCGATGATGGGAAAAGTGGTAATCCTGAATTTGTTGGTAACTGACAAGGATTCGACGTAGTACCTAAATCGTAAGGGTTATCTAAATTAAAAGGACGTTGGGAAACATTCGCTCTCTCAGGCATTGAAGAGAGTGTGGCATTTGGCGTCCGTGGAATAGCCCCTGTCGATATTAAGACGTTGGAGTCTTCATTTGATGTGTTTGGATGTATAGTGGATTTTTTTGAAGATGGAGTATGAGTTACAGTCGCCATTGTATATGGTAAGTTTTGAGCATTGAATTGAGAAGTCGAACGTGTAATTCTTCTCTCATCAATCAAATTATCTCTCTGTATCTTTTGGTTAATCGTTCTCTTTTCAGATTTGCTCATTCTACTTATCAAATCTTCAAATATTGTCTAATATTGTCTAAATTTTAAGTATTTTAAATATAAAGTTGTCAAAAAAAAAATGTTTGTATACATACAAAAGAAATGTTAACAAAAAAAATCAACTTGAACGAAAAAGTAAATACATAACAAAACAAAATGTAAATGAAGAAATAAATAACTGAACTCGAAAACGAATAATGTAACAAAAATAAATAAATTAATTGAACAAAAAAAAAGGTAAATAAATAAATATGTACTAAACAAAATGAATAAATTAATCAAATATTGAATTACCAACATAACGAGTAATTTAAATAAATATAGACTAGAAAATGAATAAATAATAAACAAAAGAATTTAAACAAATGTTAAAGCAAAGAAAAACCAAAAATAATTTAATAAATAGAACAAGAAAAAATATGTAAATCGAATCACCAGAAAATAAATAATTAGAAACGAAAATGTTATAAACCTACAGTGCAATGCAACAAAAAAAAAAAAACTTGGCAATTTATATCAATAAGTGAGACGAAATAATGTTTCAAAAAAAAACCATTAAGGTTGGTATTGTAACATTCAACTTTTGAAAATAGTATATTTTTGTGGTTTGTATAATCATTTATAAATCGGGGTGCTTCAGGCGGTCTTCTTCAGTGGCGTAGTTTTTTGACGTACGCATCATGGTGTGTTTACTGGGCAACTTTCGACTTGAAATTTTAGGACATCAGACGGACTAATTAAATTTTTATTCCCCAGTGTGGTGAAATGGGTAACACAAAAATAATACGCGGACTAAAGACATTACATTTCAAAACTTCCCGCAATTGCGTTAAAGCTTTCATGGGCTTTTTATGCAAGACTTGGCATGAGTTGAAATGTAATACAGGAAAAGAAAACTACGTTTTTAGGAATGCACTAGTGCAACATGACCTGATAACAATAATCAGTCAAGGCCACTAGATACATATAAATTAATAACGACACTATTAGGAAAAGAAAAGTTAAAGTTTGGATAGAAAAGAAAAAATGTATACAAGTAAAAGGAATAGATTAGATTAGATAATAGACTAAATACAATACAGGTTCCAATTGTTATTGTTATCAGCATCTACGGCACCCGTCGCGATTCGATTTGGTCATATAAGACATCCCAAATGAAGACTTACGGGTTTCCTGGTGCTGGTAACGAAAACATTTGTGGACAAATACTAATAAGGACTAAGGACATGCACAAACAAACGTTGGGCGCCATTTGTTGTAGGCTCTGGGACGGAAAATTGTGGATAATTTGGAATTTGAACTGAAGGGAATTTAGGATGAGGACGGGACCTTAGGATAGGGATGGGAATAGAAAGGAAATGAGTGTTGGGTGTGAAGAGAGTGGCATGCTTGCGTAGCACGGCTCTGCTCGCCGGATGGGGTGGTTCTTTCTCACCACACTCAACGTAACCTACCACAAAAACATAAATCATGCCGGATCTTACCTAGAGATTTCAAAAGCGGACGGACGTTCACCACACTGTGGGGCTGCTGGTGAAATTGCAGCGTTGCCTTATCCCTCCCAACCTGGAAGTTTGCGGCCAAGTTTAAACTTCCCCAACGTCGGTAAAAGATGTTGCAAAAATTCACACCATGATCACCTGATATAACTCCAACTCACCTTCCGCACCCCTGAAAATGTTAATTTAGCACTTCATGCTAAATTAATCTCATCAAACCAACAAAATTAAAAACGTGGTTTCGACCATTTGGCGTGATGAACAATGATAAATTTTTATTTAATTAATTAATTTGTTTTCCTTATTATAATTAAATAAACAGTGATGGGACAATTACTAAATTTAATTTCTTCAAATCTGCTAGAATGAAACAATTTGTTTGTATCTTACTTCAATCGTAACGTGTTCCTACCTAAAAAGAGCTCTGTTTAAGGGAATTTGATGAGGTATCTATTGGATACACAGAACCGACGCGCACTTAAATTAATAGCAGGGATGACGAAATACAATTTATTACAATACACAAACCAATTGAGAAAACTTATCACGCCAATTAAACTTAACACTAACAACAGGAACCAGGAATGTATCCGTAAGACGGAGTACCTTTTAAATTAATTTTCTTAATTTACTTTTTTCTTTTTGTTTTTTTGCATGTGGCGCTTGCGCTTCAATATAAGTCATTCCCAAGGACGACAAAAATGGTAATAGTATCGCTCATATGATTTTATGTCTTACATGTATATGTAAATTAATTGCATGGAGCTTTTCTTTAATTTCTTTTAACTTTTGACTTATTTACTTATATTAATTTATTAAATTAAATTTCGATTTTCTCGGAAGTAACTTCAATATAAGTATTAGATATAAATATATGTAAAAAAAAAAAACATGTGGAGTTCGTGCTTTTATGCGTTATGCAATTGAGACGAAAACGCATGTACAACTTCTCACTTGAAATGGCTTCTTCTTGCTCGTTCCAGGTATAACAGTCAGTTTTGGTTGCCGGATGTCTTCGGTTTTCTTAATGCACTATGTATATTCGTACTTATAAGTTAAACGCTTGATTTTATATTTAATTTATTGTCTTTAGCAAAAAAAAACTATTCGCGTTCTTAAGGATGTTAATCTTTAGACGTGTGTCTATTACCACTGCACAAACTGTTCTTCCATCCAATGCCTCGAGTCGCGAAGGTTTCTCCTCGTACTTTTTCGACTACCATCCTAGTACCCGTTTTTTTCTTCACAAAAAGTGAGAGAAGGTCCTACTAATACCAACGTCCATACACAATTTGGATTCGAATTCAAATCTGGTTGGTATTTATGATTACCAATTCAGTTGTTGTTAGTTTTCACGCCTAGATGGCGGTGGAATCATAAACAGCAACACAGAATGTCAAAGTTTTACCAGCTGGTCGACAAATCAAATTTAATGCACACTAGGTGGTAAGTTCATTATACCCTATCCCATAGGGGGGTATATTAGTTTTGATACTTAGTTTGTAACATAGAGAAATAATTTTGCTACATATACCTCAAAGTATATGGATCGACTCAGAATCGCTAGCTGAGTCGAATTAGCCATGTCTGTCTGTCCGTCCGTCCGTCCGTCCGTCCGTCCGTCCGTCCGTCCGTCTGTCTGTTCGTCAGCGGTTTTTGGGCCTTAAATTTTGAGCTAGGATAATGAAATTTGGTATATAGGATCCTCGTCCGTGCCACCAGAACAAGTGTAAAAATTTTTGAAATCCGCCCACTGCCACGCCCCCTTTTTAGGAAAACTTATTTTTTGGCCAAACCGTAAGGAATTTCAAAAAAGTGTCTGAGTAGCATATTTAGACAATCCTAATATCTATATTTCGTTCATACAAAGTTTTTTGCCACGCCCACTTTTTGGGGGCGTTTTTAGTAAAAAACGCTTTTTGTCCAAATTTTAAAACTTTCGAAAAAAATTTTGATGCAAATACTTCCGAAATGGTAATATAAACATTTTGTCCATAGATCATTTTCACCTACGCCCACATTTTGGGGGCGTTTTCTTACAAAAACCATTTGTATACCCCATCCCAAGGCATTAGCAATAGAAATAAGTTGCTTTTTGTCGAACCACACAAGATTTTGAGAAACTGTCTGAGCAATATATTGTGACAATGTCATTTTCTGTATTTCATCGCCATAAGGCCTATATTTTGAGGATATTAATTTAAAGGATGGGATGGGATAGGGTATTCAACGATCCGCATAGCGGATTGTAGCCTCTCATATGTTTTTCTATTGCAAACATTTATTTTGCAATATTTTCCTACAAAAATATATTTTCAGGTGACTGTAACACCGTTTTTGCTTTTCGCCAGTAAATGAGCTGATAATACGAATCTGCTTGTCCAACGTTGATTTGTCGATACATTTTTTCGATGTCAGCTGTTAAGGTAATTTTGTACCTCCTCCATTTCAAGATTATGTCCATTATGTTTGCCTGTGTTTTAGGTCCAACCATGAGATGATCATTTAAGGTAGTTCCATCTGTAGTCTTAAAGGCAGCGTCAAAGACCACACGAAGTTTCGTCGTCGTACTGGACTCCTTAAAAACAGCATGGTGTGGCACAACATAATGGTACGGAGATTTTAAAACTTCATCACGACTGACATCTACTTCGAACATCTGCTTGAGCTGTAGATATTCTTCAATACATTTAGTGTACTCCTCATGTAGCATTGGGTTGTTCTCGAACCGTCTTTCCAGCTGGTGAAATCGTCTTAGGGCTCCTTCTTTACTCTATCCTAGTGCAGGATATATGCCGGCCTTGAAAGGTAATGATACTTCAAATCGTCCTCCTGGTAAACGCCTGGTATGTGAGCAAAAATGATTTTCGCACTCAACATTTTCCGCAGTTTCAGCATCTGCGAATGGTGATTCCTCTATTTCCCAAAACCTTCTCAACTGGGTATCGACATCGCAGAATTGTAGGAAATTGTTGACTACCTTACAACTCGATGTTGGTACTTTGCCTAGAATAACCCATCCTAATTGAGTGTTTTGAGCAATCGGTGATATTGGCTCATTTCCGCGAATAATTTTAGGAAGAACGACTTCACAAAAAATGTCATTACCTAACAGAATGTCTACCTTGCCAGGTTTGTAAAATAATGGATCCGCTAGTTTCAAGCCTTGAATGTGATTCCACCTACTTGGAATCGATTTATTGCTTGGGAGGAGTCCGGTTAATGGATTAGATTAGATTAGATTTATTTTATTGAATTTAATATATTAACAATATTCATATTATGATTTAGGATAAATTAGAAACAATAAAATCGATAGGCTTGGCGTTGCCGTCTGCCTGATTGACTCGCTAAAATGTGTGTGTGTATATAAATTAAAACAAAACTTTTTAACATATTTAACAATAAAAACATGGTTTTTTTTTTTTTTTTTTTACTATCTAAATTCCGTGATGATATTATATCGGTACGAAAAAGCGGTTTCGATAAACCTATAGAGAGCATGCCAATTTTCCCCGTTAAGAATAATCTTTGTTTGTTCCATTGTCAATGATCGCTTTCCAAAATAAATAAGTCGTATTTCTTTGTAGATTGGACATATTGCCAAAAAATGAAATGTATCTTCTTTTGATTTTAAATTGCATATCGTGCAAAGATTTGATTCAATTTTTTTGAAAGGTGACCCGTTTAGATTCAACATTTCACTTCTTGCTCTACATATCAAGGATATCGCATTTAGGCTGTAGCAGTCATTAAAATAATTTTTGCTTTTTAGATCGTAGTTTAGTTCGGGGTATATCAATCTGTTTAAGGAAGATATGGCTTGAGACTTGCTTTCGTTGCGATTGTGGATGTCAGATAGCTCCAAAAGATTATAGCATTGTTGTTTCAGAAGTAATAGATTGTCGTGCTGGATATTTAGGGTTGACTGACATTTATCTGCCAGAGCTACCCAATGATTAGTCCATTCCAATTTATTTTCAATGGTGTATTTTGCGAGAATGAGTGGGAGTCTATGCGCAGGATATTTAAGCACTTTGAGTATATAATTAAAATGTAATTTGAGGGTATAACTGAAAAGACTTGGGAGACCTGTTTCTAGACATAAGACGTAGTTAGGTGTGTTCATTGGAAGGCGGAATAATTTTTTTATAAAAAAACGAAGAAGCTTTTCTACTTCCTCGTATTGTTTAAAACCCCAAGTTTGACAGCTATAACACATAACTGAGCGCATAACCGCTTCAAACACACGATACTTGGCTGATATTGGTATTTCATTTTTAGAAATTATATTTTTCCACGAAGCGTTTATAAGGCTTTTGGATGCTGATAGCTTCTTTTCAAGGTGTTGCGTTATTTTCATGTTGGGCTCTAAAATTATGCCGAGATAATTATATTGGGTGACAACTTCTATTGTTTCACTATCATAAAACCACTTTTCATTCTCACCCAGTTTAGTTTGCCTGTTACGTACAATCATGATCTTCGATTTTTCCAAGTTGACTCTCAGATTCCACATTTTGCAGTAGTTATGCATTTTATTGATCATAAGTTGTAGGCTATGAGGTGATTCCGCTAGTAAAACAATATCATCTGCGTATAGTAGAACCTTAATGGTTTCTTGTGCGATTCTTATACCTGCAGGCAGGTGTTCCGATATGTCATCTATAAACAGAGCAAAGAGAACTGCGCTAAGTAAGCAACCTTGTTTCACTCCAGATTTAGTTTTAAACCATTCGGATATATTTCTTCCGTCCCATACTGTTTGCCGGGTGTTCTTATACATATTTTTTATGACCTTCAGCATTTGAGATGACATGCCTTTTTGCGAAAGTTTATAAAAGAGTGCGTTTCGGTCAATTGAATCAAAAGCAGCTCTGAAGTCCACAAAAAACACGTATAATTTTCTATTTTGCCTAAGGAAGTATTGGGCGATCGTTGTCAGTGAAAATATATTGTCAACAGTAGAGTAACCTTTGCGAAATCCTGCTTGATATTCACTCAGTATTTTATTTCTTTCTACCCAGCAGTTAATTCTGTTAAGTATGATAGATGAAAAAACTTTAGCAATCGAGTTCATGAAAGATATTCCTCTGTAATTAGATGGTGTATTAACATCTCCCTTTTTGTATATTGGGTATACAATAGCATCTTTGAATTCTTGAGGTACATCGCCTGTTCTAAAAATGAGATTGAACGTTGCCAACATTTTACTTAAGAATTCAGCAGGGGCATTTTTATAAAATTCGTTTCCTATTCGATCAGGTCCTGGAGCTTTTTTATTTTTACTATTATGCAGACTAGTCATAAGTTCACTCATTTCAAATTGCCTATCCATCAGATCATCCACTATATAAGGCTCAGCAAATTGAATACTTTCATGCATGTCAGTGGGGTTAAGTAGACTTTTAAAATAAGTGGCTAGTTTTGAGGTAGAAATATAAATTCCACAGACATATTCCACGCCTTTGAGGGTCTTTATTTTATCCCAAAACTGTTTGCTGTTAGTTGTGCTAGAAAGTTCTATTGCCACTGACATATAGTATTTTTCACGTTTGGTTCTACATAGAAGTTTAAAATTTTTATTAGCGTTGATGTATTGTTTTCTATGAGCTTTATCTGGACTTGTTGTTAGTTTTAGATTTCTAAGTAGGTTAAATGACTGTTTTCTTGCGGTGAAACATTCCTGGTCGAACCACTTCTGCCGGTAGCTTTGTTTTTTGAATATTGGGTTTATTGGAACAACTTTTTTAATACTGTTGCTTAAGAAACTTATCTTTTCTGCGGCGGTAAAAAATGTAGTGGTTGCGTGGGTACTCTGTATCTCATTCAATAATTTGTCTGCATACAATTCTTTTTGAGTATCTTTCCACATAAGTTTTGGTGGTAAGATAAATGTATGATACATTGTGCTTTTACCAAAGTCAAATGTTACATTTATGGGCATGTGATCTGAAAATATTTGGGTTCCTACTTTAAAGCATGATATAGCATTGTGCCATTCACCTGACACTGCGCAGATATCTATAACCGACTTCCCATAGCCTCCAATAAACGTTAGTTCTCCGTCTTTATCATTCTTGTGACACCCATTAAGTATATACAAATTAAACGCCTGACACATTTCTAAAAGAAGGCGACCATTTCTATTTGTGATTTTATCTTTTGAAGTACGTTTTTCTAAAATTTCTGAACCGATGAAGCTAGTCTCAGGTGGAACTATCTGCTCTCCACCAATCCTAGAATTAACATCCCCGATAAGCATAATATTTTCTGAATCTATTAAATTAAGCATATCATAAATAGCATAAAATTCGATATCCCAGAAATTGCAGTTAATGTAGGTTGGCAAAATATAAAATGTTGAATTAGAGTTATTAATGTTTAAGCAAACGCGGTTATTTATATAAGTAAAGCTACCATTTATAGTATTTTTAAAGCCAAACAAAGATCCTCCTATTGCTCTACCAAATCTATTTTCACGCTTAGCCGGTATCCAATGTAATTTATATTCAGAAAAATATTTGTTATATGTTTCGTAATTTTCAATTGTTATAAATGTTTCATAGAGAAAAAAAATATCATGTTTTTTCACAAATTTAAAGAAAATGTATTGAAGACAAACGCCCTAGCCTGAGTTTCAAAGCTGGTATGAGCAGAACGAAGATTTAGTTGAACCATTTTTTGAGATGAACCGCTTTTCGTATTACCTAGCCCGGATACCTCAACAAAGGTACGGATCTTCTTCAACCTCAAATGCTGTGCAGCCGCTTCGGTGATGAAAGTCGCCTCTGACCCAGGATCTATCAGCGCCCTCATGTGAATATATTCACCACTTGATGCTCGTACCAGTAGAACAGCTGTCGCCAACAAAATGTGTGTATTAGAATTGTGAAGTGTGTGGTAATTGTTGACCGATGAACTAGTACATGGATGTTCAGTGGTGGGGATGAAAGGTGGTGTATTAGGATCGACTTGTGTTGAGACTTGGTAAGAATTTCGGTTGTTGTGTGAATTTTGAGCAGAATTCGAATGGGATTGCGAATGTGAATGGAGTGGTGGAGGTGACTGCATATTAAAGGATGTTGTTTGTGAAGGGTGAGAACGAGAACCTGATGTTGATGCGTTGTTGTACTGGTTACTGTTGTTATAATGCAAGAGAGAGTGATGTTTCTGCTTGCAATAATAACACCGCTTTTGACTGGGGCATTGCTGTGTCTTGTGGCTGTAAGCCAGACAATTTTCACATACCCCTAGTTGTTTCGCCATCCTACACTTAGCATTTACATCAAGATTGATAAAACGAACACAAGTCCTGAGTGAATGTTGACCATTACGACAAACCGAGCAAATATATTTATCCTTATTTACAGGTTTGATATGTAGAACATTGGGTTTCGACTGGGCTTTCGGAACTCGTGAATGGCCTTGAGATTCTTACGCGGGGTGGCGGAAGATTTCCCATTTGTTGTTGCATCGGTTTTGGATTGTGTCTGTAGCAGATGGTGCAATGGTGGATGTACTTTTTGATCCTCTGGGCTGGATTTCGCCATGTGTGATTTCCGCTAAAATACTCATGCAACAACTGTGGTTGAAGGGATTGACATGGGATGCTCCGGTTCCATTAGTACTGCATAGAGAATGGGTTGCACTTCAAGCAGAGTTGCCATTGTTAGAGAAGATCAGGATACCACGATGGATTTTCACTAGAAGGGGAAATCAAAGGTTAGAATTACATGGATTTAGTGACGCTTCAATGAAAGCTTACGGTGCGGTAGTTTACCTTAGGGTTTTAGATGATTTCAACAACATACAAAATCATCTTTTAGTATCTAAAACCAAGGTAGCTCCATTAAACACAGTTTCACTTCCTCGGTTGGAGCTTTGCGGTGCTGTGATTTTAGCCCGCTTGATAAGTTACAGCATAAAGGTTTTGCAGTTAACCGATATCGACGTCTATGCCTGGACTGATTCCACAATAACGCTGTGTTGGATAACATCGCCGCCATCTAAATGGAAGACCTTCATTGGAAACAGGGTTGCAGAAATCCAAAGGTTGACCAACACCAATGTTTGGAAACATGTTCCAACACACCATAACCCGGCAGATTTGGCGTCGAGAGGGGTTTTACCATCTGAACTGCTCAACAACAGCCTGTGGTGGAGGGGACCAGCGTTTCTTCAATCGCCGTGGAAGTTCACGGTTCCAAATCAACCATCGTCTTTGGAAACTGATGAGGAGACTCGTCCAGTCAAAGCACACACCCACTGCATCTTAAAAAATGAAAATGTGTTAGCAAAACAAATTAACAAACATTCTAACTTACAAACATTAATTCGAGTTGTAGCATATTGTAGAAGGTTCATCTTCAACATCCGTCAAGAACCTCAGAATCGAGTTAGAGAACCACTCTCTCCTTTGGATGTTCAGGAGGCAACACTTACCTGTATCCTATGTGTCCAACTTGATATGTTTTCTTCCGAAATAAAAGAGCTTAAACAAAACCCATCATCACTGAAATATTTTGGATCCCTCAACCCTTTCATTGACACCACAGGTGCTTTGAGAGTCGGAGGCAGATTACAAAATTCGGATTTAAACGTTCAGCAACAACACCCAATCATCCTCAAGGCAGATCATCACTTCACCCAATTGCTTCTTCGAGATGCCCATGAGCGTACGTTTCATGGAGGAGTGCAGCAGATGATCACATACCTACGCACACAATATTGGATTTTAAACATCAAGCGAAGTGTCAAAAAGTACATCCACAATTGCACCATCTGCTACAGACACAATCCAAAACCGATGCAACAACAAATGGGAAATCTTCCGCCACCCCGCGTAAGAATCTCAAGGCCATTCACCCATACCGGAGTGGATTACGCAGGGCCAATAGACGTCAAGGCATGGAAAGGTCGAGGCGCCAAAATGTATAAGGGATACTTTGCGATATTTGTCTGTTTAGCAACAAAGGCCATTCATTTGGAAGCAGTGAGTGACATGACCACTCAAGCATTCTTAGCAGCATTTCGAAGATTTACCGCACGCAGAGGAGTTTGTGCCGAAATGTACAGCGAATGTGGTAAAAACTTCGTCGGAGCAAACACAGAGCTGCAAAGAATGCTAAAGGCTGCAAACATAGATTGGACTGAGGTAGCCACAACAACAACAAACATCGGAACGAAATGGAATTTCATTCCTCCCGCTTCTCCTCATTTCGGAGGACTATGGGAAGCAGGAGTGAAATCGGTCAAATTCCATTTGAAACGAGTCATCAAAAATGAAACGCAGACATTTGAGGAGCTCAGCACACTTCTGGCTCAAATAGAAGCGTGTTTAAACTCGAGACCTCTTTGTCCGTTGACCGATAATCCCGATGATTTTGAAGCCCTAACACCAGCACATTTTTTAATTGGTACCTCAGCCCAACTTATACCACAAGCAGATCAAACCGTGGAGAAGATATCGTGCATCGACAGGTGGAAGAAAATTCAAGGAGCTGTTCAAACTTTTTGGAAACTATGGAGCGGAGAGTATTTGGCCCGTCTACAACAACGACCAAAATGGCTTAAAATCGCGTCACAACCAAACGTCGGGGACTTAGTTTTATTGAAGGATGAACGTCTACCACCATCTAAATGGATACTCAGCCGCATAACCAAAACATACCCAGGAACAGATAACTTGATTCCAGACATGGGAGTAAAGCATTACTACACAAATTAAATTGGAAACAGAATTAGCATTGAGTGAAAGACATGCCAATGAAAAAAATTTCATTAGCATTGTGCTACTCAATGCTAATGAAATTTTTTTTTCATTACCATTGAAAATTTTCAATGCAATCAATTTTCATTACCATTTTGCAATGCTAATGAAAAGTATGAAAAAAATGAAGTAAACCATTTTTATACCCTATCCCATAGGGGTATATTAGTTTTGATACATAGTTTGTAACATAGAGAAATAATTTAGCTATATATACCTCAAAGTATATGGATCGACTCAGAATCGATAGCTGAGTCGATTTGGCCATGTCTGTCCGTCCGTCCGTCCGTCCGTCCGTCCGTCCGTCCGTCCGTACGTCACCAGTTTTTGGGCCTTAAATTTTGAGCTAGAAGGATGAAATTTGGTACACGTGCTCTTTGTTGCTCCCAGCAGAACAAGTGTAAAAATTTTTGAAATCCGCCCACTGCCACGCCCCCTTTTTATAAAAACGTTTTTTTTGGCCAAACCATAAGGAATTTGGAAAAACTTTCTGAACGACATATTTAGACAATCTGAATATCTGTATTTCGTTCATATAAAGTTTTTTGCCACGCCCACTTTTTGGGGGCGTTTTTAATAAAAAACGTTTTTCGGTCAAATTTTAAAATTTTCTAAAAAAATGTTGATGCAGAATCATTAGCAATATAAATATGAACATTTCGTCAATAGACCATTTTAACCCACGCCCACTTTTTGGGGGCGTTTTTAGCAAAAAACGCTTTTCGTCCAAATTTTAAAACTTTCGAAAAAATTTTTAATGCAAATACTTCCGCAATGGTAATATAAACATTTTGTCTATAGATCATTTTCACCTACGCCCACATTTTGGGGGCGTTTTCTTACAAAAACCATTTGTATACCCCATCCCAAGGCATTAGCAATAGAAATACGTTGTTTTTTGTCGAACTACAAATGATTTTGAGAAACTGTCTGAGCAATATATTGTGACAATGTCATTTTCTGTATTTCATCGCCATAAGGCCTATATTTTGAGGATATTAATTTAAAGGATGGGATGGGATAGGGTATTCAACGATTCGCATAGCGGATTGTAGCCTCTCATATGTTTTTAATTTTTTTTTAAGATATTGGGATGATATACCATAATCATATGTAAGGCCAACAGAGCACTGCGACCCAAAAACATCGTTTGTGCTGTCCTCCGTTTATTTGTTACTTTGCAATTTGACCCCAACCCTGCATAGACCTCTGTTTGGAAAATGGAATTATTGTTTTCTAGTTCCATGGAGAGTTTGTAGTTGGAAGCAACGATTTGAGTTGCTGCTACCATGCACATTCCATTTTATTCCACAAGGTTCACACAGTTAATTAATAACTCAACAAACATTGTGTTTCTTCTATAGTTGCATGAGGTTTTTTTAAAAAAAAAATATAATAAATAAATAAATAAAAAATGCCTTATTACTCAATGAAAATAGATTTCATTCAAAATTACTACTTTTCATTGGCATTGAAAAAGTCAATGCCAATGCAATTTTTTTCCATTAGCATTATTATTTTCAATGCTAAAGAAATTTTTTTTTATTAGCATTGATTTTTCCAATGCCAATGAAATCTCAATGCCAATGCATTACTCCCATGTCTGCTTGATTCGAGTTGTAAAAGTTAGGACTCAAGCAGGAGAACTCAAACGACCCATCACTAAAATATGTTATCTACCATCAAATACAAGCACCACAAAAGCATCTTTAATTTAAAACTAAATCTTAAAAATCGAACATCATGCTACACAAATTTAAATACACTTACCTACTTACAATAAACTCGCTCTAAAATTCTTCTATTCTACACACACTCTTAATCACTCGCATTTATATACTCACTCATTATAATTGAAACTTATTTAAAAGGCATTTCATTATTAAGACCACTGACATACACACAACACTCAAAATATCTGACGTGGACTTATTCAGATATACATTTATCCTACACCACATTGACACCATTCACAAAAACACACAATCACACTAAAATACAACACTAAAGATCATAACCAATCGATCGAAACATTCAACACTACACTCATTCAAAATCTATAATTTGAAAAACACAATTTATAAAACCACATTCACTCATTAAAGACTTTCATTCGAAATATAAATAAAAAACATATGAGAAGGCTACAATCCGCTGTGCGGATCGTTGAATACCCTATCCCATCCTATCCATAAAACTAAAATCCCCAAAAAAGGGGACATGGCTTAAAACACGATGTGGATAAATAGAAAAAATGATATAGTGACAACAAATTCTACAGACTGCTTACAAAACACTTTAACGGTTCTACATAAGACAAGGTTTTCTCTTGCATATGTTATGGGGTAGTGTATAAAAATGGTTTTTATATAAAAACGCCCCCAAAAAGTGGGCGTGGGTTAAAATGGTATATAGACGAAATGTTCATATTAATAATGTTAATGATTCTGCATTAAAATTTTTTTCGAAAAACTTAAAATTTGACCGAAAACAGTTTTTTATTGAAAACGCCCCCAAAAAGTGGGCGTGGCAAAAAACTTTATATAGACGAAATATAGATGTTAATATTGTCTAAATATGTTGTTCAGAAACTTTTTTAAAATTCCTTACGGTTTGGTCAAAAACTGAGTTTTTCTTAAAAGGGGGCGTGGCAGTGGGCGGATTTCAAAAATTTTTACACTTGTTCTGTAGGCAGAGACGAGGATCCTATATACCAAATTTCATTATCCTAGCTCAAAATTTAAGGCCTAAAAATCGGTGACGTACAGACGGACGGACGGACGGACGGACGGACGGACGGACAGACAGACATGGCTTAATCGACTCAGCTAGCGATTCTGAGTCGATCCATATACTTTGAGGTATATGTACCAAAATTATTTCTCTATGTTACAAACTAAGTATCAAAACTAATATACCCCTATGGGATAGGGTATAAACATATGAGAAGGCTACAATCCGCTGTGCGGATCGTTGAATACCCTATCCCATCCTATCCATAAAACTAAAATCCCCAAAAAGGGGGTATGGCTAAAAACACGATTTGGATAAAATAGAAAAAATGATATAGTGACAACAAATTCTTCAGACTGCTTACAAAACAATTTTACGGTTCTACAACAGACAAGGTTTTCTCCTGCATATGTTATGGGGTAGTGTATAAAAATGGTTTTTATATAAAAACGCCCCCAAAAAGTGGGCGTGGGTTAAAATGGTATATAGACGAAATGTTCATATTAATAATGTTAATGATTCTGCATCAACATTTTTTTCGAAAAATTTAAAATTTGACCGAAAGCAGTTTTTAATTGAAAACGCCCACAAAAAGTGGGCGTGGCAAAAAACTTTATATGGACGAAATATAGATATTAATATTGTCTAAATATGTTGTTCAGAAACTTTTTCAAAGTTCCTTACGGTTTGGTCAAAAACTGAGTTTTTCTTAAAAGGGGGCGTGGCAGTGGGCGGATTTTAAAAATTTTTACACTTGTTCTGGTGACTCGGCCAAGGATCCTATATACCAAATTTCATTATCCTAGCTCAAAATTTAAGGCCCAAAAATCGGTGACGAACAGACAGACGGACGGACGGACGGACGGACGGACGGACGGACAGACAGACATGGCTAATTCGACTCAGCTAGCGATTCTGAGTCGATCCATATACTTTGAGGTATATGTAGCAAAATTATTTCTCTATGTTACAAACTATGTATCAAAACTAATATACCCCCCTATGGGATAGGGTATAAACATATGAGAAGGCTACAATCCGCTGTGCGGATCGTTGAATACCCTACCCCATCCTATCCATAAAACTAAAATCCCCAAAAAGGGGGCATGGCTAAAAACACGATTTGGATAAAATAGAAAAAATGATATAGTGACAACAAATTCTTCAGACTGCTTACAAAACAATTTTACGGTTCTACAACAAACAAGGTTTTCTCCTGCATATGTTATGGGGTAGTGTATAAAAATGGTTTTTATATAAAAACGCCCCCAAAAAGTGGGCGTGGGTTAAAATGGTATATAGACGAAATGTTCATATTAATAATGTTAATGATTCTGCATCAACATTTTTTTCGAAAAATTTAAAATTTGACCGAAAGCAGTTTTTAATTGAAAACGCCCACAAAAAGTGGGCGTGGCAAAAAACTTTATATAGACGAAATATAGATATTAATATTGTCTAAATATGTTGTTCAGAAACTTTTTCAAAGTTCCTTACGGTTTGGTCAAAAACTGAGTTTTTCTTAAAAGGGGGCGTGGCAGTGGGCGGATTTTAAAAATTTTTACACTTGTTCTGGTGACTCGGCCAAGGATCCTATATACCAAATTTCATTATCCTAGCTCAAAATTTAAGG
Organism: Rhingia campestris; assembly: GCA_932526625.1. Classification (NCBI taxonomy): domain Eukaryota; kingdom Metazoa; phylum Arthropoda; class Insecta; order Diptera; family Syrphidae; genus Rhingia; species Rhingia campestris. The sequence continues at coordinate 68,697,128 of OW052183.1, forward strand.
CCCAAAAATCGGTGACGAACAGACAGACGGACGGACGGACGGACGGACGGACAGACAGACATGGCTAATTCGACTCAGCTAGCGATTCTGAGTCGATCCATATACTTTGAGGTATATGTAGCAAAATTATTTCTCTATGTTACAAACTATGTATCAAAACTAATATACCCCCCTATGGGATAGGGTATAAACATATGAGAAGGCTACAATCCGCTGTGCGGATCGTTGAATACCCTATCCCATCCTATCCATAAAACTAAAATCCCCAAAAAGGGGGCATGGCTAAAAACACGATTTGGATAAATTAGAAAAAATGATATAGTGACAACAAATTCTTCAGACTGCTTACAAAACAATTTTACGGTTCTACAACAGACAAGGTTTTCTCCTGCATATGTTATGGGGTAGTGTATAAAAATGGTTTTTATATAAAAACGCCCCCAAAAAGTGGGCGTGGGTTAAAATGGTATATAGACGAAATGTTCATATTAATAATGTTAATGATTCTGCATCAACATTTTTTTCGAAAAATTTAAAATTTGACCGAAAGCAGTTTTTAATTGAAAACGCCCACAAAAAGTGGGCGTGGCAAAAAACTTTATATGGACGAAATATAGATATTAATATTGTCTAAATATGTTGTTCAGAAACTTTTTCAAAGTTCCTTACGGTTTGGTCAAAAACTGAGTTTTTCTTAAAAGGGGGCGTGGCAGTGGGCGGATTTTAAAAATTTTTATACCCTATCCCATAGGGGGGTATATTAGTTTTGATACTTAGTTTGTAACATAGAGAAATAATTTTGCTACATATACCTCAAAGTATATGGATCGACTCAGAATCGCTAGCTGAGTCGAATAAGCCATGTCTGTCTGTCCGTCCGTCCGTCCGTCCGTCCGTCCGTCCGTCCGTCCGTCCGTCCGTCCGTCCGTCTGTCTGTTCGTCAGCGGTTTTTGGGCCTTAAATTTCGAGCTAGGATAATGAAATTTGGTATAGAGGATCCTGGTCCGTGCCACCAGAACAAGTGTAAAAATTTTTGAAATCCGCCCACTGCCACGCCCCTTTTTTAGGAAAACTTATTTTTTGGCCAAACCGTAAGGAATTTCAAAAAAGTGTCTGAGTAGCATATTTAGACAATCCTAATATCTATATTTCGTTTATACAAAGTTTTTTGCCACGCCCACTTTTTGGGGGCGTTTTTAGTAAAAAACGCTTTTTGTCCAAATTTTAAAACTTTCGAAAAAATTTTTGATGCAAATACTTCCGCAATGGTAATATAAACATTTTGTCTATAGATCATTTTCACCTACGCCCACATTTTGGGGGCGTTTTCTTACAAAAACCATTTGTATACCCCATCCCAAGGCATTAGCAATAGAAATACGTTGTTTGTTGTCGAACCACAAAAGATTTTGATAAACTGTCTGAGCAATATATTGTGACAATGTCATTTTCTGTATTTCATCGCCATAAGGCCTATATTTTGAGGATATTAATTTTAAGGATGGGATGGGATAGGGTATTCAACGATCCGCACAGCGGATTGTAGCCTCTCATATGTTTACACTTGTTCTGGTGACTCGGCCAAGGATCCTATATACCAAATTTCATTATCCTAGCTCAAAATTTAAGGCCCAAAAATCGGTGACGAACAGACAGACGGACGGACGGACGGACGGACAGACAGACATGGCTAATTCGACTCAGCTAGCGATTCTGAGTCGATCCATATACTTTGAGGTATATGTAGCAAAATTATTTCTCTATGTTACAAACTATGTATCAAAACTAATATACCCCCCTATGGGATAGGGTATAAACATATGAGAAGGCTACAATCCGCTGTGCGGATCGTTGAATACCCTATCCCATCCTATCCATAAAACTAAAATCCCCAAAAAGGGGGCATGGCTAAAAACACGATTTGGATAAAATAGAAAAAATAATATAGTGACAACAAATTCTTCAGACTGCTTACAAAACAATTTTACGGTTCTACAACAGACAAGGTTTTCTCCTGCATATGTTATGGGGTAGTGTATAAAAATGGTTTTTATATAAAAACGCCCCCAAAAAGTGGGCGTGGGTTAAAATGGTATAAAGACGAAATGTTCATATTAATAATGTTAATGATTCTGCATCAACATTTTTTTCGAAAAATTTAAAATTTGACCGAAAGCAGTTTTTAATTGAAAACGCCCACAAAAAGTGGGCATGGCAAAAAACTTTATATGGACGAAATATAGATATTAATATTGTCTAAATATGTTGTTCAGAAACTTTTTCAAAGTTCCTTACGGTTTGGTCAAAAACTGAGTTTTTCTTAAAAGGGGGCGTGGCAGTGGGCGGATTTTAAAAATTTTTACACTTGTTCTGGTGACTCGGCCAAGGATCCTATATACCAAATTTCATTATCCTAGCTCAAAATTTAAGGCCCAAAAATCGGTGACGAACAGACAGACGGACGGACGGACAGACAGACATGGCTAATTCGACTCAGCTAGCGATTCTGAGTCGATCCATATACTTTGAGGTATATGTAGCAAAATTATTTCTCTATGTTACAAACTATGTATCAAAACTAATATACCCCCCTATGGGATAGGGTATAAACATATGAGAAGGCTACAATCCGCTGTGCGGATCGTTGAATACCCTATCCCATCCTATCCATAAAACTAAAATCCCCAAAAAGGGGGTATGGCTAAAAACACGATTTGGATAAAATAGAAAAAATGATATAGTGACAACAAATTCTTCAGACTGCTTACAAAACAATTTTACGGTTCTACAACAGACAAGGTTTTCTCCTGCATATGTTATGGGGTAGTGTATAAAAATGGTTTTTATATAAAAACGCCCCCAAAAAGTGGGCGTGGGTTAAAATGGTATATAGACGAAATGTTCATATTAATAATGTTAATGATTCTGCATCAACATTTTTTTCGAAAAATTTAAAATTTGACCGAAAGCAGTTTTTAATTGAAAACGCCCACAAAAAGTGGGCGTGGCAAAAAACTTTATATGGACGAAATATAGATATTAATATTGTCTAAATATGTTGTTCAGAAACTTTTTCAAAGTTCCTTACGGTTTGGTCAAAAACTGAGTTTTTCTTAAAAGGGGGCGTGGCAGTGGGCGGATTTTAAAAATTTTTACACTTGTTCTGGTGACTCGGCCAAGGATCCTATATACCAAATTTCATTATCCTAGCTCAAAATTTAAGGCCCAAAAATCGGTGACGAACAGACAGACGGACGGACGGACGGACGGACGGACGGACGGACGGACAGACAGACATGGCTAATTCGACTCAGCTAGCGATTCTGAGTCGATCCATATACTTTGAGGTATATGTAGCAAAATTATTTCTCTATGTTACAAACTATGTATCAAAACTAATATACCCCCCTATGGGATAGGGTATAAACATATGAGAGGCTACAATCCGCTATGCGGATCGTTGAATACCCTATCCCATCCCATCCTTTAAATTAATATCCTCAAAATATAGGCCTTATGGCGATGAAATACAGAAAATGACATTGTCACAATATATTGCTCAGACAGTTTCTCAAAATCTTGTGTGGTTCGACCAAAAACAACGTATTTCTGTTGCTAATGCCTTGGGATGGGGTATACAAATGGTTTTTGTAAGAAAACGCCCCCAAAAAGTGGGCGTAGGTAAAAATGATCTATGAACAAAATGTTTATATTACCATTGCGGAAGTATTTGCATAAAATTTTTTTTCGAAAGTTTTAAAATTTGGACAAAAAGCGTTTTTTACTAAAAACGCCCCCAAAAAGTGGGCGTGGCAAAAAACTTTGTATGAACGAAATATAGATATTAGGATTGTCTAAATATGCTACTCAGACACTTTTTTGAAATTCCTTATGGTTTGGCCAAAAAATAAGTTTTCCTAAAAAGGGGGCGTGACAGTGGGCGGATTTCAAAAATTTTTACACGTGTTCTGGTGGCACGGACGAGGATCCTATATACCAAATTTCATTATCCTAGCTCAAAATTTAAGGCCCAAAAATCGGTGACGAACAGACAGACGGACGGACGGACGGACGGACAGACAGACATGGCTAATTCGACTCAGCTAGCGATTCTGAGTCGATCCATATACTTTGAGGTATAGTTAGCAAACTTATTTCTCTATGTTACAAACTAAGTATCAAAACTAATATACCCCCCTATGGGATAGGGTATAAACATATGAGAGGCGGATCGTTGAATACCCTATCCCATCCCATCCTTTAAATTAATATCCTCAAAATATAGGCTTTATGGCGATGAAATACAGAAAATGACATTGTCACAATATATTGCTCAGACAGTTTCTCAAAATCTTTTGTGGTTCGACAAAAAACAACGTATTTCTATTGCTAATGCCTTGGGATGGGGTATACAAATGGTTTTTGTAAGAAAACGCCCCCAAAATGTGGGCGTAGGTGAAAATGATCTATGGACAAAATGTTTATATTACCATTGCGGAAGTATTTGCATCAAAATTTTTTTCGAAAGTTATAAAATTTGGACAAAAAGTGTTTTTTACTAAAAACGCCCCCAAAAAGTGGGCGTGGCAAAAAACTTTGTATGAACGAAATATAGATATTAGGATTGTCTAAATATGCTACTCAGACACTTTTTTGAAATTCCTTACGGTTTGGCCAAAAAATAAGTTTTCCTAAAAAGGGGGCGTGGCAGTGGGCGGATTTCAAAAATTTTTACACTTGTTCTGGTGGCACGGACGAGGATCCTATATACCAAATTTCATTATCCTAGCTCAAAATTTAAGGTCCAAAAACCGCTGACGAACAGACAGACGGACGGACGGACGGACGGACGGACAGACAGACATGGCTAATTCGACTCAGCTAGCGATTCTGAGTCGATCCATATACTTTGAGGTATATGTTGCAAAATTATTTCTCTATGTTACAAACTAAGTATCAAAACTAATATACCCCGCTATGGGATAGGGTATAAAAACATACTCGATAATATAACAACACAAACCAAACACTACACAAGGGATTAAATGTATCTAATTAAACGACACTTACACATTTATGACCTATGATCTAACACTTAACACAGATAAAAAAAAATGTCCTACACAACACCACACTAAACATCTATCAAATATCATAATATATATAACATCGAACAACAATTCATAACAAACATAATATAAAACTCAATCACCAACAAATAACACAAAAATATAACATACCCAATACGATTAATAAACATATGAGAGGCTACAATCCGCTATGCGGATCGTTGAATACCCTATCCCATCCCATCCTTTTAATTAATATCCTCAAAATATAGGCCTTATGGCGATGAAATACAGAAAATGACATTGTCACAATATATTGCTCAGACAGTTTCTCAAAATCTTGTGTGGTTCGACAAAAAACAACGTATTTCTATTGCTAATGCCTTGGGATGGGGTATACAAATGGTTTTTGTAAGAAAACGCCGCCAAAATGTGGGCGTAGGTGAAAATGATTTATGGACAAAATGTTTATATTACCATTGCGGAAGTATTTGCATCAAAAATTTTTTCGAAAGTTCTAAAATTTGGACAAAAAGCGTTTTTTACTAAAAACGCCCCCAAAAAGTGGGCGTGGCAAAAAACTTTGTATGAACGAAATATAGATATTAGGATTGTCTAAATATGCTACTCAGACACTTTTTTGAAATTCCTTACGGTTTGGCCAAAAAATAGGTTTTCCTAAAATGGGGGCGTGGCAGTGAGCGGATTTCAAAAATGTTTACACTTGTTCTGGTGGCACGGACGAGGATCATATATACCAAATTTCATTATCCTAGCTCAAAATTTAAGGCCCAAAAACCGCTGACGAACAGACAGACGGACGGACGGACGGACGGACAGACCAACATGGCTAATTCGACTCAGCTAGCGATTCTGAGCCGATCCATATACTTTGAGGTATATGTAGCAAAATTATTTCTCTATGTTACAAACTAAGTATCAAAACTAATATACCCCCCTATGGGATAGGGTATAAAAAAAATAATAATAATATTGATAATAACGCCCAACATTTCTAACAAAACTATTGAACATCACATTAAAACAAAAATTACAGTCCACTATCAAAATCAATCACTCAACAATCAACTTTTAAACATAAACGAGCAGAACAACAACGTATACCACTATTCGACGCATCATTGACTTATCAACCTATAACCATTTCATTGCACCACCCCCCACACAATTTCAACGTATAAAACACCACGCATCTAACCTCGCATTCCTATGTAAACAACACCGACCCACCCGCTGCACCAGTGAGAGAAGACGAAACACAGCACAAAGAGGAAACGAGAATTGCATACCAAACGTATATACATACACACAAACTAATGCATCGCTATGCAAATTCATCGAAATCAATAATAATTAATACAATTAAATAAAAACAAACTAAATTTCTCACAAAATTAAATCTAAAATCACCTGGAATCTTTCACAATTTATGTAATAAATATTGAAACACTTCACAGAACTATACACGCATAATTAATTTAATTTTAACAATACAAACATATGAGAAGAGTACAATCCCCTGTGCGGATCGTTTAATACCCTATCCCATCCCATCCTTAAAATTAATATCTCCAAACATATGAGAGGCTACAATCCGCTGTGCGGATCGTTGAATACCCTATCCCATCCCATCCTTAAAATTAATATCCTCAAAATATAGGCCTTATGGCGATGAAATACAGAAAATGACATTGTCACAATATATTCCTCAGACAGTTTATCAAAATCTTTTGTGGTTCGACAACAAACAACGTATTTCTATTGCTAATGCCTTGGGATGGGGTATACAAATGGTTTTTGTAAGAAAACGCCCCCAAAATGTGGGCGTAGGTGAAAATGATCTATAGACAAAATGTTTATATTACCATTGCGGAAGTATTTGCATCAAAAATTTTTTCGAAAGTTTTAAAATTTGGACAAAAAGCGTTTTTTACTAAAAACGCCCCCAAAAAGTGGGCGTGGCAAAAAACTTTGTATGGACGAAATATAGATATTAAGATTGTCTAAATATGCTGCTCAGGCACTTTTTTGAAATTCCTTACGGTTTGGCTTAAAACTACGTTTTTCTAAAAAGGGGGCGTGGCAGTGGGCGGATTTCAAAAATTTTTACACTTGTTCTGCTTCGTCGGCCAGAGAGTCTATATACCAAATTTGAACTCTCTAGCTCAAAATGTAAGGCCCAAAAACCGCTGGCGAACAGACAGACGGACGGACGGACGGACGGACGGACAGACAGACATGGCTTAATCGACTCAGCTAGCGATTCTGAATCGATCCATATACTTTGAGGTATATGTATCGAAATTATTTCTCTATGTTACAAACTTAATGTCAAAACTAATATACCCCCCTATGGGATAGGGTATAAAAAGTGGGCTTTATAAGCCTATAATATAGAAAATGACATTGTCACAACACATTGTTCAAACAGTTTAGCAGAATCTTTTGTTGTTTGACAAAACAAATCGTTTTCCTCCTGCATATGCTATGGGGTAGGGTATACAAACGGTTTTTGTAAGAAAACGCCCTCAAAAAGTGGGCGTGGGCTAAAATGATCTATGGACGAAATGTTTATATTAATATTACTAACTATTCTGCATCAAAATTTTTTTCGAAAATTTTAAAATTTGAACGTAAAACGTTTTTTATTAAAAACGCCCCCAAAAAGTGGGCGTGGCAAAAAACTTTGTATGAACGAAATATAGATATTAGAATTGTCTAAATATCCTGCTCAGACACTTTTTTGAAATTCCTTACGGTTTGGCCAAAAAATAAGTTTTTCTAAATAGGGGGCGTGGCAGTGGGCGGATTTCAAAAATTTTTACACTTGTTCTGGTGGCACGGACGAGGATCCTATAGACCAAATTTCATTATCCTAGCTCAAAATTTAAGGCCCAAAAATCGGTGACGAACAGACAGACGGACGGACGGACGGACGGACGGACGGACGGACAGACAGACATGGCTAATTCGACTCAGCTAGCGATTCTGAGTCGATCCATATACTTTGAGGTATATGTAGCAAAATTATTTCTCTATGTTACAAACTAAGTATCAAAACTAATATACCCCCCTATGGGATAGGGTATAAAAATAAATAAAACGCGAACTTAAACGTAAACAAACCGACGCGACTACCATTGATAACGATTTACACAAGTCCAGCAATACAATAGTCAAGAGCTTGGGCTTATTCAGCTAATGCCACATTAGCAAGACAAAGATGAATATAGTTATCTTAATGTTATCTGTTGTCAATATTGTCCATATTGTTATCGTTTTATCATGTACTAATGCTGTTTCTATTTTCATGTGAAAGATGAACCAGGTCAACAACAGGTGTATATTGTCAGCGAAATTATGACCATCACTAAAGGTGAAGCCACATCGAGGATACAATACCGAACGAGATTTACCCTTCTGAAATTGATTGCGAACTTCGTTCACAGCCGGGGAGAATGTTGCAGCAAGATTATTTGTATATTTTAATGTAAACTAATGTATAATTTATGTCAATGTAACTTGCCCATTTTGTGGAATGTAAATGTAAAGCAAATAGTAAATGTCAACATTCCTATGTCAAATCAATTGTCAATATGTCAATTCAATAATGATATGATAAGAAACAATAAATTTTATAACGAATCAGAAAACCAGAGTGTGTGGTCGTGCCTTTTAATTACAGCTCTTAACAAATAGAAATACGTTGTTTTTTGTCGAACTACACAAGATTTTGAGAAACTGTCTGAGCAATATATTGTGACAATGTCATTTTCTGTATTTCATCGCCATAAGGCCTATATTTTGAGGATATTAATTTAAAGGATGGGATGGGATAGGGTATTCAACTATCCGCATAGCGGATTGTAGCCTCTCAAATGTTTTGTCCAAATTTTAAAACTTTCGAAAAAAATGTTGATGCAAATACTTCCGCAATGGTAATATAAACATTTTGTCCGTACATCATTTTCACCTATGCCCACATTTTGGGGGCGTTTTCTTACAAAACCCATTTGTATACCCCATCCCAAGGCATTAGCAATAGAAATACGTTGTTTTTTGTCGAACCACACAAGATTTTGAGAAACTGTCTGAGCAATATATTGTGACAATGTCATTTTCTGTTTTTCATCGCCATAAGGTCTATATTTTGAGGATATTAATTTAAAGGATGGGATGGGATAGGGTATTCAACGATCCGCATAGCGGATTGTAGCCTCTCATATGTTTTTGATACTTAGTTTGTAACATAGAGAAATAATTTTGCTACATATACCTCAAAGTATATGGATCGACTCAGAATCGCTAGCCGAATCGAATTAGCCATTTCTGTCTGTCCGTCCGTCCGTCCGTCTGTCTGTTCGCCAGCGGTTTTTGGGCCTTAAATTTTGAGCTAGGATAATGAAATTTGGTATATAGGATCCTCGTCCGTGCCACCAGAACAAGTGTAAAATTTTTGGAAATCCGCCCACTGCCACGCCCCCTTTTTAGGAAAACTTATTTTTTGGCCAAACCGTAAGGAATTTCAAAAAAGTGTCTGCGCAGCATATTTAGACAATCTTAATATCTATATTTCGTTCATACAAAGTTTTTTGCCACGCCCACTTTTTGGGGGCGTTTTTAGTAAAAAACGCTTTTTGTCCAAATTTTAAAACTTTCGAAAAAAGATTTGATGCAAATACTTCCGCAATGGTAATATAAACATTTTGTCAATAGATCATTTTCACCTGCGCCCACATTTTGGGGGCGTTTTCTTACAAAAACCATTTGTATACCCAATCCCAAGGCATTAGCAATATAAATATGTTGTTTTTTGTCGAACCACAAAAGATTTTGAGAATCTGTCTGAGCAATATATTGTGACAATGTCATTTTCTGCATTTCATCGCCATAAGGCCTATATTTTAAGGATATTAATTTAAAGGATGGGATGGGATAGGGTATTCAACGATCCGCATAGCGGATTGTAGCCTCTCATATGTTTATACCCTTTCCCATAGGGGTATATTAGTTTTGATACTTAGTTTGTAACATAGAGAAATAATTTAGCTATATATACCTCAAAGTATATGAATCGACTCAGAATCGCTAGCTGAGTTGAATTAGCCATGTCTGTCTGTCCGTCCGTCCGTCTGTCTGTTCGTCACTGATTTTTGGGCCTTAAACTTGAGCTAGGCTAATGAAATTTGGTATATAGGATCCTTGGCCGAGTCACCAGAACAAGTGTAAAAATTTTTAAAATCCGCCCACTGCCACGCCCCCTTTTAGAAAAAACGTAGTTTTAAGCCAAACCGTAAAAAATTTCAAAAAAGTGTGTTTGCAACATATTTAGAAAATCTTAATATCTATATTTCGTTGATACAAAGTTTTTTGCCACGCCCACTTTTTGGGGGCGTTTTTAGTAAAAAAAGTTTTTTGTCCAAATTTTGAAACTTTCGAAAAAAATTTTGATGCAAATACTTCCGCAATGGTAATAACCATTTTGTCTATAGATCATTTTCACCTACGCCCACATTTTGGGGGCGTTTTCTCACAAAAACCATTTGTATACCCCCTCCCAAGGCATTAGCAATAGAAAACCGTTGTTTTTTGTCGAACCACAAAAGATTTTGATAAACTGTCTGAGCAATATATTGTGACAATGAATCATGAACATTATTAATATAAACATTTCGTCTATATACCATTTTAACCCACGCCCACTTTGTGGGGGCGTTTTTATATAAAAACCATTTTTATACCCTACCCCATAACATATGCAGGAGAAAACCTTGTCTTTTGTAGAACCGTAAAAGTTTTTTATAAGCAGTCTGAAGAATTTGTTGTCACCATGTCATATTCTTTATTTTATCCACATCGTGTTTTTAGCCATGTCCACTTTTTGGGGATTTTAGTTTTACAGATAGGATGGGATAGGGTATTCAACGATCCGCACAGTGGATTGTAGCCTTCTCATATGTTTATACCCTATCCCATAGGGGTAAATTAGTTTTGATACTTAGTTTGTAACATAGAGAAATAATTTTGCTACATATACCTCAAAGTATATGGATCGACTCAGAATCGCAAGCTGAGTCGAATTAGCAATGTCTGTCTGTCCGTCCGTCCGTCCGTCCGTCCGTCTGTCTGTTCGTCAGCGGTTTTTGGGCCTTAAATTTTGAGCTAGGATAATGAAATTTGGTATATAGCATCCTCGTCCGTGCCACCAGAACAAGTGTAAAAAATTTTGAAATCCGCCCGCTGCCACGCCCCCTTTTTAGGAAAACTTATTTTTTGGCCAAACCGTAAGGAATTTCAAAAAAGTGTCTGAGTAGCTTATTTAGACAATCTTAATATCTATATTTCGTTCATTTATAGTTTTTTGCCACGCCCACTTTTTGGGGCGTTTTTAGTAAAAAACGCTTTTTGTCCAAATTTTAAAACTTTCGAAAAAAATTTTGATGCAAATACTTTCGAAATGGTAATATAAACATTTTGTCCATTGATCATTTTCACCTACGCCCACATTTTGGGGGCGTTTTCTTACAAAAACCATTTGTATACCCCATCCCAAGGCATTAGCAATAGAAATACGTTGTTTTTTGTCGAACCACACAAGATTTTGAGAAACTGTCTGAGCAATATATTGTGACAATGTCATTTTCTGTATTTCATCGCCATAAGGCCTATATTTTGAGGATATTAATTTAAAGGATGGGATGGGATAGGGTATTCAACGATCCGCATAGCGGATTGTAGCCTCTCATATGTTTTGTCCAAATTTTAAAACTTTCGAAAAAAATGTTGATGCAAATACTTCCGCAATGGTAATATAAACATTTTGACGGTACATCATTTTCACCTATGCCCACATTTTGGGGGCGTTTTCTTACAAAACCCATTTGTATACCCCATCCCAAGGCATTAGCAATAGAAATACGTTGTTTATTGTCGAACCACAAAAGATTTTGATAAACTGTCTGAGCAATATATTGTGACAATGTCATTTTCTGTATTCCATCACCATAAGGCCTATATTTCGATGATATTAATTTTAAGGATGGGAGGGATAGGGTATTCAACGATCCGCACAGCGGATTGAAGCCTCTCTTATGTTTTTTATTTTTTTTTGTTTCGCGATAATTTGCGCGTTGGGCGAGGGAATGTTGTGCTTTTGATATCGAGGGTTCGTGAATTACTTAAAACACGTCTCCGGAACTTCAAATGTTTTTTCCCCGTTCACTTTATTTGCGATCAGAAATTAACACATGTCACCACCAAAAACTTTTCCGCGATTCACGACTTTCTGCACAGTTCAATACTAATTACCAACTGACATGCGTTTTTTTCCTTTTCCTAGACAACCCATCCTGGCGGCGGAAATGCAATCAATTAAAGTTTGATTCAACTCGCTTTTAATGGAAGAATAAAAATAATTTTTTGAATAAAACTTTGCGAGCTACAGTAGTCCAAAATTCAAATATATTGTGGCGTGAAAAACAAGAGTCTGTCTCTGTCCCGCCATTCGTTGCATTGTCTCGCTGTATTCTTACCAACGAGCGCTTCGTTCACAATAATAGTGTTGTTATACCCTATCCCATAGGGGCGTATATTAGTTTTGATACTTAGTTTGTAACATAGAGAAATAATTTTGCTACATATACCTCAAAGTATATGGATCGACTCAGAATCGCTAGCTGAGTCGAATTAGCCATGTCTGTCTGTCCGTCCGTCCGTCCGTCCGTCTGTCTGTTCGTCACCGATTTTTGGGCCTTAAATTTTGAGCTAGGATAATGAAATTTGGTATATAGGATCCTTGGCCGAGTCACCAGACCAAGTGTAAAAATTTTTAAAATCCGCCCACTGCCACGCCTCCTTTTAGAAAAAACGTAGTTGCCTTGGGGTAGGGCATACAAATGGTTTTTGTAAGAAAACGCCCCCAAAAAGTGGGCGTGGGTTAAAATGGTATAAAGACGAAATGTTCATATTAATAATGTTAATGATTCTGCATCAAAATTTTTTTTCGAAAAATAAAAACAGTTTTTTTTTGAAAAAGCCCCCAAAAAATGGGCGTGGGCTAAAATTATCTATAGACGAAATGTTTATATTAATATTACTAATTATTCTGCATCAAAATTTTTTTTAGAAAATTTTTTAAATATGACCGTTAAACGTTTTTTATTAAAAACGCCCCCAAAAAGTTGGCGTGGCAAAAAGCTTTATATGAACGAAATATAGTTATTACGATTATCTAACTACGCTTTTCAGACATTTTTTTAAAATTAATTATGGTTTGGCCAAAAAATACGTTTTTCTTAAAAGGGGGCGTGGCAGTGGGCGGGTTTCAAAAATTTTTACACTTGTTCTGCTATCAGCAACAAAGAGCACGTGTACCTAATTTCATCATTCTAGCTCAAAATTTAAGGCCCAAAAACTGGTGACGTACGGACAGACGGACATACGTGGCTAAATCGACTCAGCTATCGATTCTGAGTCGATCCATATACTTTGAGGTATAGGTAGCTAAATTATTTCTCTATGTTACAAACTATGTTTCAAAACTAATATACCCCTATGGGATAGGGTATAAACATATAAAGGGTATTCATAGCGCCTTGAGTGCGCGCAAATTATAAAACATACAAGAAGGCTCCAATCCGCTGTGCGGATCGTTTAATACCCTATCCCATCCCATCCTTAAAATTGATATCCCCAAAATATGGTCTTTATGGTCATAAAGTATTGAATATGACGTTGTTACAACATATTGTTCCGAAGGATTGTCAAATTCTTTTATGGTTCGACAAAAAACCACGTTTTTGTATTGCATATGCCTTGGGGTAGGGCATACAAATGGTTTTTGTAGGAAAACGCCCCGAAAAAGTGGGCGTGGGTTAGAATGGTCTACTGACGAAATGTTCATATTTTTTTATGGAAAACGCCCCCAAAAAGTGGGAGTGGCAAAAAACTTTGTATTGACCAAATATAGATATTACGATTCTCTAAATATGCTTTTCAGACATTTTTTTTAAAATTCCTTACGGTTTGGCCAAAAATTGAGTTTATCTTAAAGGGGGCGTGGCAGTGGGCGGATTTCAAAAAATTTTACACTTGTTCTGTGGGCACGGGCGAGGATCCCATATACCAAATTTCATTATGCTAGCTCAAAATTTAAGGCCTAAAAATCGGTGACGTACAGACGGACGGACGGACAGACAGACATGGCTTAATCGACTCAGCTAGCGATTCTGAGTCGATCCATATACTTTGTGGTATATGTAGCTAAATTATTTCTCTATGTTACAAACTAAGTATCAAAACTAATATACCCCTATGGGTATATCAAAATCTTTTGTGGTTCGACAAAAAACATCGTTTTTCTATTGCATATGCCTTGGGGTAAGGCATACAAATGGTTTTGTAAGAAACCGCCCCCAAAAAGTGGGTGTAGGTGAAAATGATATATAGACAAAATGTTTATTTTATCATTACGGAAGCATTTGCATCAAAGTTTTTTTTCGAATTTTTTAAAATTTGGACAAAAAGCGTTTTTTACAAAAAACGCCCCCAAAAAGTGGGCGTGGCAAAAAACTTTGTATGGACGAAATATAGATATTAAGATTGTCTAAATATGTTGCTAACACACTTTTTTGAAATTCCTTACGGTTTGGCTTAAAACTACGTTTTTCTAAAAGGGGGCCTGGCAGTAGGCGGATTTTTAAAATTTTTACAATTGTTCTTGTGATTCGGCCAAGGATCCTATATACCAAATTTCATTATCCTAGCTCAAAATTTAAGGCCCAAAAATCGGTGACGAACAGACAGACGGACGGACGGACAGACAGAGATGGCTAATTCGACTCAGCTAACGATTCTGAGTCGATCCATATACTTTGAGGTATATGGAGCTAAATTATTTCTCTATGTTACAAACTAAAGCTTAGTACGCAGCTCGCGCTAAATTTTATCTCCCATACAAAAATCTCTACAGAGATAAAATTTAGCGAGAAAATTTATCAGTGCAGTACGCAGCTCGCGAGATAAATTTTTAACTTCATAAAGATGGGACACACAAAATGTAGGTAGGGTATAACAATATTAAGTGTTATACGAAAAGTGTTATACTCAGCGGATGAAAGGTCTCCACTTATTTATCTCGCGAAATTAATGTGCGAGGCATTTAAATCGGCGAAATTTTAATAAAAACATATGAGAGGCTACAATCCGCTATGCGGATCGTTGAATACCCTATCCCATCCCATCCTTTAAATTAATATCCTCAAAATATAGGCCTTATGGCGATGAAATACAGAAAATGACATTGTCACAATATATTGCTCAGACAGTTTCTCAAAATCTTGTGTGGTTCGACAAAAAGCAACTTATTTCTATTGCTAATGCCTTGGGATGGGGTATACAAATGGTTTTTGTAAGAAAACGCCCCCAAAATGTGGGCGTAGGTGAAAATGATCTATGGACAAAATGTTTATATTACCATTTCGGAAGTATTTGCATCAAAATTTTTTTCGAAAGTTTTAAAATTTGGACAAAAAGCGTTTTTTACTAAAAACGCCCCCAAAAAGTGGGCGTGGCAAAAAACTTTGTATGAACGAAATATAGATATTAGGATTGTCTAAATATGCTACTCAGACACTTTTTTGAAATTCCTTACGGTTTGGCCAAAAAATAAGTTTTCCTAAAAAGGGGGCGTGGCAGTGGGCGGATTTCAAAAATTTTTACACTTGTTCTGGTGGCACGGACGAGGATCCTATATACCAAATTTCATTATCCTAGCTCAAAATTTAAGGCCCAAAAACCGCTGACGAACAGACAGACGGACGGACGGACGGACGGACGGACGGACGGACGGACGGACGGACGGACGGACGGACGGACGGACAGACAGACATGGCTAATTCGACTCAGCTAGCGATTCTGAGTCGATCCATATACTTTGAGGTATATGTAGCAAAATTATTTCTCTATGTTACAAACTAAGTATCAAAACTAATATACCCCCCTATGGGATAGGGTATAAAAACATATGAGAGGCTACAATCCGCTATGCGGATCGTTGAAAACCCTATCCCATCCCATCCTTAAAATTAATATAATCAAAATATAGGCCTTATGGCGATGAAATACAGAAAATGACATTGTCACAATATATTGCTCAGACAGTTTATCAAAATCTTTTGCGGTTCGACAAAAAACAACGGTTTTCTATTGCTAATGCCTTGGGATGGGGTATACAAATGGTTTTTCTAAGAAAACGCCCCCAAAATGTGGGCGTAGGTGAAAATGATCTATTGACAAAATGTTTATATTACCATTGCGGAAGTATTTGCATCAACTTTTTTATACCCTATCCCATAGGGGTATATTAGTTTTGATACTTAGTTTGTAACATAGAGAAATAATTTAGCTACATATACCTCAAAGTATATGGATCGACTCAGAATCGCTAGCTGAGTCGATTAAGCCATGTCTGTCTGTCCGTCCGTCCGTCCGTCCGTCTGTACGTTACCGATTTTTAGGCCTTAAATTTTGCGCTAGGATAATGATATTGAAAACGGGATCCTCGCCCGTGCCTACAGAACAAGTGTAAAAATTTTTGAAATCCGCCCACTGCCACGCCCCCTTTTAAGATAAACTCAGTTTTTGGCCAAACCGTAAGGAATTTCAAAAAAGGGTCTGAGTAGCATATTTAGAGAATCCTAATATCTATATATCGTCAATACAAAGTTTTTTGCCACGCCCACTTTTTGGGGGCGTTTTCCATAAAAAACCTTTTTTGGCCAAATTTGAAAATTTTCGAAAAAAATTTTGATGCAAAATCATTGGTAGTATTAATATGAACATTTCGTCAGTAGACCATTTTAACCCACGCCCACTTTTTGGGGTCGTTTTCCTACAAAAACCATTTGTATGCCCTACCCCAAGGCATATGCAATACAAAAACGTGGTTTTTTGTCGAACCATAAAAGAATTTGATAATCCTTCGGAACAATATGTTGTAACAACGTCATTTTCAATACTTTATGACCATAAAGACCATATTTTGGGGATATCAATTTTAAGGATGGGATGGGATAGGGTATTAAACGATCCGCACAGCGGATTGTAGCCTTCTCATATGTTTTTCGAAAGTTTTAAAATTTGGACAAAAAATGTTTTTTACTAAAAACGCCCCCAAAAAGTGGGCGTGGCAAAAAACTTTGTATGGACGAAATATAGATATTAAGATTTTCTAAATATGTTGCAAACACACTTTTTTGAAATTCCTTACGGTTTGGCTTAAAACTACGTTTTTTCTAAAAGGGGGCGTGGCAGTGGGTGGATTTTAAAAATTTTTACACTTGTTCTGGTGACTCGGCCAAGGATCCTATATACCAAATTTCATTATCCTAGCTCAAAATTTAAGGCCCAAAAATCGGTGACGAACAGACAGACGGACGGACGGACGGACGGACAGACAGACATGGCTAATTCAACTCAGCTAGCGATTCTGAGTCGATCCATATACTTTGAGGTATATGTAGCTAAATTATTTCTCTATGTTACAAACTAAGTATCAAAACTAATATACCCCTATGGGATAGGGTATAATAAAAACAAAATGGAAGAAAATGAAGAAGAATATTTGATGGAAGAATTTCTTGAGGAAGACGACATCTTTATTAACAAAGAAAATATTAATATTACTGACATCTGCGAATGCATGACATTTCCCTGACTCATCTATACGCTGTGTACGAATTTAGCGAGCATTTATCTTTGGATTGGAGAAAACAAGTGGAGAGTAGTTAAGATAAAATTTAGCGCGAGCTGCGTACTAAGCTTAAGTATCAAAACTAATATACCACTATGGGATAGGGTCTAAAAATGACATTGTCAGAACAAATTTTACGGTTCTACAAAAGACAAGTTTTTTCTCCTGTTCATATTAACAATACTTATGATTCTGCATCAACATTTTTTTCGAAATTTGGCCGAAAAATGTTTTTTATTAAAAACGCCCCCGAAAAGTGGGCGTGGCAAAAAACTTTATACTGACGAAATATAGATAATTCGATTCTCTAAATATGCTGCTCGGCCACTTTTTTAAAATTCTTTACGGTTTGGCCAAAAACTGAGTTTTTCTGAAAAGGGGGCGTGGCAGTGGGCGGATTTTAAAAATGTTTACACTTGTTCTGGTGACTCGGACAAGGATCCTATATACCAAATTTCATTATCCTAGCTCATAATTCAAGGCCCAAAAATCGGTGACGAACAGAAAGACGGACGGACTGACGGACGGACACACAGACTTGGCTAGTTCGACTAAGCTAGCGATTCTGAGTCGATCCATATACTTTGAGGTACATGTAGCAAAATTATTTCTCTATGTTACAAACTGTTAACGCCACTTACTAAAACATATGAGAAGGCTACAATCCACTGTGCGGATCGTTGAATACCCTATCCCATCCTATCTGTAAAACTAAAATCCCCAAAAAGTGGACATGGCTAAAAACACGATGTGGATAAAATTAAGAATATGACATGGTGACAACAAATTCTTCAGACTGCTTATAAAAAACTTTTACGGTTCTACAACAGACAAGGTTTTCTCCTGCATATGTTATGGGGTAGGGTATAAAAATGGTTTTTATATAAAAACGCCCCCAAAAAGTGGGCGTGGGTTAAAATGGTCTATTGACGAAATGTTCATATTTATATTGCTAATGATTCTGCATCAACATTTTTTTAGAAAATTTTAAAATTTGACCGAAAAACGTTTTTTATTAAAAACGCCCCCAAAAGGTGGGCGTGGCAAAAAACTTTATATGAACGAAATACAGATATTCAGATTGTCTAAATATGTTGTTCAGAAAGTTTTTCAAAATTCCTTATGGTTTGGTCAAAAAATACGTTTTTCTAAAAAGGGGGCGTGGCAGTGGGCGGATTTCAAGAATTTTTACACTTGTTCTGCTGGGAGTAACAAAGAGCACGTGTACTAAATTTCATCCTTCTAGCTCAAAATTTAAGGCCCAAAAACTGGTGACGTACGGACGGACGGACGGACGGACAGACATGGCTAAATCGACTCAGCTATCGATTCTGAGTCGATCCATATACTTTGAGGTATATATAGCTAAATTATTTCTTTATGTTACAAACTATGTATCAAAACTAATATACCCCTATGGGATAGGGTATAAAAACGAGAGAAAAAACATATGAGAGGCTACAATCCGCTGTGCGGATCGTTGGATACCCTATCCCATCACATCGTTATTATAAATATCCTCAAAATATAGGCCTTATGGCGATGAAATACAGAAAATGACATTGTCACAATATATTGCTCAGACAGTTTATCAAAATCTTTTGTGGTTCGCCAAAAAAACAACGTATTTCTACTGCTAATGCCTTGGGATTGGGTATACAAATGGTTTTTGTAAGAAAACGCCCCCAAAATGTGGGCGTAGGTGAAAATGATCTATGGACCAAATATTTATATTACCATTGCGGAAGTATTTGCATCAAAAATTTTTTCGAAAGTTTTAAAACTTGGACAAAAAGCGTTTTTTACTAAAAACGCCCCCAAAAAGTGGGCGTGGCAAAAAACTTTGTATGAACGAAATATAGATATTAGGGTTGTCTAAATATCCTGCTCAGACACTTTTTTGAAATTCCTTACGGTTTGGCCAAAAAATGAGTTTTTCTAAAAAGGGGGCGTGGCAGTGGGCGGATTTCAAAAATTTTTACACTTGTTCTGGTGGCACGGACGAGGATCCTATATACCAAATTTCATTATCCTAGCTCAAAATTTAAGGCCCAAAAATCGGTGACGAACAGACAGACGGACGGACGGACGGACGGACGGACGGACGGACGGACAGACAGACATGGCTAATTCGACTCAGCTAGCGATTCTGAGTCGATCCATATACTTTGAGGTATATGTAGCAAAATTATTTCTCTATGTTACAAACTAAGTATCAAAACTAATATACCCCCCTATGGGATAGGGTATAAACATATGAGAGGCTACAATCCGCTGTGCGGATCGTTGAATACCCTATCCCATCCCATCCTTAAAATTAATATCCTCAAAATATAGGCCTTATGGCGATGAAATACAGAAAATGACATTGTCACAATATATTCCTCAGACAGTTTATCAAAATCTTTTGTGGTTCGACAACAAACAACGTATTTCTATTGCTACTGCCTTGGGATGGGGTATACAAATGGTTTTTGTAAGAAAACGCCCCCAAAATGTGGGCGTAGGTGAAAATGATCTATAGACAAAATGTTTATATTACCATTGCGGAAGTATTTGCATCAAAAATTTTTTCGAAAGTTTTAAAATTTGGACAAAAAGCGTTTTTTACTAAAAACGCCCCCAAAAAGTGGGCGTGGCAAAAAACTTTGTATGGACGAAATATAGATATTAAGATTGTCTAAATATGCTGCTAAGGCACTTTTTTCAAATTCCTTACGGTTTGGCTTAAAACTACGTTTTTCTAAAAAAGGGGCGTGGCAGTGGGCGGATTTCAAAAATTTTTACACTTGTTCTGCTTCGTCAGCCAGAGAGTCTATATACCAAATTTGAACTCTCTAGCTCAAAATTTAAGGCCCAAAAATCGGTGACACACAGACGGACGGACGGACAGACATGGCTTAATCGACTCAGCTAGCGATTCTGAATCGATCCATATACTTTGAGGTATATGTATCGAAATTATTTCTCTATGTTACAAACTTAATGTCAAAACTAATATACCCCCCTATGGGATAGGGTATAATCATTCTAACTTTGAATGAATCGGCAACTCTTAAATAAATAAGTAAACATGAAGTTGAATTGTCAATCAGATTTAACGAATCTCTAAGCAAACGTCTCTAAGCAAACGCCATTTTTCATATCTGAACACCTCGACAAAAAGTATAAACTTCTAGAAGACACGGAAGCCTTTAGTGAATCTTCGTCCAACAAGTCTCAGTCGGTTCATAATTGGTTAAGAGAAATGTCGGATCAACATGAACCACCAACGCACCACCCTGTTACTAGCCATCAACCTGTGGCTAACAAACAAGAATTACGGAAAGCTCAATTAATTCTCTATATGCAAGCGCAACTCGAAAAATAATCTACTGAAATTGCATGCCTTTAATCGAACCTACCCATACCTAAATCCAGTGATATCTATAACAAATCACCATACTTAAAGGATGGAATCTTACGAGTGGATGGCAGAATCGATAACGCAGATATTCCTATGGAGCAAAAACGGCCGATTAATTTACCAAGAAAACGTTATATTACAAAACTAATTTTGATGCATTATCATGAGAAGTTCTACCATATGAACCACGAGACTGTTGTCAATGAAATAAGGCAAGAATTTTCAATTCCCCGACTTCGTACTACTTATAAATCAACAATGCACCATTGTCAAATGTGCAAAATCAGAAAAGCTATTCCTCGTGTTCCGCAGATGGCAAAACTGCCTCGTGCTCGTGTTGCATCATATAAGGCACCATTTACGCATACAGGAATTGATTTTTTTGGACCCATTTTGGTCACTGTAAACCGACATAAAGAAAAACGCTATGGATGTCTTTTTACTTGTTTGACTATAAGGGCAGTTCACATCGAGGTGGCCCACTCTCTGACAACCAGTTCCTGTATCTTAGCCATTCGTAAGTTTATGTCACGTAGAGGAATTCCTCTAGAATTCTACAGCGACAATGGAACTAATTTCGTCGGTGCAGAGAGGGAGCTACGTGAGGCTTTGGAAGATGTGGACAGAAATGAGTTAGTCGAAACATTTACAACTACGACGACAAAATGGAATTTCAACCCTCCGGCCTCACCCCATATGGGTGGTGCATGGGAGCGATTAATAAGGTCTATTAAAACCATTTTATATCAAATAATGCCATCAAGGTCTCCTAGTGATGAGCTTCTATTGAGTATGTTAATAGAAGTTGAAAATATCATTAACTCAAGACCACTGGCTCAAGTTCCTGTGGATGAAGATACTGAAGAAGCTTTAACACCAAATCACTTCCTGGTTGGAAGTTCCAGTGGATTAAAGCCGATGTCACAGTGCAGCGATAATGGAATATTATTAAAACAAAGCTGGTTGACTTCACAACAATATGCAAACATATTTTGGAAGAAGTGGCTGGCTGAGTATTTGCCTTCGCTAACTTGTAGGTCGAAATGGCACGATCGACGAAAACCTCTGTGTCAGGGGGACCTTGTGATCATAGTTGACCCCTCTCTTCCTCGTAATGTATGGCTGCGTGGTAAGGTCTTGGAAACGAGATTGGCAGGTGATGGACAAGTCCGAAGTGCAAAGGTGCTTACTCAACATGGGATACTGGAGAGGCCTGTAGCGAAGCTGGCAATTTTGGAAGTAGCGTCTAAACAGAAGTCTGACTGCGAAGAATCTTCTTGCCATACTGCGGGGGGAATGTTAACGCCACTTACTAAATCATTCTAACTTTGAATGAATCGGCAACTCTTAAATAAATAAGTAAACATGAAGTTGAATTATCAATCAGATTTAACGAATCTTAAAAACGTCAGGTAGCGTGTCTAAGCAAACGCCATTTTTCATATCTGAATTAACAAAATTTGGCGCGGTACAGATTGAATTAGAAAAAATTGTGAAAATATCCTTGTGGTTTCCATACCAAAAAGTATGTCATAATCAATACATATTATATTTTCTTTAAGATATAATTATCTTTTTTTATTAAATAGGAATTTTAATATAAGTACATCTTTGTCAAATAAATCAATCATTTTATAATCGGAGAGTACTTTATTGAGATCCCCGTGGAAGTCATCAAGGCGGCCTTTTTGCCTTTTCAACACAAACTATGTATCAAAACTATTATACCCCTATGGGATAGGGTATAAAAAAGCATTTTTTTTGTAATTCTGTCTTAAACGAGTGGTGGGTGCACGACTGGGTCGTACGCAACTTTCTCTTTCACAGCGAGCTGGGCGTTAGATCAAATAGTGCGCATTTTGATTATTAATGCTAAAAATTATAAAAAAATGTCGAAATACGAAAAATGTGAAAAATAATTATTTTTCCTTATTGGCCAAAACTGAAAATTCCGTTAAGTGATAGTTGGGCTAAAACTAATTATGCGGAATTGTTTAAAACTATTATAGTACTATATATATAAAATTTTATTCAATTTGACATAGTAGTTTGCAAGAAATTAACAATTTTCTTTATATGGCCTGAATGACAAAATCCGTTATATGGATTTTCTCGAAAAAACTGGGTATGCAGTTTTGTTGGAACTAATATGTTTATAGTATATATAAAGTTTAATCAAAATCGTTAGAGCCGTTTTCGAGAAAATTGAGGTTATGTGTAATTTTTATATGGCAGGTACCAGTTTTAACATGGCTAAAAGCAAACAAAAAACATATGAGCAGGCTACAATCCGCTGTGCGGATCGTTGAATACCCTATCCCATCCTATCCATAAAACTAAAATCCCCAAAAAAGGGGGCATGGCTAAAAACACGATGTGGATAAAATAGAAAAAATGATATAGTGACAACAAATTCTTCAGACTGCTTACAAACACTTTTACGGTTCTACAAAAGACAAGGTTTTCTCCTGCATATGTTATGGGGTAGTGTATAAAAATGGTTTTTATATAAAAACGCCCCCAAAAAGTGGGCGTGGGTTAAAATAGTATAAAGACGAAATGTTCATATTAATAATGTTAATGATTCTGCATCAAAATTTTTTTCGAAAAATTTAAAATTTGACCGAAAACAGTTTTTAATTGAAAACGCCCCCAAAAAGTGGGCGTGGCAAAAAACTTTATATTGACGAAATATAGATATTAATATTGTCTAAATATGTTGTTCAGAAACTTTTTTAAAATTCCTTACGGTTTGGTCAAAAACTGAGTTTATCTTAAAAGGGGGCGTGGCAGTGGGCGGATTTCAAAAATTTTTACACTTGTTCTGTAGGCAGAGACGAGGATCCTATATACCAAGTTTCATTATCCTAGCTCAAAATTTAAGGCCTAAAAATCGGTGACGTACAGACGGACGGACGGACGGACGGACGGACGGACGGACAGACAGACATGGCTTAATCGACTCAGCTAGCGATTCTGAGTCGATCCATATACTTTGAGGTATATGTAGCAAAATTATTTCTCTATGTTACAAACTAAGTATCAAAACTAATAAGCCCCTATGGGATAGGGTATAAACATATGAGAGGCTACAATCCGCTGTGCGGCTCGTTGAATACCCTATCCCATCCCACCTTAAAATTAATATCCTCAATATAGGCCTCATGGCGATGAAATACAGAAAATGACATTGTCACAATATATTGCTCAGACAGTTTAACAAAATCTTTTGTGGTTCGACAAAAAACAACGTATTTCTATTGCTAATGCCTTGGGATGGGGCAATCAAATGGTTTTTGTAAGAAAACGCCCCCGTAGGGCGTAGGTGAAAATGATCTATAGACAAAATGTTTATATTACCATTGCGGAAGTATTTGCATCAAAAATTTTTTCGAAAGTTTTAAAATTTGGACGAAAAGCGTTTTTTGCTAAAAACGCCCCCAAAAAGTGGGCGTGGCAAAAAACTTTGTATGGACGAAATATAGATATTAGGATTGTCTAAATATGCTGCTCAGACACTTTTTTGAAATTCCTTACCGTTTGGCTTTTAACTACGTTTTTCTAAAAGGGGGCGTGGAAGTGGGCGGATTTCAAAAATGTTTACACATGTTCTGCTTCGTCAGCCAAAGAGTCTATATACCAAATTTCAACACTCTAGCTCAAAATTTAAGACCCAAAAATCGGTGACACACAGACGGACGGACGGACGGACGGACAGACAGACATGGCTTAATCGACTCAGCTAGCGATTCTGAATCGATCCATATACTTTGAGGTATATGTATCGAAATTATTTCTCTATGTTACAAACTTAATGTCAAAACTAATATACCCCCCTATGGGATAGGGTATAAACATATGAGAAGGCTACAATCCTCTGTGCGGATCGTTGAATACCCTATCCCATCCTATCCATAAAACTAAAATCTTCAAAAAAGTGGGCATGGCTAAAACCACGATGTGGATAAAATAGAAAAAATGATATAGTGACAACAAATTCTTCAGACTGCTTACAAAACACTTTTACGGTTCTACAAAATACAAGGTTTTCTCCTGCATATGTTATGGGGTAGTGTATAAAAATGGTTTTTATATAAAAACGCCCACAAAAAGTGGGCGTGGCAAAAAACTTTATATGAACAAAATACAGATATTCTGATTGTCTAAATATGTTGTTCAGAAAATTTTTCAAAATTCCTTATGGTTTGGCCAAAAAATACGTTTTTAAAACATATGAGAGGCTACAATCCGCTGTGCGGATCTTTGAATACCCTATCCCATCCCATCCTTAAAATTAATATCCTCAAAATATAGGCCTTATGGCGATGTAACATAGAGAAATAATTTCGATACTTAGACCTCAAAGTATATGGATCGATTCAGAATCGCTAGCTGAGTCGATTAAGCCATGTCTGTCTGTCCGTCCGTCCGTCCGTCTGTGTGTCACCGATTTTTGGGCCTTAAATTTTGAGCTAGAGTGTTGAAATTTGGTATATAGACTCTTTGGCTGACGAAGCAGAACAAGTGTAAAAATTTTTGAAATCCGCCCACTGCCACGCCCCCTTTTAGAAAAACGTAGTTAAAAGCCAAACAGTAAGGAATTTCAAAAATTTTCTGAGCAGCATATTTAGACAATCCCAATATCTATATTTCGTCCATACAAAGTTTTTTGCCACGCCCACTTTTTGGGGGCGTTTTTAGCAAAAAACGCTTTTCGTCCAAATTTTAAAACTTTCAAAAAAATTTTTGATGCAAATACTTCCGCAATGGTAATATAAACATTTTGTCTATAGATCATTTTCACCTACGCCCACATTTTGGGGGCGTTTTCTTACAAAAACCATTTGATTGCCCCATCCCAAGGCATTAGCAATAGAAATACGTTGTTTTTTGTCGAACCACAAAAGATTTTGATAAACTGTCTGAGCAATATATTGTGACAATGTCATTTTCTGTATTTCGTCGCCATGAGGCCTATATTTTGAGGATATTAATTTAAAGGTGGGATGGGATAGGGTATTCAACGAGCCGCACAGCGGATTGTAGCCTCTCATATGTTGATACCCTATCCCAATGGGGGGGTATATTAGTTTTGATACTTAGTTTGTAACATAGAGAAATAATTTAGCTACATATACCTCAAAGTATATGGATCGACTCAGAATCGATAGCTGAGTCGATTTAGCCATGTCTGTCCGTCCGTCCGTACGTCACCAGTTTTTGGGCCTTAAATTTTGAGCTAGAAGGATGAAATTTGATACACGTGCTCTTTGTTGCTCCCAGCAGAACAAGTGTAAAAATTTTTGAAATCCGCCCACTGCCACGCCCCCTTTTTAGAAAAACGTATTTTTTGGCCAAACCATAAGGAATTTTGAAAAACTTTCTGAACGACATATTTAGACAATCTGAATATCTGTATTTCGTTTATATAAAGTTTTTTGCCACGCCCTCTCTTTGGGGGCGTTTATAATAAAAAACATTTTTCGGTCAAATTTTAAAATTTTCGAAAAAAAATTTTGATGCAGAATCATTAGTAATATAAATATGAACATTTCGTCCATAGACCATTTTAACCCACGCCCACTTTTTGGGGGCGTTTTTGTATAAAAACCATTTTTATACACTACCCCATAACATATGCAGGAGAAAACCTTGTCTTTTGTAGAACCGTAAAATTGTTTTGTAAGCAGTCTGAAGAATTTGTTGTAACTATATCATTTTTATACCCTATCCCATAGGGGGGTATATTAGTTTTGATACTTAGTTTGTAACATAGAGAAATAATTTTGCTACATATACCTCAAAGTATATGGATCGACTCAGAATCGCTAGCTGAGTCGAATAAGCCATGTCTGTCTGTCCGTCCGTCCGTCCGTCCGTCCGTCCGTCTGTCTGTTCGTCAGCGGTTTTTGGGCCTTAAATTTTGAGCTAGGATAATGAAATTTGGTATAGAGGATCCTGGTCCGTGCCACCAGAACAAGTGTAAAAATTTTTGAAATCCGCCCACTGCCACGCCCCATTTTTAGGAAAACTTATTTTTTGGCCAAACCGTAAGGAATTTCAAAAAAGTGTCTGAGTAGCATATTTAGACAATCCTAATATCTATATTTCGTTAATACAAAGTTTTTTGCCACGCCCACTTTTTGGGGGCGTTTTTAGTAAAAAACGCTTTTTGTCCAAATTTTAAAACTTTCGAAAAAATGTTTGATGCAAATACTTCCGCAATGGTAATATAAACATTTTGTCTATAGATCATTTTCACCTACGCCCACATTTTGGGGGCGTTTTCTTACAAAAACCATTTGTATACCCCATCCCAAGGCATTAGCAATAGAAATACGTTGTTTGTTGTCGAACCACAAAAGATTTTGATAAACTGTCTGAGCAATATATTGTGACAATGTCATTTTCTGTATTTCATCGCCATAAGGCCTATATTTTGAGGATATTAATTTTAAGGATGGGATGGGATAGGGTATTCAACGATCCGCACAGCGGATTGTAGCCTCTCATATGTTTTATACCCTATCTCATAGAGGTATATTAGTTTTGATACATAGTTTGTAACATAGAGAAATAATTTTGCTACATATACCTCAAAGTATATGGATCGACTCAGAATCCCTAGCTGAGTCGAATTAGCCATGTCTGTCTGTCTGTCCGTCCGTCCGTCCGTCCGTCCGTCCGTCTGTCTGTTCGTCACCGATTTTTGGGCCTTGAATTTTGAGCTAGGATAATGAAATTTGGTATATAGGATCCTTGTCCGAGTCACCAGAACAAGTGTAAACATTTTTAAAATCCGCCCACTGCCACGCCCCCTTTTCAGAAAAACTCAGTTTTTGGCCAAACCGTTAAGAATTATAAAAAAGTGTCCGAGCAGCATATTTAGAGAATCCAATTATCTATATTTCGTCAGTATAAAGTTTTTTACCACGCCCACTTTTCGTGGGCGTTTTTAATAAAAAACGTTTTTCGGTCAAATTTCGAAAAAAATGTTGATGCAGAATCATTAGTACCTATTGTTAATATGAACATTTCGTCTTTAACCCATTTTAACCCACGCCCACTTTTTGGGGGCGTTTTTATATAAAAAACATATGAGAAGGCTACAATCCGCTGTGCGGATCGTTGAATACCCTATCCCATCCTATCCATAAAACTAAAATCCCCAAAAAAGGGGACATGGCTTAAAACACGATGTGGATAAATAGAAAAAATGATATAGTGACAACAAATTCTACAGACTGCTTACAAAACACTTTAACGGTTCTACATAAGACAAGGTTTTCTCTTGCATATGTTATGGGGTAGTGTATAAAAATGGTTTTTTATATAAAAACGCCCCCAAAAAGTGGGCGTGGGTTAAAATGGTATATAGACGAAATGTTCATATTAATAATGTTAATGATTCTGCATCAAAATTTTTTTCGAAAAACTTAAAATTTGACCGAAAACAGTTTTTTATTGAAAACGCCCCCAAAAAGTGGGCGTGGCAAAAAACTTTATATAGACGAAATATAGATGTTAATATTGTCTAAATATGTTGTTCAGAAACTTTTTTAAAATTCCTTACGGTTTGGTCAAAAACTGAGTTTTTCTTAAAAGGGGGCGTGGCAGTGGGCGGATTTCAAAAATTTTTACACTTGTTCTGTAGGCAGAGACGAGGATCCTATATACCAAATTTCATTATCCTAGCTCAAAATTTAAGGCCTAAAAATCGGTGACGTACAGACGGACGGACGGACGGACGGACGGACGGACGGACGGACGGACAGACAGACATGGCTTAATCGACTCAGCTAGCGATTCTGAGTCGATCCATATACTTTGAGGTATATGTACCAAAATTATTTCTCTATGTTACAAACTAAGTATCAAAACTAATATACCCCTATGGGATAGGGTATAAACATATGAGAAGGCTACAATCCGCTGTGCGGATCGTTGAATACCCTATCCCATCCTATCCATAAAACTAAAATCCCCAAAAAAGGGGACATGGCTAAAAACACGATGTGGATAAAATAGAAAAAAAGATATAGTGACAACAAGTTCTTCAGACTGCTTACAAAACAATTTTGCGGTTCTACAAAAGACAAGGTTTTCTCCTGCATATGTTATGGGGTAGTGTATAAAAATGGTTTTTATATAAAAACGCCCCCAAAAAGTGGGCGTGGGTTAAAATAGTATATAGACGAAATGTTCATATTAATAATGTTAATGATTCTACATCAAAATTTTTTTCGAAAAATTTAAAATTTGACCGAAAACAGTTTTTAATTGAAAACGCCCCCAAAAAGTGGGCGTGGCAAAAAACTTTATATGGACGAAATATAGATATTAATATTGTCTAAATATGTTGTTCAGAAACTTTTTTAAAATTCCTTACGGTTTGGTCAAAAACTGAGTTTTTCTTAAAAGGGGGCGTGGCAGTGGGCGGATTTCAAAAATGTTTACACTTGTTCTGTAGGCAGAGACGAGGATCCTATATACCAAATTTCATTATCCTAGCTCAAAATTTAAGGCCTAAAAATCGGTGACGTACAGACGGACGGACGGACGGACAGACAGACATGGCTTAATCGACTCAGCTAGCGATTCTGAGTCGATCCATATACTTTGAGGTATATGTAGCAAAATTATTTCTCTATGTTACAAACTAAGTATCAAAACTAATATACCCCCCTATGGGATAGGGTATAACCATTTTTATACACTACCCCATAACATATGCAGGAGAAAAACCTTGTCTTTTGAAGAACTGTAAAATTTGTTCTGACAATGTCATTTTTATACCCTATCCCATAGGGGTATATTAGTTTTGATACTTAGTTTGTAACATAGAGAAATAATTTTGCTACATATACCTCTAAGTATATGGATCGAATCAGAATCGCTAGCTGAGTCGAATTAGCCATCTCTGTCTGTCCGTCCGGCCGTGTGTGTGTCCGTCCGTCAGTCTGTCTGCTCGTCACCGATTTTTGGGCCTTAAATTTTGAGCTAGGATAATGAAATTTGGTATATAGGATCCTTGGCCGAGTCACCAGAACAAGTGTAAACATATGAGAAGGCTACAATTCGCTGTGCGGATCGTTGAATACCCTATCCCATCCTATCCATAAAACTAAAATCCCCAAAAAAGTGGGCATGGCTAAAAACACGACGTGGATAAAATAGAAAAAATGATATAGTGACAACAAATTCTTCAGACTGCTTACAAACACTTTTACGGTTCTACAAAAGACAAGGTTTTCTCCTGCATATGTTATGGGGTAGTGTATAAAAATGGTTTTTATATGAAAACGCCCCCAAAAAGTGGGCGTGGGTAAAAATGATATATAGACGAAATGTTTATATTAATAATGTTAATGATTCTGCATCAAATTTAAAATTTAACCGAAAACAGTTTTTTATCGAAAACGCCCTCAAAAAGTAGGCGTGGCAAAAAACTTTATATAGATGAAATATAGATATTAATATTGTCTAAATATGTTGTTCAGAAACTTTTTTAAAATTCCTTACGGTTTGCTCAAAAACTGAGTTTTTCTTAAAAGGGGGCGTGGCAGTGGGCGTATTTCAAAAAAATTTACACTTGTTCTGTAGGCAGAGACGAGGATCCTATATACCAAATTTCATTATCCTAGCTCAAAATTTAAGGCCTAAAAATCGGTGACGTACAGACGGACGGACAGACAGAAAGACATGGCTTAATCGACTCAGCTAGCGATTCTGAGTCGATCCATATACTTTGAGGTATATGTAGCAAAATTATTTCTCTATGTTACAAACTAAGTATCAAAACTAATATACCCCTATGGGATAGGGTATAAACATTTTTAAAATCCGCCTACTGCCATCCCCTTTTTTAGAAAAACGTAGTTTTAAGCCAAACCGTAAGGAATTTCAAAAAAGTGTCTGAACAGCCCACTTTTTGGGGGGCGTTTTAAATAAAAAACTGTTTTCGGTCAAATTTTAAATTTTTCGAAAAAATTTTTGATGCAGAATCATTAACATTATTAATATGAACATTTCGTCTTTATACCATTTTAACCCACGCCCACTTTTTGGGGGCGTTTTTATATAAAAACCATTTTTATACACTACCCCATAACATATGCAGGAGATAACCTTGTCTTTTGTAGAACCGTAAAAGTGTTTTGTAAGCAGCCTGAAGAATTTTTTGTCGCTATATCATTTTTTTTATTTTATCCACATCGTGTTTTTAGCCATGCCCACTTTTTTGGGGTTTCTAGTTTTATGGATAGGATGGGATAGGGTATTCAAAGATCCGCACAGCGGATTGTAGCCTTCTCATATGTTTATACCCTATCCCATAGGGGTGTATATTAGTTTTGATACATAGTTTGTAACATAGAGAAATAATTTAGCTATATATACCTCAAAGTATATGGATCGACTCAGAATCGATAGCTGAGTCGATTTAGCCATGTCTGTCCGTCCGTCCGTCCGTCCGTCCGTACGTCACCAGTTTTTGGGCCTTAAATTTTGAGCTAGAAGGATGAAATTTGGTACACGTGCTCTTTGTTGCTCCCAGCAGAACAAGTGTAAAAATTTTTGAAATCCGCCGACTGCCACGAATTTTAAGGAATTTTGAAAAACTTTATGAACAACATATTTAGACAATCTGAATGTCTGTATTTCGTTCATATAAAGTTTTTTGCCACGCCCACTTTTTGGGGGCGTTTTAATAAAAAACTTTTTACGGTCAAATTTTAATATTTCCTAAAAAAACTTTTGATGCAGAATCATTAGTAATATAAATATGAACATTTCGTCAGTAGATTATTTTAACCCACGCCCACTTTTTGGGGGCGTTTTTATATAAAAAACCATTTTTATACCCTACCCCATAACATATGCAGGAGAAAACCTTGTCTTTTGTAGAACCGTAAAAGTTTTTTATAAGCAGTCAGAAGAATTTGTTGTCACCATGTCATTTTCTTTATTTTATCCACATCGTGTTCTTAGCCATGTCCACTTTTTGGGGATTTAAGTTTTACAGATAGGATGGAATAGGGTATTCAACGATCCGCACAGTGGATTGTAGCCTTCTCATATGTTTTTTTCTTTTTCACACAATTGGTTTGGGTAACAAGGTCGAAGTTTAAGAAGGGGGGAGGGACGAAACGTAAAACCGAAAACTGAGACGAGACAAAACTAGGGAGGGTCACTAAAGATATCTATACCTAACTATGGAGTAATTTTGTTTTTTTTTTTATACCCTATCCCATAGGGGGGTATATTAGTTTTGACATTAAGTTTGTAACATAGAGAAATAATTTTAATACATATAACTCAAAAAAGTGTCTGAGCAGCATATTTAGACAACCCTTTTATCTACATTTCGTCCATACAAAGTTTTTTGCCACGCCCACTTTTGGGGGCGTTTTTATTAAAAAACGCTTTTTGTCCAAATTTTAAAACTTTCGAAAAAAATTTTGATGCAAATACTTCCGCAATGGTATTATAAACATTTTGTCCATAGATCATTTTCACCTACGCCCACATTTGGGGGAGTTTTCTTACAAAAACCATTTGTATACCCCATCCCAAGGCATTAGCAATAGAAATACGTTGCTTTTTGTCGAACCACAAAAGATTTTGATAAACTGTCTGAGCAATATATTGTGGCAATGTCATTTTCTGTATTTCATTGCCATAAAGCCTATATTTTGAGGATATTAATTTTAAGAATGGGATGTGATAGGGTATTCAACGATCTGCACAGCGGATTGTAGCCTCTCATATGTTTATACCCTATCCCATAGGGGTATATTAGTTTTGATACTTAGTTTGTAACATAGAGAAATAATTTAGCTACATATACCTCAAAGTATATGGATAGACTCAGAATCGCTAGCTGAGTCGATTTAGCCATGTCTGTCTGTCCGTCCGTCCGTCCGTCTGTACGTCACCGATTTTTGGGCATTAAATTTTAAGCTAGGATAATGAAATTTGGTATATAGGATCCTCGTCTCTGCCTACAGAACAAGTGTAAAAAATTTGAAATCCGCCCACTGCCACGCCCCCTTTTAAGAAAAACTCAGTTTTTGACCAAACCGTAAGGAATTTTAAAAAAGTTTCTGAACAACATATTTAGACAATATTAATATCTATATTTCGTCAATATAAAGTTTGTTCCCACGCCCACTTTTTGGGGGCGTTTTCTATAAACAACTGTTTTCGGTTAAATTTTAAATTTTTCGAAAAAAATTTTGATGCAGAATCATTAACATTATTAATATAAACATTTCGTTTATATACCATTTTAACTCACGTCCACTTTTTGGGGGCGTTTTTATATAAAAACCATTTTTATACACTACCCCATAACATATGCAGGAGAAAACCTTGTCTTTTGTAGAACCGCAAAATTGTTTTGTAAGCAGTCTGAAGAACTTGTTGTCACTATATCTTTTTTTCTATTTTATCCACATCGTGTTTTTAGCCATGTCCCCTTTTTTGGGGATTTTAGTTTTATGGATAGGATGGGATAGGGTATTCAACGATCCGCACAGCGGATTGTAGCCTTCTCATATGTTTTTATTATAGGTTCAACCGAAGCGTGAAGATATGATCAGTTGTGGACTTTACTGGCCTATGTGCCGAAGTGTGAAGATTTGTTCAGTTGTGGACTTAACTAGCCTAAGAATGGTGAAAGGTTTCAGGCGTTCACATAAT
Source organism: Rhingia campestris (assembly GCA_932526625.1). Classification (NCBI taxonomy): domain Eukaryota; kingdom Metazoa; phylum Arthropoda; class Insecta; order Diptera; family Syrphidae; genus Rhingia; species Rhingia campestris. The sequence goes on from OW052183.1 coordinate 68,731,077, forward strand.
GCGGCAGATAGGATCTTGTAATCGATGTTAAGAAGACTTATGTCTTTGTAGTGAGGGGATATCAGATGGTCTCCATTTTTGTGGATCGTGGTATACATACATACGCATGACATTTGATGATGTATATATGTCAAGTAATCTGTAGATAGTTCGTGGATGATTATTCTCAGATTATATCGCTATACTGTATCTATTGGATGTTGATATTGGTAGATGGTGATGGTACAGTGGGAGTCTCTCACTCAGTACTTTGTAGACTCTTGCAACTTCACTAATACGACCGACGTGAAGTGTTTTCTTTGCACAACAGATTTACTATTTGTAGAAACGATGATGTAGTAAATACCAGCGTATCTATTTGTATTTGATAAGAAATAACTTTTATCGTTTTTTACACCCTATCCCATAGGGGTATATTAGTTTTGAAACATAGTTTGTAACATAGAGAAATAATTTAGCTAGATATACCTCAAAGTATATGGATCGACTCAGAATCGATAGCTGAGTCGATTAAGCCATGTCTGTCCGTCCGTCCGTCCGTACGTCACCAGTTTTTGGGCCTTAAATTTTGAGCTAGAAAGATGAAATTTGGTCCACATCGTGTTTTTAGCCATGCCCCCTTTTTTGGGGATTTTAGTTTTATGGATAGGATGGGATAGGGTATTCAACGATCGGCACAGCGGATTGTAGCCTTCTCATATTTATACCCTATCCCATAGGGGTATATTAGTTTTGATACTTAGTTTGTAACATGGAGAAATAATTTTGCTACATATACCTCAAAGTATATGGATCGACTCAGAATCGCTAGCTGAGTCGATTAAGCCATGTCTGTCTGTCCGTCCGTCCGTCTGTACGTCACCGATTTTTAGGCCTTAAATTTTGAGCAAGGAAATTTGGTATATAGGATCCTCGTCTCTGCCTACAGAACAAGTGTAAAAATTTTTGAAATCCGCCCACTGCCACGCCCCCTTTTAAGAAAAACTCAGTTTTTGACCAAACCGTAAGGAACTTTAAAAAAGTTTCTGAACAAAATATTTAGACAATATTAATATCTATATATTAGATAAAACCATTTCTATACACCACCCCATAACATATGCAGTAGAAAACCTTGTCTTTTGTAGAACCGTAAAAGTTTTTTATAAGCAGTCTGAAGAATTTGTTGTCACCATTCCATTTTTTTTATTTTATCCACATCGTGTTTTTAGCCATGCCCACTTTTTTGGGGATTCTAGTTATACCCTATCCCATAGGGGTATATTAGTTTTGATACTTAGTTTGTAACATAGAGAAATAATTTAGCTACATATACCTCAAAGTATATGGATCGACTCAGAATCGCTAGCTGAGTCGAATTAGCCATGTCTGTCTGTCCGTCCGTCCGTCCGTCCGTCCGTCCGTCCGTCCGTCCGTGTGTCCGTCCGTCCGTCTGTCTGTTCGTCACCGATTTTTGGGCCTTAAATTTTGAGCTAGGATAATGAAATTTGGTATATAGGATCCTTGGCTGAGTCACCAGAACAAGTGTAAAAATTTTTAAAATCCGCCTACTGCCACGCCCCCTTTTAGAAAAAACGGAGTTTTAAGCCAAACCGTAAGGAATTTCAAAAAAGTGTGTAACCAACATATTTAGACAATCCTAATATCTATATTTCGTTCATACAAAGTTTTTTGCCACGCCCACTTTTTGGGGGCGTTTTAAGTAAAAAACGTTTTTTGTCCAAATTTTAAAACTTTCGAAAAAAATTTTGATGCAAATACTTCCGCAATGGTAATATAAACATTTTGTCCATAGATCATTTTCACCTACGCCCACATTTTGGGGGCGTATTCTTACAAAAACCATTTGTATACCCCATCCCAAGGCATTAGCAATAGAAATACGTTGTTTTTTGTCGAACCACAAAAGATGAGAAACTGTCTGAGCAATATATTGTGACAATGTCATTTTCTGTATTTCATCGCCATAAGGCCTATATTTTGAAAATATTAATTTAAAGAATGGGATGGGATAGGGTATTCAACGATCCGCATAGCGGATTGTAGCCTCTCATATGTTTTTATGGATAGGATGGGATAGGGTATTCAACGATCCGCACAGCGGATTGTAGCCTTCTCATATGTTTATACCCTATCCCATAGGGGGGTATATTAGTTTTGATACATAGTTTGTAACATAGAGAAATAATTTTGCTACATATACCTCAAAGTATATGGATCGACTCAGAATCGCTAGCTGAGTCGAATTAGCCATGTCTGTCTGTCCGTCCGTCCGTCCGTCCGTCTGTCTGTTCGTCACCGATTTTTGGGCCTTAAATTTTGAGCTAGGATAATGAAATTTGGTATATAGGATCCTTGGCCGAGTCACCAGAACAAGTGTAAAAATTTTTAAAATCCGCCCACTGCCACGCCCCCTTTTAAGAAAAACTCAGTTTTGACCAAACCGTAAGGAACTTTAAAAAAGTTTCTGAACAACATATTTAGACAATATTAATATCTATATTTCGTCCATATAAAGTTTTTTGCCACGCCCACTTTTTGTGGGCGTTTTCAATTAAAAACTGCTTTCGGTCAAATTTTAAATTTTTCGAAAAAAATGTTGATGCAGAATCATTAACATTATTAATATGAACATTTCGTCTATATACCATTTTAACCCACGCCCACTTTTTGGGGGCGTTTTTATATAAAAACCATTTTTATACACTACCCCATAACATATGCAGGAGAAAACCTTGTCTGTTGTAGAACCGTAAAATTGTTTTGTAAGCAGTCTGAAGAATTTGTTGTCACTATATCATTTTTTCTATTTTATCCAAATCGTGTTTTTAGCCATGCCCCCTTTTTGGGGATTTTAGTTTTATGGATAGGATGGGATAGGGTATTCAACGATCCGCACAGCGGATTGTAGCCTTCTCATATGTTTATACCCTATCCCATAGGGGGGTATATTAGTTTTGATACTTAGTTTGTAACATAGAGAAATAATTTTGCTACATATACCTCAAAGTATATGGATCGACTCAGAATCGCTAGCTGAGTCGAATTAGCCATGTCTGTCTGTCCGTCCGTCCGTCCGTCCGTCCGTCTGTCTGTTCGTCAGCGGTTTTTGGGCCTTAAATTTTGAGCTAGGATAATGAAATTTGGTATATAGGATCCTCGTCCGTGCCACCAGAACAAGTGTAAAAATTTTTGAAATCCGCCCACTGCCACGCCCCCTTTTTAGGAAAACTTATTTTTTGGCCAAACCGTAAGGAATTTCAAAAAAGTGTCTGAGTAGCATATTTAGACAATCCTAATATCTATATTTCGTTCATACAAAGTTTTTTGCCACGCCCACTTTTTGGGGGCGTTTTTAGTAAAAAACGCTTTTTGTCCAAATTTTAAAACTTTCGAAAAAAATTTTGATGCAAATACTTCCGAAATGGTAATATAAACATTTTGTCCATAGATCATTTTCACCTACGCCCACATTTTGGGGGCGTTTTCTTACAAAAACCATTTGTATACCCCATCCCAAGGCATTAGCAATAGAAATAAGTTGCTTTTTGTCGAACCACACAAGATTTTGAGAAACTGTCTGAGCAATATATTGTGACAATGTCATTTTCTGTATTTCATCGCCATAAGGCCTATATTTTGAGGATATTAATTTAAAGGATGGGATGGGATAGGGTATTCAACGATCCGCATAGCGGATTGTAGCCTCTCATATGTTTTTATTATAGGTTCAACCGAAGCGTGAAGATATGATCAGTTGTGGACTTTACTGGCCTATGTGCCGAAGTGTGAAGATTTGTTCAGTTGTGGACTTAACTAGCCTAAGAATGGTGAAAGGTTTCAGGCGTTCACATAATGCGGCAGATAGGATCTTGTAATCGATGTTAAGAAGACTTATGTCTTTGTAGTGAGGGGATATCAGATGGTCTCCATTTTTGTGGATCGTGGTATACATACATACGCATGACATTTGATGATGTATATATGTCAAGTAATCTGTAGATAGTTCGTGGATGATTATTCTCAGATTATATCGCTATACTGTATCTATTGGATGTTGATATTGGTAGATGGTGATGGTACAGTGGGAGTCTCTCACTCAGTACTTTGTAGACTCTTGCAACTTCACTAATACGACCGACGTGAAGTATTTTCTTTGCACAACAGATTTACTATTTGTAGAAACGATGATGTAGTAAATACCAGCGTATCTATTTGTATTTGATAAGAAATAACTTTTATCGTTTTTTACACCCTATCCCATAGGGGTATATTAGTTTTGAAACATAGTTTGTAACATAGAGAAATAATTTAGCTAGATATACCTCAAAGTATATGGATCGACTCAGAATCGATAGCTGAGTCGATTAAGCCATGTCTGTCCGTCCGTCCGTCCGTACGTCACCAGTTTTTGGGCCTTAAATTTTGAGCTAGAAAGATGAAATTTGGTCCACATCGTGTTTTTAGCCATGCCCCCTTTTTTGGGGATTTTAGTTTTATGGATAGGATGGGATAGGGTATTCAACGATCGGCACAGCGGATTGTAGCCTTCTCATATTTATACCCTATCCCATAGGGGTATATTAGTTTTGATACTTAGTTTGTAACATGGAGAAATAATTTTGCTACATATACCTCAAAGTATATGGATCGACTCAGAATCGCTAGCTGAGTCGATTAAGCCATGTCTGTCTGTCCGTCCGTCCGTCTGTACGTCACCGATTTTTAGGCCTTAAATTTTGAGCAAGGAAATTTGGTATATAGGATCCTCGTCTCTGCCTACAGAACAAGTGTAAAAATTTTTGAAATCCGCCTACTGCCACGCCCCCTTTTAAGAAAAACTCAGTTTTTGAACAAACCGTAAGGAACTTTAAAAAAGTTTCTGAACAAAATATTTAGACAATATTAATATCTATATTTCGTCCATATAAAGTTTTTTGCCACGCCCACTTTTTGGGGGCGTTTTCAATTAAAAACTGTTTTCGGTCAAATTATAAATTTTTCGAAAAAAATGTTGATGCAGAATCATTAACATTATTAATATAAACATTTTGTCTATATACCATTTTAACCCACGCCCACTTTTTGGGGAGGTTTTTATATAAAAACCATTTTTATACACTACCCCATAACATATGCAGGAGAAAACCTTGTCTGTTGTAGAACCTAAAATTGTTTTGTAAGCAGTTATCCACATCGTGTTTTTAGCCATGCCCCCTTTTTTGGGGATTTTAGTTTTATGGATAGGATGGGATAGGGTATTCAACGATCCGCACAGCGGATTGTAGCCGTCTCATATGTTTTGGGGGCGTTTTTAATAAAAAAACGTTTTTCGGTCAAATTTTAAAATTTTCGAAAAAAATGTTGATGCAGAATCATTAGTAATATAAATATGAACATTTCGTTCATAGACCATTTTTACCCACCCCCACTTTTTGGGGGCGTTTTTATATAAAAAACATATGAGAGGCTACAATCCGCTGTGCGGATCGTTGAATACCCTATCCCATCCCATCTTTAAAATAATATCCTCAAAATGTGGGCTTTATGGCGATAAAATACAGAAAATGACATTGTCACAATATATTGCTCAGAGGGTTTATCAAAACCTTTTGTGGTTCGACAAAAAACAACGTTTTTATACCCTATCCCATAGGGGGGTATATTAGTTTTGATACTTAGTTTGTAACATAGAGAAATAATTTTGCTACATATACCTCAAAGTATATGGATCGACTCAGAATCGCTAGCTGAGTCGAATTAGCCATGTCTGTCTGTCCGTCCGTCCGTCCGTCCGTCCGTCCGTCCGTCTGTCTGTTCGTCAGCGGTTTTTGGGCCTTAAATTTTGAGCTAGGATAATGAAATTTGGTATATAGGATCCTCGCCCGTGCCACCAGAACAAGTGTAAAAATTTTTGAAATCCGCCCACTGCCACGCCCCCTTTTTAGAAAAACTTATTTTTTGGCCAAACCGTAAGGAATTTCAAAAAAGTGTCTGAGCAGCATATTTAGACAATCCTAATATCTATATTTCGTTCATACAAAGTTTTTTGCCACGCCCACTTTTTGGGGGCGTTTTCAATAAAAAAAACTGTTTTCGGTCAAATTTTAAATTTTTCGAAAAAAATTTTGATGCAGAATCATTAACATTATTAATATAAACATTTCGTCTATATACCATTTTAACCCACGCCCACTTTTTGGGGGCGTATTTATATAAAAACCATTTTTATACCCAACCCCATAACATATGCAGCAGAAAACCTTGTCTTTTGTAGAACCATAAAACTGTTTTGTAAGCAGTCTGAAGAATTTGTTGTCACTATATCATTTTTTCTATTTTATCCACATCGTGTTTTTAGCCATGCCCCCTTTTTTGGGGATTTTAGTTTTATGGATAGGATGGGATAGGGTATTCAACGATCCGCACAGCGGATTGTAGCCTTCTCATATGTTTGTATTGCATATGCATTGGGGTAGTGCATACAAATGGTTTTTGTAGGAAAACGCCCCCAAAAAGTGGGCGTATGTTAAAATGGTCTTCTGACGAAATGTTCATATTAATACTGCCTATGGTTTTGCATCAAAATTTTTTTCTAAAATTTTCAAATTTGGCCAAAAAAGGTTTTTTATAGAAAACGCCCCCAAAAAGTGGGCGTGGCAAAAAACTTTGTATTGACGAAATATAGATATTACGATTCTAAAAATATGCTTCTCAGACACTTTTTTAAAATTCCCTACGGTTTGGCCAAAACCTGAGTTTTTCTTAAAAGGGGGCGTGGCAGTGGGCGGATTTCAAAAATTTTTACACTAGTTCTGTAGGCACGGGCGAGGATCCTATATACCAAATTTCATTATCCTAGCTCAAAATTTAAGGGGTAAAAATCGGTGACGTACAGACGGACGGACGGACGGACGGACGGACAGACAGACATGGCTTAATCGACTCAGCTAGCGATTCTGAGTCGATCCATATACTTTGAGGTATATGTAGCTAAATTATTTCTCTATGTTACAAACAAAGTATCAAAACTAATATACCCCTATGGGATAGGGTATGTATAACCATTTTTATACACTACCCCATAACATATGCAGGAGAAAACCTTGTCTTTTGTAGAACGGTAAAAGTTTTTTGTAAGCGGTCTGAAGAATTTGTTGTCACCATGACATTTTCTTTATTTTATCCACATCGTATTTTTAGCCATGTCCACTTTTTGGGAATTTTAGTTTTACAGATAGGATGGGATAGGGTATTCAACGATCCGCACAGTGGATTGTAGCCTTCTCATATGTTTATACCCTATCCCATAGGGGTATATTAGTTTTGATACATAGTTTGTAACATAGAGAAATAATTTAGCTACATATACGTCAAAGTATATGGATCGACTCAGAATCGATAGCTGAGTCGATTTAGCCATGTCTGTCCGTCCGTCCGTCTGTCTGTTCGTCAGCGGTTTTTGGGCGTAAAATTTTGAGCTAGGATAATGAAATTTGGTATATAGGATCCTCGTCCGTGCCACCAGAACAAGTGTAAAAAATTTTGAAATCGGCCTACTGCCACGCCCCCTTTTAAGGAAAACTATTTTTTGGCCAAACCGTAAGGAATTTCAAAAAAGTGTCTTAGTAGCATATTTAGACAATCCTAATATCTATATTTCGTTAATACAAAGTTTTTTGCCACGCCCACTTTTTCGGGGCGTTTTTAGTAAAAAACGCTTTTTGTCCAAATTTTAAAACTTTCGAAAAAAATGTTGATGCAAATACTTCCAAAATGGTAATATAAACATTTTGTCTATCGATCATTTTCACCTACGCCCACATTTTGGGGGCGTTTTCATCCAAAAACCATTTGTATACCCCATCCCAAGGCATTAGCAATAGAAATACGTTGTTTTTTGTCGAACCACACAAGATTTTGAGAAACTGTCTGAGCAATATATTGCGACAATGTCATTTTCTGTATTTCATCGCCATAAGGCCTATATTTTGAGGATATTAATTTAAAGGATGGGATGGGATAGGGTATTCAACGATCCGCATAGCGGATTGTAGCCTCTCATATGTTTATACCCTAGGGGGTATATTAGTTTTGATACTTAGTTTGTAACATAGAGAAATAATTTTGCTACATATACCTCAAAGTATATGGATCGGCTCAGAATCGCTAGCTGAGTCGAATTAGCCATGTCTGTCTGTCCGTCCGTCCGTCTGTCTGTTCGTCAGCGGTTTTTGGGCCTTAAATTTTGAGCTAGGATAATTAAATTTGGTATATAGGATCCTTGTCCGTGCCACCAGAACAAGTGTAAAAAAATTTGAATTCCGCCCACTGCCACGCCCCCTTTTTAGGAAAACTTATTTTTTGGCCAAACTGTAATGAATTTCAAAAAAGTGTCTGAGTAGCATATTTAGACAATCCTAATATCTATATTTCGTTCATACAAAGTTTTTTGCCACGAACACTTTTTGGGGGCGTTTTTAGTAAAAAACGCTTTTTGTCCAAATTTTAAAACTTTCGAAAGAAATTTTGATGCGGATTGTAGCCGTCTCATATGTTTTGGGGGCGTTTTTAATAAAAAAAACGTTTTTCGGTCAAATTTTAAAATTTTCGAAAAAAATGTTGATGCAGAATCATTAGTAATATAAATATGAACATTTCGTTCATAGACCATTTTAACCCACCCCCACTTTTTGGGGGCGTTTTTATATAAAAAACATATGAGAGGCTACAATCCGCTGTGCGGATCGTTGAATACCCTATCCCATCCCATCTTTAAAATAATATCCTCAAAATGTGGGCTTTATGGCGATAAAATACAGAAAATGACATTGTCACAATATATTGCTCAGAGGGTTTATCAAAACCTTTTGTGGTTCGACAAAAAACAACGTTTTTATACCCTATCCCATAGGGGGGTATATTAGTTTTGATACTTAGTTTGTAACATAGAGAAATAATTTTGCTACATATACCTCAAAGTATATGGATCGACTCAGAATCGCTAGCTGAGTCGAATTAGCCATGTCTGTCTGTCCGTCCGTCCGTCCGTCCGTCCGTCCGTCCGTCTGTCTGTTCGTCAGCGGTTTTTGGGCCTTAAATTTTGAGCTAGGATAATGAAATTTGGTATATAGGATCCTCGCCCGTGCCACCAGAACAAGTGTAAAAATTTTTGAAATCCGCCCACTGCCACGCCCCCTTTTTAGAAAAACTTATTTTTTGGCCAAACCGTAAGGAATTTCAAAAAAGTGTCTGAGCAGCATATTTAGACAATCCTAATATCTATATTTCGTTCATACAAAGTTTTTTGCCACGCCCACTTTTTGGGGGCGTTTTCAATAAAAAAAACTGTTTTCGGTCAAATTTTAAATTTTTCGAAAAAAATTTTGATGCAGAATCATTAACATTATTAATATAAACATTTCGTCTATATACCATTTTAACCCACGCCCACTTTTTGGGGGCGTATTTATATAAAAACCATTTTTATACCCAACCCCATAACATATGCAGCAGAAAACCTTGTCTTTTGTAGAACCATAAAACTGTTTTGTAAGCAGTCTGAAGAATTTGTTGTCACTATATCATTTTTTCTATTTTATCCACATCGTGTTTTTAGCCATGCCCCCTTTTTTGGGGATTTTAGTTTTATGGATAGGATGGGATAGGGTATTCAACGATCCGCACAGCGGATTGTAGCCTTCTCATATGTTTGTATTGCATATGCATTGGGGTAGTGCATACAAATGGTTTTTGTAGGAAAACGCCCCCAAAAAGTGGGCGTATGTTAAAATGGTCTTCTGACGAAATGTTCATATTAATACTGCCTATGGTTTTGCATCAAAATTTTTTTCTAAAATTTTCAAATTTGGCCAAAAAAGGTTTTTTATAGAAAACGCCCCCAAAAAGTGGGCGTGGCAAAAAACTTTGTATTGACGAAATATAGATATTACGATTCTAAAAATATGCTTCTCAGACACTTTTTTAAAATTCCCTACGGTTTGGCCAAAACCTGAGTTTTTCTTAAAAGGGGGCGTGGCAGTGGGCGGATTTCAAAAATTTTTACACTAGTTCTGTAGGCACGGGCGAGGATCCTATATACCAAATTTCATTATCCTAGCTCAAAATTTAAGGGGTAAAAATCGGTGACGTACAGACGGACGGACGGACGGACGGACGGACAGACAGACATGGCTTAATCGACTCAGCTAGCGATTCTGAGTCGATCCATATACTTTGAGGTATATGTAGCTAAATTATTTCTCTATGTTACAAACAAAGTATCAAAACTAATATACCCCTATGGGATAGGGTATAACCATTTTTATACACTACCCCATAACATATGCAGGAGAAAACCTTGTCTTTTGTAGAACGGTAAAAGTTTTTTGTAAGCGGTCTGAAGAATTTGTTGTCACCATGACATTTTCTTTATTTTATCCACATCGTATTTTTAGCCATGTCCACTTTTTGGGAATTTTAGTTTTACAGATAGGATGGGATAGGGTATTCAACGATCCGCACAGTGGATTGTAGCCTTCTCATATGTTTATACCCTATCCCATAGGGGTATATTAGTTTTGATACATAGTTTGTAACATAGAGAAATAATTTAGCTACATATACGTCAAAGTATATGGATCGACTCAGAATCGATAGCTGAGTCGATTTAGCCATGTCTGTCCGTCCGTCCGTCTGTCTGTTCGTCAGCGGTTTTTGGGCGTAAAATTTTGAGCTAGGATAATGAAATTTGGTATATAGGATCCTCGTCCGTGCCACCAGAACAAGTGTAAAAAATTTTGAAATCGGCCTACTGCCACGCCCCCTTTTAAGGAAAACTATTTTTTGGCCAAACCGTAAGGAATTTCAAAAAAGTGTCTTAGTAGCATATTTAGACAATCCTAATATCTATATTTCGTTAATACAAAGTTTTTTGCCACGCCCACTTTTTCGGGGCGTTTTTAGTAAAAAACGCTTTTTGTCCAAATTTTAAAACTTTCGAAAAAAATGTTGATGCAAATACTTCCAAAATGGTAATATAAACATTTTGTCTATCGATCATTTTCACCTACGCCCACATTTTGGGGGCGTTTTCATCCAAAAACCATTTGTATACCCCATCCCAAGGCATTAGCAATAGAAATACGTTGTTTTTTGTCGAACCACACAAGATTTTGAGAAACTGTCTGAGCAATATATTGCGACAATGTCATTTTCTGTATTTCATCGCCATAAGGCCTATATTTTGAGGATATTAATTTAAAGGATGGGATGGGATAGGGTATTCAACGATCCGCATAGCGGATTGTAGCCTCTCATATGTTTATACCCTAGGGGGTATATTAGTTTTGATACTTAGTTTGTAACATAGAGAAATAATTTTGCTACATATACCTCAAAGTATATGGATCGGCTCAGAATCGCTAGCTGAGTCGAATTAGCCATGTCTGTCTGTCCGTCCGTCCGTCTGTCTGTTCGTCAGCGGTTTTTGGGCCTTAAATTTTGAGCTAGGATAATTAAATTTGGTATATAGGATCCTTGTCCGTGCCACCAGAACAAGTGTAAAAAAATTTGAATTCCGCCCACTGCCACGCCCCCTTTTTAGGAAAACTTATTTTTTGGCCAAACTGTAATGAATTTCAAAAAAGTGTCTGAGTAGCATATTTAGACAATCCTAATATCTATATTTCGTTCATACAAAGTTTTTTGCCACGAACACTTTTTGGGGGCGTTTTTAGTAAAAAACGCTTTTTGTCCAAATTTTAAAACTTTCGAAAGAAATTTTGATGCAAATACTTCCGAAATGGTAATATAAACATTTTGTACATAGATCATTTTCACCTACGCCCACATTTTGGGGGCGTTTTCTTACAAAAACCATTTGAATACCCCATCACAAGGCATTAGCAATAGAAATACGTTGTTTTTTGTCGAACCACACAAGATTTTGAGAAACTGTCTGAGCAATATATTGTGACAATGTCATTTTCTGTATTTCATCGCCATAAGGCCTATATTTTGAGGATATTAATTTAAAGGATGGGATGGGATAGGGTATTCAACGATCCGCATAGCGGATTGTAGCCTCTCATATGTTTATACCCTATCCCATAGGGGGGTATATTAGTTTTGATACTTAGTTTGTAACATAGAGAAATAATTTTGCTACATATACCTCAAAGTATATGGATCGACTCAGAATCGCTAGCTGAGTCGAATTAGCCATGTCTGTCTGTCCGTTCGTTCGTCCGTCCGTCCGTCTGTCTGTTCGTCACCGATTTTTGGGCCTTAAATTTTGAGCTAGGATAATGAAATTTGGTATATGGGGTCATCGTCCGTGCCACCAGAACAAGTATAAACATTTTTGAAATCCGCCCACTGCCACGCCCCCTTTTTAGAAAAACTTATTTTTTGGCCAAACCGTAAGGAATTTCAAAAAGTGTCTGAGCAGGATATTTAGACAATCCTAATTTCTATATTTCGTTCATACAAAGTTTTTTGCCACGCCCACTTTTTGGGGGCGTTTTTAATAAAAAACGTTTTACGTTCAAATTTTAAAATTTTCGAAAAAAATTTTGATGCAGAATAGTTAGTAATATTAATATAAACATTTCGTCTATAGATCATTTTAGCCCACGCCCACTTTTTGAGGGCGTTTTCTTACAAAAACCGTTTGTATACCCTACCCCATAGCATATGCAGGAGGAAAACGATTTGTTTTGTCAAACAACAAAAGATTCTGCTAAACTGTTTGAACAATGTGTTGTGACAATGTCATTTTCTATATTATAGGCTTATAAAGCCCACTTTTTGGAGATATTAATTTTAAGGATGGGATGGGATAGGGTATTAAACGATCCGCACAGGGGATTGTACTCTTCTCATATGTTTATACCCTATCCCATAGGGGTATATTAGTTTTGATACTTAGTTTGTAACATAGAGAAATAATTTAGCTACATATACCTCAAAGTATATGGATCGACTCAGAATCGCTAGCTGAGTCGATTAAGCCATGTCTGTCTGTCCGTCCGTCCGTCCGTCCGTCCGTCCGTCTGTACGTCACCGATTTTTAGGCCTTAAATTTTGAGCTAGGATAATGAAATTTGGTATATAGGATCCTCGTCTCTGCCTACAGAACAAGTGTAAAAATTTTTGAAATCCGCCCACTGCCACGCCCCTTTTAAGAAAAACTCAGTTTTTGACCAAACCGTAAGGAATTTTAAAAAAGTTACTGAACAACATATTTAGACAATATTAATATCTATATTTCGTCCATATAAAGTTTTTTGCCACGCCCACTTTTTGGGGGCGTTTTCGATTAAAATCTGTTTTCGGTCAAATTTTAAATTTTTTGAAAAAAATTTTGATGCAGAATCATTAACATTATTAATATGAACATTTCGTCTATATACAATTTTAACCCACGCCCACTTTTTGGGGGCGTTTTTATATAAAAACCATTTTTATACACTACCCCATAACATATGCAGGAGAAAACCTTGTCTTTTGTAGAACCGTAAAATTGTTTTGTAAGCAGTCTGAAGAATTTGTTGTCACTATATCATTTTTTCTTTTTTATCCACATCGTTTTTTTAGCCATGCCCCCTTTTTTGGGGATTTTAGTTTTATGGATAGGATGGGATAGGGTATTCAACGATCCGCACAGCGGATTGTAGCCTTCTCATAATATGTTTATACCCTATCCCATAGGGGGATATATTAGTTTTGATACTTAGTTTGTAACATAGAGAAATAATTTTGCTACATATACCTCAAAGCATATGGATCGACTCAGAATCGCTAGCTGAGTCGATTAAGCCATGTCTGTCTGTCCGTCCGTCCGTCCGTCCGTCTGTACGTCACCGATTTTTAGGCCTTAAATTTTGAGCTAGGATAATGAAATTTGGTATATAGGATCATCGTCTCTGCCTGCAGAACAAGTGTAAAAAATTTTGAAATCCGCCCGCTGCCACGCCCCCTTTTAAGAAAAACTCAGTTTTTGACCAAACCGTAAGGAATTTTTAAAAAAATTCTGAACAACATATTTAGACAATATTAATATCTATATTTCGTCCATATAAAGTTTTTTGCCACGCCCACTTTTTGGGGGCGTTTTCAATTAAAATCTGTATTCGGTCAAATTTTAAATTTTTCGAAAAAAATTTTGATGCAGAATCATTAACATTATTAATATGAACATTTCGTCTATATACAATTTTAACCCACGCCCACTTTTTGGGGGCGTTTTTATATAAAAACCATTTTTATACACTACCCCATAACATATGCAGGAGAAAACCTTGTCTTTTGTAGAACCGTAAAATTGTTTTGTAAGCAGTCTGAAGAATTTGTTGTCACTATATCATTTTTTCTTTTTTATCCACATCGTTTTTTTAGCCATGCCCCCTTTTTTGGGGATTTTAGTTTTATGGATAGGATGGGATAGGGTATTCAACGATCCGCACAGCGGATTGTAGCCTTCTCATAATATGTTTATACCCTATCCCATAGGGGGATATATTAGTTTTGATACTTAGTTTGTAACATAGAGAAATAATTTTGCTACATATACCTCAAAGCATATGGATCGACTCAGAATCGCTAGCTGAGTCGATTAAGCCATGTCTGTCCGTCCGTCCGTCCATCCGTCTGTCTGTTCGTCAGCGGTTTTTGGGCCTTAAATTTTGAGCTAGGATAATGAAATTTGGTATATAGGATCATCGTCTCTGCCTGCAGAACAAGTGTAAAAAATTTTGAAATCCGCCCGCTGCCACGCCCCCTTTTAAGAAAAACTCAGTTTTTGACCAAACCGTAAGGAATTTTAAAAAAAATTCTGAACAACATATTTAGACAATCCTAATATCTATATTTCGTTCATACAAAGTTTTTGCCACGCCCACTTTTTGGGGGCGTTTTTAGTAAAAAACGCTTTTTGTCCAAATTTTAAAACTTTCGAAAAAAAATTTTGATGCAAATACTTCCGCAATGGTAATATAAACATTTTGCTTATAGATCATTTTCACCTACGCCCACATTTTGGGGGCGTTTTCTTAAAAAAACCATTTGTATACCCCATCCCAAGGCATTAGCAATAGAAATACGTTGTTTTTTGTCGAACCACACAAGATTTTGAGAAACTGTCTGAGCAATATATTGTGACAATGTCATTTTCTGTATTTCATAAGGCCTATATTTTGAGGATATTAATTTAAAGGATGGGATGGGATAGGGTATTCAACGATCCGCATAGCGGATTGTAGCCTCTCATATGTTTATACCCTATCCCATAGGGGTATAGTAGTTTTGACACATAGTTTGTAACATAGAGAAATAATTTAGCTACATATACCTCAAAGTATATGGATCGACTCAGAACCGATAGCTGAGTCGATTTAGCCATGTCCGTCCGTCCGTCCGTCCGTACGTCACCAGTTTTTGAGCCTTAAATTTTGACCTAGAAGGATGAAATTCGGTACACGTGCTCTTTGTTGCTCCCAGCAGAACAAGTGTAAAAATTTTTGAAATCCGCACACTGCCACGCCCCCTTTTTAGAAAAACGTATTTTTTGGCCAAACCATAAGGAATTTTGAAAAACTTTCGTAACAACATATTTAGACAATCTAAATATCTGTATTTCGTTCATATAAAGTTTTTTGCCACGCCCACTTTTTGGGGGCGTTTTTAATAAAAAACGTTTTCCGGTCAAATTTTAAAATTTTCGAAAAAAATTTTGGTGCAGAATCATTAGTAATATAAATATGAACATTTCGTCCATAGATCATTTTAACCCACGCCCACTCTTTGGGGGCGTTTTTATATAAAAACCATTTTTATACACTACCCCATAACATATGCAGGAGAAAACCTTGTCTTTTGTAGAACCGTAAAAGTTTTTTATAAGCAGTCTGAAGAATTTGTTGTCACCATGTCATTTTCTTTATTTTATCCACATCGTATTTTTAGCCATGTCCACTTTTTGGGGATTTTAGTTTTACAGATAGGATGGGATAGGGTATTCAACGATCCGCACAGTGGATTGTAGCCTTCTCATATGTTTTTTTTAGTTTTGTACAGAAATTTTTTAAGACAGAATTACAAAAAAATGCTTTTTTATACCCTATCCCATAGGGGTATAATAGTTTTGATATATAGTTTTTAACATAGAGAAATAATTTTGCTACATATACCTCAGAGTATATGGATCGACTCAGAATCGCTAGCTGAGTCGAATGAGCCATGTCTGTCTGTCCGTCCGTCCGTCCGTCCGTCCGTCTTTCTGTTCGTCACCGATTTTTGGGCCTTGAATTATGAGCTAGGATAGTGAAATTTGGTATATAGGATCCTTGTCCGAGTCACCAGAACAAGTGTAAACATTTTTAAAATCCGCCCACTGCCACGCCCCCTTTTCAGAAAAACTCAGTTTTTGGCCAAACCGTAAAGAATTTTAAAAAAGTGGCCGAGCAGCATATTTAGAGAATCGAATTATCTATATTTCGTCAGTATAAAGTTTTTTGCCACGCCCACTTTTCGGGGGCGTTTTTAATAAAAAACGTTTTTCGGTCAAATTTCGAAAAAAAATGTTGATGCAGAATCATTAGTATTGTTAATTTGAACATTTCGTCTTTAGTCCATTTTAACCCACGCCCAATTTTTGGGGGCGTTTTTATATAAAAAACATATGAGAGGCTACAATCCGCTATGCGGATCGTTGAATACCCTATCCCATCCCATCCTTTAAATTAATATCCTCAAAATATAGGCCTTATGGCGATGAAAAACAGAAAATGACATTGTCACAATATATTGCTCAGACAGTGTAATACAAGTAATATGCGAAGTGTACAACGGATGATAATCAACTGGCTTTATTAGATATATGTGTCTTATAACATAGTACATAGATTAAGTATTCTAGGAGTTACCATTTAACATAAATAGTACATAGTATTATATTGTAATGTTACTTCTCCCATTTTTATACCCTATCCCATAGGGGTATATTAGTTTTGATACATAGTTTGTAACATAGAGAAATAATTTAGCTACATATACCTCAAAGTATATGGATCGACTCAGAATCGATAGCTGAGTCGATTTAGCCATGTCTGTCCGTCCGTCCGTCCGTCCGTCCGTCCGTCCGTCCGTCCGTCCGTCCGTCCGTACGTCACCAGTTTTTGGGCCTTAAATTTTGAGCTAGAAGGATGAAATTTGGTACGCGTGCTCTTTGTTGCTCCCAGCAGAACAAGTGTAAAAATTTTTGAAATCCGCCCACTGCCACGCCCCCTTTTTAGAAAAACGTATTTTTTGGCCAAACCATAAGGAATTTTGAAAAACTTTCTGAGCAACATATTTAGACAATCTGAATATCTGTACTTCGTTCATATAAAGTTTTTTGCCACGCCCACTTTTTGGGGGCGTTTTCAATAAAAAACGTTTTTCGGTCAAATTTTCAAATTTTCGAAAAATCTTTTGATGCAGAATCATTAGCAATATAAATATGAACATTTTGTCTACAGATCATTTTAACCCACGCCCACTTTTTGGGGGCGTTTTTATATAAAAACCATTTTTATACACCACCCCATAACATATGCAGTAGAAAACCTTGTCTTTTGTAGAACCGTAAAAGTTTTTTTATAAGCAGTCTGAAGAATTTGTTGTCACCATTCCATTTTCTTTATTTTATCCACATCGTGTTTTTAGCCATGTCCACTTTTTGGGGATTTTAGTTTTACAGATAGGATGGGATAGGGTATTCAACGATCCGCACAGTGGATTGTAGCCTCTCATATGTTTATACCCTATCCCATAGGGTTATATTAGTTTTGATACTTAGTTTGTAACATAGAGAAATAATTTTGCTACATATACCTCAAAGTATATGGATCGACTCAGAATCGCTAGCTGAGTCGATTAAGCCATGTCTGTCTGTCCGTCCGTCCGTCCGTCCGTCCGTCCGTCCGTCCGTCCGTCTGTACGTCACCGATTTTTAGGCCTTAAATTTTGAGCTAGGATAATGAAATTTGGTATATAGGATCCTCGTCTCTGCCTACAGAACAAGTGTAAAATTTTTTGAAATCCGCCCACTGCCACGCCCCCTTTTAAGAAAAACTCAGTTTTTGACCAAACCGTAATTAATTTTAAAAAAGTTTCTGAACAACATATTTAGACAATATGAATATCTATATTTCGTCCGTATAAAGTTTTTTGCCACGCCCACTTTTTGGGGGCGTTTTAAATGAAAAACTGTTTTCGGTCAAATTTTAAATTTTTCAAAAAAAATTTTGATGCAGAATCATTAACATTATTAATATGAACATTTCGTCCATATACCATTTTAACCCACGCCCACTTTTTGGGGGCGTTTTTATATAAAAACCATTTTTATACACTACCCCATAACATATGCAGCAGAAAATCTTGTCTTTTGTAGAACCGTAAAAGTTTTTTATAAGCAGTCTGAAGAATTTGTTGTCACCATGTCATTTTCTTTATTTTATCCACATCGTGTTTTTAGCCATGTCCACTTTTTGGGGATTTTAGTTTTACAGATAGGATGGGATAGGGTATTCAACGATCCGCATAGCGGATTGTAGCCTCTCATATGTTTATACCCTATCCCATAGGGGTATATTAGTTTTGATACTTAGTTTGTAACATAGAGAAATAATTTTGGTACATATACCTCAAAGTATATGGATCGACTCAGAATCGCTAGCTGAGTCGATTAAGCCATGTCTGTCTGTCCGTCCGTCCGTCCGTCCGTCCGTCCGTCCGTCCGTCCGTCCGTCCGTCCGTCTGTACGTCACCGATTTTTAGGCCTTAAATTTTGAGCTAGGATAATGAAATTTGGTATATAGGATCCTCGTCTCTGCCTACAGAACAAGTGTAAAAATTTTTGAAATCCGCCCACTGCCACGCCCCCTTTTAAGAAAAACTCAGTTTTTGACCAAACCGTAAGGAATTTTAAAAAAGTTTCTGAACAACATATTTAGACAATATTAACATCTATATTTCGTCTATATAAAGTTTTTTGCCACGCCCACTTTTTGGGGGCGTTTTCAATAAAAAACTGTTTTCGGTCAAATTTTAAGTTTTTCGAAAAAAATTTTAATGCAGAATCATTAACATTATTAATATGAACATTTCGTCTATATACCATTTTAACCCACGCCCACTTTTTGGGGGCGTTTTTATATAAAAACCATTTTTATACACTACCCCATAACATATGCAAGAGAAAACCTTGTCTTATGTAGAACCGTTAAAGTGTTTTGTAAGCAGTCTGTAGAATTTGTTGTCACTATATCATTTTTTCTATTTATCCACATCGTGTTTTAAGCCATGTCCCCTTTTTTGGGGATTTTAGTTTTATGGATAGGATGGGATAGGGTATTCAACGATCCGCACAGCGGATTGTAGCCTTCTCATATGTTTTTCTATATTATAGGCTAATAAAGCCCACTTTTTGGAGATATTAATTTTAAGGATGGGATGGGATAGGGTATTAAACGATCCGCACAGGGGATTGTAGCCTTCTCATATGTTTATACCCTCTCCCATAGGGGGGTATATTAGTTTTGATACTTAGCCTTTAACTGTCGAGGTGAAATTTTGGGACATAGTTTATGACGTGGTGGTAAATTTTACTCTCTCTTAATTTTACTAAAAAAATGTAGAAAAAAATATTTTTTGATAATTATTTGTTTTTCAAAAATAAGCTACTATATTTTTAATTACAAAAAATAAAGAAAACAAATTTTTTTATTCGTTTAAACAAAACAGGTACTTTACTTCACAAACCTTTTTTTTAATATAAAAAAAAAACGATATTTAAATAACTTCTAAAAAAAATATGAATTAAAAAAAAAAAGAAAACTTAAAGGGCATTTTTTCACAGCCAAATGTATACATTTAAAGATATAAAAGAGATCATCAAAAAACAAAATCAGGTGTAGAAACTGCAGGTCCACCTTTAAGCTGTTTTTTTACTAATCAAAATCTGTGTTCGCACAGTGTAAGCATATACGTTTGCTGCATCCCATACACAATGGCTTACTACATTGCAGACAAAAGTTGTAGTTTTTCGTTTTACCTGCTCGGGCATATGTAGCATATCTTACGACCAACAGGGATCGACTCTACTAAAGGCGGATGTACTGATTCCGGACCTGAAATGTTACCAACTATGTCTCGTAATAAACGAGGGAGCTTTTGGCTGTGTTGTCACTTTTTTCACTGTCACTTTCTTCAATGCAGAAATCCGGATCGACAATTTCGCCGTCGACTTCGCTAACATCGTCATCGTCTTCAAAACATTCTTCAAGAATTTGAGATATGACCGAATCACTGAGTTTTTTTGAATGTGACATGATCTGTATACATAAATAGCATATCACATAGTTTAAAAAATTTATAATGTAACGTTTTTTAAATAAATAATTTTTTACCAACAAGAACACGGACGAGTGGTAAAAATAATTCTATGAAAACATTACATCAATTTTGATGTGGGGTAAATTTGTTTCTACTAAATACTTACGCTAACGCTGACGTGGTGGTAAAATTTTTCAAAGAAAAACTTACGTAAATGCTGACGTGTGGTAATTTTTACACCACCATGTGCGTAGCTCCGCTCGTGCTATGTCTAGCTCATCCAAAAGATAACTGAATAACAACGATCACAATATAAGAAGATACATAGAGAATTAAATTAATTGAGCGCAATAGAAGAGAGAATTTACAACAAATGTAAAGAGAGGGTAAAATTTACCACCACCTCGTTAGTTAAAAGTTAGTTTGTATCATAGAGAAATAATTTTGCTACATATACCTAAAAGTATATGGATCGACTCAGAATCGCTAGCTGAGTCG
Source organism: Rhingia campestris (assembly GCA_932526625.1). NCBI lineage: Eukaryota > Metazoa > Arthropoda > Insecta > Diptera > Syrphidae > Rhingia > Rhingia campestris. Next base: position 68,751,954 of record OW052183.1, read on the forward strand.
AATTAGCCATGTCTGTCTGTTCGTCCGTCTGTCTGTTCGTCAGCGATTTTTGGGCCTTAAGTTTTGAGCTAGGATAATGAAATTTGGTATATAGGATCCTCGTCCGTGCCACCAGAACAAGTGTAAAAAGTTTTGAAATCCGCCCACTGCCACGCCCTCTTTTTAGGAAAACTTATTTTTTGGCCAAACCGTAAGGAATTTCAAAAAAAAGTCTGAGTAGCATATTTAGACAATCCTAATATCTATATTTCGTTCATACAAAGTTTTTTGCCACGCCCACTTTTTGGGGGCGTTTTTAGTAAAAAAACGCTTTTTGTCCAAATTTTAAAACTTTCGAAAAAAATTTTGATGCAAATACTTCTGCAATGGTAATATAAAAATTTTGTCTATAGATAATTTTCACCTACGCCCACATTTTGGGGGCGTTTTCTTACAAAAACCATTTGTATACCCCATCCCAATGCATTAGCAATAGAAATACGTTGTTTTTTGTCGAACCACACAAGATTTTGAGAAACTGTCTGAGCAATATATTGTGACAATGTCATTTTCTGTATTTCATCGCCATAAGGCCTATATTTTGAAGATATTAATTTAAAGGATGGGATAGGGTATTCAACGATCCGCATAGCGGATTGTAGCTGTTGGCGCAGATACACCCCAATGTCACAACCATCATCTTAATCATCGAATTTTATTCAACAAAATTACTCGCTTGTTTATACCCTATCCCATAGGGGGGTATATTAGTTTTGATACTTAGTTTGTAACATAGAGAAATAATTTTGCTACATATACCTCAAAGTATATGGATCGACTCAGAATCGCTAGCTGAGTCGAATTAGCCATGTCTGTCTGTCCGTCCGTCCGTCCGTCCGTCTGTCTGTTCGTCACCGATTTTTGGGCCTTAAATTTTGAGCTAGGATAATGAAATTTGGTATATAGAATCCTCGTCCGTGCCACCAGAACAAGTGTAAAAATTTTTGAAATCCGCCCACTGCCACGCCCCCTTTTTAGAAAAACTTATTTTTTGGCCAAACCGTAAGGAATTTCAAAAAAGTGTCTGTGCAGGATATTTATACAATCCTTATATCTATATTTCGTTCATACAAAGTTTTTTGCCACGCCCACTTTTTGGGGGTGTTTTTAATAAAAAACGTTTTACGTTCAAATTTTAAAATTTTCGAAAAAAATTTTGATGCAGAATAGTTAGTAATATTAATATAAACATTTCGTCTATAGATCATTTTAGCCCACGCCCACTTTTTGAGGGCGTTTTCTTACAAAAACCGTTTGTATACCCTACCCCATAGCATATGCAGGAGGAAAACGATTTGTTTTGTCAAACAACAAAAGATTCTGCTAAACTGTTTGAACAATGTGTTGTGACAATGTCATTTTCTATATTATAGGCTTATAAAGCCCACTTTTTGGAGATATTAATTTTAAGGATGGGATGGGATAGGGTATTAAACGATCCGCACAGGGGATTGTACTCTTCTCATATGTTTTTAGTTGTGTTTACTTCGTTTTTTTTTTTTTTTTTTTTTTTGTATACTTCATAAAAGTGTAAAATATAAAGGTTAAACAGATCCTATAAAATTCAAGTTTTAAGATAAAGAATCTAGTTTAAGAAGAATCAAATTTAGTTACATGGATTGTACCTAACAACTGGTTTCACTGTTCTTCCAAACTTGGTGACATACGGCTTAGCCTCTGCGGTGATCGTTGAAGTTGGTTCAGCATTACTTGTAGGACTCGTTATTGTTGTTGTCTTATCAGCTGTTGGGTCGACGACTTTGACATCTTTTTCTGGAACGATGGTGGCTCTCGTCTTATGCAAATGATTGCTGTTTCTGCGATAGATTGATCCATCATCGGTTTGTACCATATACGAGCGTGGTGTGTTAGCTGGTTTTACAACAGTCCCAGAGATCCAGTTTCGATTAGGTTGTTGAATACGTACTTTTTCACCAGGTTTAAAGGGTTGTTTTTGGTGGCTTCCTCTGTCAGCATAGTACTTGCTTCTATTCCGAGCTTCCATGAGGTTGTGGTGTACGTTTTGTACAACGTTAGGTTTAAGTGATTGTGTGGTGGATGGTATTGTTGTTCTGGTTTTACGGCTCATCAAACGTTGATTAGGCGATAGTAAATCGTTGCTTCGAGGCGTGTTGCGGTAATTGAGTAGTGCAAGGTAAACGTCCGACTGGTCTTTGTGGCACTTTTTTAGTATAGATTTTGCTACCTGGACGAATCTCTCCGCAAGACCGTTGGATTTCGGGTATCTCGGGCTTGATGTCTGATGAGTAAAGTCCCATTTCTTGGCAAACGCTTGAAATTCCTTAGACGAAAATTGAGGACCGTTGTCCGATTCCAAAACAAACGGTATACCATGGACTGCAAACATTTTTTTTGAGTTGGAGTATGACTTCTGCGCTGGACGACTGCTTTAACTGAGCAAAGTCAAAGTAACCGGAATAGCTATCTGCAACGAGAAGATATTCATTAGTTTTAAAATGGAATAAATCTACTGCAATTATCTCCCAGGGCAGCTCAGGAATCTTTTTGATAATAATTGGCTCCTTCGGTTGAGAATGTTGTTGGCTCTGGCAAATGCTGCAGGATTCGACATGTTTCGTGATGTCGGTCGTCATCTTGATCCAAAAAAGTTGTTCGCGTGCACTGTTGAGAGTTCGCTCGATGCCAAAATGGCCTTGGTGGACCTTTTGCATCATCTCCTGCTTCATGCCATCTGGAACGACGACTTTGGATCCCTTGAAGAGTAGACCTTCATTGCTGCTGAGCGATTCTCGAAATGTCCAATAATTTTTTATCTCGTTCGAAATTTGTTGAATTGTATCAGGCCACTCAGTATTGACGTAGTTTAGAACATTTTGTAGAGTTTTGTCGTTTTTTGTTGCTTCTTGTAGTCGTTTTTTTGTTATATCTGTTAGTTGTAAAATTTCGTGTATCTCTAGCTCGTCATCTTTTTCTGAGTTTTTTGGGTTGTGACAGTCACGGCTGAGTGTATCTGCAACAGGTATGTCTTTGCCTTTTGAATAAATAACTTTTGGTTGGTACTGAAGGACTTGGAGCATGATTTTTTTTAAACGAGTCGGAGCGCTGTGTATAGGCTTCTTGAAAATCGTTTCCAGTGGTTTATGGTCACTTTCAATGGTAAGAAGTTTTCCGAATATTAGGTCATGGAACTTTTCACATGCAAATTTAATGGCAAGTGCTTCTTTTTCGATCTGAGGAGCTAATTTCTGTGTCTCTGTTAATGCTTTGGATGCGTACGCTACTGGCTGGTTATCTTGAAGCAATACTGCACCTGCACTAGACTGACTGGCATCTACTTGAAGTTTCACTGGGCGATTTGGATCATAATATTTTAAAATTGGTGTTTTTGATAGAGACGACTTAAGTTTAGTAAAAGATTCTTCTTGTTTTGCACTCCACTGCCATTGTGTGTCTTTTTTGAGAAGTTGTCTCATCGGATCTGTTATTTCGGATAAATTATTTATAAACTTACCTAAGTAAGTTGCCATACCGAGCAATCTTTGAAGTTCGGTTTTATTTGATGGTTGCTTTAAGTTTTTTATAGATTCAATCTTTTCCGGATCTGCTGCAATTCCGTCCGATGTGATGATGTGTCCTAAGAATCGTGCTTTCGTTGTAGAAAATATGCATTTTTGTTTATTTAACTTTATTCCAGCTTCATCAAGCCTTTTAAGCACTTTATTGGTATGCAAATTTAGTGCCTTTTCCTCAGGAGCATGAATTAAAATATCATCCATTGATACCTCTGTATTTTCACAGCCTTCCAATAAATCAGTCATAATTTTTTGATATATTTCTGGAGCGGAAGCAAGACCAAACGGAACGCGCAAGAACGACACTCTACCCCAAGGTGTAGCCATAGTCAGATAACCTTTAGTACGATCAGTTACTCTAATCTGCCAAAACCCATGTTTACAATCCAGAATTGTGAAGAACTTAGAGTTTTGAACCTTGGCCGCAATCTCGTCCATGGATTTAAGAGGATGGAATCTTCTGAAAATGTTTTTGTTTATATCGGTAGGGTCGAGGCAAATTCGTATTTTCCCTTTCTTGCGAACAATTACCATAGGTGAGGTTGCTGGAGTAGCGCCTTCTGTTTTTTCTATGACACCCAATTGAATCATTCTATCGATCTCTTTCTTCACATCATCTTGTAATGCATGCGGAATTTTTCGGGGGGCATAATTCTCAAAGACTGGATTCTCGACTAGATCAATATCGTAGACAAATTTTTTTATACAACCCAGCCCTTCAAACATGTTTTCGTCGATTCTGAGTTCTTCTACGCGCAATACCAACTTTAATTTCTCGCATGCACTTTTACCTAAAATTGGACTAACAGCTTTGTCAACCACTTTAAATGACAACATGTGTTTCGTATTTCGCACTGTACAACATAGTAATACTTCACCGAGAACACTGATTTTATTGTTTGCAAATGAAACCAACTTTTTTGTTATTGATTTATTTAATTTAACGTCATTAAGTTTATCAATAATTTTTTTCGGCAAGACGTTGCACTGTGCACCTGTGTCTAGTTTAAAATTTATTTTTTTGTTTTCGATGATTATTTCTTCCATATAATTATTATTGTCATCTTTGTTTGTGTCGACTGACAGTACTAGTAAACTATTGTTATCACTGTCTTCGCTATCGCTTATTGTGTCGTTTGTAATCGCATGCACTTTTCTATCGCGGTTTCTTGTTCTTGTCTTACAGACCGTAGCTAGGTGTCCTTTTTTTCCACATTTGTTGCAAATTTTATTGAATGCTGGGCAGTTTTTTCGTGAGTGAGTAGTTCCACACCTTCTACAATAGAACTCGTTTAACTCGACTTGATTATTTATCGCCTTCCTCGTTTTCTCGCCTTTTTTTCTGTATTTAGTAACTGCATTTACCGCTTCTTCGTTTCTGTGTAGCTCTTTGAGTTGACTCGCCGCTATTTCACTTGCTCTACAAATTTTAACTGTATCATCTAATGATACCTCTGCTTTTTCTAATAACTTTTCCCGTATTGCGTCACTCTGTATGCTCACTACAATTTTATCACGTATTAAACTATCTGATAATGTGCCAAACTCGCATTTTTTAGCCTGATTTTTTATTCGCGTAAAAAACTCATCAAAAGGCTCTTCCTCGTTTTGGGTCATTCTATTAAAGACGTATCGCTCAAACGTGATACTTATTTTGGGGGCGAAATGTTCTTCGAATTTAGACGTTACGATTGCTAAATCTTTGCTTTCTCCTAAAGTAAGCGAGAAAGAATTATAAATGTCTACTGCATCAGGTCCTAAGACAGACATAAAAGTAGCAACTTGTATTTCAGCTGATTTTTTTTTCAACTGAGTCGCGGTTTCAAACCATTTGTATTGTTGCAACCATTTCTTCCACGATAGAGCAACATTTTTATTGTTCACTTCCAATGGTTTTGGTGGTTTGATATTAATGCCGGATTCGTTGTTGTTAGTGTTTTCAGTAGCCATTATCGCGAACTAATTACTATTCGATTAAAACACGGAACTTCTGACACCATGTAATACAAGTAATATGCGAAGTGTACAACGGATGATAATCAACTGGCTTTATTAGATATATGTGTCTTATAACATAGTACATAGATTAAGTATTCTAGGAGTTACCATTTAACGTAAATAGTACATAGTATTATATTGTAATGTTACAGACAGTTTATCAAAATCTTTTGTGGTTCGACAAAAAACAACGGTTTTCTATTGCTAATGCCTTGGGAGGGGGTATACAAATGGTTTTTGTAAGAAAACGCCCCCAAAATATGAAAATGATCTATAGACAAAATGTTTATATTACCATTGCGGAAGTATTTGCATCAAAATTTTTTTCGAAAGTTTCAAAATTTGGACAAAAAACTTTTTTTTACTAAAAACGCCCCCAAAAAGTGGGCGTGGCAAAAAACTTTGTATGTACGAAATATAGATATTAAGATTTTCTATATATGTTGCAAACACACTTTTTTTAAATTCCTTACGGTTTGGCTTAAAACTACGTTTTTTCTAAAAGGGGGCGTGGCAGTGGGCGGATTTTTAAAATTTTTACACTTGTTCTGGTGACTCGGCCAAGGATCCTATATACCAAATTTCATTATCCTAGCTCAAAATTTAAGGCCCAAAAATCGGTGACGAACAGACAGACGGACGGACGGACGGACAGACAGACATGGCTAATTCAACTCAGCTAGCGATTCTGAGTCGATCCATATACTTTGAGGTATATGTAGCTAAATTATTTCTCTATGTTACAAACGAAGTATCAAAACTAATATACCCCTATGGGATAGGGTATAAACATATGAGAGGCTACAATCCGCTATGCGGATCGTTGAATACCCTATCCCATCCCATCCTTTAAATTAATATCCTCAAAATATAGGCCTTATGGCGATGAAATACAGAAAATGACATTGTCACAATATATTGCTCAGACAGTTTCTCAAAATCTTTTGTGGTTCGACAAAAAACAACGTATTTCTATTGCTAATGCCTTGTGATTGGGTATACAAATGGTTTTTGTAAGAAAACGCCTCCAAAATGTGGGCGTAGGTGAAAATGATCTATTGACAAAATGTTTATATTACCATTGCGGAAGTATTTGCATCAAATCTTTTTTCGAAAGTTTTAAAATTTGGACAAAAAGCGTTTTATACTAAAAACGCCCCCAAAAAGTGGGCGTGGCAAAAAACTTTGTATCAACGAAATATAGATATAGGGATGGTCTAAATATGCTGCTCAGACACTTTTTTGAAATTCCTAACGGTTTGGCCAAAAAATAAGTTTTCCTAAAAAGGGGGCGTAGCAGTGGGCGGATTTCAAAAAAATTTACACTTGTTCTGGTGGCACGGACGAGGATCCTATATACCAAATTTCATTATCCTAGCTCAAAATTTAAGGCCCAAAAATCAGTGACGAACAGACGGACGGACGGACAGGCAGACATGGCTAATTCGACTCAGCTAGCGATTCTGAGTCGATCCATATACTTTGAGGTATATGTAGCAAAATTATTTCTCTATGTTACAAACTAAGTATCAAAACTAATATACCCCCCTATGGGATAGGGTATAAACATATGAGAAGAGTACAATCCCCTGTGCGGATCGTTTAATACCCTATCCCATCCCATCCTTAAAATTCAAACAGTTTAGCAGAATCTTTTGTTGTTTGACAAAACAAATCGTTTTCCTCCTGCATATGCTATGGGGTATATGGGGTAGGGTATACAAACGGTTTTTGTAAGAAAACGCCCTCAAAAAGTGGGCGTGGGCTAAAATGATCTATGGACGAAATGTTTATATTAATATTACTAACTATTCTGCATCAAAATTTTTTTCGAAAATTTTAAAATTTGAACGTAAAAGGTTTTTTATTAAAAACGCCCCCAAAAAGTAGGCGTGGCAAAAAACTTTGTATGAACGAAATATAGATATTAGGATTGTCTAAATATCCTGCTCAGACACTTTTTTGAAATTCCTTACGGTTTGGCCAAAAAATAAGTTTTTCTAAAAAGGGGGCGTGGCAGTGGGCGGATTTCAAAAATTGTTACACTTGTTCTGGTGGCACGGACGAGGATCCTATATACCAAATTTCATTATCCTAGCTCAAAATTTAAGGCCCAAAAATCGGTGACGAACAGACAGACGGACGGACGGACGGACGGACGGACGGACAGACAGACATGGCTAATTCGACTCAGCTAGCGATTCTGAGTCGATCCATATACTTTGAGGTATATGTAGCAAAATTAGCATATTTAGAGAATCGTAATATCTATATTTGGTCAATACAAAGTTTTTTGCCACGCCCACTTTTTGGGGGCGTTTTCCATAAAAAATATGAACATTTCGTCAGTAGACCATTTTAACCCACGCCCACTTTTTCGGGGCGTTTTACTACAAAAACCATTTGTATGCCCTACCCCAACGCATATGCAATACAAACATATGAGAGGCTACAATCCGCTATGCGGATCGTTGAATACCCTATCCCATCCCATCCTTTAAATTAATATACTCAAAATATAGGCCTTATGGCGATGAAATACAGAAAATGACATTGTCACAATATATTGCTCAGACAGTTTCTCAAAATCTTTTGTGGTTCGACAAAAAACAACGGTTTTCTATTGCTAATGCCTTGGGATGGGGTATACAAATGGTTTTTGTAAGAAAACGCCCCCAAAATGTGGGCGTAGGTGAAAATGATATATATACAAAATGTTTATATTACCATTGCGGAAGCATTTGTTTCCAAATTTTTATACCCTATCCCATAGGGGGGTATATTAGTTTTGATACTTAGTTTGTAACATAGAGAAATAATTTTGCTACATATACCTCAAAGTATATGGATCGACTCAGAATCGCTAGCTGAGTCGAATTAGCCATGTCTGTCTGTCCGTCCGTCCGTCCGTCCGTCCGTCCGTCTGTCTGTTCGTCAGCGGTTTTTGGGCCTTAAATTTTGAGCTAGGATAATGAAATTTGGTATATAGGATCCTCGTCCGTGCCACCAGAACAAGTGTAAAAATTTTTGAAATCCGCCCACTGCCACGCCCCCTTTTTAGGAAAACTTATTTTTTGGCCAAACCGTAAGGAATTTCAAAAAAGTGTCTGAGTAGCATATTTAGACAATCCTAATATCTATATTTCGTTCATACAAAGTTTTTTGCCACGCCCACTTTTTGGGGGCGTTTTTAGTAAAAAACGCTTTTTGTCCAAATTTTAAAACTTTCGAAAAAAATTTTGATGCAAATACTTCCGAAATGGTAATATAAACATTTTGTCCATAGATCATTTTCACCTACGCCCACATTTTGGGGGCGTTTTCTTACAAAAACCATTTGTATACCCCATCCCAAGGCATTAGCAATAGAAATAAGTTGCTTTTTGTCGAACCACACAAGATTTTGAGAAACTGTCTGAGCAATATATTGTGACAATGTCATTTTCTGTATTTCATCGCCATAAGGCCTATATTTTGAGGATATTAATTTAAAGGATGGGATGGGATAGGGTATTCAACGATCCGCATAGCGGATTGTAGCCTCTCATATGTTTTTCGAAAGTTTTAAAATTTGGACAAAAAACGTTTTTTACTTAAAACGCCCCCAAAAAGTGGGCGTGGCAAAAAACTTTGTATGGACGAAATATAGATATTAGGATTGTCTAAATATGTTGCTTACACACTTTTTTGAAATTCCCTACGGTTTGGCTTAAAACTACGTTTTTTCTAAAAGGGGGCGTGGCAGTGGGCGGATTTTAAAATTTTTTACACTTGTTCTGGTGACTCGGCCAAGGATCCTATGTACCAAATTTCATTATCCTAGCTTAAAATTTAAGGCCCAAAAATCGGTGGCGAACAGACAGACGGACGGACGGACGGACGGACGGACGGACAGACAGACATGGCTAATTCGACTCAGCTAGCGATTCTGAGTCGATCCATATACTTTGAGGTATATGTAGCAAAATTATTTCTCTATGTTACAAACTAAGTATCAAAACTAATATGCCCCCTATGGGATAGGGTATAAAAACGTGGTTTTTTGTCGAACCATAAAAGAATTTGACAATCCTTCGGAACAATATGTTGTAACAACGTCATTTTCAATACTTTATGACC